>OX421504.1:2071089-3271089 GCA_949126835.1 Anisus vortex | reverse complement strand
CAGCCAGCCAGCCAGCCAGCCACATACATACATATTCCTTTTGAGATTTATATATATACAAGCCGTTATGTGCCCGGTCCTCCGAACCGGCTAAAAGTTATGTTTACATACACTCTAACTACTCAGGCAGTTATAATGAGATTGCCCGCATGACCTACGACACGAATTTAAACGTGAGGTAAATTTTTATTTGCCCGCTACAACATGAATTACCCGTTAAAATCATTACTCATCACCCATTATAACAATTAAAAAATTGCCCGCTATAAATTACGACGCAAATTAAAACGTGAATATATTTTGTTCTATTCATTGATAAAGAACATTCGACAGTACTTTTATTTTTTTTTAATGATTGTTTGATATATTTTTTTACGACAAACATTAAGTCGCAGACCTATGTTGTGTTGTTTTTGTTTATTTGCTATTTATTTATTTATTGTTGCTTTGGAAGCAAACTTAGAATTAAATTTTCTATTCAACATGTAAAACAATAACAAATGAAACCCATATGAAATAATGTTTATAAAACGTATACGATACGAATTAAAACTTTAAAAAGTTAGTTCCGGCAATTTGAACATTGCCCGGTAATATAAACATTGCCCGGTAAATTAAACATTGCCCGGTAATTTAAACATTGCCCGGTATTATAAACATTGCCCGGTAATTTAAACATTGCCCGGTAATTTAAACATTACCCGGTAATTTAAACATTGCCCGGTATTATAAACATTGCCCGGTAATTTAAACATTGCCCGGTAATTTAAACATTGCCCTGTAATTTAAACATTGCCCGGTAATTTAAACATTGCCCGGTAATTTAAACATTGCCCGGTAATTTAAACATTGCCCGGTAATTTAAACATTACCCGGTAATTTAAACATTGCCCGGTATTATAAACATTGCCCGGTAATTTAAACATTGCCCAGTAATTTAAACATTGCCCGGTAATTTAAACATTGCCCGGTAATTTAAACATTGCCCGGTAATTTAAACATTGCCCGGTATTATAAACATTGCCCGGTAATTTAAACATTGCCCGGTAATTTAAACAATGGCCGTTACCAAGGCGATAAGCCTAAAGGTGCCCAGTTCTCGGAACTGGATAAAATAACCCATGGAGTTATAAACAATAGTCTTCCATTTAAATATTGCATTCTACAAATTACGACGCAAATTAAAACAACTTCTTAAACGCATAAATACGCAAAATTTGATGACGCCATATAATTATAAGCTTAAATATAGAGTGTAACCAGGACCACTGCGTTTAAATAAGCTTAGTAAGGCGTCGGTATTACTTCCCGAAACAGAAAAAAAAATGCTAAATCTATTTGCTTTGTCCTATGTTTGTAAAGTTTTAAATTATTAATTAGCTTTAAGTCATGTATTCACAGTGTAAAGTATTAAAGTAGTGATAGATTAATAAAATCAACTACAGTATTGGTAGTGTAAAGAATTTATGTTGTTTACGGCACGTAGACAATTTAAACATGAAGAAAATTTGTTCCCGTCATTGAGTTGAGATAATAAAATCCATGCACATAGTTTGATGACGTCAATTTAAACATGAATGAAAAATGTCCCTTCATTGCTATAAAATCCATGCGCAAAGATTGATGACGTCATAAAAATAATCTCAGCGCATCCTTTTTTTTCTAACTTTGTGACGAAAAACTATAAAAAGTTGTACTGGCAAAGACAATGTGAATCAAAAGTTGTGTTTTTTTTCGCGTTTTTTGACCAAACTGACCACTGCGGTCATTTTAATTTTTTTTAAACCTTGACAGTGTTCACCGCCGTAACGCAAAGAATATTTGTAGCAAATTTCACGTTTTTATGTCCAGTATTTAAAAAGATTATGCGGTATGTACATAGCCAGCCACATACATACATTAGGGCGTCCCAAAAAAATGAAGATTTGAAATGTTGATGTCTCACCCTACAGAATATGTCTGTATGGTAACAGTAGTTAACCTGCAAAATTTCAGCTCATTTGGACAATGTTTAGAGGTCCCCCAAGAGGTTTAAAGTTCCAGATTTTGGTGTAAAATCATTTGCGGTCTAATCTAATACAGCGTTAATGTTGCATTGTATGCGAAACTGATATATTAAGTAACAAATTGATGCTTAGTATTGTTTATAATATTAAATGAAACAAAATATATAAATCTTGAATGGTTTATATTTTAAATTTAAGTAAAAAATTATGAAAAACAAAGTTTCATTCATTTTGTCAAGTTAATTCTTGAAAGAATGTCAATCTGCTTGAAAAAGAATAATAAGCAATGCAATTAAGCATCCCTAATATTTATCTTGTACTTTGTACTGTAGGGTAGACAAAAATTTTAAAAAGTTCTTCAAATTTAAATTTTAACCAGCTGTTCAGGATTACACTCTGCAAAATTTGTCTGATGTTTGTCAACCACTTGGAGCAAAATTTGTTTTTGTTCTTTGTCCTTGGTGATACTGTCATTGAAATTTTGTATCAATGCTACACCTTGCTCTGCAGAGTCATTGATACAAGCCAGATTCTTTACAAAATCTGCTGCAACTTTAAAAAGATGGTGTATCTGACCATGCTTCAACAGGAACATCTAGAAAACTGGCATCAATGTTGGATGTTTCAAAAAATGTGGTTGAAGCACACAAATCAACAACACTTTTTGGAAGTGTTTTTATGAGAAGCGGTCCACGTTCTGATTGCATTGTCTGAACAAGGCCAGTTTTTTCTTTGTCCGACAAAAGGGTTGAAAATAACACAAGCGTCGACAGTTCCGGACTCAAGTACCACGAGCGACGCACCATCATTTTCAATCCAGTCGATCGAAGAACAGCGTCATCATATTCGTATAAACGCTGTATCAACAAGACATCATTCACAGGTGCATCTGCGGTGAGCCTGCATGAAAACCATGATTGAAGATAAACACCTATGGTAAACCGATTAAAGCGCTGAATACCTTGTAATTCTCGAGCTGTTAACTGAAAGATGGTTTCGTTGCCTGCCAACAATAGTTCGATTTTCAATGCATAGATTGCTTTCGACATGCACCTTGCCCTATGTAGGGCACCAGGTCTGCGAATGCTGACATCAACCTCCAACCCAACCATTTGTGCAGCAAGCAGAAGAAATTCCAAATAATCATCACGTGAATGACTGACCTCAAGTTGACATTTGATAAATTCTTTAATCGAATCGGACACGATTATCAAAGAGGGCGGATCTGGCTTCGGGTGTGTGGTTTAATTCTGGCCATTTTTCTCAAAACCTCTTAAAAAACAAAATCTCTGGTCCAGTGGATGGTCCAAGACAAACATTGAATGCATCGGAAAGTAGTACTTCCAACATGTGATGACGGCATGCCATCCATAATAGATTACGTCCCAGGGCTACTTCTAACAGAGTGCAAGCTCCATTGAGTCTTCCAGTATTGGAAGCTGTAGTGTCGAAGCACATGCCGATGACCATAGATTCGCACTTCCACGATTTGATATGTTCATATACTGCATCAGCAGCTGCCCGTCCTGACCCGGATGCTAACTTGGGAACACCAAGAAGCTTTGTAGTGCCATCGACAAGTGATGAGAGCAGGACAGGTAATCTATCGACGTTGTTGGTAACCTCTCCGGTAACATCGGGCAATAGCTTAACATCCCAATGAACAATTGATTTTGAGGGAATATAATCTTCTTTTATACGTGCTGCAGCTTGTTGACGACGAAGCTTGCGATGACGATGCATTGCGCTCTTGGAAAATACTGTGTCAGATGTCGGAACACCAGCTTCGTTGAATGCGGATGCAAGTATCATTGTAGATTTTCTAATGCTGGTGTTCGTTCTGTCCAGCACTGCAGCAACTTTTGGTGATATGATGCTTCGTCTGCGATGTCGTGTTGCAGAATTTGTTTTGCTTGAGGATGCTGATTGGATGACAAATTCTTCACCAGGTTCGGCATCGTCACTGGAATCCTGACAAATGGATGATGTCATTGAATGTGTGTCTGTGTCACTGTCAGAACCACCTACATCTAGTTGCTGTTCTATGTCTACTGCTGACTCTACACTTGAACCTGATGGTAACCCATGGTGACGGCACTGTGATGTAGCATCTTTTGCTGCATCACCAACATCCCTGATAAATTGTTTCTGACGCTCAGCAACTCGTTTTTCTTTAGCAGCAAGCTTTTTGTCCACAGATCCAATTGATCCTGTTCTTGATTCTTGTTGCAACTTCAAAAACTGCTTAGTTTAAAACAGTCAAATCTTCAAAAAATATGCACAAGTTTTGCACATTAGGTATTTTATATGTTTTCTCGCATTTATTACATTTTCTAATTAAGAATCACACAATTTCAACTCTAGTTAATGGTAGCAATGAGGTAAATATAGGTATATTTAAACTTCATTTTATTCATACAATATATATATGGCATGCAAAAACTGCAAGTTGTTTGAGCCACGATTTGTCTGGATTTTTATGTTATTTTAAAAGCTCTTGGGGGACCTCTAAATGTTGTTCAAATGAGCTACAACTTCACCAATTCACTCATTGTACCCAAGAGACACATTTCAGGGGGTGAGACACCAAAGATTTAAAAAAAAAATTTTTTCGAGCATTTCTGGGACGCCCTAACATACATACATACATATTCCTTTTGAGATTTATATATATACAAGCCGTTATGTGCCCGGTCCTCCGAACCGGCTAAAAGTTATGTTTACATACACTCTAACTACTCAGGCAGTTATAATGAGATTGCCCGCATGACCTACGACACGAATTTAAACGTGAGGTAATTTTTTATTTGCCCGCTACAACATGAATTACCCGTTAAAATCATTACTCATCACCCATTATAACAATTACAAAATTGCCCGCTATAAATTACGACGCAAATTAAAACATGAATATATTTTGTTCTATTCATTGATTAAGAACATTCGACACTACTTTTTTTTTTTTTAATGATTGTTTGATATATTTTTTTTACGACAAACATTAAGTCGCAGACCTATGTTGTGTTGTTTTTGTTTTTTTGCTATTTATTTATTTATTGTTGCTTTGGAAGCAAACTTAGAATTAATTTTTCTATTCAACATGTAAAACAATAACAAATGAAACCCTTATGAAATAATGTTTATAAAACGTATACGACACGAATTAAAACTTTAAAAATTTAGTTCCGGCAATTTGAACATTGCCCGGCAAATTAAACATTGCCCGGTAATTTAAACATTGCCTGGTAATTTAAACATTGCCCGGTATTATAAACATTGCCCGGTATTATAAACATTGCCCGGTATTATAAACATTGCCCGGTAATTTAAACATTGCCCGGTATCATAAACATTGCCCGGTATTATAAACATTGCCCGGTAATTTAAACATTGCCCGGTAATTTAAACATTGCCCGGTATTATAAACATTGCCCGGTATTATAAACATTGCCCGGTAATTTAAACATTGCCCGGTAATTTAAACATTGCCCGGTATTATAAACATTGCCCAGTATTATAAACATTGCCCGGTAATTTAAACATTGCCCGGTAATTTAAACATTGTCCGGTATTATAAACATTGCCCGGTAATTTAAACATTGCCCGGTAATTTAAACATTGCCTGGTATTATAAACATTGCCCGGTAATTTAAACATTGCCCGGTAATTAAAACAATGGCCGTTACCAAGGCGATAAGCCTAAAGGTGCCCAGTTCTCGGAACTGGATAAAATAACCCATGGAGTTATAAGCAATTGTCTTAAGCGGGGATAAAGTATTTTCCGGTAACTTAATTTTTTTACTTAAACCATTTAAATATTGCATTCTACAAATTACGACGCAAATTAAAACAAAATTTTGTTCCCTTCTTAAACGCATAAATACGCAAAATTTGACGACGCCATATAATTATAAGCTTAAATATAGAGTGTAACCAGGACCACTGCGTTTAAATAAGCTTAGTAAGGCGTCGGTATTACTTCCCGAAACAGAAAAAAAAATGCTAAATCTATTTGCTTTGTCCTATGTTTGTAAAGTTTTAAATTATTAATTAGCTTTAAGTCATGTATTCACAGTGTAAAGTATTAAAGTAGTGATAGATTAAGAAAATCAACTACAGTATTGGTAGTGTAAAGAATTTATGTTGTTTACGGCACGTAGACAATTTAAACATGAAGAAAATTTGTTCCCGTCATTGAGTTGAGATAATAAAATCCATGCACATAGTTTGATGACGTCAATTTAAACATGAATGAAAAATGTCCCTTCATTGCTATAAAATCCATGCGCAAAGATTGATGACGTCATAAAAATAATCTCAGCGCATCCTTTTTTTTTCTAACTTTGTGACGAAAAACTATAAAAAGTTGTACTGGCAAAGACAATGTGAATCAAAAGTTGTGTTTTTTTCACGTTTTTTGACCAAACTGACCACTGCGGTCATTTTAATTTTGTTAAAACCTTGACAGTGTTCACCGCCGTAACGCAAAGAATATTTGTAGCAAATTTCACGTTTTTATGTCCAGTATTTAAAAAGATTATGCGGTATGTACATACCCAGCCAGCCAGCCAGCCAGCCAGCCAGCCACATACATACATACATATTCCTTTTGAGATTTATATATATATATGATATGATATGATATGATATGATATATATACAGGCCATTATTGCCCGATTCTTCGAACGGGCTTTTTTTTAGAATATGCTTGACACATTATAGTTTTTTAGTTTTGTTTTTGCAACATACATAAAGTAGTATGTTTTTTTTTTTGTTGGTCACTATTTTTTTAATTTATTTTTGTTTTGCACACTTTATTATACACCAATTCAATATACAACTAAAAAGGAAAAACAAATTATTTTTTTTTATTTCTTGCTCAAAGTATGACCACTATGATCGAATTTTGTGAGATAATTGGGTAATTAAACTCTTTCTGTAAAACAGAACTCACATGTCTTTTAAAAAGTACTGTTAATTCGAAAAGTATTGTTTGATATATTTTTTTGCTACAACATTAGTCGTAGATCAATATTTATTTATTTTTGCTTTTTTTTTTGTTTTTGTTGGTGTTATTTACTATTTATTTATTGTTGCTTTGGAAGCAAACTTAGAATTAAATTTTAAATTCAACAGGAAAAACAATAACAACTGAAACCGATATGAATCATAGTTTATACAACGTATACGACATGAATTAAAACTTTTAAAAGTTGGTCCGGCAAATTTAAACATTGCCCGGCAATATAAAAATTTCCCGCTACATAGTTTATAAGACGTATACGATACAAATTAAAACTTTAAAACGTTGAGCTCGGCAATTTAAACATTGCCTGGCAATTGAAAAATTTTCCGCTACAAAGTTTATAAGACGTATACACAGAATAGGTATAGAACAGAATGCACAATCCCTATATACGCAGTCACTAAAAGTTACCATTTTCCGCAATGCAGCGGTCGCTAGAGACGCTACTATAGTAAAATGTGAAAGGATATCTACGTCTGCCATAAATATATACAATATATATAGGGCCTACATTATCTTTCATTATAGGCTTACTTTTATATAAATTTGACTTAATTACCCATTTTGTTTAGAACATTATATGATTAGGCCAATATGATGTATAAATATTTTTATTGCCCGGTACTGATTTGAAAAAAAAATGGCTTAGACGTAGCTCGGTACCGGTAACTAAATTGCTGCGGCTACCGGTACATAAATATATATACTTTTTAAACCAAAATAAACTTTTAAAATTATGAAGGGAAATAGGCATATAATTCATAATGAGTTAATATGAGGTTGTTTATGCTGTTGTTTATCCTTTATGGAGTCAGGAAAGCCATGCAATTTGACATGCTCTTTTTTACGATAATCAGTCGTTTTCGCATCATTGTTGTAGTTTATTACACAACCGTTTATGCACATTTTGCCTGAAATATTAGCTTTGGGTGTTCGAACTTGTAGATTTGAAGAAAAGGACGTTGTAGGCTAAATAAGCATAAATATAGAGTGTAACCAGGACCACTGCGTTTAAATAAGCTTAGTATGGCGTCGGTATTACTGCCCAAAACAGAAATAAAATGCGATTGCGCATTCTGTTTTATACCTATTCTGTGGACATATACAACACGAATAAAAACGTGAAGGAATTTTGTATTTGCCAGATACAACGTAAGATACCCATTAAAACCATTAATCATTACCCATTATAACAATTTAAAAATATCCCGCTATAAATTACGACGCAAATTAAAACGTGAATATATTTTGTTCTATTCATTCATAAAGTACATTAGCAAAGGTTGAAGCAAAGTTAATTTTAAATGAATACGCAAAATTTGATGACGTCATAACGAAAAGCCGGCTATCTATCTCTGCGCAAACTTTGATCACGTCATCCTGAAAAAAATCTCAACGCCATCCTTTTTTTTATTTTTTTAGCGCGATGGATCGAAAAACTATAAAAAGTTGGAACGGCAATTTTAACATGAACCCAAAATATGTCGTTTTATTCGCGTTTTTTGACCAAACTGACCACTGCGGTCATTTTAATTTTTTTTAAACCTTGACAGTGTTCACCGCCGTAACGCAAAGAATATTTGTAGCAAATTTCACGTTTTTATGTCCAGTATTTAAAAAGATTATGCGGTATGTACATAGCCAGCCACATACATACATACATACATATTCCTTTTGAGATTTATATATATACAAGCCGTTATGTGCCCGGTCCTCCGAACCGGCTAAAAGTTATGTTTACATACACTCTAACTACTCAGGCAGTTATAATGAGATTGCCCGCATGACCTACGACACGAATTTAAACGTGAGGTAATTTTTTATTTGCCCGCTACAACATGAATTACCCGTTAAAATCATTACTCATCACCCATTATAACAATTACAAAATTGCCCGCTATAAATTACGACGCAAATTAAAACATGAATATATTTTGTTCTATTCATTGATTAAGAACATTCGACAGTACTTTTTTTTTTTTTTAATGATTGTTTGATAAATTTTTTTTACGACAAACATTAAGTCGCAGACCTATGTTGTGTTGTTTTTGTTTATTTGCTATTTATTTATTTATTGTTGCTTTGGAAGCAAACTTAGAAATAAATTTTCTATTCAACATGTAAAACAATAACAAATGAAACCCTTATGAAATAATGTTTATAAAACGTATACAACACGAATTAAAACTTTAAAAATTTAGTTCCGGCAATTTGAACATTGCCCGGCAAATTAAACATTGCCCGGTATTATAAACATTGCCCGGTATTATAAACATTGCCCGGTAATTTAAACATTGCCCGGTAATTTAAACATTGCCCGGTAATTTAAACATTGCCCGGTATTATAAACATTGCCCGGTAATTTAAACATTGCCCGGTAATTTAAACATTGCCCGGTATTATAAACATTGCCCGGTATTATAAACATTGCCCGGTAATTTAAACATTGCCCGGTAATTTAAACATTGCCCGGTAATTTAAACATTGCCCGGTATTATAAACATTGCCCGGTAATTTAAACATTGCCCGGTAATTTAAATAATGGCCGTTACCTAGGCGATAAGCCTAAAGGTGCCCAGTTCTCGGAACTGGATAAAATAACCCATGGAGTTATAAACAATAGTCTTAAGCGGGGATAAAGTATTTTCCGGTAACTTAATCCATTTAAATATTGCATTCTACAAATTACGACGCAAATTAAAACTAAATTTTGTTCCCTTCTTAAACGCATAAATACGCAAAATTTGATGACGCCATATAATTATAAGCTTAAATATAGAGTGTAACCAGGACCACTGCGTTTAAATAAGCTTAGTAAGGCGTCGGTTTTAATTCCCGAAACAGAAAAAAAAACCTAAATCTTTTTGCTTTGTCCTATGTTTGTAAAGTTTTAAATTATTAATTAGCTTTAAGTCATGTATTCACAGTGTAAAGTATTAATAGTAGTGATAGATTAAGAAAATCAATTACAGTATTGGTAGTGTAAAGAATTTATGTTGTTTACGGCACGTAGACAATTTAAACATGAAGAAAATTTGTTCCCGTCATTGAGTTGAGATAATAAAATCTATGCACATAGTTTGATGACGTCAATTTAAACATGAATGAAAAATGTCCCTTCATTGCTATAAAATCCATGCGCAAAGATTGATGACGTCATAAAAATAATCTCAGCGCATCCTTTTTTTTTCTAACTTTGTGACGAAAAACTATAAAAAGTTGTACTGGCAAAGACAATGTGAATCAAAAGTTGTGTTTTATTCGCGTTTTTTGACCAAACTGACCACTGCGGTCATTTAAATTTTCTTAAAACCTTGACAGTGTTCACCGCTGTAACGCAAAGAATATTTGTAGCAAATTTCACGTTTTTATGTCCAGTATTTAAAAAGATTATGCGGTATGTACATAGCCACATACATACATACATACATATTCCTTTTGAGATTTATATATATACAAGCCGTTATGTGCCCGATTCTTCGAACGGGCTTTTTTTTAGAATATGCTTGACACATTATAGTTTTTTAGTTTTGTTTTCGCAACATACATAAAGTAGTATGTTTTTTTTTTTGTGGTCAGTATTTTTTAAATTTATTTTTGTTTTGCACACTTTATTATACACCAATTCAATATACAACTAAAAAGGAAAAACAAATAATAATAATTTTTTTTTATTTCTTGCTCAAAGTATGACCACTATGATCGAATTTTGTGAGTTTATTGGGTAATTAAACTCTTTCTGTAAAATAGAACTCACATGTCTTTTAAAAAGTACTGTTAATTCAAAAATGATTGTTTGATTTTTTTTTTCTACAACATTAGTCGTAGATCAATATTTTTTTTTTTTGTGTTTTTTTGTTGGTGATATTTGCTATTTATTTATTGTTGCTTTGGAAGCAAACTTAAAATTAAATTTTAAATTCAACAGGAAAAACAATAACAACTGAAACCGATATGAATCATAGTTTATACAACGTATACGACATGAATTAAAACTTGTAAAAAGTTGGTCTGGCAAATTCAAACATTGCCCGGCAATATAAAAATTTCCCGCTACATAGTTTATAAGACGTATACGATACAAATTAAAATTTGAAAACGTTGAGCTCGGGTCGGCAATTTAAACATTGCCTGGCAATTGAAAAATTTCCCGCTACAAAGTTTATAAGACGTATACACAGAATAGGTATAGAACAGAATGCACAATCTCTATATACGCAGTCACTGAAAGTTACCATTTTCCGCAATGCAGCGGTCGATAGAGACGCTACTATAATAAAATGAGAAAGGATATCTACGTCTGCCATAAATATATACAATATATATAGGGCCTACATTATCTTTCATTATAGGCTTACTTTTATATAAATTTGACTTAATTACCCATTTTGTTTTCAACATTATAGGATTAGGCCAATATGATGTAAAAATATTTATTACCCGGTACTGATTTGAAAAAAAATGGCTTAGACGTAGCTCGGTACCGGTAACTAAATTGCTACGGCTACCGGTACATAAATATATACTTTTTAAACCAAAATAAACTTTTAAAATTATGAAGGGAAATAGGCATATAATTCATAATGAGTTAATATGAGGTTGTTTATGCCGTTGTTTATCCTTTATGGAGTCAGGAAAGCCATGCAGTTTGACATGTTTTTTTTTACGATAATCAGTCGTTTTCGCATCATTGTTGTAGTTTATTACACAACCGTTTATGCACATTTTGCCTGAACTATTAGCTTTGGGTGTTCAAACTTGTAGATTTGAAGAAAAGGACGTTGTAGGCTAAATAAGCATAAATATAGAGTGTAACCAGGACCACTGCGTTTAAATAGGCTTAGTATGGCGTCGGTATTACTGCCCAAAACAGAAATAAAATGCGATTGCGCATTCTGTTTTATACCTATTCTGTGGACACATACAACACGAATAAAAACGTGAAGGAATTTTGTATTTCCCAGATACAACGTAAGATACCCATTCAAACCATTAATCATTACCCATTATAACAATTTAAAAATATCCCGCTATAAATTACGACGCAAATTAAAACGTGAATATATTTTGTTCTATTCATTCATAAAGTACATTAGCAAAGGTTGAAGCAAAGTTAATTTTAAATGAATACGCAAAATTTGATGACGTCATAATGAAAAGCCGGCTAGCTATCTCTGCGCAAACTTTGATGACGTCATCCTGAAAAAAATCTCAACGCCATCCTTTTTTTTATTTTTTTAGCGCGATCGATCGAAAAACTATAAAAAGTTGAAACGGCAATTTTAACATGAACCCAAAATATGTCGTTTTATTTGCGTTTTTTGACCAAACTGACCACTGCGGTCATTTTAATTTTTTTAAAACCTTGACAGTGTTCACCGCCGTAACGCAAAGAATATTTGTAGCAAATTTCACGTTTTTATGTCCAGTATTTAAAAAGATTATGCGGTATGTACATACCCAGCCAGCCACATATTCCTTTTGAGATTTATATATATACAAGCCGTTATGTGCCCGATTCTTCGAACGGGCTTTTTTTTAGAATATGCTTGACACATTATAGTTTTTTAGTTTTGTTTTCGCAACATACATAAAGTAGTATGTTTTTTTTTTTGTGGTCAGTATTTTTTAAATTTATTTTTGTTTTGCACACTTTATTATACACCAATTCAATATACAACTAAAAAGGAAAAACAAATAATAATAATTTTTTTTTATTTCTTGCTCAAAGTATGACCACTATGATCGAATTTTGTGAGTTTATTGGGTAATTAAACTCTTTCTGTAAAATAGAACTCACATGTCTTTTAAAAAGTACTGTTAATTCAAAAATGATTGTTTGATTTTTTTTTTCTACAACATTAGTCGTAGATCAATATTTTTTTTTTTTTGTGTTTTTTTGTTGGTGATATTTGCTATTTATTTATTGTTGCTTTGGAAGCAAACTTAAAATTAAATTTTAAATTCAACAGGAAAAACAATAACAACTGAAACCGATATGAATCATAGTTTATACAACGTATACGACATGAATTAAAACTTTAAAAAGTTGGTCTGGCAAATTCAAACATTGCCCGGCAATATAAAAATTTCCCGCTACATAGTTTATAAGACGTATACGATACAAATTAAAACTTTAAAACGTTGAGCTCGACAATTTAAACATTGCCTGGCAATTGAAAAATTTCCCGCTACAAAGTTTATAAGACGTATACACAGAATAGGTATAGAACAGAATGCACAATCTCTATATACGCAGTCACTGAAAGTTACCATTTTCCGCAATGCAGCGGTCGATAGAGACGCTACTATAATAAAATGAGAAAGGATATCTACGTCTGCCATAAATATATACAATATATATAGGGCCTACATTATCTTTCATTATAGGCTTACTTTTATATAAATTTGACTTAATTACCCATTTTGTTTTCAACATTATAGGATTAGGCCAATATGATGTAAAAATATTTATTACCCGGTACTGATTTGAAAAAAAATGGCTTAGACGTAGCTCGGTACCGGTAACTAAATTGCTACGGCTACCGGTACATAAATATATACTTTTTAAACCAAAATAAACTTTTAAAATTATGAAGGGAAATAGGCATATAATTCATAATGAGTTAATATGAGGTTGTTTATGCCGTTGTTTATCCTTTATGGAGTCAGGAAAGCCATGCAGTTTGACATGTTTTTTTTTACGATAATCAGTCGTTTTCGCATCATTGTTGTAGTTTATTACACAACCGTTTATGCACATTTTGCCTGAACTATTAGCTTTGGGTGTTCAAACTTGTAGATTTGAAGAAAAGGACGTTGTAGGCTAAATAAGCATAAATATAGAGTGTAACCAGGACCACTGCGTTTAAATAGGCTTAGTATGGCGTCGGTATTACTGCCCAAAACAGAAATAAAATGCGATTGCGCATTCTGTTTTATACCTATTCTGTGGACACATACAACACGAATAAAAACGTGAAGGAATTTTGTATTTCCCAGATACAACGTAAGATACCCATTCAAACCATTAATCATTACCCATTATAACAATTTAAAAATATCCCGCTATAAATTACGACGCAAATTAAAACGTGAATATATTTTGTTCTATTCATTCATAAAGTACATTAGCAAAGGTTGAAGCAAAGTTAATTTTAAATGAATACGCAAAATTTGATGACGTCATAACGAAAAGCCGGCTAGCTATCTCTGCGCAAACTTTGATGACGTCATCCTGAAAAAAATCTCAACGCCATCCTTTTTTTTATTTTTTTAGCGCGATCGATCGAAAAACTATAAAAAGTTGAAACGGCAATTTTAACATGAACCCAAAATATGTCGTTTTATTTGCGTTTTTTGACCAAACTGACCACTGCGGTCATTTTAATTTTTTTAAAACCTTGACAGTGTTCACCGCCGTAACGCAAAGAATATTTGTAGCAAATTTCACGTTTTTATGTCCAGTATTTAAAAAGATTATGCGGTATGTACATACCCAGCCAGCCACTTATTCCTTTTGAGATTTATATATATACAAGCCGTTATGTGCCCGATTCTTCGAACGGGCTTTTTTTTAGAATATGCTTGACACATTATAGTTTTTTAGTTTTGTTTTTGCAACATACATAAAGTAGTATGTTTTTTTTTGTGGTCAGTATTTTTTAAATTTATTTTTGTTTTGCACACTTTATTATACACCAATTCAATATACAACTAAAAAGAAAAAAACAAATAATAAAATTTTTTTTTTATTTCTTGCTCAAAGTATGACCACTATGATCGAATTTTGTGAGTTTATTGGGTAATTAAACTCTTTCTGTAAAACAGAACTCACATGTCTTTTAAAAAGTACTGTTAATTCGAAAATGATTGTTTTATATATTTTTTTGCTACAACATTAGTCGTAGAGCAATATATATATTTTTTTTTTGTTTTTGTTTTTGTTGGTGTTATTTGCTATTTAATTATTGTTGCTTTGGAAGGAAACTTAGAATTAAATTTTAAATTTAACAGGAAAAACAATAACAACTGAAACCGATATGAATCATAGTTTATACAACGTTTACGACATGAATTAAAACTTTAAAAAGTTGGTCCGGCCAATTTAAACATTGCCCGGCAATATAAAAATTTCCCGCTACATAGTTTATAAGACGTATACGATACAAATTAAAACTTTAAAACGTTGAGCTCGGCAATTTAAACATTGCCTGGCAATTGAAAAAATTCCCGCTACAAAGTTTATAAGACATATACACAGAATAGGTATAGAACAGAATGCACAATCCCTATATACGCACTCACTAAAAGTTACCATTTTCCGCAATGCAGCGGTCGCTAGAGACGCTAATATAGTAAAATGAGAAATGATATCTACGTCTGCCATAAATATATACAATATATATAGGGCCTACATTATCTTTCATTATAGGCTTACTTTTATATAAATTTGACTTAATTACCCATTTTGTTTTGAACATTATATGATTAGGCCAATATGATGTAAAAATATTTATTACCCGGTACTGATTTAAAAAAAAAATGGCTTAGACGTAGCTCGGTACCGGTAACTAAATTGCTGCGGCTACCGGTACATAAATATATATACTTTTTAAACCAAAATAAACTTTTAAAATTATGAAGGGAAATAGGCATATAATTCATAATGAGTTAATATGAGGTTGTTTATGCTGTTGTTTATCCTTTATGGAGTCAGGAAAGCCATGCAGTTTGACATGCTCTTTTTTACGATAATCAGTCGTTTTCGCATCATTGTTGTAGTTTATTACACAACCGTTTATGCACATTTTGCCTGAAATATTAGCTTTGGGTGTTCGAACTTGTAGATTTGAAGAAAATGACGTTGTAGGCTAAATAAGCATAAATATAGAGTGTAACCAGGACCGCTGCGTTTAAATAGGCTTAGTATGGCGTCGGTATTACTGCCCAAAACAGAAATAAAATGCGATTGCGCATTCTGTTTTATACCTATTCTGTGGACATATACAACACGAATAAAAACGTGATGGAATTTTGTATTTGCCAGATACAACGTAAGATACCCATTAAAACCATTAATCATTACCCATTATAACAATTTAAAAATATCCCGCTATAAATTACGACGCAAATTAAAACGTGAATATATTTTGTTCTATTCATTCATAAAGTACATTAGCAAAGGTTGAAGCAAAGTTAATTTTAAATGAATACGCAAAATTTGATGACGTCATAACGAAAAGCCGGCTAGCTATCTCTGCGCAAACTTTGATGACGTCATCCTGAAAAAAATCTCTACGCGTCCTTTTTTTTATTTTTTTAGCGCGATCGATCGAAAAAGTATAAAAAGTTGGAACGGCAATTTTAACATGAACCCAAAATATGTCGTTTTTTTCGCGTTTTTTGACCAAACTGACCACTGCGGTCATTTTAATTTTTTTAAAACCTTGACAGTGTTCACCGCCGTAACGCAAAGAATATTTGTAGCAAATTTCACGTTTTTATGTCCAGTATTTAAAAAGATTATGCGGTATGTACATACCCAGCCAGCCAGCCAGCCACATACATATTCCTTTTGAGATTTATATATATACAAGCCTTTATGTGCCCGGTCCTCCGAACCGGCTAAACGTTATGTTTACATACACTCTAACTACTCAGGCAGTTATAATGAGATTGCCCGCATGACCTACGACACGAATTTAAACGTGAGGTAATTTTTTATTTGCCCGCTACAACATGAATTACCCGTTAAAATCATTACTCATCACCCATTATAACAATTACAAAATTGCCCGCTATAAATTACGACGCAAATTAAAACATGAATATATTTTGTTCTATTCATTGATTAAGAACATTCGACAGTACTTTTTTTTTTTTTAATGATTGTTTGATATATTGTTTTTACGACAAACATTAAGTCGCAGACCTATGTTGTGTTGTTTTTGTTTATTTGCTATTTATTTATTTATTGTTGCTTTGGAAGCAAACTTAGAATTAAATTTTCTATTCAACATGTAAAACAATAACAAATGAAACCCTTATGAAATAATGTTTATAAAACGTATACGACACGAATTAAAACTTTAAAAATTTAGTTCCGGCAATTTAAACATTGCCCGGCAAATTAAACATTGCCCGGTAATTTAAACATTGCCCGGTAATTTAAACATTGCCCGGTATTATAAACATTGCCCGGTATTATAAACATTGCCCGGTAATTTAAACATTGCATGGTATTATAAACATTGCCCGGTAATTTAAACATTGCCCGGTATTATAAACATTGCCCGGTATTATAAACATTGCCCGGTAATTTAAACATTGCCCGGTAATTTAAACATTGCCCGGTATTATAAACATTGCCCGGTATTATAAACATTGCCCGGTAATTTAAACAATAGCAGTTACCTAGGCGATAAGCCTAAAGGTGCCCAGTTCTCGGAACTGGATAAAATAACCCATGGAGTTATAAACAATAGTCTTCCATTTAAATATTGCATTCTACAAATTACGACGCAAATTAAAACAACTTCTTAAACGCATAAATACGCAAAATTTGACGACGCCATATAATTATAAGCCTAAATATAGAGTGTAACCAGGATCACTGCGTTTAAATAAGCTTACTAAGGCGTCGGTATTACTTCCCGAAACAGAAAAAAAAAATACTATATCTATTTGCTTTTGTCCTATGTTTGTAAAGTTTTAAATTATTAATTAGCTTTAAGTCATGTATTCACAGTGTAAAGTATTAAAGTAGTGATAGATTAAGAAAATCAACTACAGTATTGGTAGTGTAAAGAATTTATGTTGTTTGCGGCACGTAGACAATTTAAACATGAAGAAAATTTGTTCCCGTCATTGAATTGAGATAAAAAAATCCATGCACATAGTTTGATGACGTCAATTTAAACATGAATGAAAAATGTCCCTTCATTGCTATAAAATCCATGCGCAAAGATTGATGACGTCATAAAAATAATCTCAGCGCATCCTTTTTTTTTCTAACTTTGTGACGAAAAACTATAAAAAGTTGTACTGGCAAAGACAATGTGAATCAAAAGTTGTGTTTTTTTCGCGTTTTTTGACCAAACTGACCACTGCGGTCATTTTAATTTTTTTTAAACCTTGACAGTGTTCACCGCCGAAACGCAAAGAATATTTGTAGCAAATTTCACGTTTTTATGTCCAGTATTTAAAAAGATTATGCGGTATGTACATACCCACATACATACATACATATTCCTTTTGAGATTTATATATATATATGATATGATATGATATGATATGATATGATATGATATGATATGATATGATATATATATATATATATATATATATATATATATATATATATATATATATATATGGATTAACGAGGCAAATAAACGTATAAAATATTTCGTAACCTCAGACCAGGTGTATAGCACCTAAAGGAGAAGAACTTCAGATACACAATGACAAGCAAAGAAAATAAATGTTAAAATTTGGCACCAGCTTCTCACGTACACTATTTGCACATTCACACAAATTTATTTGTTTTATTGGGAGGACGATATTACTCTCTTGTGGCTAGGAGAACGGACTCTACAGCAACATAGCCGCATCACCTTATAAATTCGGCAGTCCACACCTATTCTAAACTCCTGCAAGGCCGAGCAGTCATATAGTTCGTACTCGACCATCTTTTCTGTATTCCTGCAGTTTCAATCAAAGTGAGGGGACTAAGCCTACCACTAAGATAGGCCCCTATCGGTCAGTGCCAAGTGCGTGATCAGGTAATTGTGGTGTGTTTTTCTTTTCGCGTAGCCTCCACTAAAAGTGAGCTCCATTTAGCCGTTTTAGATTCTGCCACAGAGCTAAGTCATTGTCAGATTCGTCCCAGCCATTTCACACCGTCGAGGCCCACCACTTTTCCCTGGTCACGGCATACAGAATGATCGCGTGGCAACCGCAACGCTCAGCCGCTTTCACGCTTCCCCTAACTAATCGCATGTATTTTTTTGTGCAGAGCTAATTAGATTCACAAACACACTCAAGTCCTTGGGAAAGAATATCCTGCCATTTTACCTGGGTTTGAACACAAGAACTTTGATTTACATACTGACATTCTGTCCTATAAACCACAGTGTCCTAGAATATCACAAAGATAGATCCATAAATTGATCTAAATGTGACACAAGGTGATAGGATAAGAGATTTCCTGGAACAGATTCTATCATTTCTCCATCAGTGTCGGACATGACGAAGCTTAGTTTCTAATACACTATCCGTCAACCAGATCAAAGCCGTACCAAATCAAATGAATCCATTCTTTCTTTCTTCTTCGGATACCCTGTAACAAAGCAGCAGCATCTGTCACGAACTGTAACAAACTGTCACGAACTATAACGAACTGTCAAAATTCTAAAATTGTAATAATATAGAGGTCAAGTCTATTTTTAGATTTTATAGCCCCCCCCCCCCCCCCCCAGACGTCTGGTGAGTTTATAAAAAAACACACTTCAAAAGCTGTCTGTCACGCTGGGTTTGTAAATTTTTATATTGATTTTCAAAATGTAATGGCAGTATGTGATTGACATTTATTAATTTTGTGTTTAGGTGTGTGGGAAGGCATGGGTGGGTATGGGGCGGCTATATTAATTTTTTTTTGTTTTCTTGAATACAACATGTCAAGTCAATACCTTTAACAAAACAACAAAAGAGGCGGCATTAAAGTTATTAAAACAACTATTTTTAGCATGGAGAATTATATGGAGAGAGAGAGGGGGGGGGGAGAGAAAGAGATAGAGAGGGTAGAGAGTAAGTGCTCGCGCGCGCGAGAGAGAGATCATAAGCTAAAGAAAATTCGAGCGAGAGAAATAGAGAGAGGAATATTGAAAGGGGACAGAGAGAGAAAGAGCATAGAGAGACAGAGGGATAGAGATATATTGATAGGGGAGAGAGAGAGAAAAAGATTGAAAGAGCGAGAGAGAAATAGAGAAAGATAAAATCATTCAGACTAAACCTTGCATTTATGGAAAGAACTAGAAAGCAAAACAAGAGGCCGGCAAATGACCACACGGTGGAGATCGACCTCGGATATCAGCAGTGATGAAAATAAATTCAGCCGCACAATCCCCTAGTTCGCATTGGTCAAACCTTAGCAACCTAACGCCTTTGAACCAACAAAAACAACATTAACAAAAATATACAGTAACCAAAGATACAAAACTAATACATTGAAAACAACGAAGCCACCGTAAGACAAATGGGGCAAAAATGTCCAACTACTTTCAACTACCGTATATACTCGCGTATAAGTCGCACTTTTTTTCAACTAAAAATTTCGATTCAAAGTAGGGGTGCGACTTATCCACCGGTGCGACTTATACGCGAGTATAAATGGGACAGAGGAAATGGAGATTACGCCATCGTCCCTTGAGGACGGACGGATGCCTTAAAGTCTGAAACCACAAGATCCCATTAAGTAAGTTTTAAATTCTGCTTGAGTTTCCAATATTTATAATTAGTTATTGGCCTACATTGTCAATTTCAGTTTGTATCGTTACCATGGAAAATATTTATTTTTTTACGTGCATAAGCCGCACTCCTTTCTTAGACCTAAAAATTAGCTGCGGCTTATAATCGAGATTTTACGGTACACTACAGGACCACTCGGCGAATGAAAGATTCTATTGTAATTTTTATTTACATTATTATACAAGTCCACGGCGACCGTTCTATAATAAACAAGAAAGGTTTCGTTTTTCGTATTCATGCCTTGATAAAGCACAAGTGTTGGTGAGAAATTGGAATCGATGCTTCTCACTGCGTATGCTTAACAAGTTGCGGTATTGAGGTGAGAGTATTGACAGCGGTGATTCATATTCGATTTCAATAATATTCTGACCCCCCCTCTCTCCCTGATCTCCTTTCCTATAATTCCACTCACTCTTTTAAAACTACATACCCCGGCATCGGCTTTGCCTCTTGGCTTAAGTTTAAGTCATCAAACAACATTGTTTATAAGAGGCGTTATATATTTTACGATACATCAATTGAGACGCAATGTGGGCGTTGATATCCACAAGCGGCAGAGGGGGAGAATAGGTTGAGCTTGCATTAACCCAGGCAATTCTTTAATTGTACTAGACCAGGGAGGATCGGCAACCAACGAAAAGCGTGTCAGACTTGGCACGCAGAACGATTTTAAATGGCACGCGGAAGACTCTTTTAGAAATTGGGTGTTAAAGGAGGGGGACTTTTAGGCTTACGGCGCGCTGAATGAATTAGAAATTCCACTTTGGCACACTATTATCAAAAGGTTGCCGATCCCTGTACTAGAGTACATTGTGTTTCAATTAAAAAATTTAATATTGAGTTATTATAATCAACTTCCAATGTTTGCTAAGCTAATATTGTATTTATTATTATCAACTTCCAATGGTTGCTAAGCTAATATCATTTTATTTAACAATCATACACATAAGCGGCCATCCAGGAATACATGTCACATGCGTAGAACCTAGTTTGAAAAGTGTTCACAACAAATTGGCTAAGGTGGCAACACTTAGAGACTGACCGGATAGCACGCAGGTCACAAGAAATCGGGAGTGGTCTGGGGGGTCAAGAGGTCAGCACGCGGAGCATGCCCAGTGTAGAAAACAGAGAGAGGGAGAACACGGTCAGATTTAGAACCACTTTTAGATAGAGTCTCGGTTAGAAGATGAAGCTGGATGTTAGATAGGGCAATTAGCGTGTTATTTGTAAACATGTTTGAGTGATTAGAAGTCTTTGATGTTCCTGAATATTATTTGTCTTGTGTATACTCAATAAATCACTTGCTAAAGGAACTAAATTGCGCTGGATAGTAGAGCAATTCATACTCACATGCTCACATCATAGGTTCGACCCGCGGTGCAGAATTTTTTTGATCCCCGCCAACTAGAAGAGGAGATGGGCGCCGCCAAGTCTACCAAGCCCACTGAAAGGACTCCGTCCCAACGACCGTTAAGGTCATGGGGTTAAATACAAAAAAGAGAGAGAGAGAGAGAGAGAGAGAGAGAGAGAGAGAGAGGGAGAGAGAGAGAGAGAGAGAGAGAAGGGAGAGAGAGAGAGAGAGAGAGAGAGAGGGAGAGAGAGAGAGGGAGAGAGAGAGAGAGGGAGAGAGAGAGAGAGAGAGAGAGAGGGAGAGAGGGAGAAGGGGAGAGAGAGAGAGAGAGAGAGGGGAGAGAGGGAGAGGGAGAGAGGTAGAGAGAGAGAGAGAGAGAGGAGAGAAGGGAGAGAGAGAGAGAGAAGAGAGAGAGAGAGAGAGAGAGAGAGAGAAGAGAGAGAGAGAGAGAGAGAAGAGAGAGAGAGAGAGAGAGAGAGAGAGAGAGAGAGAGGAGAGAGAGAAAGAGAGAAGAGAGGATGAAGTCGGCGCAGCAACATTAACAATAGTGTCAGTGACAGGTCTTCAAAGATGTCACATTTGGCCATACAGCAACATTGACAATAGTGTCAGTGACAGGTCGCCCAAGATGTCAAACTTGGCCATACAGCAACATTGACAATAGTGTCAGTGCCAGGTCGCATAAGAAGTCACATTTGGCCATACAGCAACATTAACAATAATGTCAGTGACAGGTCGCCCAAGATGTCACACTTGGCCATACAGCAACATTGACAAAGTGTCAGTGACAGGTCGCATAAGAAGTCACATTTGGCCATACAGCAACATTAACAATAATGTCAGTGACAGGTCGCCCACGATGTCACACTTGGCCATACAGCAACATTAACAATAATGTCAGTGACAGGTCGCCCAAGATGTCACACTTGGCCATACAGCAACATTAACAATAATGTCAGTGACAGGTCGCCCAAGATGTCACACTTGGCCATACAGCAACATTAACAATAATGTCAGTGACAGGTCGCCAAGATGTCACACTTGGCCATACAGCAACATTAACAATAATGTCAGTGACAGGTCGCCCAAGATGTCACACTTGGCCATACAGCAACATTAACAATAATGTCAGTGACAGGTCGCCCAAGATGTCACACTTGGCCATTACAGCAACATTAACAATAATGTCAGTGACAGGTCGCCCAAGATGTCACACTTGGCCATACAGCAACATTAACAATAATGTCAGTGACAGGTCGCCCAAGATGTCACACTTGGCCATACAGCAACATTAACAATAATGTCAGTGACAGGTCGCCCAAGATGCAAGATGTCACACTTGGCCATACAGCAACATTAACAATAATGTCAGTGACAGGTCGCCCAAGATGTCACACTTGGCCATACAGCAACATTAACAATAATGTCAGTGACAGGTCGCCCAAGATGTCACACTTGGCCATACAGCAACATTAAGTAATAATGTCAGTGACAGGTCGCCCAAGATGTCACACTTGGCCATGCAGCAACATTAACAATAATGTCAGTGACAGGTCGCCCAAGATGTCACACTTGGCCATACAGCAACATTAACAATAATGTCAGTGACAGGTCGCCCAAGATGTCACACTTGGCCATACAGCAACATTAACAATAATGTCAGTGACAGGTCGCCCAAGATGTCACACTTGGCCATACAGCAACATTAACAATAATGTCAGTGACAGGTCGCCCAAGATGTCACACTTGGCCATACAGCAACATTAACAATAATGTCAGTGACAGGTCGCCCAAGATGTCACACTTGGCCATACAGCAACATTAACAATAATGTCAGTGACAGGTCGCCCAAGATGTCACACTTGGCCATACAGCAACATTAACAATAATGTCAGTGACAGGTCGCCCAAGATGTCACACTTGGCCATACAGCAACATTAACAATAATGTCAGTGACAGGTCGCCCAAGATGTCACACTTGGCCATACAGCAACATTAACAATAATGTCAGTGACAGGTCGCCCAAGATGTCACACTTGGCCATACAGCAACATTAACAATAATGTCAGTGACAGGTCGCCCAAGATGTCACACTTGGCCATACAGCAACATTAACAATAATGTCAGTGACAGGTCGCCCAAGATGTCACACTTGGCCATACAGCAACATTAACAATAATGTCAGTGACAGGTCGCCCAAGATGTCACACTTGGCCATACAGCAACATTAACAATAATGTCAGTGACAGGTCGCCCAAGATGTCACACTTGGCCATACAGCAACATTAACAATAATGTCAGTGACAGGTCGCCCAAGATGTCACACTTGGCCATACAGCAACATTAACAATAATGTCAGTGACAGGTCGCCCAAGATGTCACACTTGGCCATACAGCAACATTAACAATAATGTCAGTGACAGGTCGCCCAAGATGTCACACTTGGCCATACAGCAACATTAACAATAATGTCAGTGACAGGTCGCCCAAGATGTCACACTTGGCCATACAGCAACATTAACAATAATGTCAGTGACAGGTCGCCCAAGATGTCACACTTGGCCATACAGCAACATTAACAATAATGTCAGTGACAGGTCGCCCAAGATGTCACACTTGGCCATACAGCAACATTAACAATAATGTCAGTGACAGGTCGCCCAAGATGTCACACTTGGCCATACAGCAACATTAACAATAATGTCAGTGACAGGTCGCCCAAGATGTCACACTTGGCCATACAGCAACATTAACAATAATGTCAGTGACAGGTCGCCCAAGATGTCACACTTGGCCATACAGCAACATTAACAATAATGTCAGTGACAGGTCGCCCAAGATGTCACACTTGGCTATACAGCAACATTAACAATAATGTCAGTGACAGGTCGCCCAAGATGTCACACTTGGCCATACAGCAACATTAACAATAATGTCAGTGACAGGTCGCCCAAGATGTCACACTTGGCCATACAGCAACATTAACAATAATGTCAGTGACAGGTCGCCCAAGATGTCACACTTGGCCATACAGCAACATTAACAATAATGTCAGTGACAGGTCGCCCAAGATGTCACACTTGGCCATACAGCAACATTAACAATAATGTCAGTGACAGGTCGCCCAAGATGTCACACTTGGCCATACAGCAACATTAACAATAATGTCAGTGACAGGTCGCCCAAGATGTCACACTTGGCCATACAGCAACATTAACAATAATGTCAGTGACAGGTCGCCCAAGATGTCACACTTGGCCATACAGCAACATTAACAATAATGTCAGTGACAGGTCGCCCAAGATGTCACACTTGGCCATACAGCAACATTCGTAATGATCAACGGAAAAACGGCTCCACGATACGCCCCCAACTATGAAACTGTGCAGTTGGGAGGGGGGGGGAGGGTGCTCCATGCTGACATGACATTCGTCCAGAAAAAAAAAAAAGTAAAGACACTAAGCAATGTGCTGGCCACACTATCAACCTTACATAATTAGGCCGCTGGACAACATATAATGATCTACTTATGTCAATTGCAATTACGCTTAAGTGCCAGAGTCGTCGTTGTTGTTTTTTTAATGGAAATGCTGAGGACGTTGTCTGTTAACAAGAAGTTCTAGTCAATCTAGCGCTCGGCTACTAAAATTATCTCACGCTGCTAGCGTGATGCTAGATCAACAGTTTTGTTTTACAGCCCTGGATAGATTTTCACAGATCACAACGGGTTACCAAAAAAAATAGCGCCAATATAAAAAAAATACAACACTGTCACGATAACTTGCACATTTCGGCGTACAAAGAAACGGGAAATAATTTTTTGACAACTTGGCGAGGAGGGGGGGGGGGATCTATCATGGGCCCGCATGAATGACATGTCAGCTCTGTGTTCTGAGTGGGGGGGGGGGGAATGGAAAGATTGGAACTGGAAAGAAGAATGTTTAATTAAAGGGACACAATGCAAATCTGGTCGCTGAATGGACAAAGACATGAACTTGTCCAACAAGGAACAAACAACACCATATTATATTCCCCCCCCCCCTACCCACTTCTGCAAATAACATTGTTCCGTTAAGAGCGGGACATTTAGCTGTCAATCGGAACTTAACAGAATAAATCCGAGACACCCATTAACCCGCAGACATCTCCCCCCCCCCCCCTTCCATATTTAAAAAGCAGATAGTTTTTATTTAAATTTTTCATGTCTCAAACTAACATATATCTTACATAATAATATGCAGTTTGGCTCTCAACCTAACCAAACAACACAATACAGCTCTTAAAAGGAAACTTTTCAATATCTTTATCTGGCATTGACTGCTGGATAGCAAGCAGCCCTGCAGCCTGGTGGGCAGATGGGAAGAGACATCATGCGTTATCAATTTTTTGTTCAGCGATATTCTATGGCACGCGGAAGACCCCCCCCCCCCCCAAACGCAATTCAAGTTATTTTTTTTTTCAAGAAATTGAGTTCTAGAGCATGCTGACTTTTAGGATGTTTTGCACGCTGAAGGAATGAAAGGTCCTACGTTTGCACACTATTATCAAAAGGTTGCCGACCCCTGCTTATGCCATCTGAGCAGAGAGAAATGAAACTATACTTTTTTTTATCTGCGACTTTATATAATTTATCCTTTGAAAAGGAAAGTACATTTTAGGTGATTCAAACATTTCTGGGAATGTGCATTCAGGGATGTTCAATGGGGATTTATTGTAAATCTATTTATATTTCCCTACAAAATACATGGATATAAATCTGCAAATATTTATTAAATATATCTTTATAACACTATCTACTGATACATGCAACCGTCTACGTAGCTCTCTATCGGATATTTCTTTAAGTCTCTCTCTCTCTCTCTCTCTCCGTAAAAGTAAGCAAAGTATCCCGTCGGACCAAATTGATCACCAATTGCAGGTGATGCAGCGTTCACCAGTTTCTGTGGCCACGGCATACTAGGTGATTATGTGGCGAGAACTACGCACAGCCGTTTTTACTTTAAACTAAAGTCAGGTAGCCATCAGAGCTGGGTACACCAAGGGACACCCTCCAGAACCGGGAAAAAATCTTAACCTGTACCAGGATTCGAACCCAGGACCTGTGGTACGCCAGCCCAACGCGCTGCCACGGCCACCGTGCCCCCTCCCCCATCTCTCTGTACGTCCGTCTAAAAGTCTAAATTATTAATGTCCCTTTCTATGCAATGGCATCAAAGATGAAAGTGTGCACAATCAATTTGTCTCCCAATCAACCATCGTCCCATTCCACGCCTATGCCCGTCAAATCACAAACAATACAGCCACATATGGAATAAAACAAATTTCTTAGCAAGAACAAAAAAAAACAAAAAAACAACAACGTGTCATGGGTAAGAACAGACAGAACAGAAGAAAGAACAGAAAAACAGATAGAAAGAAATAAAAGCATAAAGTCTTAGAACACTGTTTGAATGTCAGGTAAAAACACACAGATGGCATAAATGAAAGCATAAAGTCTTAGAACACTGTTTGAATGTCAGGTAAAAACACACAGATGGCATTAATGAAAGCATAAAGTCTTAGAACACTGTTTGAATGTCAGGTAAAAACACACAGATGGCATAAATGAAAGCATAAAGTCTTAGAACACTGTTTGAATGTCAGGTAAAAAACACACAGATGGCATAAATAAAAGCATAAAGCTATAGAATATTATTTTGAATGAGTTCCGGAGTTGAATGAACTTAATCAACTTTGAAAAAAAAAAAGAAAAATCCCACAGGTCGACCTAAATAACATGATCAGACGTCAGGGCCCCAGCCAATAATTCCATGAAAGCCAGCATCGATCAACAGAGGGTGAGTCTTTGAACGCAGAGATAAGCTTTTATTGTGTGTTCATTTGGGATTGATAAGAACGAAAACAGCAGCAGGTAAAACCGGAAGTTGCCCAAGGTTTATGTCTGTGTTTATTACTGATGTTGATGCCAGAATTAAAAAAACAACAACGGAACTGTTCCGATGAAATAAAATTTTTTTTTTTTTTTTGCAAAGTGTTAATGTTTTAGTTACACCATTAGCAGAAGTAATTGTGATATCGACGGTAATGTATAGTAGGCTACATAGCTAGTAAGTACGACCTATTTCTTTGTATATAGATGATCTATTCACTGATACCAAAAACTATCCACGAAAAACTGTCAATTAAAAAAGGAAATACTATGATATGCAAGCGATATATAGTCAAATGGATCAAGTAACAGTACCGCCAACAGTTAAATCACAAAACCTAGAAACACTAGAGGACAGAAGGGCAAAGAGTAAAGTAGCAATAATACACAAGGCATTCAAGTCTAAATTAGAAATACAACACAATATCAATGCTGCAATGTTGCAATGCTCAGATAACCATAAGGACAAAAAACATTTTCCTTATTCCTTAACACTAATAGAAATGCAGGACTACACTCGGACCACGGGTGAGCGTAGGTCGTAATTATCTTCTTTATAGAAGACGGTCTGCAATGTATACTGTTACGAATATCGGTCATAGAGGAATGACGTAGTAAGGCATTGACCTCTTAACAAGTGCGTATCAGAGTCCAAGGCGACCAAGGTTTGACCTTTATGCCCTGAGGGCAGTTTAAATAAAATAATTCGTTCAAATCCCGTGGAAATTGGAGGATAATTCTGGATCGTAGTAATTATAGAGAAAGAGGTTAAAATGCGTATTAAGACCCTGTAGAATCTTCGATGATAGTTTTCTTTGTTAAGTCCCGACCACCTTAAAGTTAGTTCAGTTTAAACGTTTGTAGAGTGAAGTCGCTATATTAATACTTGTACATATAATGTCATTTTATTGAAACTTATGTTGCCATCAGTTGATAAAGTTTATTGATCGTTTATATTGAGTCTACAATTTAAATAAAATTGTTTATTCAACAACTGGAGTTGTTTGATCTATCATTGTAAAGAAATGTGTTGAAGATAATTATCACGAATATAACTACATTACTGCATAGACCTGTCAGTCAAGGAACCCCTAGCTTGGGCTACAGATTAGCAGAATCTAGAGACTTCTAATAAAGATACAACTATATTCATTGAATCCGATTTAACGAGTCGTAATAATAGTCATATCATAGAGGGCCATAACAATACGATAAGATAAGAATTAATGTCCCAAAAAAACCAATGCCCAAACCGCCGTTGGCACAATTCCCAGTCTTCTAAGTAGCAATGTCGTAAGTATATCAATGTCTTAAGAAGCCCAGGTATCACTGTATCAATGCCTCCAAGTATAAAAGTCCCAAGAAATGATCAACCTTTCAAAAAAATAGAAAGTAAAATAATCACAGAATAGTTCTAAAGTCGTATCTTATCATATATATTACAGACACCCCTTCTACAAAGAAGATTATTGCGTCCTACGCTCATCCGTGGTCCGAGTCTAGCCTTGCATCTTAATTAATGTTTTAAATGATGTAAAGTTACTGGTTTTCCTGTTTTTTTCAGACAACCCATTCCATGCCCGAATGTCACTCGGTTCTTGTATGCATTTGTTCTCGCATAAGTCTAGATAGTAAGCACTGTCTGTACAAAAAAAGACTTGTCTTTCGAGAGAATCTCGGTCTGCCCAGCCACAGCTTGTTGTTCCACAAGACACATGAACTCTTAGAATAATACCAACAATACAACTTTAGTTTTCTTAACACATGTCGAGTCTCTCCTTCAATTCGGATACTGTTCTATTACTGCCATGCATACAGAATAAAGAACAAAAGCAAAAAGATACAACTAGATCCTAAAGCTATAAAAGTTGCAAGGCATAAAGCTGATATAGTCAGACAGTCATGAATAATATTTGCATATTGGAATATGAACACTATGAAAATTTCATTTGAACATTGTCGATTGAATTTTTGGTCGTTTTTTTTTTTGGGTGGGTTTCGCTTTATTAATCATAAAGGAAGAATTCTAAAACATTCTTGATTCGTAAATGACTATATAGCTTAGACATACCAACTTACAACTTTCGTTCTTTTCTCGTTTCTTACAATAAGCCGGCATACGTTAAATTAAATAGATCTATAAAGATCTGTAAACTAAAAACCACCTACTAACACAAACATACACATACACACACATACCTGATACCCATACATATATACAAACATGTATATGATATCTATCTATCGGTCTGTCTGTCTGTCTGTCGGTCTATCTATCTATCTTTCTATCTATCTGTCTGTCTGTCTATCTATGTATCGATCTATCTATCTATCTACCTATCTATCTACCTATCTACCTATCTATCTATCTGTCTGTCTATCTATCTATCTATCTATCTATCTATCTATCTATCTGTCTGTCTGTCTGTCTATCTATGTATCGATCTATCTACCTATCTATCTATCTGTCTGTCTGTCTGTCTATCTATGTGTCGATCTATCTATCTATCTACCTATCTATCTATATGTCTGTCTGTCTATCTATGTATCAATCTATCTATCTGTCTGTCTGTCTATCTATCTATGTATCGATCTATCTATCTGTCTGTCTGTCTATCTATGTATCTATCTACCTATCTATCTATCTGTCTGTCTGTCTATCTATCTTTTTATCGATCTATCTATCTGTCTGTCTGTCTATAAATCTATCTGTATGTCTAGTTTATCTGTCTGTCTATCTATCTATCTGTCTGTCTATTTATCTATCTGTTTGTCTGTCTATCTATCTAGGCTATCTATGTATCTATCTATCTCTATGTCCAGTCTAGTCTATCTATCTATACATCTATCTATCTATAAATATATCTGTCTGTCTATCTATCTAGGCTATCTATTTATCTATCTTATATGTTCTATCTATCTAGGCTATCTATCTATGTATTTATCTATCTGGCAAGTGCCGATAGAAAGAAGAGTGAAAAGTAATATATCATCGCATCAGCATGATAGTCATCATCAATAGGACACGGCCTTAATTAACTTAAGTAAAAATGTACATTTTAACGCCTGCCAGACAGGCACAGTCATCACAACAAGTAATGCGTCATATAACAAACATTTCAAACCTATAAGACCGTTATAATAACCCTTATAAGTCAGTAATCAACCCCTCCTTATATGCAAGCTAAATATAATAATAATAATGATACACAAGACTACTAGAATCTACCTGATAATCCAATCAGAAGAAATAGAAGAAAAAGAAAACGACATATTTAATTTTTACCTCCCCCATTCAATCGAATACGATCACTGCTCGTGCAACTCAATGAAGAATGTACCAGCACCATATCATTACGCCAGGGCGATTGGTGAAGAGAGAGCTTGCGCGGGCGAGAGAAAAAAAAAGTAGTTCCCCCGAGACAAGTCGATAACAGACAATCGAAGCAAGCGATCTCGGATAAACTCCCTTTCAATGACCCAGCTCGCTGCCTGAATGAAAGAAAAAAAAATACAATTACCTTAAGAGAGGGGGGGGGGGTGCACTGCGTCACTTTCAAGGGTCCTCGAACTATCTTCGGTAGAGATCTATTTATTTTTCATCAGAGTGTTTTAATTAACCTCAACGTTTTAATGTAGTATTAATTTATTATCGTATTTTCTGTGATTAGTGAATTTACACACACAAAAAAAAAGTTTTAAATGCAACCAGTGACTCAAGGGTTAAAATATATGTCCCAGATACATTGGAAGGAAATACAGTTGTGACATGAGATCAATTCCGCAACATTCAAGGTGCATTCAAGCACAAATTACGCACCCATTCCACAATGGGGAAAAAAAAACACCCACCTCCCCCATGACTATTATAATTATACTAGTTGACCCTTGGTTTCTTGATGCCTTTATAATTGGTCTATTCAAAGAAAGAAAAATCAAGAAAGAAAAAACAACTCAAGGTAAAGGCCTAATTCCGATAAACTATAAATAGAACAAAAGTCAGAGCGCAGCGATACACACACGAAAATTGGGAAAACCCGAAATGTCCGTTCAACACATAAAGCAAAAGGAAATCCAAGGGAATTACCGTATATACTCGCGTATAAGTCGCACCGGTGTATAAGTCGCACCCCTAGTTTAAGTTTTTTTTTCTTATATGTTGTCATTGACCCGCGCATAAGTCGCACCCCGACTTCCCGGGTTATACTGCCTTTTAATATCTCAAAAATGCATAACTTTTAAACATAAAAGTTACTAAATATTCACCCTAATTTGGAAACTTTCCTTAAAAAATGGTTTTAATCGTGCATAAAAGGCAAACATAATCGAATAAAGGCAGGGCTTCATTTATTTTAAACAACCGATCAATAGGCCTACAGACATTAGTGAGATGGGAAAGTAAGGTATGTGTGGCTTCATCTTAGTCTTTCCCTACACAAGTTCCTATCCTACACATAAAAAAGCCTTTGAAGTACGTCATTAGACTCAATGTCGCCTAGACTGGAGACTGGGAGGCGCCGGCATTTATGACGCGCTATACATGTGTCCTAATTACCATTAACATTGTTTGTATTGATTTCAAGTGCGTCTGCGCGATCGACAAATAATAAGCTGTGTTTTTTTCTCAACTCTTACATGCAACTAATGAAAAATAAAACACACTATTATTGACATTTCGCGCGTCCATCTGCAGATTGTACTTTTGGAAACATCGCCTAGACCTGGGGCGGTCTTATCGGAATGCTCAACACTGCCTTATTAGTAGGCTATAGCCTATAAGCCTAGACCTTAAATACTAAATAAAACGCATCTTACGCTTATTGGCCTACCTACATAGACAGGCTTTCATACATTTACGATTATTTCCATACTGTAATTTGCGTTCAATAAGCCTACCAAAAAAATGCCGCCTTTAAACTTACGCTACGTTTCGGCAATTTACAATCGGCCCAAAAGTTCAAAAGAAAAGAGGGTGGGTGTCAGAAAAAACTAAAATATTTGTCCATTTCAATTTCAGTTACATATAGATAGAGTAATATTTACACAGGCGAAAGTTTTCTAAATGTAAACTGTCGGCCTAGGCATATCCTAGTAATTCTACATCACTACAATCAACTATACGGGTTATGTAAGAAACTTTATGACAGAGTAGTGATGTTTTTCGAACTTTTTAAAAACAGTGTCGGGTGTATAAGTCGCACCCCTACTTTTTGTCGAAATTTTCGGTAAAAAAAGTGCGACTTATACGCGAGTATATACGGTAATTCAAAATGTGATTGTTAGTTGTTTTTTTTATCGTTGCCGTTGACCCATTCTTTTACACTTGCTATTTATTGTTTATGTAATATTTGTTTTTGGCTTTTATATATTTAAAATGTACACCCCCAAAAAAAACAACTTCATTAGATGATATAATATAAAACAATATTTGATATGTAACTATATTTTTCATTTTCGATATTATGTAGGCCTATATAACTTTTGAACCGATCGGTATTATCGGGTCTAGTATTCTACTGTGTAGGCCAGGGGTCGGGAACCGATGGCTCGCGAGCCAGATGTGGCTCTATAGATGGCTGCATCTGGCTCGCAGACAAATTTTTGATTATAAAAAATGTGTTTCTTTAAAATTCTTTTGATCTACAGTCGTTGCATATCAATATTTCATTCTACAAATGAGCTAAAGTCTACTGCAGCTCAGCATCAGAAGTGGTAAAGGATAAACTCCGCTGATCTAAAAGACAGAAAAATAGCAACCCTGCATTCATTGTAATTAAAGGGAAATAAATATTTACTTAAATGTTTCGTTTTAAACATAATGTATGGCTCTCACAGAATTACTTTTCAAAATATGTGGTGTCCATGGCTCTCTCAGACAAAAAGGTTCCTGACCCATGGTGTAGGCCTACTATCAAACTGACAAACAACTACCTAGGCACACTTATTGACAATTGACAAGTCTTGATGAGGCGTGACCTTTTCAAATGGAAGAGATCATGAACTTCCGGTTCCATTTCCCGCCATTTTCGTGGGGAAAAAACAACATGCTTTTGCTGATGTTTGACAATTGATTTCAACCTCGAAGGGCCAGTTCTGGTCTTTTAGAAATATACAAAGTGTTACGAAACGTAAATTCCCTACATTGTAATGTTAATAAACCAACTAAATCATTTAAGCGAATTGCGTTTAAACGATATAAAATATTTCTCAGCTCAAGGTTTCCCCCCGGGTTTTTCCTAACCTAATGAGAGCATTATTGTTTTTTTATTAACCTCGATAAAAACATGAACTGTTCACGTAAACACAGCGTGTCAAGGTCGTCCGGTCTCTCCTTATTTTGTTAGAGCATTATTGCTTGACATTCTGATCACGCAGTCAACATGCAGGCTTGATTTAAATATTCGTGTCACTAGGCTGTCTGGTTTTTCCAACGATTGACCCGTAATATATTTCTACGCGATTCGACACTTTTGGTCAGTTCTTGGCGTACATTCGATCTAGTAACATCAAATATTCTCCGCTCTGAGGATCATTTCTATTTGAGTTGTATTATGGAAAATTTATTATTCTACTATTAACTACAATGCTATATGTTCATTGAGGATATTCATTACTAATTGGAATATGTGTAGTTCTTGATTGTGTATATAATATTATTTGGATTCCTACTGGATTGATGTTGTAAATTAAACCAAATTTATCGTTGCTTTCTACACAACTTGGTTAGCGTCAATATTTCAAAGTTATATACATGTGTGTATGTGTAATATTTATTCAACTATATTAATAATCTACACTACCACTCGACATCGAGGTTCTTGCTGTATAATATGAGCCACATAAATAATTATACATGAAGTAAATCAACTGAAAACTCTAAAACTACGCTATGTGAATTGCCAGGGGATTATAAGAACCAGGAATACTCTAGACAACTACAAATAAACTTCAGATTAATATAATAAGATCTTCACTAATACAAGGATACTCACACTAATAATAACAATACTATAACTATTATTTTCATAAATTGAATGGGGGCTCTAGCCGTAATAACATTATAAATCATAATTATACTTGTGTGATCTAAATAGAAGGTCTCATCCATAATTTATTATGGTGAATAAATTGCCTTGTAATAAAATGGGTTTTGCTCGTCAGTGATTTACTAACAAACGTTTAGAGGATTTACTTCAACTTCAAGAATCGTTATACTATTTACACAAACTATTTACAACTGCCGTAATACATACTCGTAACTTGGATGGATTGTGTTGGAAAATATGAACAATATACAATATACTAAAGATTGTGATTGAATTGAACATTGCTATTGAGAATCGGAAAACTTAACTATTCAGCCTGGAAAATTATCTTGTGTATTACCTTATCAAACAAAGTAACTCTAAGAAAGTTTTATTTTTATGACCTTGTTGTGACAAAATCTGAACTGTGTGGTGTAGTGAATTATTCAAAGGACAGAAAGTAAGTTGGACACTTTTATTGTATTATTAACAAGATTTACAGTAACTTTTAATAATATAAAATGGAGGCCACAAATAATCTTACATTGGATCCAGAGATATTTGATCTAACCTCAGAACAGCTTAATAAAATGTCAATGATACAATTAAAAGAATTGGCTAAATCATTGGGCATTTCTATCACAGAAACTAGGCCATCAAAAACTAAATTACTTCAAGAGGTAACTGAGTGTTTAAGAAAACAAGGTACACTAATTATTGAAGAAACTACTGCTAATGATAACATTAATGATGAATCAGATGATGAATTACCTTTTCCTATAAAACAAAGAGTAAAGCATACAACTGGTGACTTAAGTGAAGAATTGAAATTTAAACTTGAGTTAAGAAAGATGGAATTAGAGATGGAAAGAGAAAGAGAAAGCCAGAGAATTGAGATGGAAAGAGAAATAGCAAGAGAGAAAATAGCAAGCCAAGAAAGAATTGAGATAGCAAGGTCTCGTACGTCAAATCATTCGAATGCAAGCTCTGAAGCAGATGCAGAACTGTATAAGTTTAAGAAACATATTCCAGTTTTTGAAGATAATTCGGTGGAAGAGTTCTTCATGATTTTCGAGAGAAACGCTAGAGACTATCAATTTCCCGAGGGCAAGAAAGCTATACTTCTACGCTCAGCTCTGAATAAAGGAAAGGCACTTGATGTTGTATTAAGTCTTACTGAAGAGGAATTGTATGATTATGAACTGATCAAGAATAGAGTACTGCTAAGTTATGCATTAACACCTGAAAAATATAGAAAAGTGTTTCGTGAGTCTAAGAAAGAACAGGAACAATCCCATGTTGATTTTCTAAGACAGAAAAAGAAATATTTTGAAAGATGGATTCGATCCAAAGGTGTAAACAAAGACTTTGATAAATTAGCTAATCTTATGCTAATGGAAGACTTTAACAATAACATCAGAGGTGATGTAAGAATACATTTAGCAGACAAAGGTGTAGAACAAGTAGAAACAGCAGCAGTGATGGCAGACGAATATGTTATTATCCATTCCAGCAATAAATTTACAACAGTTGATAAATCTAAATTCCAGAATCGAGATATGAAGGTAGAAAAGAAAACCATGAATCCAAATGAATCCTATCAATCAAAGAGACATCAGCAGAGCAATGAAGGTCCAACAAATTCCAAGCCAACCTGTAGCCATTGTAAACGAATTGGACATACTAAGGAAAAGTGCTGGATATTGAATGGGAACCCGAATAAAAAGAATGTTGTCTTATCGTATGTAGCAATGCCAAAACAAAGAACTCATGAAAATGTAAAGAAGGATATTAGAACTCAAACAGAGATACCTAGTGCTAATGCAGATAACCTGACAAAACACACGTATCTAGGAAACTTGAAACCAGAAATAGTTCCTGAAATAGAGACAATGGTTTTCAATAATTCTAATTCTAATCTGAGCTCCAAGGAGTCTATATCAGATAGAACCACCATGAGTACTAAACATACCTCTTACAAAAATAACTTGGATACAGATCTCATCGATACTGAGATACCAAGCAATTGTTTACCATTCATTGAAGAAGGTACCGTGTCATCCATAATAAATGGTGTCACTAGTGAAAAAAACATCAGAATACTCCGTGATACAGGGGCTGAGGTTTCACTACTTTTAGAGAATACTGTTCCTACGTCACAATCGACATATACAGGACAGGATCTTACTATTCAAGGTGTATCAAGGAAAAATGTACAAGTTCCTTTGCATCAAATACAGCTGAAGAGTGCGTACTTCACTGGAAATGTAGTTGTGGGTGTGTACAAATCACTTCCGTTTAAAGGCGTTTCTTTAATACTGGGAAATGATATTGCTGGAGATGTGGTGCATTCCATATCCAAGAAAAAACAATACCTCAATAAAAGTGAGAGCTTTATCAAACCTATATGCATCGTCACGAGAGGTATGGCCCAACAACAAAAGTCTGTCGAAACCATGTCAAAGTCAAAAATAGAACCAGAAATTGACCTACAGGCAACTTTCCTGGCTGACATCTTGAGTGGTCCCTCAGTCAAGACTACTGAAAGTAATTTGTCACCTCGACAATTACTCCTATTAGAACAGAATAGAGATTCAGGAATTAAACACCTGAAGAAAAAGGTGATAACTGAACAGGAGGCAGAAATGAACGGAAATGGATTTTTTCTGAAGGAGGGAATATTAATGCAAAAATGGAGAGATGTGAAATGTGATAATGACAATTGCAGAGAAGGAAGTCAGATTGTGGTACCAGCCATATATCGTAATGACATCTTACACATGGCTCATGACACGCCATATGCTGGTCATCTAGGAGTGAACAAGACTTACCGTCGAATTCTTCCGTACTTCTATTGGCCTGGACTACATCGTGACGTCACAAAATACTGCAAGTCATGCAATACATGCCAGATAGTTGGTAAACCTAACCAGACTATACCGGTAGCACCTCTAAAGCCAATACCCGCCTTTGCAGAACCATTTAGCCACTTGCTAATAGACTGTGTAGGTCCTTTGCCTAAAACAAAGACAGGACACCAGTACGTATTCACTATAATGTGCACTGCCACGAGATATCCTGAAGCTATTCCGCTACGCACCATTAACGCAGATAAGATATCTGACGCACTGATTGCATTTTGTTCAAGATACGGTCTTCCAAAGACTATACAGTCAGACCGAGGATCTAACTTTACATCAAAGCTGTTTAACCAGGTCTTAAAGAAACTAGGCATCCAACATGCAACTTCAACTGCGTACCATCCGCAAAGCCAAGGTGCCCTAGAAAGATATCATCAGACTCTGAAAACCATGCTCCGCACATACTGTTTTGAGAACACTGAAGACTGGGATCGCGGTATTCCATTCGCTCTTTTCGCGACTAGAGAAACTGTGCAGGAATCTCTTGGATTCAGTCCGTTCGAGTTAGTGTTTGGACATTCAGTTCGAGGACCTCTAAAACTGTTGCAGGAAACCTTGTTAAATTCTGATGAAGAGACTGGACTCGTAGCTTATGTGGAACAATTTAGCAATAGAATCTATCATGCTTTTAATCATGTTAAAGATAATCTTTTGCAGGCTCAGAAAAGAATGAAAGGGTACTATGATGTCAAGGCCAGATCCCGATGTTTCCATCCTGGTGATAAAGTCCTCATGTTGACCCAATTGTCTGGACAACCCCTGAGTGCAAAATATACAGGACCATATCAGGTTTTAGATAAAATCAGTGATGTAACATACCTTGTAAAAACCCCTGATAGAAGGAAAACACAGAGACTGTGCCATATAAACATGCTAAAACCTTATGTTGTTAGGGAAGAACAAACCGACATTAGGACAGTGAGTGCTATCAAAACTGTTGAAACACCCCCGCCTAAATTTAAAAAGACAATCATAGAAAGTAAACTTCAGAACACTGAAGCACTTAAAAACCTCAATGATAAACTGGCACATCTAGACTTAGGTGAACAGACTTCTATCAAGGGTTTAATCTATGATCATGTAAATTTGTTTAGTGATGTTCCTAACAAAACAACTTTGGTTACCCATGATGTAGTTTTAAAAGATGATAATGTTAAACCTGTCAAACAACATCCGTATAGGGTTAATCCCATACAACTTGAACACATCCGTAAAGAAATTGATTATATGCTGAGCAATGATATAATTACTCACAGTAACAGTGATTGGTCATCCCCATGTGTGTTGGTTCCCAAATCTGATGGTTCACTACGCTTTTGTGTAGACTATAGGAAATTAAACCAAGTGACAAAAACAGATTCGTATCCCATACCACGGATAGATGATTTAATCGATAGAGTAAGCACTGCAAACTATGTAACTAAGATTGACTTACTAACAGCTTATTTCCAAATCCCATTAACAGATAGGGCTCAGGAGGTATCAACTTTTGTTACTCCTGATGGATTATATAAGTTTAAAGTAATGCCATTCGGAATGGTCAATGCTCCAGCTAGTTTTCAAAGACTAATAAACACTATTATTCATGATATCCCACAATGCCATGCATATCTGGACGATATCGTAGTGTTCAGTAATAACTTTAATGATCATCTAGATCAGTTAAAACTATTATTCCAAAAACTAAAACAGGCTAATCTTACTATAAACCTAGCTAAAAGTCAATTTTGCCATGCAGAAATTGAATATTTAGGTCATGTAGTGGGTAATGGCAAAGTAAAACCAGTGAATGCCAAAGTCAAAGCTATACAGGAATTCCCTGTCCCTAAAACGCAGAAACAACTTCGAGGATTTCTGGGTATGGCCGGGTACTACAGGAAGTTTTGTAAAAACTTTTCTATTATCACTTGCCCTTTGACAAATCTCTTAAGAAAGAAAATTCAATTTAAGTGGACTCAGGAATGTGACCAAGCCTTTAATGATATAAAAGACATACTGACCAAGGCACCAATATTAGTCTCACCTGATTATACTAAACCCTTCAGAATAACGGTAGACTCGTGTAATACAGGAATGGGCGCGGTAATCTCACAAATAGGAGATGATTCACTTGAACATCCCATTAGCTTTTGTTCAAAAAAATTTAACCCACATGAGGTAAATTATAGCACAATAGAGCAGGAATTACTAGGACTTATCCAAGCATTGAAACATTTCAATTACTATGTAAATGGTTCTCAGTTCCCAATCGAGATATTCACTGATCACAATCCACTAGTATTTCTTTCCCGCATCAAACAAAATCAGCGCATTCTAAGATGGAGTTTGTTTATTCAAGCTTACAACTTAAAAATAACTCACTTATCTGGAAAAGATAACATCGTCGCGGACACCCTATCGCGCATGTAACAAATGTATAAGGAAATAGATAACTTCATGTATATATTCTGATAATCCTAACTAAGAGAATTGGATCATTTAAAATATAAATGCATGAATATATGAATATGTTGTGATTATTTTATGCAATATCTTATGCCTTATTTTATGCCATGAATATTTCCATTTGCTAAAACAAATATTATTATTGTTGTAGGAAAAAAAAAAGAACCTAATAAGTTACTTATAAATATTATGGATTTATGAACATAATTTTTCTTTATTAGTAAGATAATGAATGAACAGAAATGTACATCCTTATTTTGAAACAATCAAACTATAGTTGTGATTATGTAAAAACCAAGATAGAGTAATGTGCATACACTTCACATGCTTACACACTTAAGATTAAACTCTTACTTTAAAATTTATTTAAATATTAATTTCATTTAAGTTGAATTAATTAATGATTGAATTGTTTAATATGATAACATTAGTTATGTTGATTTTTACCTTATAAATAAGATGATGATGTTTATAAGGAATGATATCTCAGAGAGTATAATTTTTTAGAATAACGCGAACATGTGTTATGGTCTAAGGATAACTTGAGATCCTATATGATGAGGGTTTAATAGAATAAATTATTTCCCTTACTTGTCTTATTTAACGGACTACCCAGGTGGAGTCAGTTTTTTTTTTGTATATTGTTTAGAACTAAAGTTAAGTGCAGGCGGTTCTAAAAGAAATTGCACACTTCTATTGTTTAGTATGCAATGTTCTTTTCCTTTTGGTACGGGCGACTGTTACGAAACGTAAATTCCCTACATTGTAATGTTAATAAACCAACTAAATCATTTAAGCGAATTGCGTTTAAACGATATAAAATATTTCTCAGCTCAAGGTTTCCCCCCCGGGTTTTTCCTAACCTAATGAGAGCATTATTGTTTTTTTATTAACCTCGATAAAAACATGAACTGTTCACGTAAACACAGCGTGTCAAGGTCGTCCGGTCTCTCCTTATTTTGTTAGAGCATTATTGCTTGACATTCTGATCACGCAGTCAACATGCAGGCTTGATTTAAATATTCGTGTCACTAGGCTGTCTGGTTTTTCCAACGATTGACCCGTAATATATTTCTACGCGATTCGACACTTTTGGTCAGTTCTTGGCGTACATTCGATCTAGTAACATCAAATATTCTCCGCTCTGAGGATCATTTCTATTTGAGTTGTATTATGGAAAATTTATTATTCTACTATTAACTACAATGCTATATGTTCATTGAGGATATTCATTACTAATTGGAATATGTGTAGTTCTTGATTGTGTATATAATATTATTTGGATTCCTACTGGATTGATGTTGTAAATTAAACCAAATTTATCGTTGCTTTCTACACAACTTGGTTAGCGTCAATATTTCAAAGTTATATACATGTGTGTATGTGTAATATTTATTCAACTATATTAATAATCTACACTACCACTCGACATCGAGGTTCTTGCTGTATAATATGAGCCACATAAATAATTATACATGAAGTAAATCAACTGAAAACTCTAAAACTACGCTATGTGAATTGCCAGGGGATTATAAGAACCAGGAATACTCTAGACAACTACAAATAAACTTCAGATTAATATAATAAGATCTTCACTAATACAAGGATACTCACACTAATAATAACAATACTATAACTATTATTTTCATAAATTGAATGGGGGCTCTAGCCGTAATAACATTATAAATCATAATTATACTTGTGTGATCTAAATAGAAGGTCTCATCCATAATTTATTATGGTGAATAAATTGCCTTGTAATAAAAGGCTACACGATTAGTTATGATGAATCCGTTTTTAACATCAAAAGTGAGTAGGCAGTAATTAATACTCAAAGTGTTAGTCGCGTTAAGTTAACTTTAGCTTTGCTTATAGAATAAATTAGTCAAGAGTTGCGTCCTTGGTTATTAAAAAAACACAATGCTAGATTCATAAGAACAAAAAAAAAAACGAAAATTCTTTTGCACCAAGCAATTAGTTTAGGATTATAAATATGTGATTCCTCACGTCTGACATTCACAATCCATCGTTTTCTTTTGGCAACATCTTTTGGAAATAAAAAAAAAATTAACCCACTACATCTTTTCGTACAACCAGTAACGCAGCACACAGACATGTTCTGAAGTAAATGAAGGAATGTGACCGGAAATGTTTTACCTTAAACCTTTATAGCATACACAATATTTAAGACTTGTCAATAAACCCACGGAAATCATAAATAGTAAACACAGGGAAAATCTTAACTCATGACAATATGTATAAAGAGAGAGTGGGGGAAAGAGAAAGAGACAGTTAAAAAAATGGACAGACAGACACAAAGATATATAGATATACAGACATACCGATTGGTAAATACATAGATAGGCACATACATATATAGACACATAGATAGGCAAACACACATGCATATAGATATATAGATACATTGATAGATCGAAAGATAGATAAATAGACACCTGTCTTGGACTTCCGAAAACAATATAATACGCAAGAGCAAGGCTTGCAGTTTTTCCCCTTTTAAAAGCTAAAATATTGGACTTTATTACAAATATTGTACTTCATGGGCTCCAAAGCAGAAGTAGTAAATCAGCTGCATCCTCACTAGTAGCCCATCTCTTTGGCCCTGCGTGTGACGTCCGGGGCCCAATATATTTAAACAACCCTACCATCATTATTGCCTGGTAAACCTTTACATTGCTCTATGTAATAACAAACTGCTTATTAGGCAACTTATTGTTATTTCTTATTGTTAGACCCATTTAGTCTCAATAATTATAGATCTGCTTTCTTTGGAATTTATTGATGGGAAAATATTTTTTACCCTATTTCTGAGCGTTCTTATTTAATTATCTTCTTTTTTCTCTCGAAAGACTTAATTAAACATAAAACTTTTCAGTAGCGAATGGCGGTTTCCCGCAGTTTGAACAAGTCTTTTGTTTTATATAATTATATTTAAAAAAATTATAATTCTGACGTTCATCGAATGTATTGGCTATTGTTTTCATTATATCGGTGGATGGAAGCCACGGGGCAGGTTATTGATACAAGGATAAAATCGATTCTTTCATTGTTCAAATAGGCTTTATAAAGAAGAGGAATTGAAAGAATGAAGAAAACAACATGGGCACTATAATTCCTATAAACAAGCAGTTTCATTATTCAAGGGGGCGGCGCTGAGGGTTGGGGGTTGGGGAGGAGGTAGGGACCATGTATTCTTAGGCTGAACTTAACTGCTGACTTTGACAGACCAAATATTATAACGTAGCTTTGACTGAAGGAATAGTCAATTGAAGGAGTTCAGGACCAAGACCAAATAATCTTCTATCTCAAGGATGGTCTTGAAACGTATAAGTTCTTATAGGGATGAATATGTTTTTTTTAAAACTCAATTAATTAGGTCTGGGCAAAGACTATAATAAGATGGACCGCTTGATCTATTTTTAGATCTTAAGTGTTGTTGTTTTTCGTGCGCAGTCAATAACGCTGACCTAAATGACTACTAAGCGTGCTTAAATACTTCCGCTGTATACAACTTTCGATTTTAATCTTTAGTTTCCATTGAGAAAAAAATTATAGCGAATTACTAAACCGGAAGTCTAAAGGACCCGGTGCGATTGGAAACCTCATAACAGAGTATTTTAAGTTAACAAATAGCAGGAATATCAAAGCAAGTGGACCATCTTTTTAATCTTGGTTATATTGTCACATCATAATATATTTTTTTGGTAAATTTTTATTAGCTGAATTTGTAAAAAGTATTTCAAAGACAACAAAGATCGGCTCCCGGTAATGGCGTCATCGACAGCCCTTGTGAAATAAACGTGATCAACAAGTCCTTGCTCCATTGGGCGCCCATACTCCCTTGTTATTGTCTTATCTTATAATGCTGCTGTTTTGTGTAATAGACTAAGCATGCCGTATGTATTTTTGTGCCTTCGTGGACTAACAAAAAATCAATTTAATTTTATTGCCTTTGTATTAGTTTCAAGTTTCTTTTCTTTGCAACAAAAACAAAAAAAAAAAAAAAAAACTCATGGAAATTTTTCTCTTAACCCAGAATGTACCTGAATGCCAATTGTTATTTGATCGTTTTCACATCGAGAAAGGAAATTAATAATCAATACACATGATTGCCAAATATAAAAAAATACTTTACTTTAAAAACTAAAATCTGAAAAAAAAAGAAAAAACAAATAAAAACAACAAAGGACGCCTGGCTGAATAAATCATTGAATTTTTAAAAATTCTTAGTTTGGCTTTTTTATTTATCTTCAGGTTAAACTAATTACATTGGTAAAGTAAAGTTCCCTTCGGACCAAACTGATCGAAGGGCCAGTGAAGCAGCGTTCACCAGTTTCTGTGGCCACGGCATACTAGGAGTTGTGTGGCCAGCACAATGACCAGCCAATGCCCTTTGCTTTACTCCAACTGAGGTCAGGTACGCCAGGGACACCCTCAAATCCTGGCCTCCATCAGGATTCGAACCCAGGATCTTCGGATCGCCATTCGAACGCGCTGCCGATCGGCTAGCGTGCCCCCATAATTACATTGATATTATAAAATTTAATTACAAACTCCAGGGTTAAACTAATACAGCCTTGAGAAATGTAAAACTGTGAAGAGATGTAGAGTTATTGTGGACTTGTCAAAAATGTTGCTGATAACTCAAATGCAAACATGGGTAGAGGTCTACTTAACTAATTCTACATTGGAATAATTGATTAATTGTCCTTTATTTGGCCTTTTTTTTTTACTGCGCGATTGGATAATTATACTAACTGGATCAGTTTAACAATATTATGTAGGCCAGCCATGACTATTTTAACAATGTTCTTGTCAACCATGATAGTTTCAATGTTGTATAACTCGTTTTATTTATATATATTTTTATCTCCGTTTTTATATATATATGAACATTTTTTTACCCACTTTGATAAAAATTTTAGTTGAAATTCATGGATTCGGTACTCGGTGGATATCGACTTCTCGGATCATTATCAATCCCATGACCGTTGTGGTCGTTGGCTGGAGCGAATGGACACCTCAGCAGTCAACTTTATCCATTTTTGCCTATCTTGAGCGGTTGACACCAGTTGAGTCAACTGCAGCCCTGTCTAATCTTTTATGTTGTCGAACCAGCATCCCCGCTGACGGGCCTGGCCTCTCCGACGTCCACCTTCTACTATGCCTTGGAGGATTGTTTTTTGGCAGGTTATTTATGCCGCAACACATGACCGAGCCACGCCAGTTTGCGTCGTTTGATTGTTGTCAGGATATTTTTTTGAAGGCCTGCAATTGAGGATATTCTGTCCCACACATAGGCTACGCACACAGATAGACCGTACTTTAAACATATATAATATGATAACTCAAACCAAAAGTTTTTGAAAATTGTAGACATTTTTATGTCAATTTCATTGATGTGGCTTAGAAAAATTTCAAACACAGTAGACCATAATTTTTTAAACTTTAACTTTTTGTGTTTCAGATGTGCCCTATCTAATCTTATTTTATGTATTACAGATGCTCCTTCTATTAACCCTTCCCGTACCGACCTACTTCTATCTATGCTGCCTTCAGTTCCGCTATATACGCGCCCGGGACTGTAAGGGTTAAGATAATTGTTGCCGCCTACTCTTATCCGTGGTCTGAGTCTAGTCGTGCATTTTTTTATAAGTCTTGGTAAATTATGTTAAGATACTGGTTTTGTCTAGTTTGTTCGGGCAACCAATTCCATTCACGGATGCCACTTGGGAAGATAGACTACATTTATCATATATGCACGTGCTCTCCTCATATTGCGAAAGCTCACGTATCTGTGATTCGAGTTTATAAATGCTGTTTAAGTTACCGGTTTCCACCCTGACCAGTTGCCGTTACAGTCTACAAACACACTGTGCTGAGCTCATCCAATTCCAAGTTCCCAATAAAGTTCCCAACAGAAGGCGATGTTCCCTAGACTCTGTTCACTCTCCAGTGTCTCGTTATAAATTGTTTCCGCGCCATAAATTTCAACCAGACGTCAATTGCTTCCCCTTCTTCCCGCCCCCTCCCACTCACCCCACCAGACGCGCCGTCCTTCTTCTTCTTCTTGAAGAGAAAAAATGTTATGTCACCTCGACCTATTTCTCCGCTCACGGACGATTTGATCCAGCCCCCCCCCCTTTTTTCCCTCTCCCCCTCCCCCTCTTTCCCTCTACCCAGCCCGCCCCAAGCCTTCATTCCTCAATTTTGAACGTGACTTAAAGTCCATAAAGACTCCGCCATAAAGTATTCATCCAATCAATACTTCGAATCACGATATCAATCCGCGTTGTCTGAAGTCTCAGTTCGGGCGCGATAGTTGGCGCACTATTTATTTATTGAGTTGTCACCCCTTTTACAAGGAAGAAAAAATTAATGTAATTAATTACTAGTTGACCCGTGGACCATTTGTGGCCATATAAAAGTTTTTTTTATATTAAAAGACAATTAGCGAGATCGACTGTGTTTTTTTTTAATCGCATGGATGGTTTTAAGATTAAATGAAAGATTTTCTAGTTCAAACGTAATATTTATTAATCAAACGTAAGATTTATAAGATCAAACGTAAGATTTATTAGATCAAACGTAAGATTTATAGATCAAACGTAAGATTTATTAGATCAAACGGAAGATTTATTAGATTAAATGAAAGATTTATTAGATCAAAGATAAGATTTATAGATCAAACTGAAGATTTATAGATCAAACGGAAGATTTATGGACCAAATTATAGAACAAGGAACAATTATTTTTATAAATTATAGAACAAGGAAAAGCTGGCAATTTTTTATTTCAAACTGTCAATGTTGTCCGCCAGTCTTCTTTGCTTTTAACTTCATTAACCCACTGAGACGCAACAGCACTGTAAGAGTGAGATGAGAATAGTCTTGACTATTTACAACTGGTGTCTGGAGTAGCTGATAAACATTTTATTTTGTAACGCTTTCTCCAATTCTCGGTTGTGTAAGATAAAATGGTTTAGTTCTGAGAATTAATTCCTAAAGTGTTCTTTTTCTTAAAAGGCGAGAGTGGTGAAATCGTAGGAAGAGGTGGTTTGAACACTACGTTAAAGGTAGTAATTAGTAAGTAGTTATTTATTGGACGTTGAATTTTTTTTTTTAAAGCAGTACGAACATAGATTGAACGGTAAGATTACCTATAGTACCAGCTAAGTATCTGGATTAAGATACAACTTAGAGTAGAGCCAAACATATTAAACTAGATACACTGTAGCTATTGTCACTTTGTAGATATATATTTCATTTTACTCATTCGGTATTATTAGCACTACAAACATCTTCGTTCGTTGCCAAAATTAAGAAGAATTAGTTTGTTTCACCAATTTGTGTGTATGTGAAATCAAGGTAAGCTGTGCGAGGAGATCGGGGTGTTGTCACACTTATACAGCCAAGCTCAGCATTTCGCCATCGAACCCCAGACTAACAAACCAGTGAGGGTAAAGAGGTGGGGGGGGGGGCGCAGAGTCTGTGGCGCGGCCCTCCCAATAACCTTGACCGAGTCTCTTACTTATCTCGGGGGTGATCACCCGAAGCACAATTCTTATTCAGAGCAAGCCTCCAAATCATCACATACATTTGCCCCCAAAAAATAATTATTGATTTGAAGTCTGAAAATTTTTTGTATTTGATTGACGTAATTAAGTTATTGATTGTCGTCATTGAATCATTCATCGATGTCGTTAAATTATTGATTGAAGTCAGCATTCAATCATTAATTGGCACCATCAAATGATTGCTTAGCGTGGTTTAACCATTGATCGGAGTCATACAATCATCCATTAACTTTATTAAAATTTTTCGTTGACGTTATCAAATTACTGATCGAGGTAATTAAATTACTGATCGAGGTCATCACATTACTGATTGAGATCATTAAATTACTGATCGAGGTCATTAAAATACTGATGATCGCTGTATTAAATCATAAAAAGAACCATTCTTTGACGTCCTCGAATTCTTGATTGAAGTATGTACTAATTTTTATTTTTAAACCTGCACTCAATTATTGTTTGACGTCATTGCAATGGCATTGCAGTTGCAGCATAGATCTAAGTATAAATAGGCGTCATTAAATGATTGTATGATGCCATTAAATTTTTGTTGACGTCATTTAATTATTGTATGACGTCATTAAATCAGGGTATGACGTCATGCAATTATTGATGACTATCACTATTATAGATATTATAGAAAGTACGCATGTGGTTAGATGAGGAATAAGAAAGGTGTGCATGTTATTATTATGTACGAGATTGCACTATGGTATGAAAGGGAAGTACGCATGTTGGATGAATGATATAGCAATATTAGCAACGCTGAATCCTAGAAACACTTCAGTTGAGATTTGGTCTGTACTTGAACAAGACGTGTATGAGATCAGTCTTCGTCCAAGTTTATCAGTCAAGAACAGAAAGTATTGTTGTGATGGACCGTTGTATACTATGAAACAGGCACTAAGGATTAAAGAATCTACGTATTGAATTGAGGAGCCTTCGTTCGTGTGATTTTATGAATTAACTGTGTGTCTTAGTCCTGTGACAATGACGTCATACAATGAGTTGATGACGTCATTACATTTCTAATTGAAGTGTGTTTTAAAAGATGGTTTGAAACCTGCAACTAAAATATTGTTTGAGGAAATTCAATTATTGATTATAAAGCACGCGTTCAATTCTATATTGACGTCATTAAATTATTGTTCACATCATTCACATATTGAATGAAGCCATCATTATTTTTTCTGTTTCAAGTCGGCACTAAACTTTTGAAGGACGTCATCAGGTTATCAATCGCCCGTTAAAAAATTAAAAACGTGATTAAAGTCTGCACTAAGTTATTGATTCATTCAACCATTGATTGGTGTAGATCTATATAAAATGTTGATCGTTGCCATTAAATTATACATTGACGTCATAAAAATGTTTTTATTGAAGCTGTTTATATTCTACCTGTAGTTCGTGTTATAACATTTCTTAAGTCGTAATTTTTTTTTTATAGGATATGAAATGAAATTTTATATTAGGTCTGTGCACTAACATTTGAAAACTTGTTATTAAATATTTCAGTTAAAGTGCAATGATTAAATGTAGAGGATATTAAAACAGAACAAATTCAGAAAACAGCTACAAGGTTCATTATTATTGAATATTCACATCTGATAAGAGTAACACCAATATTCAAATCAGTAAACCTGTTACTTGCACGCATTGAGCCCAAAACGTGGGAGAGCCTTGCTGAGGAACGCACTAACTGGCGGTCCCAGGTGCGTGAGGGCACTCAAACTGCAGAAGCCACCCTAACAGAAAGAAGTGAAGAGAAACGAGCCAGGAGAAAGGCGAGAGGTAGAGAAAAAGAAGACTGCGCCATCGTCCCTTGAACAATGAACAATGAACAACAACAATGAACAATATTTATTTGCCATATAGTACATAGGTACAATAAAGGCATAGTCAAAAACAAAAGAAAATTATAGCATTTGTGAATAATAAATTGAACAATAATAGTAATACAAATATTAGTTATAAAAATGAAGGTAATAAAAAATTTATTAATTTAAGGTATCCTAAAAGAAAATTCAGGGGGGATAATTTAGTTTATAATACAATTTTTTAGGGGGGGGGGGGAGAAAAAGAAAAAAACAACAACTTAATTTACTAACATAGACATACAGGTACATCACTTTCATTAGACCTGCACAGCATTAACATAGTGAGAACGAACATTTAAGAGATTTTGAGAATGGAAGGATGCCATATACATACATATATATATATATATAAACCTGAAAACACTGTAGGATAGAAAGGGCAAAGAGTAAAGTAGTAATAATACATAAGGCATATAATTCTAATTTAGAAATACAACACAATAACAACCTGTTGCAATGCTCAGATAAAGACAAAAACACTTTTCTTCTTTTTTTTTTTTATGCGAGAACAAATGCATATAAGTACTCTTTTTTCACGAGTGGCATCCGGGTATGGAATGGGTTGCCTGAACCAACCAGAAAAACCAATAACTTCACATCATTTACAACACTGAAGGGCTGGACTATTTACCTAAAGTGAAACTCTGTTATCTGTTTGTAATTATTGTTTGTGATGTTATAAATTTGTATATGTAGTTAAATTGTGGACTCTTTCCTCGGTCTTAACGGGGTCTCCATAATAACATGAAGAAGAAGAAGACTAATAAAAAGAAATGCAAGACTAGACTAAGACCTCGGCTGAGCGTAGGACGCAATAATCTTCTTATAGAAGGAGCGTATGTAACATATAATATAATATAATTCATAAGTATATATTTATAATAAATATTGCAAAAAATTTGCGGACAAAAGTGTCCATTCTCCCAGCAGACACGAAAGTTCACACACACACACACAAACATACACAAACACATTATGTTGCAAGCTGCTACATTCATGATTAGTTTACCTTCAATAATCGAATACTCGTTCAACGTTCAACTGATCGAATACCTAGTTCTGTTGAAACAATAGCCATTATTTTTGGTTGTTTTATTATTTATTTTTTACCATACGATTATCAACACATTCGATATTTCTTCAATCAATGTATCGATGTTCTTTTTTTTTTCCTTCGTTCTCTCTCTCTCTCTCTCTACTACTCTTTCAACACCACATGATCATATGATATTCGATCCTTGCTTTCCGACAGTTATAGCCTGTTTGTTCGTATTGACGGTTTCCGCTCGGCCCAGACGTCGTGGTGACGTTTATGATGACGTTTGACGTCTCATGGAGGAGACTTTTGTTAGCGTATTTACACTCATACAAATGGTTCAATGCGTAAAAGCTAATACCGTTGAGTGCTTTTTTTAAAATTGCAAATAAAGTATATTGTGTTTAAATGATGTAACTTGACAATGCTATTTGTGATGCGATTCTGTTAATTTATAACACACTGCGATATAAATGTGTGTTGTTCGTCCCTCATTTCCGAGGATGACCGCGTCTACCAGTCGCTTTGTGGCCTCTTTGGTGGCCTATCAGTCCTATGCGGGCCCTGAAGGATCTGTTGCAGGTACTGCAGACAAAAGATGCGATTGTGGGGTCTGGCAGCGCCTTGCAGGTCTGCTTGGCTTTTCTTTCTGCTCTTTTCTGTTCGGCCCTGGAGATTCTATATATATATATATATTATATTGAGTGTATTGTTACAACTGCACAGGTCGTCTGTTGTCAGTCTAGATTCTCGTTTACTAGGCTATAATAATAACGCAAGCCACTTGATGCTTCTTGAAAGAATAATTTAATGCTTGAAATTATGTTTAAATATGAACATTTTCACAGGCAGGTAGGTAGGCAGAAATCAAACAAGAACAACAAAATGTCTGCTTGCTTTATAAGAATCATAATAATGGTTATGTGTACAGCGCTTCTATCCATGCTACTTTAGCATGCTTAAAGCGCTCTAGAAACTCCTGCATGGCGACAGGGATTTGTCGGCGGCAGGGATCGAACCCGCGACGTGAACTAACCACACGATCAGGCTTGAACTCCACCTCCACCTCGACAAGAATCCGAGCGAGATAACTCTCTTAGGGGAACGATCTTTGCTGTATCACGCAACTGTGTCACACTCCCAAATGAAGGGTCGGCGCTAACGGTTGGCCGTCCCCCATCCGCTCTAAACTCCTGCAAAGCGGGGGCAGCCGACCTCACCAATGAAGACGACAATCCCACACAAACAAACAGTAGTTTGGTCCCAGGTGTTCACATTCAACATGTTCGTCTACAAAACATATTTTTTTTATTATCAGGTGTACACTTGTTGTTATTGATTAGCTTTCATCTTATCTTATCTTATCAGGCTTACGATAAATTTGGTTGTTCCAAATTAGGCAAATTAGTTAAACCCCAAACGGTACGGGAACAATGTGATATCCCAGACGCGAGAAAAAGAATTGATAGCTTATTTATGTATAAAATATTGTGTTCTTTCAGAGTTGGAAAGTGTTATCATTCTGGATAATTTCGTTGTCTAATCAAGTTCAATTTTTGAAAAGTTTTTTTTTAAAGTTTTGGAATAATGAGTGCAGGAACACGTAAGCTTTCGCAATGTGATACATGATATTGGATATCTTTCTTCAAAGTCTGAAATATAGTCTATACATTTCTATTACATATTTTGTTATTATATATATATATACATATATATATATATATATATATAATACATAAATATTAAATACCAAAGACTATAATAAGCTGGATTGCTTGCTAAATATTTCTACTATTTGATGACTCGAATGACTTCTTTTCGAAATTCCCGATTCCCCTTTGTACTGTACACTTCCGTTTTATTTAATCGATATGATTTTCTCAATGAAACATTTTAATTAAAATAGAACGTTTTATATAGCGAAAACATTTAGACAAACGTAGGAGCGTAGGTCATTTAAGACAGCGTTATTGGATGCGCACGGAAAAAGAACATAAAAGCTCTATAATTAATAACAAATGTTCCTTAAAGTATGTTAATCATGTCAACTTACTGGCGAAGATGACAATAAGTATCTTCAAGAAAGTCAAATATTGCGATTAAATAAATGAAATGTAATTTTTAATTCCTTTTGGCTTGAAATTTATTTAATGAGCAGTCGCTGTTATGTTATGACAATCGCTCTTTTATTAGAATCGCTATCTTGTGGTCGTTGTTGTGACAATAGCTGTTTCAAAACAATCGCTATCTTGTGGTCGTTTTGTGACAATAGCTGTTTCAAACCAATCGCTATTGTGTAGTCGCTCAACTGACGGTGGCGGTTTAAACATTCGCTTTTAAGGAACACGAGCACTTATAATAGTCTTTGGTACAAGGCAGTACAATTATAAATAGATCACAGTTCGAATTTACAACTATAAATTAAATAACCAGAAGTTAATTGTATTGCAATGAATTTTTAGGGGCTGCTGAGATTACAGATGTAGATGGCATAGAAGCTGTGTATTAACCTTTGTATTTTTAGATAACGAGGGCTGTGCGTGTGAGTGTAAAAAATATTTCTGCGATGTTGAAATTCGGAAAAAGTATTTTTATCTACTTGGGCGTGTCCTGCGTCGGGATGATCGTCCTCCAAGAACTGTACCAGGCGTCCAGACATTACAACAGACACGCGAGCCTGGCACAGCTTCAGACCAGGGACACCTTCAACAGATCACAAAAGCGGACCACGAAGTCTGAGAAGCTGCGGCCAGACAGGAAACCGGAAGCGGTGAAGATGACGACAACGACCCAGACGCCGGATGCTAGATTGCACGACAGGTCCACCCAGGCACCGGAGTCTCAGGGAGACTTAACCGCCAATAGTACGGTGTCGGATCAGCAGGAGGTGAACCAAAAAGAGCTGGATGACTATAGAGATCAGTACGAGTTTGAGAAATCCAGGCTGATGACGTCACCGTTTATTTATAACGCATTGAAAGAGAGATTAAAGTAAGAATTGATATTTTTTTTATATTTAAAACAAAATGGATCTTATCTCTTTTCAAAAAAAAAAAAAAATTGCCATACTGTAAGTTTTGATTTTACGTATGGAAAGAGTTAATCTAATTTGGCAAGAAAGAAACAATGCAAAGAAGAAAACAAAGCAGGAAAACAAATAATGATACATTAAAAAAAAAGTCATGCCCGTCTATAGAAAATTGCACATTTGGTGCAATGTGCAATGTTTAGAGCAGAGCTGTTCCATTTACCGGGACGTGACCCCGGGCACCAGGCAAAGAATTCAAAATTATCGGTTCGAGAGAAGCGAAAAAAGCTCAAAACCGCCGTGATGTACTAGTTGTATAACAGTAGATGTCACCCCAAGCGGGCCTTGTATGATCTTTGAAGGAGATTTTACTTACAGAGAATCTTACCTATAGCGTTTAATTAATTATTTGTGTGGACATTCATATCTGTTTTATATTTGATAAAGACAATATTAAAGTAGTAAGTAAAGTAACCTTCGGACGGAACTGATCATAGGGCTGGTTGAAGCAGCGTTCACCAGTTTCTGTGGCCGCGGCATACTAGGGGATGTGTGGCCAGTACAATGCCCACTCGCCTTTACTTTACCCCATCTAATATTAGGTAAAGAGCTGAGGTGAATTTAAAACATGTTCGTTAAAAAAAAATCCTAGCAGGTTTCGAACCCAGAATTTTCGGATCGCTATTCGAACGCGCTGCCGCTCGGCCACTGTGCCTGATAAGACAATATTATTAAGGCGGAAATACTAATGTCATGAATTTAAACTATAAAATAATCAAAAAAATGCCGAGCTTAGGTATTTCTGGGTAGATTATGGTCCCAGTAACCCGCTTTATTTTGAGACTTCTATAATGTGAAGTTTGAACTGTAACAAACAAAAAAGGTTAACAAAACAATTACAAATTCTATTATTTCAACCTGAAAAACTTAAGGCTATAAGCTACTATACTCAAGGAATCACGTTTTTACTGGAATCATGGTTCAGCGAATCACTAGAATCTTTTTTCAGAGCGAATCAGAAATACGCTGTTTCACAATCAGCCAAGCCACAGGTAAAACACGATTCACAGAAAAACTGCGCAATTTTATTTTCAAAAGAATCAAGAAAGTGCTGAGAGTGACTGTTCTTGACGCGCCATTTTATGTTCAAGAATCATGAATTCTAGCAGTGACGACGAAGTAAACTTGGTCTGTGCCGCTGCGTCTGTTCTACTTAAAGCAAAAAGAAAACGAAAACGAAAATGGTGGGTGAAGCCTTGGATCGAAAGAAGAACGCTCTTTGTGGCATACCATGCTCTTATAAGCAAACTGAAAGACGAAGCTGCCATCTTTGTTTTGTTTTTTTTAACTAGGCTAATTATCACATGATCTAGTTTGCGCTTCCCATTGACTGACACACCTTGAATCACGAATCATGATTCCTAATTTTAGAACATGTTCTAAATCTGTGAATCATTGCGAATCACTACTGAAACTGATTCTGGTGAATCAAGTCTCGCGCTATGCCACATTTGAAACGGGAGAATCATCATTATTTTTTAATTGAATCGCAGCGAATCACTGATTTTGTTTCTAGTGTGGCTTAGCCTTTAGCCTTAAGCCTTACTGCTCACATAATGAAAAACAAAGTGAAATATTTGTTTGTTTGTTTTATTTTGCAAAAAACCTATTTTGGGACTTGCGTAATTTTTTGTATAAGAGAAATTAAACGGTAAACCAAGAAAGAAAAACGTCCAAAGGAAGGGAAAGAATGCTTAGGGGTTGTCCACTTAATACGTATGCCAATCAAAGCGTACATGTTTTTAATGCGAAACCATTCGAAATAAGTCTCTTATGTTATCTTATCTTAAACATTACAGACGCTCCCTTTATAAAGAAGATTATCGCGTCCTCTAACTCGATGTTAGAGTCTAGTCCTGCATTTCGATTAGTGTTTTAAATGATGTTAAGTTACTTCTACTCCGCCCCCCCCCCCCCCTCTCTTTCAGAAAAAAATAATTTGTATCCATAACTACAAAGCATTTATTTTACTATTTATAAATATCGTGTTTGTTCACATTTAAATGTGTCATTAGAACATTCAAATGTTGTATTGAAAAAAATTGCATCAACACAATAGATAAGATATAACAATATATTCTAACCGTTCTTATTCTAACTCATTATATTAATTTTAAGAAATGAAAATATAAATCAATCAGACATGGATATCTTTTTTAAATACTGATTTTTCGTAATGCCTGAAGTTTCGCTCTGAATAAAAAAAATAATTACATCCCAATAAGCTCTTATATATTTATTTAATCCTAAATTATGTTTGCATTTACAACCAAAGGCTGTAGGGCCTACACCTTACTTAAATTGTTACATCATTTCAAACCGAATAAATAGTCATTATCTCTTATAACTTGTGCAGACGTGTGAACAATTACCAGCTTGAGAGAAAAATTTGTTCAAATCTAATGGGTGTGATTTCAACCAGTCTTCTGTCTAAGCGTTTTTTGTTTTGTAGGATATACCGTATATATACTCGCGTATAAGTCGCACCGGTGTATACGTCGCAACCTTAGCTTAATATTATTTTTCCACACAATCCCCTTGTATGCCGTGGCCACAGAAACTGGTGAACGCTGCTTCACCGGGCCCCATGGATTAATTTGGTCCGACGGGATACTTAATTGTTACATAACATTTTCCTTTCTTGTAACAGAATCCAGAATGCTATATATCAAACTTCAGTCAAGAAGATCTTCCCATTTGTCCAACAGGTGTCATCTCACAAGTGAGTATACTAGCTTACTATCAACAACAAACCATTTGGAATTAGTATCAGATAATTAAAACTGAAAAGTAATTGTTGCAAAGTAAGTATGTGTAAGAAAGTAACGAAAAGTAATTATTTTTATATAAGACTATAATTTTCATATGTAAAACGTATTCGGAAATGAAAAGTAAGAATTCAAAGTGAGTATCGAAAAGAAGATATCGAAGAGTAAGTATTGAAAACTTAGGATCCAGAAGTAAGTATAAATACAAAAGTCAATGTTCAAAAGTAAGAATCAAAATGTAGAGAAGTAAGTATCGAAATGTAATATTTTTTATAAGAATATAATTATCATTGGCTCCATAGTTTCGGAAGACGATTAGATTTGCGCTCTTGTGATTTGGCCAGCCTTGCAGAATTGGCTCTGTCTGTGGAGACCTATCCTTGAGAGACAGGCTCTGTCGCATCTCTGGCACTTGAAAGCGGGACCGTTGGAGTTTGTCAGGAGTAGCCTATGTTCTTTACTTTTCTTCGCTGCCGTGTTTTAGCCTCCGCGATATTTATTTGTAATCCATCATAAAAGTATTTTTTAAAATGTAAGTCTAACTACCAAGCCTGAAAATTCAGCAGAATTTTTACAAGTAGTATATCAAAAAATAATGTTGACTTTTAGTATTCTATCAATGTATACGTAAAGGAGTTTAATGTATAGAAGGTATAATATAAGAATATTAATAAATGCATATTGTTACGAACTTGAGTTATATATAGTAAAATAGTGCTGACCCTTTATTGCTTGTGTTGAAGTCCGAGGAGATAGGGAGATGTATGTCCTGTGAGATTTGTTTTATTCAATTGCAATTGTAACGTCCATCACGGTCCATCCCGTGGCAGTTGAGGTTTTCGGCTTGTTTGAAAGACTGTGTATTGACTTTCGGAACCCTCGAAAAAAAAAATCATGATTTTTGACTATCGACCCCCCTGGGGGGGAACACATCGGAGTTGGAGTCTTTTCTTGCCATGTGGCGCCCAGCCTTAGTTTGAGTCAGTTCTTGTTCAGCGCTTGTTGTCTCGTTTGAGTCAGTTCTTGTTCAGCGCTTGTTGTCTCGTTTGAGTCAGTTCTTGTTCAGCGCTTGTTGTCTCGTTTGAGTCAGTTCTTGTTCAGCGCTTGTTGTCTCGTTTGAGTCAGTTCTTGTTCAGCGCTTGTTGTCTCGTTTGAGTCAGTTCTTGTTCAGCGCTTGTTGTCTCGTTTGAGTCAGTTCTTGTTCAGCGCTTGTTGTCTCGTTTGAGTCAGTTCTTGTTCAGCGCTTGTTGTCTCGTTTGAGTCAGTTCTTGTTCAGCGCTTATTGTCGCAACATGCATTTTAGCTTCTAGAATATATTTCTTCTGTAAATATACTTTTATCGCCATTGTAGGCATTGATGTTTTGTACTTTAAAACAATTCCACATAGTTCTAAACAATTTGTTTGAATTACTACATTTTCTGAATGATATGGAACGCAAGACTAGTTTTATTTTCGACTATTAACTCAATCCAATTGAAACCACTAGAGAAGAAACCCAACTACAAGAAACTAGGCCTACTGGGGTCTTCATTACATTGCAAGGTTCACTTTGAACCCAATATAAACGAGTCGTAACAATATACACCATCGTGCATACCTCTTCATAATAAAACAATCTTTAGTCAAGTACTTATACATTAAAGGCACAGTGGCCAAGCGACAACGCGTTCGACTTCCTGGGTTCGAATCCTGGTAAAGGCTAGGATTTTGTCCCTGGTCTCGAGGGTGTCACTGAGTCTATCCAGCTCTGATAAGTACCTGACACTATTTGGTGGAAAAATAAAGTCTCCTGGGCATTGTGCTGGCCACACATCCCCTCGTATGCCATGGTCATTGAAACTGGTGAACGCTGCTTCACTGACCCTATGATCAGTTTGGTCCGAAGGCATACTTGACTTTACTACGCACATTTACAGTCTTAGTCTAGTCTGGCATTTTGATTATTCTTAGCCTTTGTAATGCGACTCGTTCTCCAACAGCAGCTTCAAACAGTGTCTGTATACGCGATGTGAATTTGTGAACAATATAAGTGAAGCTGAGGCGGTCATGTTTTCTGCCTCATCAGTCAGAGGGAATCCTATGCCTCTGCAGAATAGAACGAAGAATCAGAGGTAAGTGTGTCAATAGATATTATAATCTATCTAACTATCTGTTTATCTGTCAGTCTACCTCTCTCTCTCTCTCTCTCTCTCTCTCTCTCTCTCTCTCTCTCTCTCTCTTTCTCTCTATCATTCTAGATATCTCGCTTTTTAATCTGTTTTACTCCTTTTTTCTTTATTGTTCTTTTTATCTTTATATCTGTCTATCTATCTATCTATCTATCTATCTATCTATCTATCTATCTATCTATCTATCTATCTATCTATCTATCTATCTATCTATCTATCTATCTATCTATCTATCTAACTGTCTGTCTGTCTGTCTGTCTGTCTGTCTATCTGTCTATCTATCTATCTATCTATCTATCTATCTATCTATCTATCTATCTATCTATCTATCTATCTATCTATCTATCTACTATCTATCTACCTACCTACCTACCTACCTATATATCTATCTATCTATCTATCTATCTATCTATCTATCTAACTGTCTGTCTATCTGTCTATCTATCTATCTATCTATCTATCTATCTATCTATCTATCTATCTATCTATCTATCTATCTATCTATCTATCTATCTATCTACTATCTACCTACCTACCTACCTACCTACCTATCTATCTATCTATCTATCTATCTATCTAACTATCTATCTATCTATCTATCTAACTATCTATCTATCTATCTATCTATCTATCTAACTATCTATCTATCTATATGTCTATTACCTAACGTTCTATGAATCTATCCAACTATCTGTCGATCCAACTATTTATTTAACTATCTATCTATTTAACTTTGAGTAGATTAATTTTTTAATCGTTCCATACATCTCAATATCCATTGATCTATATATCTATATACATATCCATTCAGCTGTCCATTTATTAAAATACAGACCTAACCACATTGTGAGGTCGGTGGCCGAACGGCAGCGCGTTCGACTGGCGATTCGAAGGGTCTGGGTTCGAATTCTGGTGCAGGCTAGGATTCCCTCCCGGGAATTGAGGGTTTCCCTGAGACTACTACATTATGAAGATGGGTACCTGAACACTAGTTGGGGTAAAGGACAGTCGGATGGGCATTGTGCTGACCACACAATCCCCTAGAAACTGGTGAACGCTGTTTCACCGGCCCTATGGATCAATTTGGACCGCCGGGATACTTTACTTTACTCACCACATTACAAATCCGTCATTCATCCTTTAATCTATCAATCTATCTATACATCCACCGTTATATCAATCCAGCCATCTATCTATGTATCAGTTAATCAATCTATCTATCTAGCCTGGAGTTGTGTCTATCAACCAATCTCTCTTCTCAAAAGGAGTCTTCTTACCTGCAAATTATTCTGTACTTTGTCCTTAATTAGTTCCTTTAGCTAATAATAGGAGGCACTGTAGCAGAGTGGCACCGCGTTCCTGTTCGGCTGGCGCACAGAAGGTCCTGGGTACATATCCTGGAGAAGTCTGGGATTCGGTCTCGGGTCTGGGAGGGGTGTCCCTGACTCTACCAAGCTCTGAAAAGGTATCTTACTTTAATTGGGGGTAAAGTAAGGGCGGCTGGGCATTGTGCTGACCAGACAATACCGAAGTCCACAGAAGCTGATGAACGGTGCATGAATCAATCTGGTCCGACGAGATACCTTCCATCCATCCATCCATCCCCATGGCGCTACAGCCCATGTAGGGCTTTGGCCTGCTTCACCACCTCCTTCCATTCGGGCCTATCCCGGGCCTTTCCTCGCCAAGCCCGCTTACCAAGAATTTGTAGATCTGACTCTATAGCTTCGAGCCATGACGGGATACCTTACTTTCTTTATTTTGTTACTTAGCTAGTAATTCAACTATACTACACACTTTAAAAAAAATATGTAAGCAAAAACACACAAACTTAAAGATCAATGTTGAAACACATAAACCTAATGCCCATGCCTCCATGACCCTACCACCAGGTGGATCCTCTACACCTACGACCCTGCCATCAAGAACTACGGCCTGGGACGCGATGAGGTCAGGTCGAACTTTAACTGGACCATGACCTACCAAACAGACGCAGACTACCCCTTGATCTTCGGCCAGTTGCAGAGAAGGAAACTTCCAGACAAAGATTACAGTGAGCTAGTTCTGCTGGTGATTGTGTCTTTTTAGTTTTAAGGCTAAGCCACACTAGAAACAAGGAATCACGTTTTGACTGGAATCATGTTTCAGCGAATCACTGATTTTGTTTTTAGAGTGGCTAAGCCTTTAGTTAGTGTTGTTGTTTTTCTCGCACTAGAACTCTGTGATTTCTACGATAGAGCGATGGTTTATCGTTTTGAAGAATCCGGTTACAAATTCTTGAGAACCCTTCTGTACCCATGGGCCTCAAAGCTGCCGAAGTTTGTCAACCACCGATACGCTTCCAATAAGAGTACACCGGTGGGCTAACGCATGTTGCGTGTCGTAGACTCGAATACATCGTTCTAACGTTAATACTTTATTTACAACTTCTTCTTTCTTACCTTTTGAGACCCGAGGTATCAATTATTGCATAGTACACGCGAGTACACGGTGGTCTAACGACACTGCGTTGAAATGGCCATTTTGAAGGTCTCGAGTTCAAATTTATGTTAAAATCAGTTGTTTTTTTTTAAATTCCCGATACGTCGAAGGCGTCCCTGAGTCTACCCAGCTCTGATAGGTGGCACCTGACATTAGTCGGGAAGAAATAAAGTCAGCTGGGTATTGTGCTGATCCCACGATCGCATTAGTTAGCTGTAGCCCTGGAAACAGTTGAACTCCAAAACACAAGCGCTATGTACCAACATGATCTCAAATGGGATGATTCACCTATCAATATTGGATAGACTCGGGTAGCCTAATCGGACTCAAGATAGGGAAAAATTCAGCAATTGTCTCGGTAAAAACAAATCTCCTTTTATGTCCTGGGATTTTAACCCTCAACTATCCTCTCGTGCCTTGAAGCACAAAGATCACGACCTCGAATTAAGTCCATCTGCTCGTACGTCTGCAGGGAAGATCTTCTCCCAGAAGAAGAACCACACGGCCTGGTTCGTCAGCCACTGCAATACCTGGGGCAAGAGAGAAACCTACATAGAGCGCATGTCCAAACTCGTGCCGGTCGACATCTTCGGCGGATGCAGCGACCGGAAGTGCGGGGTCATTCATTACAGGTCCAGCGACAGCACCCTGTGTCTTCCCATGTTGACCAATCACTACAAGTAGGTAGATAACAGCATTTTTATTTCAGTTACTTACACTAAATAGAGTGTATACTATATTTATATTACTATACTATAATATAGTATTTCAATCAATCAATCATTCACTCAATCATTCAACAAGTCAATCATTCAATAAGTCAATCATTCAATCAATCAATCAGTCAATCAACCAGTCAATAAATCAGTCAATCTATCAGTCAATCAATCAATTAGTCAATGAGCAAATCAATTAGTCAATCAATCATTTATTCAATCATTCCATCAATCAATCAATTTTCAACCAATGAACCGATTCAGGCTATCTTTCTTCTTACCTATCAATGTATCTATATTTCCTTACATCTATCTTTTTATCTATATGTCTGTCTGCCTACCTGTCTGTCTTTCTATATATACACCTGTATGTTTGTCTGACTAACTGACTGATTGTATTTATTTTTCAATTAATTGACATATTTATTATTATGTCTGTGTATAATTCTGTCTGGTTGTCTGTCAATCTATCTATCTAAAACCTGTTTTTTTTACTAGTCTGATTGTCTGTCTGATTCTATGTTTGTCTGTCAGTCTATCTGACTTTCTAAAACATGTCTTTTTGACTAGTCTCCATGTCTGTCTGAATAGCTGTTTGTCTGTCAGCCTATCTGACTTTCTAAAGCATGTCTTTTTGACTAGTCTACTTGACTGTCTGTCTGGCTTTCTAAGCTAAATGATTTGCAAAAATAAATGTAAAAAAACACATTAAAAAGGATAATAGCGTAAACTTTTAATGTGCAGATCTAAACCATGAATTGGTGTTTTTTGTTTTGTTTTTCTAGATTCTATTTAGCGTTTGAGAATTCATTCTGCAAAGATTATCTGACCGAGAAATTCTTTAAACTGTTTGCTGACGTTGATGTAATTCCTGTAGTCAGGGGAGGTTTTGATTATAAGAAATATCTACCTACGGGGATCTTTGTAGACGCTGCTGATTTCAAGGTAGAGATTGATTGGATTCAGTTTTGTAATGTACTGGAACGTAATAGTGATATAGAATGAATTTCACAAACATCTTGAGTATTCAACACAAGGTATTTATTCAGTAACATTACACGAGACATACATCGAGTAGTGTACAAGTAGTGGACAAGTAGTGGACAAGTAGTGGACAAGTAGTGGACAAGTAGTGGACAAGTAGTGGACAAGGTCACAACAAAGAAACACTGGGGAATTCTGGGTTAACAACATAGGGGGGGGGGGGGGGAAGCACTCTCACAAGCTTATACAAGGGAACAACACAGCAAATAGTTAAACGCTTACAGCAATGTTCAAGTGTGTGTCTATATTGTCCGTCCTCTCATTTAAGTCTGTAAAGAGTTGCATTCATTTCTGATTGTATGCATTTGTCTTTCTGACTATATGTTTACATGTGTCTGTCTATCTGTGAAATTACATTTTGTTTGCCTCTGAAATCTTGTTTTCTGTCTCTGCATTGCATTAATAGCAGTCATTTTGACTTAAACTTTTTTATAGATATAAATCATACAAGCTAAATCCCCCCGCGTTGTCCGGGGGAAAAAATAAATAGGCCTGTATAAGCTACAGATAAAAACTTCATAAACCACAATTAACAGAAAACTAAAGTAATTATAAAATTATTATTATTTATTTACTGAAAAAATGAAGGGAATTAATTGTTTTTTTAAATATTGTGATCAGGTTTATAAAAGGATGTCTTTTTATTTAACCCAAAGTTAGGACTATCCCTGTGGATTAGAATCGAAAATACGTCTAAGACAGGGGTAGGCAACCTAAGGAAAACTTAGCAATCAGTGCGATTTTAAATGGCACGCAAGAGACGTCCTAAAGATGTTTTTTACTCATTAAAAAGCAACATTTTCCTTTTCTTAATGAGGAAAACTGACGGTTTAAGCCGGTCTTTCTGAATGACAGAGCGACACATTTTAGTGTGTTGAGCCCATTTACAGTGACGGGGTCAAACAGCCCTTGAACTGTTAGACCACAGGAATGGATTTGCATATATCTTAAGTGAAATCAATTTATAAAAACATTTAAATATATGTACTTTCTTTATAAAGGCAAATATTAAGATAGATAGTTGGGCTTTTTCAAAAGTACATCGAAAAGCGGAGTTTTCTAAACAAAGACAAGACTTTCAAATTCATGGACTCATTTTTTATACCACATCAAGCCTAACTGGCTTAATCCTATAACAACCTTCTTAGATATAGATCTAAATGTTTTGGCGGGATATTCGCGATTTTAAAACGCAGACCGTTGAATTTTAAATATATTAAAAAATGGCCATCGAAATGTGTCAATTTGTGCGAAAATCTGGATGGAAGCTGCTTAGGAAAGTCGTCTGCTATTTTCACCTACCAGGCATTCGCTCTACTTTAGCTTTTGGTTCAGCTTACACTTGTGAACAGTATTTAATGCACACGAAACCTGCGTTAAGCATACAAAAAAGTCACTTACACTTCACTACTCAGAAATGACAAAATATGTAACGGCCATCATAAATTAGCAAAGAGTATTCAAGACAAGACGCTCATTAATTGATACAGACTAATAAATTACATTTAAACGAGTTTTTATGCTCATCTTCTATAATTAAACATAAATATAGGCCTAAGTTATTCTAAAACAAATTTGGTTTTTATTAAATCAAAAAAATATAAGAGACTTTTTAATAGCATTATATTCTGCAATTATTGTAATTATTAATGTTTAAAAGATAAACTCTTAAAAACCCATTCGGCTATTCAATCGTCAATCGCATTGTGTGAAAAAACCCAAACAACGAGTTAATCATTACTTGTGTGTACGTACGCTTAGAACCTAAACCCTCCGAACACACAAGATTTATACGGATTTTTCTCATGAATACACACTCCCGGATGAAAAACCAAGCGCAGTAACTCTAATTTTATTAGCAGAAATATAAAATATCAAAATATTTATACATGTATCACTAAAATCTAGAAAAAAGGGATTTCCATACTCTACACAATGATAACACATACGTACAGTAATTGTTTTGAAATATTAGAATAAATATTTTGTTTCTTATCCTACCCTGTAAAAAAACAATTTCAGGGGAAATAATTCCGGCAGAACGTGAAAAAAATAAAGGCTTTTAAGAGTGTTAAATGGACAAACAATTACTGTTTATTTATAACTGTTTAACGTTAATTAATTTATTCCTCTAATAAATCACTCTTATAATGAATACCATAATGCTGGATTTATATAAAGAAATAATAATTAGTCCGTAATATCTGTTTTATTACAAAACATAACTGCTTTGGCATCACTATTGAATCAAATTTAGAAAGTTTATTTTAACTTTGCGCTAATATTTCTAATATTATGTTTCTTATTTTTCTTTTATAAAAGACTAAATGGCCTATAACTTATATATATTGTTACGAATATCGGTCATAAATGAATGACGTAGTAAGGCATTGACCTCTTAACAAGTGCGTATCAGAGTCCAAAGCGACCAAGGTTTGACCTTTATGCCCTGAGGGCAGTTTAAATAAAATAATTCGTTCAAATCCCGTGGAAATTGGAGAATAATTCTGGATCGTAGTAATTATAGAGAAAGAGGTTAAAATGCGTATTAAGACCCTGTAGAATCTTCGATGATAGTTTTCTTTGTTAAGTCCCGACCTCCTTAAAGTTAGTTCAGTTCGGAAGTTTGTCGAGTGAAGTCGCTATATTCATTTGTATATTGTATGCCATTGTATTGAAACTTATGTTGCCATCAGTTGATGAAGTTTATTGATCGTTTATATTGAGTCTACAATTTAAATAAAATTGTTTATTCAACAACTGGAGTTGTTTGATCTATCATTGTTGAGAAAGGTGTTGAAGATAATTATCGCGAATATAACTACATTGCTGCATAGACCTGTCAGTCAAGGAACCCCTAGCTTGGGCTACAGATTAGCAGAATCTAGAGACTTCTAATAAAAATACAACTATATTCATTGAATCCGATTTAACGAGTCGTAATAATAGTCATCATATAGAGGGCCATAACAGTTTGGGGGCTCGTCCGGGATAGTTGTATAGTGAAGCATATATTCAAGTTGTGTTGTGTGTAAAGCCGTGACCTACTGAGCAAGCCTAATAACGCTGAATTCATTCTTCCGATTGGAAAAACGTAAGTTGGAAAAATTTACCATTTTATAAATCTCTTAACTAAAGAATGGAATTTATTGAAAATCCAGAAGAAGAAGTTTTGAAAACTTTATCAATAAAGAAGTTAAAAGAGATCGCTGAGATCTTGAAGATAGAAGTTACTGAAACTACACCATCGAGGACTGTGTTGACACAGCAGATAAAAGATGTGTTGATTGCGAGTGGAAAAATGAAAGTAGAATCAAGCGCGGAGGGATATCAAGTTGAAGGTCAGATGTCTGAACAGTTGCGATTTCAGCTAGAAATGAAACGGTTTGAAATGGAACAAAAACGTTTGGAAATAGAAGAAAAACGGCTTGAGATGGAAGATAAGAAAAGTCAAAGAGAAATAGAAAGTCAGGAAAGAGATAAGAAAAGTCAAAGAGAAAGTCAGGAAAGAATAGAGCTGGCGAAGATAGGCGCTACTAAAAAAGAATCTCATAATGATGTAGAGATGGCCAGATGGAAAAAGCTAGTCCCTACCTACATTGATAAAGAAAGTGAAATAGCTAATTTCTTCCAGACCTTTGAAATTTCTTGCAGAGATTTTAAGTTCCCAGAAGATAAATGGGGAATATTAGTCAGAACAGCTTTTACTCAGGGAAGGGCAAGAGATTGTATTCTATTGTTAAAAGAGGAGCATTTAAATGATTATGAAATCATCAAAGATTCTGTACTTAAAGCCTATAACCAAATACCGGAAAGTTATCGGAAAAGGTTCCGTCAGTACACAATGTCCCCTTACCAAACACACTTAGACTTCCTTAGAGCAGAAGAAAAGTTAATGGATCAGTGGATAAAATCCAGAAATATCTCCACATTAAAAGAATTGAAAGATATCATTCTTTTAGAGGATTTTATTAACAAAGTGAGGCCGGATATAAGAATGTATTTATCCGAGCGTGACATCACTGACCCACATAAGGCTGCTGATTTAGCTGAACAGTATACACTGTGTCATAGAACAGCTGATGGAAAGAATTTTAATAGATCACAACGGCAAGCAGAAAACACACAACAACAACATCGTGAAAAGGAGCATTTTGTGAAACAAAATGATGTTCATAAGAAACCTGTCAACAAAAACGTCCAATGTACTTTTTGTAAAAGAACCGGACATAGCATAGAAGACTGTTGGAGTATAAGGAAAGATAAAAGACCTAACAAAGTGGTCATGTGTGCCAGCCATGCACAAATACAGAATGTACAAGAAAGCGAAGATACAAACGAACTGAATTCGAAGAAAGATTCTTCTAAACCAGAAACACTGAGGGTGGATTTGCCTGAGAGCAAAAGTCAGAAGGTAGAGAAATCTACAACTGAAGATAATGAGGATAAATATCCTGATTATAAATACAGAATGGCTACTATTGGATTGGTTGTCCAAGTCCACAGAGACGAAAAAGTAGACCAAAGTATTTTTGACTCGAACAAGAGTCTGAAGTCATCGAAAGATGAAACAACACCCGAAAGTCATGGTCAAGGGAAGAATAAAATTGACACAGAGACCCTGTGCAGTTTTCAACCGTTCATTAGTGAAGGTTGTGTGGCCTTACAAAAGGAAGGACCACTGAAGTCCGTAAACATATTACGAGACACAGGAGCATCATTAACCCTGCTGCTTAAAGATGTATTACCATTGAATGATAATACATTGACAGGACAGACTGTCCTATTGAGAGGTTTTGAATGGAAAGAAGAAATACCTCTACATAGGATATACCTCGCATCTGACTTGGTGACAGGATATGTGACAGTTGGAGTAATATCAAAACTTCCTGTTGAGGGCATATCCGTTATCCTAGCAAATGATTTGGCGAAAGGGAGGGTGAGACCTGAACTGATTGTGAAGGAAAATCCAGACCCTAGTCCTATTGTGGAGACAGGAAAAGAAAAAGAACTTTATCCTGTAGGTGATGTCATAAATGGTATGACACCACAGAAAAAGAAAGAAGAAATTCTCTCACAAGAAAAGGAAAAGAAAGAAGAAATTCTCCCACGAGAGAAGAAAGAGGAAGAAGAAGTGGAACGTGATACTACTATTTTCTCCATGATTGAAGATTGTCCGAAAGGAAATGATCAATCAAAGAAGTCATCACAAAATGAATTTATTGCTGAGCAGAAAGTAGACCCAGAGTTGCTACAGTTGCATGAGAAAGCTGTCGACGAGAAAGAAAATCCTACTACTGATGTCTATGAACAGATAGACCACAGCATAAACAAACAACAATGCAAACCTGCAGTTGCCGGTACAGATGAAGATTGGAGGAGCATCACCGAAGAAACGAGTGCTGAGAACTGGACCGAAACTATCAAAAGCTATGGGTTACCACAATCCATACCGACAGATCGAAGGACCAACTTCACCTCGGAACTGTTCAATCCAGTCCTAAAGAACTTATGCCTGGAGCATGAGATGTCAACTGAATCCTATCCGGAAAGTCGAGGAGCCTATGGATCAATCTTTGGACCCACTGTCCAAGGACCACTCAAAATACTTCAAGAGGAATGGCAGACCGAATTGGATCTCCTTGGGCTGATCAAGTACCTAGATAAGTACATATATTTTTTGTCTGACATAACTGTGTTTGTTAGAAAAAAATTGTACACTGCTCACATGCAGATGCCATTGTTGTGTGATGAAAGCAAGGCAAAAATATTATATCATTTGAAAATGATAAAGCCTTACCTTCTGAAAACAATTGGAATAAGCTTGATGTTGTTAACATTGTTACTCTTATTTGTAAATTTATGCCTGGAGTACAGGATGAATTGAATGACAGATTCACTGATAGTTAGTTACCAAACTTACTATTTTAAAACTAAATCCCTTACTTGTGATGAAAAAGGACTGAGTAAAAGTATTGTTAGAGTAAATATCATTATAGTGTGATATTTCTAAACAAACTTGTTAGGTTGAGCATTTAAAATAATTGCTATAAGAGAAAAAGATCAGTTTTATCCGCAGAATTGGTTTCTAAATCAGAGGACATTATAAATATGGACTGATTATAAGATATGTTTGAGAATCTCTGGAAATGATAATTGAAACATTTGGCAGAGAGGATAATCTGATTGATAAAGATGTAAATGATTTTAAGAAAAGAGATTTTTCTATCACTAAAGTATTGAGAAATGTTTTATGATTGTACTATGGAAATTTATTTTATCATGTACTGTTGTTGAAATATTGCACTGAGTCAAGATGCAAATTTCTTCTATGTGAATTTATTCATTTGTTCTATTATCATTGAATGTATGATAATGTAGGGTAAAAATAGTTGCAGCAAGGCAGAACTAACAAGAATTCCAAGAAATGTATTATATATGATTTTTCACTTTTAGGATACTGTTACATGAAAAGCAGACCAGAAGTGAAACTAATGTAAAATAAAACTTATCCTTGTTTTGTATAAATTTAGGATATGTGCCACTGACTTGACACTGTAAACCAGAATGGTTGAGAATGTCATGGTTGAGAAATTATAATGTTGACACACCAATGTTCAACTAATGTATTATTAATTAAGGATTTCATGTCAAGATTGTAAAACTAATCTATTTTTTTCTGTATGAGTTAAAATAGATTGAATGAATTGTACTGACAAGCAAAAGATTGGGTAGACCTGAACACTGTGAAAGTAACAGGAGAACCTAGAATCTATGAATAATGAATAAAACCTTTTGTGGAAAATGGAAAAGAGCAATGTACACCACTGAAAAGATCGGAAATGGAATGTTTTACCACACCAGTCAAAACAGCAGTTTGTTTTGTACATAAATTGTTACATTGATTTCTGTCTGAAAAAAAAAATAATTTAATAGTAGCCTATGCTTTAATCTTTTCTACTTCAATAATATTGTATTTGAAATGTCTTTAATGTAATCTAAAGAAAATAATTACTTACTGTTTAGTAATAAGATTGTATGAAGATGATAACTTGCTTTAATTGATAGTTAATTAAGTAAATTAACCAATTTGTTTCAAGTAAATCCATGTCTGCACGAAAGATAGAATGTTTCAATGTGAACTCTTTTAAAAAGAAAATAATGACGTCAAAAGGTCATGGTAAAATGAGAAATTGAAATATTTTTAATGATTTTTGCTATAAACTATCTAAATTCTGTAACATACTATGTTTAAATTTCTGAAAATAACATAAATGAATTTAATTTCGAGATGATTGTTGTTAGATAAGGCTCATTTAATACGATAACTATTTAATCGCGTAGCAATCTTTTTTACCTAGGCTGTGATGAGGTAAAAATTTGCATAGCGATGTCAATATTGTTAGAATCAATAGGGAATGAGAGAGTGATCGCAAGGAATAGAGAGAGAAAGAAAAAAAAGAATACTGACCTAGAAATTTTGGGTTTTGACACAGACAGTATTGTTTAAAGTTTAATGAAAAAAAAAATACTGTCGAAGCAATAATATTTTTTGTTGTAAAGTGAAATTAGGTCAGGGCTAGTATTTTTTTTGTTTTGTAATTGAGTTAGGCCTAGCATGTGTTCTATCAGAGCGTTTGGTTTTTTTTTTTTCTCTCCTTAGGAAAAAAATAAGTCGTGTCTGAATAGACATTAAGTGATTTTTTCTTTTGTTGTATAAATACAAATTGTAAAAGATATTAGTTTATAATTAAATGGACGAGAGAGTTTTTATTACAGTGGAATGTTCAATGTAATAGAAATTATTAACTTGTATTATATTATATCTATTAAGAATGATTATGTATTTTTCTTGTATACAAGATTTAGATAAACAATTTAATTGTCCATTGTTTTGAATTAAAAATTGAATGATTGAATGACTGTAGTTAAGCCATTTGATAAGATTAGCTTATAATGCATATATTATATGTTATTGATATCAGTTCGATTGAATTATTGGGATAGCCAATTGAACTGTATTGTTTTTCCCGGAATATTTTCTTTTATAATTATTCTTTAAAATTAACATTTTTCGTATGGTTAAAATGTAAAAGAAATAATTATAAAACTTTAGAAGGAGGGGGATGTTACGAATATCGGTCATAAATGAATGACGTAGTAAGGCATTGACCTCTTAACAAGTGCGTATCAGAGTCCAAAGCGACCAAGGTTTGACCTTTATGCCCTGAGGGCAGTTTAAATAAAATAATTCGTTCAAATCCCGTGGAAATTGGAGAATAATTCTGGATCGTAGTAATTATAGAGAAAGAGGTTAAAATGCGTATTAAGACCCTGTAGAATCTTCGATGATAGTTTTCTTTGTTAAGTCCCGACCTCCTTAAAGTTAGTTCAGTTCGGAAGTTTGTCGAGTGAAGTCGCTATATTCATTTGTATATTGTATGCCATTGTATTGAAACTTATGTTGCCATCAGTTGATGAAGTTTATTGATCGTTTATATTGAGTCTACAATTTAAATAAAATTGTTTATTCAACAACTGGAGTTGTTTGATCTATCATTGTTGAGAAAGGTGTTGAAGATAATTATCGCGAATATAACTACATTGCTGCATAGACCTGTCAGTCAAGGAACCCCTAGCTTGGGCTACAGATTAGCAGAATCTAGAGACTTCTAATAAAAATACAACTATATTCATTGAATCCGATTTAACGAGTCGTAATAATAGTCATCATATAGAGGGCCATAACAATATATATAATGAGTTAACTGTGAAAAGTAGTTGAAAATTATATAAATATTATACGACTAAAACATTTTCTAAACATTACATTAACTACCCAGTTTGTATGATTACTACGTATCAATTCTGTTTGACGTTTCTTTAAGTCCCATAATTTAAAATCTAAACTTTCAACAAATTAAATAAAATCTTTGTTAAACAGAGAACAAAGTATAATCATTATTAGCAGTTGCTAGATCCTTTGCTTGGCAACCAAACGATAATAATTTACAAAATAATTACCATAATATCAGATGTTGGGTATTAATAACAATTGTATTAGGTATAAATGCAAAATAAAAGGGATGATAATTATCACTAACACGTAATTTTTTTAAATATTAAATATAAAACGCTGTAACGATTTTATCTATTGATTTCCTTTGCTTGTGGCCTTAGTCTAACTGCGGAGTGAACTTAATTGTCTTATAAAAAATAATAAAACGTAAAATAGAGCAGATTGACTTTTAGGCTGTTGGCACGCTGAAGGAAATCCTAGTTTGACACACTATTAACAAAAAGTTGCCGACCCCCTGGTCTAAAACATAATTATTAGATTTTACTTACAGGCTAGGATTTTTCCCCGGGTCTGGAGGGTGTCCTTGAGTCTACACAGCTATGTTGGATACCTGACCCTAGTTGGGGTATAGTAAAGGCGGCTTTGCTGGAAACACAATCACCTAGTATGCCGCGGCCACAGAAACTGGTGAACGATGCTTCACCGGACCTATGGATCAATTCTTTTACTTACTAAAAACATTTTAGGAAAGCTTAAAATTATTTACAATCTTTAAAAAAAAAAAGTAATATTAATGTAATAAAAAAGAAGGCTATCTATGCGGAATCGAACCCAGGTCGCCCGCATGGCATTCGTACTCGCTAACCACTCACCCATGGAGCACACATGGAGAGAGCGATATCGCAAAAGTAAAATATGAGACAATACGGTCACGTGTCTTTAAATAAACCAATTTTGATTGGTTAGACACACACACAAGCTACTTTATATATATATATAGATATATATAAATATATATATAGAGAGAAAGTTTATTATATATTTCTATCTGTGCACATATGTGCATTTGTATAGAAGTTATATAATATGCACTAAAGTCTTTAATTACACACTCACCCATAATATATATATAGACTACATCTAGTTTCCAAGGTTGTATTTAAGTGTCAATGCTAAACAATTACAACTAAACGTTAAGAGAAGAAACGTAGTCAGATAAAAAATATCCTCACTATGTTTTAATTAATTCGTCTTCATATTAAGAATTAGCTAATAGCAGTCATATCATTGTAATAAATTCATATAGTAGTTTGGACTGTTGGCGGGCCACATATGGCATGCAAATATTATCTTATTCAAAACCTGTCAGCTCAAATTAGTCATGTTTTATTATCTTGGTGCATATATAACATCACAAAAGGACTTTTCAAATGACTATATACAATTGACTATATACACAAAAATCTAACAGCAAAACATCACTGTGATTTCAGAGTCCTGAAGACTTAGCCAAACATCTGAAGGAACTTGGATCCAATGAAACAGAATATGTTAACATGTTGAAACGTAAAAACAGGTTAGTTGAATTTAAACCATAACCCTATAATGAGTTTCACCAAAGCAATGTATTTTAATGGCCTTTTTCAGTTCCTTTTTTTGTGTGTGTGTCTTTTCGGGCGTAGAAGTTTGTTTTTCCCTATCACAATAGAATTTAAAAAGAATTGGCTGTTTTAAATATGACATAAAAACAACTGTATTTCCTATATTGAGAAATCGATGCAATTAATCTTTTTAACTGCGCGTGCCGTCAGATGGGTCGAGAGGGGGTCGACGTCCCTGGTGTGCAACATCTGTGAAGCCCTGCACACGGCCAGAGATCGACCGTCCTACATCCCAGATCTGGAGGCAAAATTCAACGGGAAGCCATCTTACTGCTGGGAGCCTAAAGATTTAGGTCAGTGACATTTTTTTGTACATTGGCTCGAACTGCGCATGTCAGCTAGAAGCCCGCTCGAACGTTACATAAATCGTCTACTCAAAAACACTATAATTTGGTAGTTGTGTTTGTTTGTTTTCCTTTTGATAGTATTATTGTTTGTTTAATATTATTAATAAGAAGTCAGAAGTTTGACAGCAACAATTCATTTGCATGTTACAGGGCAGGTAACAGGGCAGGTAACAGGGCAGGGCCGTTGTCCATTTCATAAACTGGGCAAAAAGGTGCACAGTTCATGTACTGGGCAATTACACTATCTGTGCGTAACATATATATAACATGCAGTAACTTTTAAGTCAAATAACCGTATATTTTGTTTCATTCCAGGTGATGTAAGCTAGTAGTACATTACTCAAGACAGGAAAATTATTGAATATGTAAATTGTTTTAAAAAAAAATCAATATTGATTATTTCTCATGTGTATGTTTGTGTGCGTGTAATTAACTTTCCAATGGTTGAGGACTTCACATTACTTCATTTTAAAGAACTCATTCATCATAGAAACATTACATTCTAACTACTATGACCTAATAAAATACTTTTGAGATAGAAATTAATAACTTCATTATGTTAAATTGACAAGTCTGTACGATTATGCATGCACGGTGAACCTCAATGGTCGATGCATTCCAACACTTCCGGTAAAAAGTACCCTCCGGACCAATTTGATCATGGATCCTGTAAAGCAGCGTTCACCAGTTTCTGTGGCCACTGCATACTTGGTGATTGTGTGGCTAGATGCCTTTACTTTACCGCAACTAATCTCAGGTAGCCATCAGAGCTGGGTAGTCTCAGGGACACCCTCCAGACCCAGGAAAAAAATTCTAGCCATCACCAGGATTCGATCCCAGGACATTCGGTACGCCAGTCGAACGCGCTAAGGCTCGGCCACCGTGTCCGATAACTCTTCCGGTCCTGTTCGTTAATTTACGAGTAAGAAAAGATGTTGCCGAAAAAAAACGATTGATTTTGAACGTCAGACGTGAAGAATCACTTATTTTTTAATGTAAGATATTTTTTAAAAAATGTATTCAATCGGAAGCAAACCGGAAGACCATGTATGCAATTAACACCTGACCTATTTAGTTTAGTGTATGCTATTAATTATCGCAGACTTATCTTTGATGTTAAAAACGTTACTCAAAACTAATCTTGTAGCCATTGCGTATTTCTGGAAGCTGAACTGAAAAAAGCCGAAAATATTTTTAAAAATTTGTTGACGCAAATAAACCGGAAGTTCATGAACGTATTGAACCCAAAAAGGTCAGGCCTCATTAAGACTTGTCAGTAGATTAAATTTGTATTGTAATACTTGTGAGTTAATGGATTCTTGCGCCCTGTAGAGGACACTCCAGCTTTTTATGCAGAGGTCGGAAACTGTGAGAACCTGGCTCAGAACATAAGTGGTTGGCGAAGTACCCTACACACCGGTAAAAAGGCTGCAGAGGGGACAATTCACCTTATCGCGGAGGCTAAAAGAGCAGCGAAGAAAAGTAAATAACATAGGCTGCCCCTGACAAACTCCAACGGTCCCGCTTTCAAGTACCTGGGATGCGACAGAGTCTCTCAAGGATATGTCTCCACAGACACAGCCACTCATGCAGGGCTGGCCAAATCACAAGAGTGCAAATCTAATCGTCTTCCGAGACTATGGAGCCAATGATGATGATGAATTATCCCAATCAAACCTTATTCTATCTATTCTAATCTATTCTATATGGCATGTGAAGCAGCGTTTACAAGTTTCGGTAACCACGCGTCCCAATATCTATTCATTGTACTTGCCTAATTGCCTAATTAACAAAGGTATTCGAAGCAAAGTCAAAATAGCTAATTAGGTTGCAACGATGAACTAAAAAAAACTATTTTATCGGCCAACTCAACAACTCATATATATATATATATATTGTTACGTCCACAATCCCCTTGTGGCCAGAGCTGTGTAGATCTTGCTGATAATTCTCGTTAGTCCTAGGGGAGACTTTAATTATTAGTATTTATGTTTCAGTATTACACGAACTCTTCTTATAGTCCTAGGCACAAACTCAGTATTTGTATTCCAACATTTCCTTTCTTGGGCATTAGAGTAGTAGATAAATCTTATAGTAATGTATACAACACAATAGTAACTTGACAAGGAAGCTTCAGTGTAACTGTTGTTGATAGTTTATTTCGGGTGATATGTTCAATATATACAATATATCTATTATGTACAGTTAGAATAAAATAGTGCAAACACAAACGTTTTCAAAGGAACATATTTTGAAACTCACTGTCTTTCAGACAAAACAAATCATTAAATACTATCCGAGTGGTGCAAGGGACAGACCCATTACCAGTAGGGGTGAAAATCATGGTATCATTACCAAACTCATAACAAAAACGATAGGAACTTCCCCTATTAAATAATGAGTCGTTCCCAGACCCTGAGAATTTGAGATCAACACAGAATCCCAACATTACCTAGAACCTTTTGTTTTCCTACTAAACGTCCTAATATTGTGTGTAGTAAGAAAAGAGAGAGAGAGAAGAATAAACATTGCGTGTTCCAATTCTTGGAAAAACAATATATATGACACGCCCCCACCCAATGAAAGAAATAATGTACCATAATTACCCAAGTAATACTCAACATGGTACATTTTTCGTACTTAACACTATCGTTTTAACAACCATCAATCAATGGAAGATTATAAGACAATTTAAGCAAACATGGCTCACTGGCACAACTAAATTATAAAAAGTGTCACTACCCAATGGTAATTGTGATTATAACGTGATGGACAAATATTTCCCCGTTAATATTAATATTAACTAATGTCTCAACAAGTACAAATAATTCCAAAATATTCTAGTCATCCTTATTTTAACTATGTACAGTTGTGTGGATTTCCACCAAAAATTTGCAAAAAGTTTTAATCTATTTAAACAAATATAACATTGCTCAAACTCTGTCAATTTTCAACAGTTTACTTCTAATATACAAACCAAAAGATAAGTAATACGTAACTCGAATCAAAATATAGGTTACTTCCCCTTTAAATTACAGTGTCAACTTGACATTAACAGAGTTCATACCTACGATGATGATACTTCCCCTTTTCTCAAATATGAGGAGAAAATATGCTCTAGTTACGATTACTACAGTAATCTAAATATTAAAATGTAATCCACTATTATGCGTTTTTGGCAAATTTAAAAGTTTAATATAAAAGTTTGTTCAGGGTTGAATGAGTGTACACCTTTAGGTACCTTTGTTTCCCTCCGTTCCAGGATATATGGAATATATAACAACCTATACAACATAGTGAATATCCACTAGTTTTTCCCATTCTATTACCATGATATAACAATTTAGCAATAGATTTCCAATATTATCTATTAATTTATACCAATTGATATTACATCTTTCTAAGATAAAAATTGTACATATTATTATTTAGTTCCATTCATTAACTAAAATAAAACAAGATAATAAATCAACTAGCTCAAAGTTTTCCCACTTAATTGCATGTGATGACAATTACTTTTATCCATGAATATCAAGTAAATACGTGCATATTTATATATTTATTGCATCATGCATCAACATTTAAATGGAATTTCTTTTCCATAATCAAATGAATTTAAAATATATCACAACATCAATATAATACATGATTATAAAAATTATTAATACTTTCAAAAGACTTGACTTCTGTATGATACAAGTATTCTATAGGTATTCCATAATCAAAATTCAAACGAATGATAGGTTATCATGACACATTCTTAATGAATAAGTGGGATGATCTGAAAAAGAAGTATAGGGTTATTCAGTCAATCATGTAGCACCCGAGATAGAGTATCAGCTATGACCTTGTCTCTATCTTGTCGATGATACGGGGAATGGGATACCAGTCGGTCTTTGTCAAATTACTTAATTTCCCAAGGTCTCTATAAAACTGCAGTGTGTGGTCGGCTTTTGGTACCATCACACAGGGTGTAGACCATTTGCTATCACATTTTTCTCCTATGTCATCTTCTAACATATACTTTACATCTAATTTAATATGCTCAGGTCTGATGGGGTCAAATGGATGCTGTTTAATAGACCTGGCACTATTGGTTAACACTACATCGTGCTCTATGACATGTGTCCTACTGGGAACATTTGTAAACATTGACTTATTTTCATGTACCAGCTCAATAATCTTCTCCTTATCTTCTACCGGAAGATGTTCTAGCCTTGTATCTAAACTCTTAAGGGCATCTGTATTATTAAGTTTAATTTCTGCAAACTCATATTCTATCCTAGATAAGTCCGTCGGGACTCTAGCTAATGAAATCATGGGGACCTCCCGTGGTTTACTCTTTTCCCTTGAAACATAGGGCTTAAGCAAATTAATATGGCATACCCTCTGCTTTTGTCTCCGGTCAGGAGTCTTTATCAAATAATTGACCTCGCCAAGCTTTGACTCTATCTCATAGGGTCCACTAAACTTTGCACTTAAAGGCTGATTTTGCAAAGGTAGAAACACAAGAACTTTGTCACCTGGTGCAAAAGTTCTAGCTGTAGCTTTACGGTCATAGTTCTGTCTCATACGCTCCTGCATCTGTGGAAAATGAATCTTCACATGGTTAAAAGCATGATAAAGCCTATTTTTAAATTTATCTACATATGACAAAAGTCCAATCGGTTCACTGTCCGTTAGCCAAGTTTCATGTAGAAGTTTCAACGGACCTCTGACTGAGTGTCCATACACAAGTTCGAATGGGCTAAACCCCAGGGATTCCTGAGTGGCCTCCTTTGCAGCGAACAGTACATAAGGCACACCCTTATCCCAGTCTTTCTTGTTTTCATAACAGTACTTTTTAAGCATCGATTTTAATGTCTCATGAAACCTTTCCATAGCTCCCTGGCTCTCAGGATGATAGGCACTTGATAGCCTATGGCTTATCCCTAATTGTTCCATTACTTGTTTGAAAATGTTCGAAGTAAAGTTAGTCCCCTGGTCGGACTGTACTGTCTTCGGTAGGCCATAACGTGTGAAGAAATTTGTCAACCTTCACTGTTGTTATGTTCCGCAACGAAATGGCTTCCGGGAAGCGAGTGGATGAACACATGACTGTGAGCAGGTATTGAAAACCGGCTTTTGTTTTCGGCAACGGGCCCACGCAATCAATGAGTATATGACTGAATGGTTCGTCGAACGCTGGTATCGGCTGGAGTGGAGCGATAGGAATTCGTTGGTTAGGACGTCCTACCATTTGGCATACGTGGCAAGTCTTGCAGTATTGTTCGACATCTCTTCTCAGTCCTGGCCAGTAGAAGTAAGGGAGGATACGGTGGTGCGTTTTTCGGACTCCCATGTGACCAGCGAAAGGAAGGTCATGCGCCATACGCAGTATATCTTGACGATAGCACTTAGGTATTGCAATCTGGTGAGTACTGTCCCACTCGTTTGTACCTGAGTTGAGCGGTTTCGACTTTCTCATCAACACTTCATCTTTCATGTAGAAACATTCCGCCATTGCATCTGCAGTCTTTTCATCAACAGCTTTCATTCTTAGTTGCATTATTACTTCGTCATTCAATTGTTCTTTCACCAATTTCTGCTTTGGTGACAAAATGTTATCGTTCTCCGTTGCATCACTAGTTGTTAGTTCAGCAAAGAACGTAGCACTTAAATCGATGTCAGGTGTTTCTGTTATCACTGTTTCATTCGCATGTGTGTCTTCAGAACAGACAAACACATCTTTCGTTGCACTACACGGCGTAGCAGGAGTCTTTACCGACTTCTTTTTCTGCATTGCTCTTGTCAGTGCACATGTTGGGCGTTCTTTGGCAGGACGTAGGTTTTTGTCCTCCGCCATCTTTGTCTCCAACACTTTAACCATGGGCTCGACAGTGACTCTGCCGCCCATAATGTCATTTCCTAATATCATGGAAACGCCTTTGACGGGTAGTGCGCGCCACACTCCCACTACGATGTTACCTGTAAAAATATCCGACTCGAGTTTTATTCTGTGCAGTGGAGCTTCCACAGCCTCCATACTAGCACCTCTCAGCACAACAGACTCACCGGTACTGGTGGCATCTGTTAACGGCACACTGCCCTCCAGGATCACGCTGACAGCAGAACCCGTGTCACGTAATATCTGTATTTTCTTCTTGATGAGTACATCGACTTCTGTCGACACTGTCCCCTCGTAGACAAAGGGTCGAAAATCGGATAGGTCGTCCTCTTCCGGGACTTCAGGAACCATCTGTTCCTCACGGCCTTCTGAAAGCATAATAGATTGAGTACAGCTATTCTCTTTTACCTTAGATAGACTGTTCTGAAAAACCATCGACTCCACAACTATGGGCGATGCCGGCCGCATTTCTTTTGAGTTTCTTGACCCTGTGTTGCACACTTCTTCTGTCTGCTTGCTGTCTTTCTGCACTCTGGCACAGTGTAGAATAGCACCTTGCTTCTTGGTAAGGATCCAACAATCTTTCTTCATGTGGCCCTCTTTCTTGCAATTGAAACATACCACCTTTGCTTTATTTACATCTGTCTGCTTCCTGAAATGAACTAAGTTACTATTATTATTTACACCACTGTTCTTATTATTCTTTTCACTTGTCTCTTTTGGTTTACTGGCCTCCTTGGGCTCTGGTTTGTGCACTTTGGGTTTGTCAGCATAATATGGCTTTATGCTGGCGTGAATTATGGCATAGTTATCTGCCAATCTAGCAGCTTCATGCACATCTTCAACTCCCGGTCTGAGATGTGGGTTTTAATATCCACTCGAATACAATCATTGAATTCCTCAAACAATATTAGGTTCTTGAGTTTATCAAACTCACTTACATTCTGTGACCTTAGCCACTGTTCTAACGTTTTCTCCTTTTGTCTCAAAAAGTCTACATGAGTTTGATCATATGCCTTCTTTCTGTCTCTAAATAGCTTTCTATATTTTTCTGGTGTCAGGGAATAACTTTTTAGCACCCTATCTTTGATTACTTCATAGTCATTTATTTCCTCGGGTGTTAAACTCAACACTACATCCAAGGCTTTTCCTTTGTTGAGAGTTGACCTTAACAATAAAGCCATCTTATCATCAGGGAACTGATAATCTACAGCTATCCTCTCAAAAAGCAAAAAGAAATCTTGAACATCTTCTTCTCTGAATATAGGCAAGTGTTGCTTCATTGCGCTAATATCCATACCATTGCTGTCCCTACGATGGTCAGGTCTGTTCATGCGTGCCATCTCTATCCTTTCTCTGCTTTCAATTTCTATCCTAATTCTTTCCAATTCCATTCTCTTATTAGCTAATTGGAATTTTAGGTTTTCACTCAACCCTTCATCTTCATCATTGTTTGATGATCTAGATGACATATTTCTTACCTCGTCTCCGTGGGCAATTACCTCGCCCCCACTGGAGCTACATAACCTTCATTGATATCGTTCTGTCCCACTTCAACTACATTACCAGTGTTCATGGCATTCTGCCCGTTCAAACATGTCATAATTTTTTTGATCAAACGATTACGATTAGGTCTTGCCTGTCCTGCCTCAATCCCAAAGGACTCAGCTAATTCTTTTAGTTCAGCAAATGACATGGCATTAAGTTCCTCACTTGATATATTCGAAGCCATAGTATAGCGTTCGAAATATTTGTGATAGTAGAGTAGTATATATTGTATAATAAAATATAAAGTTCCAACTTACGATTTGTCCAGAAATTTGCACAATATAATATTACACACTTCGTGGATTCTTCACTTTTCCCAAGGAATAAATACGCAAACCAGTTCTCTCCTCTTTTTAAAAAGAATAGTTTCACAGTCCTAGAAAACGAAACACAAATATGCCGCTCTCATTACTACTAATGTCACAAAATATTTCTAGCTCAGGAAAAATAAAACTCAAATTTTCCAGACGAGATAAACAAATTTTTTCCAATCCTAGATCAGGAAAAGTAGAATTCAAATATATCGAACGAGACCACTAAATTTTGTTAATCCTAGGTCAGGAAAAGTAGAACTCAAATATACCGGGCGAGACCACCAAATTTTGTTAATCCTAGGTAAGGAAAAGTAGAACTCAAATATACCGGGCGAGACCACCAAATTTTGTTACGTCACAATCCCCTTGTGGCCAGAGCTGTGTAGATCTTGCTGATAATTCTCGTTAGTCCTAGGGGAGACTTTAATTATTAGTATTTATGTTTCAGTATTACACGAACTCTTCTTATAGTCCTGGGCACAAACTCAGTATATGTATTCCAACATTTCCTTTCTTGGGCATTAGAGTAGTAGATAAATCTTATAGTAATGTATACAACACAATAGAATAGTAACTTGACAAGGAAGCTTCAGTGTAACTGTTGTTGATAGTTTATTTCAGGTGATATGTTCAATATATACAATATATCTATTATGTACAGTTAGAATAAAATAGTGCAAACACAAACGTTCTCAAAGGAACATATTTTGAAACTCACTGTCTTTCAGACAAAACAAATCATTAAATACTATCCGAGTGGTGCAAGGGACAGACCCATTACCAGTAGGGGTGAAAATCATGGTATCATTACAAAACTCATAACAAAACGATAGGAACTTCCCCTATTAAATAATGAGTCGTTCCCAGACCCTGAGAATTTGAGATCAACACAGAATTCTAACATTACCTAGAACCTTTTGTTTTCCTACTAAACGTCCTAATATTGTGTGTAGTAAGAAAAGAGAGAGAGAGAAGAATAAACATTGCGTGTTCCAATTCTTGGAAAAACAATATATATAACAATATATAAAAGCTTATCTAAAACTCTTATATTGAAATGCTGGATTAGTGGCGTGGCTTGTGCAGATGTACGCGCGCTTTGTCTTATGAGCTTACAAACGCCCCTCCTAGATAGATGCCGAGTGGCATTCGGGCATGGATTGGGTTGCCTGAAATGCAAGACTAGACTCGGACCGCGGATGACCATCGGACTTAATAATCTTCTTTGTAGAAAGAGCGTCTGTATAAGCATATATAAGATAAGACAAGATTAAGAGACTGAGTTTAACAATACATTGATATAACTATGTAAAGGGAAATGTAAATTGAATTTTAAGAAATGCAAAATAAAACAAAGTACTATCATTTAAAGTAGAAATACCAAGCTAAGTGTTTGAGCAAACATTGACAGTGGTCTGTCGAAGGAAACAATGCTGTATAATGAAAAAAACTTAAATGTAGTCTAAGGGAAGTAACAAGGTATGATTTTAACTACTGAAGAACTACTGAATATTGTCCCTTTAATGAATTTTGGTTCATGTTAAATTAAATGACCTTTACTTTTATCTAATTTTTTTTCTCATTTTCTATCTATCTTAAATCTTTCTCAGTCTATCTATAAAACTATCTATCTATCTATATTTCTATCTATCTATCGATCTATCTATCTATCTATCTATCTTTCTATCTAGCTATCTATCTATCTATCTATCTATCTATATATATCTATCTATCTATCTATCTATCTATCTATCTATCTATCTATATATCTATCTATATATATATATCTCTTTATCGCTACATCTAACTATCTCTCTATATTTATCTTTGTTTCTATCCATCTACATTTGTACATCCGAATATCTATTTAGTGTAGCTCTATCAATCTATTTATCAATCTCTCACACTTTCTATCTATATATCTATCTTTGTATCTATATCAAATACATCCGTATCTATGTAAACAGACACACACACACATAGATCTACAAATTTATTTTTTTTAATGAAAGATACAGGAATATAAAAGAAATAAATTAAAACTTATTCATGGAACACATTAACTCAAACTAAAAGTGAAGTTTACACTCAGAAAAAAACAAAAATATAAACTTGAACAAATTCAGAAATAAAGCTACAAGGTTCATCACAAGTGAATATTGACAACTTATAAGTTCCTACTTCTAGAACTAGGCCAAAAACTCCTGTAGGGCGGCAGGGATCGGTCGGCTGCAGAGATAGAAACCGCGACGTGTCGGTTGACAGTCCGGTGAACTAACCACAGGACCAGCCATTTGTAATGGCCAAATATTTTTACAAAGACTAATTGCTTGATGCTTCCCAATTCCCCTAATCATAATTTGTGAATAACCCCACACACTCCACCCTACCTAGGGCCGCACCCCACACACTCCACCCCACCTGGGGCCGCACCCCACACACTCCACCCCACCTAGGGCCGCACCCCACACACTCCACCCCACCTGGGGCCGCACCCCACACACTCCACCCCACCTAGGGCCGCGGGTGATGAAAATAAAACCTAGGGTTCCATCAAAAACAAAAACCCACCAAAAGCAGAGATAAGAAAAAAAAACCACTTCAAATTAGCATAACCTATCTGTCATGTCTAGCGATTCCACACGATCTCGAACCCTAGGGTTAGAACGGCTCTGTTACTTCCCTTCCTCCCAGCGGAAAAAATACGTTGTATCGACGGGGAAAAAACGTTGTTTTCACGTTGTTGTTGTTTTTTTCGTGGTTTCCCCGTTTTTCCCCGTCGATACGACGTGATGTGCCCGCTGTGGCTATAGTTCACTTCTTCTATCCCCTTTTGCTGCATGACGTTCAATCTGGATGACCCTTCTCTAAAGCTGCATTCTTTTATTTTGACATATTGTCACAACACGCGCAGACATAAACAGCAATATAAATATAAACAACATACAACTTACGACAACACCAACAACACTTTTGAAACATAACATTTGTAGGCCTAGTTGTTGTTTTATTATTAGTGTAGCCATATAACATAAACATATTCTAAACCAGGAGGCTCAAACTCGGATAAAGGCATCACTGAAGAGAAGGGCTGCACCCCCACCCCCCACACCCCACACACACATCAACCCGACCCTAGTAAACAAAGAACACTTCATACATCTTAACTCATTTTACTACTTCGGCCTATCACTAATAATCTGCCAATTTTATAATTTAAACTCAAAGAATTATACCAAAGTGAACTATGATTATTGTTACCAACATAGTAACCAACAGTGATACAGTCTAAACAGTAAGCTTTCTTGAAGAAACACAAGCGGCATTCTATTCATGACACAGAACGTCCCCAACTGCTACGAAGCGAAACGAAAATGACAGACAAAATTAAAAGCAGCAACACAATAAATATTATGGTTGGAATTTATTATTGTTTTCATATTATGCGGGAATTTTAAACGAATTCATGTTTGTTTGCATGCATTCTGTGTAGGTAGAGAAAAAAAAAACTTTCTGAGTAGGCCTCTGTGCGTTTTGTATATGTGTGTGTGTTTATGTGTGTTTAAAATAGGCCTACGTCCAAATATTAAGGCAGAGTAATAAAAACGTTTAAAACATGTCAACCTACACTTATTGCAGATATTATAACAAGGGTAGTAACTCTGTTTGACTCGACCTAGTTTGCTTGTGTTGTTTTTTTTTTTTTAATTTTATTACCATTACCGGTGTTGGTGTTACAAAAAAGATACTCGTGACAGAATATCCTAGTTGTTCAATAAAAGGCGCGATCACTACCTGTTGCAGACGACACCGACAAAATATATTGCGGGTTTTAAAACAAGAAAGAAAATATAGAAGTACTATTTGTAAGGAGTGGCCATATCTCGAGTTGTAAATTACCATGTGACGTCATGCTTGGCATTTTTGGGGTTCGAAAGTAGACTTATGCATAATGGTTATAACTGTACCAATAACTGTAATTAGGTAAGCAGAATTGCCTTAATGCTAGGACACGTCCCGGTGCCGAGCCACAAAGCTGATATTACCGGACCACAAAACCGATATTACCGGACCACAAAACCGATATTACAGGACCACAAAACCGATATTACAGGACCACAAAACCGATATTACAGGACCACAAAACCGATATTACAGGACCACAAAACCGATATTACAGGACCACATAACCGATATTACAGGACCACAAAACCGATATTACAGGACCACAAAACCGATATTACAGGACCACAAAACCGATATTACAGGACCACAAAACCGATATTTCCTGGTTATAACAAGAAGAAAGTAAATCGTCAAAAGAGGTTTTACGTTACCTATTGGTTCTGGCCGTAACTTTGAAAATGGTGCCTAGAGCGTAACAGGTAATTGTTTTGGGCAGGTAACTAGCCTATGCCGCAACTCGTGACTTCTGTCCCGTTCTTTCATATTTAATATATGTTTTTAAAAAGCCAAGTATGTTAAGACAAGTAAAGGCAATATACCTTTTAATAGGTTACTAACAAAAAACGAACAGGGCCATAACCGGTCATTGAATAGAATGTTTGCGGAATGCAGGTATAAAGAACCACACTATTATCTATTCACTTGCGTGCATTCCAAATCTAATGCATGGTTGTAGATCTTTCAAATATTATATCTGAACTTCAAATGACAGGATAAGTGACGCAAAAAAAAAAAAAACGGCATTGTTCGCTCTATTATAGAATTTTAATGGGGGGGGGGGGGGGGCACAGAAAGACGCTCCTAGCTAAGCCCTTTTTACAAATTTTTATCTGTGGCATATCTCCTCTTAGTCTTACGTCCGGATCGCCCTATTTCCTTGCCTCTGTTGATCCGGATATAGTCTAACGAATAATTAAAACTTTTGAAAGGAGCGCTAGGTATCTTGAAACGTAGGTCCTACCATTGTTCAAAATAGGCCAAGACTTAACTCATTCACGTCCATTGAATACATTTTAATACATTTTTTTTAAAGCCTCGGCTAAATAATTTCGGATGTGGTTCGTTTTCCGATTTGTTTTGCATGACATTTGAAATTCTTTGCCCACAGAAGAATAAATGTCGATAACTAGGTAATGCATTTGTGTTCCCCCCCCCCCTTTATCTTGTTGTTTTTCTTTATTCGAACCAAAGACTACAATAAGATGGACCGCTTGCTTTAATAGTTCTGCTATTTGATGACTCGAATGACTTCTTTTTGGAATTCCCGATTCCCTTTTGTATTGTACGTTTCCGTTTTTTTATTAAATGCCATGACTTTTTTCAATGAAAAATTAAAATTAAAATCGATAGTTGTATACAGCGGAAACATTTAGGCAAACGTAGAAGTCATTTAATTAAGATAGCGTTATTTGATCCGCAGAATATATACGCTCTTAAAACTAGAGCAAGTGGTCACTCCTTAAATGGTGTACATGTGTACACATGAAAATAGCACTGGAATTATCGTGTCTTGATCCTTTATTCTGGCTGCCAAATTTATAACTCTGATAATTCTTTATCTTTATTTCTTTTGTTTACATCTAATAAAGATATCAACATATGATTAATTCACATGAGGTGAAAAAAAAAGATACTGTAATTCACTGTAATCAATCTAAACTCATTTCGTCTCTCGTTTGAAGTTTTTTAGAAAATCGGATTTTCCCCCAATAATCATTATAAAATAAAGAGAGGCGTCTATTTTGTTATATCACGAAAAAACATAAGTAATATAAATATTGGGCTGTAGATCTATATAGTCAAATAGATAGATAGATAGATGGATAGTTAGATAGATAGATAGATAAATAGATAGATAAAAATACAGGAAAATAGGCCAAACATTAAAGTATTAATAATACATACATTATTAAATTCTAATTTAGAAATACAATACAATAACAATATGTTACAATACTCAGATGATCAAAACGACAAAACTACTTTCCTTATCCCTAATGCGAGAACAAATGCATATAAGTACTCTTTCTTTCTGAGTGGCGCCCGAGCATGGAATGGGTAACATGAACAAACCAGGAAAACCAAAACTTGACATAATTTAAAACAAAATGCAAGACTAGACTCAAACCATGGATAAGCGTAGGACGCAATAACCTTATAAATAAAAGGAGAATCTTTAGCATATTAGATACTATAAAATAGATAGAAAGATAGATATATAGATAGATAGATTTATATTTATAAACCAGTTTTACATTAACACGGGCAAGGTGGCCGTTTGGCTGACATACCAACGGTCCTGGGTTCGAATTCTAATTTGTTAGAATTTATTATCTGTTCCCGGGTGTGGAGGGTATCCACGAGTCTAGCCCATCTCTGTTGGGTAGATCTACCTGACCTAATTTGGGGTAAAATAAAGGCGTCTGGTCTATTGTGCTGACCACACAATCCCTCTAGTATGCCATGATCACAGAAACTGGTGAACGCTGCTTCATCGGCCCTATGGATCAATTTGGACCGACGGGGCTACTTGTACATTAACAATAAATATTATGCTATTATGCTATTCTTATTGACGAAGAACCGTTACATGACAATATTAATAGTATTTACACAGGAAAACAGTCGAATAGTTCCTTGTACCCCATAATCAATGTTATTGACGTAAGGCTATATAATTCACTCTTTGCATGGGCTACGTTTAACGTTCGGCGCCAGGTGGGTCAACAGATCACTTCCGCATTAGTCTTGTCTTCTATTCATGTCACGTTCAAAAATTTGCTATTGATTAATTTCTTACCTGTCGAATCTAAATATAGCTCAGGCCGAAAGTTATACATTTTCAATACAGAACCCTCAGTTCGACATACACATGACGTCATTATCAGGCGCAAACCGGCCAAGAACGAAACAGCAAATGTTTCAGGAGAAACAAAAACTGCATAGATCGAGTAAACGAATCAACGTAGCCGCTTTAATAAGACATAAAATTGTAGAAAATCTATTGGACAATACTACAAGGTATTTTTAGACATCATTGGGGATATCCCAATGAACCTTTTGGTAAAAAAAAAATTTGAACATTTCCGACTTGGCCGTGTGCGCCTGACAACGACGATAATCATTTTACTTAAGTTTTATGTTTTATAAAAAAAAAAAAATGAAATACAACCAAATAATTACAATCTGTTGGAAACATAAAAAGAAAAACACTTTCCTTATCTATTATGCGAGCAAAAATGCATATAAGTAATATCTCTTCCCGAGTGGAATGGGTTACCTGAATAAACCAGGAAAACCAGGTAACTTAACATCATTTAAAACACTAATAGAAAAGTACGAATAGACTCAAACCGCTGGATGAGTGTAGGGCGCGACAATCTTCTTTATAGAAAGTTTGTCGGCAATGTATAAGATAAGATACGGTAATGGATTTAGGATTAAATGTGGAGTTTGTGAATTCTGGCCGATAGCGTTGGGCCTAGAACACACACGAGTCACGGAGAGATAGATTGAAGCAGTGCTTTTTTTGTGACGGTACGCACCGGTACGGCGTACCGGCACCTTTTTCAATGTGGGAAATAAATTATTACTTTTCTTGTATTTTAACGTTTATTATTAATTTATTATATTATTAATTTGTTAAAATTGAATTATTTTAAAATTTCGCGCAATAAGAATCAAATTATAAAATGCGAAACTGCTTTCAAAGTTAAGCAATCCATCACTGAGTACCGGCACCTATTTTTTTACACAAAAAAAAAAAAAAAAGCACTCGATTGAAGTATATGAAGAGATGGATAGATGGATAGAGATTGAACGACTGGCAAATGAACAGATAACAGGCGGATAGATAAATGTGAGAATTGAATGACAGGTAGAGTTGTGCATATGCAGTCAGAGCGATAGATAGACAGAAATATAAATAAATAAACAGACAGACAGACACACAGACAGAAAGACAGACAGACAGATAGATAGATAGATAGATAGATAGACAGACAGATCGACAAACAGACAGACATACAGATAGACCGACAGTCAGATAGATAGACAGATCGACCGACAGACAGACAAACAGACATACAGATAGACCGACAGTCAGATAGACAGACAGACCGACCGACAGACATTTAGATAGATATATAGTCTATATCCCACACAGTCTATAGTCTATATCCCACACAGTCTATAGTCTATATCCCACACAGTCTATATCCCACACAGTCTATAGTCTATATCCCACACAGTCTATAGTCTATATCCCACACAGTCTATAGTCTATATCCCACACAGTCTATATCCCACACAGTCTATAGTCTATATCCCACACAGTCTATAGTCTATATCCCACACAGTCTATAGTCTATATCCCACACAGTCTATATCCCACACAGTCTATAGTCTATATCCCACACAGTCTATATCCCACACAGTCTATAGTCTATATCCCACACAGTCTATAGTCTATATCCCACACAGTCTATAGTCTATATCCCACACAGTCTATATCCCACACAGTCTATAGTCTATATCCCACACAGTCTATAGTCTATATCCCACACAGTCTATAGTCTATATCCCACACAGTCTATATCCCACACAGTCTATAGTCTATATCCCACACAGTCTATAGTCTATATCCCACACAGTCTATAGTCTATATCCCACACAGTCTATAGTCTATATCCCACACAGTCTATAGTCTATATCCCACACAGTCTATAGTCTATATCCCACACAGTCTATAGTCTATATCCCACACAGTCTATATCCCACACAGTCTATAGTCTATATCCCACACAGTCTATATCCCAAACAGTCTATATCCCACACAGTCTATAGTCTATATCCCACACAGTCTATATCCCACACAGTCTATATCCCACACAGTCTATAGTCTATATCCCACACAGTCTATAGTCTATATCCCACACAGTCTATATCCCACACAGTCTATAGTCTATATCCCACACAGTCTATATCCCACACAGTCTATATCCCACACAGTCTATAGTCTATATCCCACACAGTCTATATCCCACACAGTCTATATCCCACACAGTCTATAGTCTATATCCCACACAGTCTATATCCCACACAGTCTATATCCCACACAGTCTATAGTCTATATCCCACACAGTCTATATCCCACACAGTCACTAGTCTATATCCCACACAGTCTATATCCCACACAGTCTATAGTCTATATCCCACACAGTCTATAGTCTATATCCCACACAGTCTATAGTCTATATCCCACACAGTCTATATCCCACACAGTCTATATCCCACACAGTCTATATCCCACACAGTCTATAGTCTATATCCCACACAGTCTATAGTCTATATCCCACACAGTCTATAGTCTATATCCCACACAGTCTATATCCCACACAGTCTATAGTCTATATCCCACACAGTCTATATCCCACACAGTCTATAGTCTATATCCCACACAGTCTATAGTCTATATCCCACACAGTCTATAGTCTATATCCCACACAGTCTATAGTCTATATCCCACACAGTCTATATCCCACACAGTCTATAGTCTATATCCCACACAGTCTATAGTCTATATCCCACACAGTCTATATCCCACACAGTCTATAGTCTATATCCCACACAGTCTATAGTCTATATCCCACACAGTCTATATCCCACACAGTCTATAGTCTATATCCCACACAGTCTATAGTCTATATCCCACACAGTCTATAGTCTATATCCCACACAGACTATAGTCTATATCCCACACAGTCTATAGTCTATATCCCACACAGTCTATAGTCTATATCCCACACAGTCTATAGTCTATATCCAAAACAGTCTATAGTCTATATCCCACACAGTCTATATCCCACACAGTCTATAGTCTATATCCCACACAGTCTATAGTCTATATCCCACACAGTCTATATCCCACACAGTCTATAGTCTATATCCCACACAGTCTATAGTCTATATCCCACACAGTCTATAGTCTATATCCCACACAGTCTATATCCCACACAGTCTAAATTCTATATCCCACACAGTCTATAGTCTATATCCCACACAGTCTATATCCCACACAGTCTATAGTCTATATCCCACACAGTCTATAGTCTATATCCCACACAGTCTATATCCCACACAGTCTATAGTCTATATCCCACACAGTCTATATCCCACACAGTCTATATCCCACACAGTCTATATCCCACACAGTCTATAGTCTATATCCCACACAGTCTATAGTCTATATCCCACACAGTCTATAGTCTATATCCCACACAGTCTATAGTCTATATCCCACACAGTCTATATCCCACACAGTCTATAGTCTATATCCCACACAGTCTATAGTCTATATCCCACACAGTCTATATCCCACACAGTCTATAGTCTATATCCCACACAGTCTATATCCCACACAGTCTATAGTCTATATCCCACAGTCTATAGTCTATATCCCACACAGTCTATATCCCACACAGTCTATAGTCTATATCCCACACAGTCTATAGTCTATATCCCACACAGTCTATAGTCTATATCCCACACAGTCTATAGTCTATATCCCACACAGTCTATATCCCACACAGTCTATAGTCTATATCCCACACAGTCTATAGTCTATATCCCACACAGTCTATATCCCACACAGTCTATAGTCTATATCCCACACAGTCTATAGTCTATATCCCACACAGTCTATATCCCACACAGTCTATAGTCTATATCCCACACAGTCTATATCCCACACAGTCTATATCCCACACAGTCTATATCCCACACAGTCTATAGTCTATATCCCACACAGTCTATAGTCTATATCCCACACAGTCTATAGTCTATATCCCACACAGTCTATAGTCTATATCCCACACAGTCTATATCCCACACAGTCTATATCCCACACAGTCTATAGTCTATATCCCACACAGTCTATAGTCTATATCCCACACAGTCTATATCCCACACAGTCTATAGTCTATATCCCACATAGTCTATATCCCACACAGTCTATATCCCACACAGTCTATATCCCACACAGTCTATAGTCTATATCCCACACAGTCTATAGTCTATATCCCACACAGTCTATAGTCTATATCCCACACAGTCTATATCCCACACAGTCTATAGTCTATATCCCACACAGTCTATATCCCACACAGTCTATAGTCTATATCCCACACAGTCTATAGTCTATATCCCACACAGTCTATAGTCTATATCCCACACAGTCTATATCCCACACAGTCTATATCCCACACAGTCTATAGTCTATATCCCACACAGTATATATCCCACACAGTCTATATCCCACACAGTCTATAGTCTATATCCCACACAGTCTATATCCCACACAGTCTATATCCCACACAGTCTATAGTCTATATCCCACACAGTCTATATCCCACACAGTCTATAGTCTATATCCCACACAGTCTATATCCCACACAGTCTATAGTCTATATCCCACACAGTCTATAGTCTATATCCCACACAGTCTATAGTCTATATCCCACACAGTCTATATCCCACACAGTCTATATCCCACACAGTCTATATCCCACACAGTCTATAGTCTATATCCCACACAGTCTATAGTCTATATCCCACACAGTCTATAGTCTATATCTCACACAGTCTATATCCCACACAGTCTATAGTCTATATCCCACACAGTCTATATCCCACACAGTCTATAGTCTATATCCCACACAGTCTATAGTCTATATCCCACACAGTCTATAGTCTATATCCCACACAGTCTATAGTCTATATCCCACACAGTCTATAGTCTATATCCCACACAGTCTATAGTCTATATCCCACACAGTCTATAGTCTATATCCCACACAGTCTATAGTCTATATCCCACACAGTCTATATCCCACACAGTCTATAGTCTATATCCCACACAGTCTATAGTCTATATCCCACACAGTCTATATCCCACACAGTCTATAGCCTATATCCCACACAGTCTATATCCCACACAGTCTATAGTCTATATCCCACACAGTCTATATCCCACACAGTCTATAGTCTATATCCCACACAGTCTATAGTCTATATCCCACACAGTCTATATCCCACACAGTCTATATCCCACACAGTCTATAGTCTATATCCCACACAGTCTATAGTCTATATCCCACACAGTCTATAGTCTATATCCCACACAGTCTATAGTCTATATCCCACACAGTCTATATCCCACACAGTCTATAGTCTATATCCCACACAGTCTATATCCCACACAGTCTATAGTCTATATCCCACACAGTCTATAGTCTATATCCTACACAGTCTATAGTCTATATCCCACACAGTCTATAGTCTATATCCCACACAGTCTATATCCCACACAGTCTATAGTCTATATCCCACACAGTCTATAGTCTATATCCCACACAGTCTATATCCCACACAGTCTATAGTCTATATCCCACACAGTCTATATCCCACACAGTCTATAGTCTATATCCCACACAGTCTATAGTCTATATCCCACACAGTCTATATCCCACACAGTCTATAGTCTATATCCCACACAGTCTATAGTCTATATCCCACACAGTCTATAGTCTATATCCCACACAGTCTATAGTCTATATCCCACACAGTCTATATCCCACACAGTCTAAATTCTATATCCCACACAGTCTATAGTCTATATCCCACACAGTCTATATCCCACACAGTCTATAGTCTATATCCCACACAGTCTATAGTCTATATCCCACACAGTCTATATCCCACACAGTCTATAGTCTATATCCCACACAGTCTATATCCCACACAGTCTATATCCCACACAGTCTATATCCCACACAGTCTATAGTCTATATCCCACACAGTCTATAGTCTATATCCCACACAGTCTATAGTCTATATCCCACACAGTCTATAGTCTATATCCCACACAGTCTATATCCCACACAGTCTATATCCCACACAGTCTATAGTCTATATCCCACACAGTCTATAGTCTATATCCCACACAGTCTATATCCCACACAGTCTATAGTCTATATCCCACACAGTCTATAGTCTATATCCCACACAGTCTATAGTCTATATCCCACACAGTCTATAGTCTATATCCCACACAGTCTATATCCCACACAGTCTATAGTCTATATCCCACACAGTCTATATCCCACACAGTCTATAGTCTATATCCCACACAGTCTATAGTCTATATCCCACACAGTCTATAGTCTATATCCCACACAGTCTATAGTCTATATCCCACACAGTCTATATCCCACACAGTCTATAGTCTATATCCCACACAGTCTATAGTCTATATCCCACACAGTCTATATCCCACACAGTCTATAGTCTATATCCCACACAGTCTATAGTCTATATCCCACACAGTCTATATCCCACACAGTCTATAGTCTATATCCCACACAGTCTATAGTCTATATCCCACACAGTCTATAGTCTATATCCCACACAGTCTATAGTCTATATCCCACACAGTCTATAGTCTATATCCCACACAGTCTATAGTCTATATCCCACACAGTCTATAGTCTATATCCAAAACAGTCTATAGTCTATATCCCACACAGTCTATATCCCACACAGTCTATAGTCTATATCCCACACAGTCTATAGTCTATATCCCACACAGTCTATATCCCACACAGTCTATAGTCTATATCCCACACAGTCTATATCCCACACAGTCTATAGTCTATATCCCACACAGTCTATATCCCACACAGTCTATAGTCTATATCCCACACAGTCTATAGTCTATATCCCACACAGTCTATATCCCACACAGTCTATATCCCACACAGTCTATAGTCTATATCCCACACAGTCTATAGTCTATATCCCACACAGTCTATAGTCTATATCCCACACAGTCTATAGTCTATATCCCACACAGTCTATATCCCACACAGTCTATAGTCTATATCCCACACAGTCTATATCCCACACAGTCTATAGTCTATATCCCACACAGTCTATAGTCTATATCCCACACAGTCTATAGTCTATATCCCACACAGTCTATAGTCTATATCCCACACAGTCTATATCCCACACAGTCTATAGTCTATATCCCACACAGTCTATAGTCTATATCCCACACAGTCTATATCCCACACAGTCTATAGTCTATATCCCACACAGTCTATATCCCACACAGTCTATAGTCTATATCCCACAGTCTATAGTCTATATCCCACACAGTCTATATCCCACACAGTCTATAGTCTATATCCCACACAGTCTATAGTCTATATCCCACACAGTCTATAGTCTATATCCCACACAGTCTATAGTCTATATCCCACACAGTCTATATCCCACACAGTCTATAGTCTATATCCCACACAGTCTATAGTCTATATCCCACACAGTCTATATCCCACACAGTCTATAGTCTATATCCCACACAGTCTATAGTCTATATCCCACACAGTCTATATCCCACACAGTCTATAGTCTATATCCCACACAGTCTATATCCCACACAGTCTATATCCCACACAGTCTATATCCCACACAGTCTATAGTCTATATCCCACACAGTCTATAGTCTATATCCCACACAGTCTATAGTCTATATCCCACACAGTCTATAGTCTATATCCCACACAGTCTATATCCCACACAGTCTATATCCCACACAGTCTATAGTCTATATCCCACACAGTCTATAGTCTATATCCCACACAGTCTATATCCCACACAGTCTATAGTCTATATCCCACATAGTCTATATCCCACACAGTCTATATCCCACACAGTCTATATCCCACACAGTCTATAGTCTATATCCCACACAGTCTATAGTCTATATCCCACACAGTCTATAGTCTATATCCCACACAGTCTATATCCCACACAGTCTATAGTCTATATCCCACACAGTCTATATCCCACACAGTCTATAGTCTATATCCCACACAGTCTATAGTCTATATCCCACACAGTCTATAGTCTATATCCCACACAGTCTATATCCCACACAGTCTATATCCCACACAGTCTATAGTCTATATCCCACACAGTATATATCCCACACAGTCTATATCCCACACAGTCTATAGTCTATATCCCACACAGTCTATATCCCACACAGTCTATATCCCACACAGTCTATAGTCTATATCCCACACAGTCTATATCCCACACAGTCTATAGTCTATATCCCACACAGTCTATATCCCACACAGTCTATAGTCTATATCCCACACAGTCTATAGTCTATATCCCACACAGTCTATAGTCTATATCCCACACAGTCTATATCCCACACAGTCTATATCCCACACAGTCTATATCCCACACAGTCTATAGTCTATATCCCACACAGTCTATAGTCTATATCCCACACAGTCTATAGTCTATATCCCACACAGTCTATATCCCACACAGTCTATAGTCTATATCCCACACAGTCTATATCCCACACAGTCTATAGTCTATATCCCACACAGTCTATAGTCTATATCCCACACAGTCTATAGTCTATATCCCACACAGTCTATAGTCTATATCCCACACAGTCTATAGTCTATATCCCACACAGTCTATAGTCTATATCCCACACAGTCTATAGTCTATATCCCACACAGTCTATAGTCTATATCCCACACAGTCTATATCCCACACAGTCTATAGTCTATATCCCACACAGTCTATAGTCTATATCCCACACAGTCTATATCCCACACAGTCTATAGCCTATATCCCACACAGTCTATATCCCACACAGTCTATAGTCTATATCCCACACAGTCTATATCCCACACAGTCTATAGTCTATATCCCACACAGTCTATAGTCTATATCCCACACAGTCTATATCCCACACAGTCTATATCCCACACAGTCTATAGTCTATATCCCACACAGTCTATAGTCTATATCCCACACAGTCTATAGTCTATATCCCACACAGTCTATAGTCTATATCCCACACAGTCTATATCCCACACAGTCTATAGTCTATATCCCACACAGTCTATATCCCACACAGTCTATAGTCTATATCCCACACAGTCTATAGTCTATATCCTACACAGTCTATAGTCTATATCCCACACAGTCTATAGTCTATATCCCACACAGTCTATATCCCACACAGTCTATAGTCTATATCCCACACAGTCTATAGTCTATATCCCACACAGTCTATATCCCACACAGTCTATAGTCTATATCCCACACAGTCTATATCCCACACAGTCTATAGTCTATATCCCACACAGTCTATAGTCTATATCCCACACAGTCTATATCCCACACAGTCTATAGTCTATATCCCACACAGTCTATAGTCTATATCCCACACAGTCTATAGTCTATATCCCACACAGTCTATAGTCTATATCCCACACAGTCTATATCCCACACAGTCTAAATTCTATATCCCACACAGTCTATAGTCTATATCCCACACAGTCTATATCCCACACAGTCTATAGTCTATATCCCACACAGTCTATAGTCTATATCCCACACAGTCTATATCCCACACAGTCTATAGTCTATATCCCACACAGTCTATATCCCACACAGTCTATATCCCACACAGTCTATATCCCACACAGTCTATAGTCTATATCCCACACAGTCTATAGTCTATATCCCACACAGTCTATAGTCTATATCCCACACAGTCTATAGTCTATATCCCACACAGTCTATATCCCACACAGTCTATATCCCACACAGTCTATAGTCTATATCCCACACAGTCTATAGTCTATATCCCACACAGTCTATATCCCACACAGTCTATAGTCTATATCCCACACAGTCTATAGTCTATATCCCACACAGTCTATAGTCTATATCCCACACAGTCTATAGTCTATATCCCACACAGTCTATATCCCACACAGTCTATATCCCACACAGTCTATAGTCTATATCCCACACAGTCTATAGTCTATATCCCACACAGTCTATATCCCACACAGTCTATAGTCTATATCCCACACAGTCTATAGTCTATATCCCACACAGTCTATATCCCACACAGTCTATAGTCTATATCCCACACAGTCTATAGTCTATATCCCACACAGTCTATATCCCACACAGTCTATATCCCACACAGTCTATAGTCTATATCCCACACAGTCTATAGTCTATATCCCACACAGTCTATATCCCACACAGTCTATATCCCACACAGTCTATATCCCACACAGTCTATATCCCACACAGTCTATAGTCTATATCCCACACAGTCTATATCCCACACAGTCTATATCCCACACAGTCTATATCCCACACAGTCTATAGTCTATATCCCACACAGTCTATATCCCACACAGTCTATATCCCACACAGTCTATAGTCTATATCCCACACAGTCTATATCCCACACAGTCTATATCCCACACAGTCTATAGTCTATATCCCACACAGTCTATATCCCACACAGTCTATATCCCACACAGTCTATATCCCACACAGTCTATATCCCACACAGTCTATAGTCTATATCCCACACAGTCTATATCCCACACAGTCTATATCCCACACAGTCTATATCCCACACAGTCTATATCCCACACAGTCTATAGTCTATATCCCACACAGTCTATAGTCTATATCCCACACAGTCTATATCCCACACAGTCTATATCCCACACAGTCTATAGTCTATATCCCACACAGTCTATAGTCTATATCCCACACAGTCTATATCCCACACAGTCTATAGTCTATATCCCACACAGTCTATAGTCTATATCCCACACAGTCTATATCCCACACAGTCTATAGTCTATATCCCATTTGTATAATCTCTGCACCCATCGCCACATCAAAAAAGAAATAAAACCAATTTCTTCAGAATAAGACCGACACTAAATAACCTAACCGTCCTACCGTCCTACCCTACATCCCCTCCACCTTCACTTAGTCCCATCTCTCTGCTATGTGTGTCACTTTTCTACTGTGCCCCCCCCCCACCTACTACCATTTTTACCCCGCCTACCCCCACCACCCAAGCCCCTCTCCCCTCCTCTCCACTATAACAACAACCCGTCGTCCACATTTTAGTGTTTACCTTTCTAAAACCGGGTGTGGATTGTGGACTCTCAGACGTAGCCGGAGAGAGCCGGGGAGAAATTCGGGTGTTGGGTCGGGCGGGTGGCGGCGGGGTAAGGGGAGGAAGCTTGGGGAAGAGGGAGGGGTTGATCTGCAACGAGGAGGAGACACACAGTACCTCCCCTTCCTCCCTCCCTCTCCTCCTAAAGGTTTTTTTTTAGAAATAGTTCCTACTCGCAGGTCGACGCGGCGACAGGTTTTTGTGGCTGTTGATGTCATTGAAGGTAAGGAGGTGTTTCTTGTATGGTGTGGTGTGTGTGTTTTCTTTTTTAAATTATGAAATTCTTCGCCTCGCCCCGTTCAGATATTGCGCTGTCATACGCCATGCATTCCTAGAAGTCCCAGGGGATTGTGTGGCTTTACCCATCGCCCAGAAATATTGATTAATCTCCACAGTCGAGTGTTTGTGTGAATAAACATTTTATTTTTTTGGACGAAGGATTGTTCTTCAAGGTAAATATAAACAATGTATTGTGAAGGATTGTTATAATAGAAGGTAAATATAAACAATGTATTATGAAGGATTGTTATAATAGAAGGTAAATATAAACAATGTATTGTGTAGGATTGTTATAATAGAAGGTAAATATAAAGAATGTATTGTGAAGTTTTTTGGTTCTTTTGATGATTGTTTACATGATCTTGTTATTTAACCAATGATTTAAGGGCCACACATGTTTGGCTGTGATAGAATTGTCACATAACTTAAGTGATGATTAAGGTGTCTCGTAATTAGGCCTATAGACACGATTGAAGCTTGACATACGTTTAGTAATCATTGAAGCGTCTTAGCAGTTTACCTGTGATTGAAGTGTAGCGTATTGCAGTGTAAACATTCGATTACGTGATTTAAGGCAAGGTGTCTCATTAATTAAGCCATGATTCTTACGTTGTTCAAAATGAATGTTTCGTTTCCTTGTTTGTTTGTTTAATGAATGTCTTTAAAAAAAATACATTAAAAAAAGATTATTACTAGATCTTACTTTAACAAAAAAACTAATCGGTCTTTTAAAACCCCCCAAAACCTATCAAACTTCTAAAACCCCAAATTACTGATCAGACTTCTAAAAACCAAAAATAACTGATCAGACTTCTAAAACCCCAAATAACTGATCAAACTTCTAAAACCCCAAATAACTTATCAGACTCTAAAAACCAAAAATAACTGATCAGACTTCTAAAACCCCAAATAACTGATCAGACTTCTAAAACCCCAAATAACTGATCAGACTTCTAAAAACCAAAAATAACTGATCAAATTTCTAAAATCCCAAACAACTGATCAGACTTCTAAAAACCAAAAATAACTGATCAGACTTCTAAAAACCAAAAATAACTGATCAAATTTCTAAAACCCCAAATAACTGATCAGACTTCTAAAAACCAAAAATAACCGATCTGACTTCTAAAAACTCCTAATAACTGATCAAACTTCTAGATCTTAATTAACTTATTAAACCTCTAAATCTAAAAAAAAACAAAAACTGAATAAACATCTAAAACCCCAAATGTTCGCCAAAGTGTAACATATTGACGATGAACTTTCTTCATATCGATCGCAACCTACCAATTAAACAAATTGTATTGTATTGAACCAAATCGATCTCTTTATAAAAAAAAGCTGACGAAAACATACCAAGTACTTCAAAATGTATTTATTTCTTTATAATTATTGGATTTCAATTGACCCATTTACTGTTGTAAGCAATTCAGGGGGAGAGTAGTTGGGGCTCTAAGAAATGGTGGGCCCTTGACTGTGGCCCACTTAGCGACATAGAACGGATCATATTTTATGTACTGTACTTAGCGCCGATGAAAGGTAGACATTTTTTTAATACACTTGAGTGAAGTACTTACTGTTGCTTATAATTCTGTCACAGTTTACTGCTGTAAATATATATAGCACATCTTACTGCGGTAAATATATATTGCACATTTTACTGCTGTAAATATCTATAGCACAAAATGTTGCTGTTAAATATCTACAGCACATCTTACTGCTGTAAATATCTATAACACATCTTACTGTGTTAAATATATATATACTACTATACATATTTACAACACGCCTTTACTGTATGAAATATTCATAGTACGTCTAAGTGATATGAATAAGAATAACAGATATTAGTAACATGATAGGCCTATATTATTATTCTGTATAAATGGAAACATGTCTTGCGATTGTATACGAAATTGCATTGTACCCTTAAAGGGAAGATTCCTACCACATAATGTGTGAAGAATTATTCATGTGAAGCGTCACGGCAGATGGTTACTTCTAATCCTGTCATTTTCAGAATGAGCCTGTGTTCTAGAAACATCGGGCTGTTCAGTCACAAGCAAGCGCTGTTCCTCATTATAGTATCTTAAGGGAGCATCAATTGTCTTGCGAGACATATAGGAGCCACATAGAGAAAGATTTGAACTGATATTGTTGAGATTGTAAATTATTCGAATGAGCCTCGTCCGGGTATAGCGTTTTATGCGGCTCTATTTAAGATCACAATAATAAAAAATAATCGTCTAAACGCTTGATTGAAAAAAAATGAAAATAAAAGAACCAACTGAGATGTGATGATAAAAACAATTTTATTTGTATAGCGCTGCCACCAAATATATATTATTGCAAGCTCAGAGCACATTTAAGACCAAGCAACAGAAGCATACACAGAAATAATTGTTATGCACAAAAAAAACAACAACAACAAAACAGGGCTACAATTATCTAGGCTACATAAGTGCACAAAAATGTTATAAGATTCCATCAAAAGGTAAGACGTGTTAACCCTTTGATGTCTTGTCCTCAGGGTATTGTGGGCTTAAAAAAATAAAGGTTAGTGGAGTCACGGAGAATAATTTGTGTGACGAGCTTTCAAATTTGGCATGGCGCCAAACATTTTTATTTATTTTTTAATCGATAAACTAACAGCAGCTCGGCTTCATATGTGGATGGCCCCTAACAGTCATGTGTGGACGACCCCTATAACCGGGGAAAGTTTCGCCTGCATTTCTTTCTCGCGTATCTTTGCTGGACACTGGGGTAACTAGTTATGTCCACGATAAGTTATGAGTTGACAAGTTGACAATAATATGATGGCTGCCAACTTAGTCAAATCCATCCCATCCTTGTAAAAACTAAGTTTGTTGGGTGCAGGGAGGGGGCCGGTATTACTTAAGATAGTATTTCTACATTGTAATTTTTTTTTTAAATACTTGCTAGACATTGTGTTTACACCAAAATTTCGAAACGCCAACAAATATGGCATGAAAAAAACAACGACAATCTATTTGTTATACCAAAAACTATAATACGATGGACCGCTTGCTTTTATATTTCTGCTATCTGATGACTCGTATGACTTCTTTTCGGAATTTCCGATTCCCTTTTGCACTGTACACCTCCGTTTTACTTAATCGATATGATTTTTTCAATGAAAAATTCAAATTAAAATCGAAAGTTAAATACAGCGGAAAGCTTTAGGCAAACGTAGGAGCGTAGAAGTCTTTTAAGACAGCGTTATTGGATGCGCACTGAAAAAAGAGCATATAAGCTCTAAAAATAGAACATGCGGTCCATCTTATCAAAGTCTTTGTTTAAACATATTTAAACTTAAGATTTATTCAAACATAACCACATATTATTCCTCTTTTCTTTAGCCACACAAAAAAAAATCAATTTCATCAACCATGACATACCCTTATCTATTTTACAAACCTACACTAAACATTTTGTTTCTGCGAATAGAATTAACAACATTCATATTTATGACAGCTCTACGAAACATTCCACAGAGTTTTTAATATTCATGAAAGAAAAAAGAAACAAATTGATCCCACCCCCCCCCTCTTCCTACACCACCTCGAAACCTTCTAGTGACAAGCTTCCAACTGTTTTATCTGATCTCCTTCAGTCGCAAGTCACTGGTACATACATGGCCCCGCTATTGCATTTTTTATATATTAAATTAAGGAAGTGGTTACAGCATTGAAGTCTGTTGTCTTGTAGCGTGTGTTTGAAAGTGTGTGTGTGTAAGTGTGTTCGTATATGCGTGTGTGATGAGGGGGAGAAAGAGATGTGAGGGAGGGAGGGGTAACAGCTATCTAAACTATTTACAACGCCAATAATTTCTGCTGGCAGAGTCAGTCAAGCAAGAGTGTGGCAGTTAGACCACGTCGGGGAGGGAGGGGGTGCCATCACAGAAACAAGGCTGTAAAGGTATTCCTGGATACCTGGGTGATCTCGAGGTCGTGTTATAAGAACATAAAACTAAAATGTTATTTCACATTAGTTAGGCCTATACTAGAATGTGCATCTCCTGTATGGGACCCATGAACTACAGAAAAAAATTAAACATTGTAACAAATTCATATAAGAGCTGCAAGGTTCATTACTAGCGAACACCTATAACTATCGAGAGTAACACCAATAGTCAAATCACTAAAGCTAGAAACACAAGAGTCAGTAGAGGACTGAAGTGCTAAGAGTAAAGTACTAATAACACATAATCATTACACTCTAATTTAAAAAATACAAACCAATAACAACCTGTTACAAAGCTCAGATAAACATAAAGACAAAAACACTTTCCTTATCCCTTAAGCGAGAACAAATGCATATAAGTACTCTTTCTTCCCGAGTGGCATTCGGGCATGGAATGGGTTGCTTGAACAAACCAAGAAAACCAGTAACTTAACATCATTTAAAGCACTAATAGAAACTTATAACTAGACTCAAACCACGGTTTAGCGTAGGACGCAATAATAAATCTTTAATATAGAAGGAGCGTCTTTAATATAAAAGATAAGTGCGCTACACGTCTTGACAAATATATTTGGCACCAGAAGGGACAAGTTCCAAGAGGCGTTTGTGTGGGGCGGTGTGAGGGGATTGTAGTCACCAAAACATACTTAACTGATCCTTGAACTTTAAACTTTATTTTTAAAAAGTGTTAAGGAATTATTATTTTTGCTCAGTCATTAGTCCACACCAAACACGCTCTCTAAACATTCGATCTCTCTCACGATAAGAAATGAGTTCTGCGGCCCTCTTCCTTCCCCGACCCCGGGGATCGTGAAAAGGTCATGCTCGTAAAATGAAACCACGAGCTGTATCGCGAGAGCCGAATTTCTCAGAAGCCATCCTTTTGTGATGTTCGTGACACAGGTTCCTTCCATTAACGATCTTTTCAAACATCGAATAGTGCACTTCACGAACACATATAATGCGTTTTGGTTGTTGTCAAAGTGCACAGTGCATCGTGTCACTTCGTGTGGAACTGGCGCCAAATGTCGTCTGTCATTCAATGCAGATATTTCTCGAAAGCTCTTTTCCAGAGTCAGTCATCCTTGTCTTGAGGTAAAGCCCTCTCTAGCCCCCAAACCCTCTATCCCATAATTTGTGTGTGTGTGTTTCATTTAAGCTCGTGCTAGTTTAAACTAGTTTTTTTCCTTATCTGCTTCAATGGTTGCATATGTGTGTGTCGCTTTTGTAGATGAAGCGTGACCAGAACTATAAAAAACAAACAACGTTATCTGTGTATAGAAAGTAGTCTGTGTTGTGTGTACAACCAATCATATTGGTTAATTTGAGGACACGTGACCCTATTGCCTCATATTATACTTTTGCGATTCCACTTCGGACATGTGTCTTCGCTAGCTAAGTGGTTTACGTATTGGACTGTAATACGGTCGACCCGGGTTCGATTCTCCAGTTAGTCTAATACCTTCTTATTTGCTACATTTTATTTCAATTTATATTATTAAAAAAAAAGGATTGTTAATCAGAAGAGCAACACCGGGCAATTTGAGATTTTATTTTACCCGATGACAATTTTTATATTAACTATTAACCCTTCCCGTACCGACCTACTTCTATCTATGCTGCCTTCAGTTTCGCTATATACGCGCCCGGGACTGTAAGGGTTAAATTACTTTCCAAAAAGTCTTCATGAAAAAATAATAATTTTTAAAATTATTAGATGTATAACTTTCTGTTCATTGTAGTTAATATAGTTTTATCTGTAGCTTATACAGGCCTGTTTTATTTACCCCCCCCCCCCCCGGACAACGTCGGACAATTTATACATGCAAGTGAAGCGACAATAGAAATATTCACAGACACAAAAATTGAAGAAATCAAAACAAGAATACGGAAATTATTTCTTCGTTTCTATAGATTTAAAAATAGAAGTGACGTAATTTCAAATGCAGTGGAGTATTTTAAGCACATTTCACACACACAAAGACATAATTACATAACAGACATATTTTACAACATAAAGACACACTTTACAACATAAAGACATATTTTACAACATAAAGCCATATTTTACAACATAAAGCGATATTTTAAAACATAAAGTCATATTTTTAACATAAAGCCATATTTTACAACATAAAGTCACATTTTACAACATAAAGCCATATTTTACAACATAAAGCCATATTTTACAACATAAAGCCATATTTTACAACATAAAGACACATTTTACAACATAAAGCCATATTTTACAACATAAAGACACATTTTACAACATAAGGCCATATTTTACAACGTAAAGACACATTTTACAACATAAAGCCATATTTTACAACATAAAAACACATTTTACAACATAAAGCCATATTTTACAACATAAAAAAACATTTTACAACATAAAGCCATATTCTACAACATAAAAACACATTTTACAACATAAAGCCATATTTTACAACATAAAAACACATTTTACAACATAAAGCCATATTTTACAACATAAAGACACATTTTGCAACATAAAGCCATATTTTACAACATAAAAACACATTTTACAACATAAAGCCATATTTAACAACATAAAAACACATTTTACAACATAAAGCCATATTTTACAACATAAAAACACATTTTACAACATAAAGCCATATTTTACAACATAAAAACACATTTTACAACATAAAGCCATATTTTACAACATAAAAACACATTTTACAACATAAAGCCATATTTTACAACATAAAGACACATTTTGCAACATAAAGCCATATTTTACAACATAAAGACATATTTTACAGCGTAATACTATATTTTACAACATAATAATAATTGGTCATTTATAAAGCGCCTCACTCCATGCTAATGCAAGCATGCTCAGCGCGCTGAGACATGTTTTACAGCATAAAGACATATTCCATAACATAATGCCATACCGCACATCAAAATGACATAGTGTTGAAGATAAAGACATAATGCATTCCTGGACACACCTTGACAAAATATTTATTTCCATTCTCACTTTTTTTTTCTGTCGTTCTATTTGTGTTCCTGCAAGACATTTTAACTGCAAGTTGTTATTATATAACACTTAAACAATCGTGCACACATACACTTACGTACTTACACACTGACACACGCACACACACATTCACGCATTACGCCGTGACGGTTTTATGGCTAGGATTACTGCACGGGCCCTGTACACAGTTTGTCAACATAGCGCCTTGGTGTACAATGCAAACATACTACACATAACGTCATAACTTTATTTCAAGTAATGCACACTGGCGGTAACTCAAGAAGAATGTTGCCATGTTTATTGTTATTGATTAATCACAAGTTTAAACGACCAATCAAAACACTCAAATTAAATTAACACGTAAGTTATTAAAGTTTAAAAATTAAGTTCTTAGCTTATATATTTCAGACGCCCCTTCTATTAAGAAGATTAATGCGTCCTACGCTCATCCGTTGTCCGAGTGTAGTCTTGCATCTTTATTAAAGACCAAGTGAAGAGCTTTTTATCAAAATTGAGTTAACATTTGATTTCGATAGTAAATAGTGTATTCAGTATCTGAATGTTAAAAAAAACATGTATACAAAATATCAAAGATACATTTTAAGTAATTAGTTCAATATTTGCACTTAAATGTGTGTGTTTTTCGGAAGATTACTCCACATCTCGTAGCCATTTGAGATGTTTTTATTTCCGGCAATATAGGAAAGTGACGTAACATAAAGGATTCCGACTAGGAAAAATGAATATTGTCACGTGTTTTGAATCTATTGCCACATGTTTTGAATCTTTTCCCGGTTCTTATTTTTAACAAAATGGTTAAATATAGATTTATAGCGTCTATTTTTATTTATTTATTCCCTTGTGATACGTCACTGCCGTATGAGGCTATTCCAAATCTCGTTCCTTTGAGAAAAACCTCTTCACTTGGTCTTTAATGTTTTAAAGGATGTTAAAGTTACTGGTTTTCCTGGTTTGTTCGATTAACCTAATTAGCCCATTCCATGCCCGAATGCCACTCGGAAAGAAAGAGTATTTAAATGAATTTTTCTCGCATAAGGGATAAGGAAAGTGTTTTTGTCTTTATGTTTATCTGAGCTTTGTAACAGGTTGTTATTGGTTTGTATTTCTAAATTAGAGTTTAATGCCTTATGTATTTTTACTACTTTACTCTTTGCCATTCTGTCGTCTAGTGTTTCTAGGTTTAGTGATTTGACTATTGGTGTTACTCTTGTCAGTTGTGAATATTCTTATGTAACTTAGAAATTAGAATATGTGTATCGACAGTGAGCTCGTCTGGGTTCGACCCACGCTGCAGACAATAAGAAATATAAATTAAAAAAACACCGCCGACTTCAAGAGGAGATGGGCGACACGAAATCTACCAAGCCCACAGACATGACTAGTGGATACGCACTGTCCATTGGCTTCAATCAACAACCATAACGGTTAAGGAAATAATATATATATATTGTTTTGACTATGTTGAATTCGATGGCTATTGGTAAATATAAAGTCACGTGACCTTACTGTTTTTTTACATTTAAATTTCCAGATTTTTTGCTTCCATCTGTATACACATATATTAATTTAGTGGTTAGTATACCCGCCTGATACCCAGGTGACTAGAGTTTGATTATTCTCGAAGAAGTATTTTGAAAAGAAAATCTTTTATAACATCTAAGGCCCATTGATGCCCCGTGTAACGCCGGGCAATTTAGCTAGTATTTTTGTAAAATATTGACTAATACAAATTGATTCATAAATACGTGTTTGTTTGTATTTTGTTGTTTATGCAAGGACGGCTGATATCTTTCTTCCCGAGCGGCATTTACTCCACAGCAATTAAATTCTACTCAAAATGCAAGACTAAGATACAAACCACGGTTAAGCGTAGGACGCAATAATCTTCCGTTTAGAAGGAGCGTCTGCAAAAAAAATAAAAAAAAATTTAAAAAAAAAGATAAAATATAATGAGTTAGGCCTACAAAGAAACATATCGTACAACTAAGATTGAGTTAGTTTGACATAGATGCGTCCCTTGTGGTGGGTATTTTGGACTAAGTTCCCCCGTGGCGTCTCCATGATCAATGAACATCGGACGGGGTAGCAACAATTTCCCTATGTACAATAAAAAGGAGGTTGGGGGGTAATAAATAAAGAGGTTTTATGGGGTTCACTATCAACAAGCACATCTAATAATCCCGTCTTTATTTGACATAAACTGGGGGGTCCCCCCCCCACCCCCGGGTCTTTAAACGGTAATCGGCCCCCCAAAAACAACAACAATAAATAAAAAAAACGCGTGTCGAAAATTACAGTATCGATTCGTTGCAAGTGTGTTGTTGGGCGATATTATTGGTGTGTAAGGGTGTGCGTGGAGAGAATCGATACGAAACGTGGGTATTGGATATTTAAGGTTTGGACCCTAAGCGCCATTGTTTCATGAAGTGGTAGATAATTCGGCTGTTGATAACTGGGGTAAGTAATTACATACGTCTGTGGGGGGTGGCGTAGCTTTATTTTCTTTCCTGATTCTGTCTCCTTCTGTCTGTCTCTTTCTCTTTTAAGCCTCATGTATGACTTCTTATTCTTTCTCTCTCTCTCTCTCTCTCTTGTATGTCTGTATTTTGCTGTCTGCTCTGTCTCTCTCATTCTATCTCTAATACTTCCCTTGTTTCCACTTTACCTTCTCCAAGTACCTCTCTCTCTGTCTCTCTCTCTCTCTCTTTCTCTCTTTCTCTCTCTCTCTCTCTTTCTCTCTCTCTTTCTCTCTCTCTCTGCCTCCTTGTAACTCCCCTCGTTTCCGCCCTTGTCCTTCTCTTACTCTCCCTCCTTCTACCCGTTTCTCTCTCCTCCCTATCTCTATTACACGCTCCCTCTCTCCCTCTCTCCCTCTCTCCCTCTCTCCCTCTCTCCCTCTCTCCCTCTCTCCCTTTCTCCCTTTCTCCCTCTCTCCCTCTCTCCCTCTCTCTACCCCATCTCTCTCTGTCCATCTCTCCCCCTCCCTTATCTCTCTCCCTACCTCTCACTTCCTCTCTATATTTATTGCACCCTTCCTCTCCACATCTCACCCTCGATCCTTCTCTCTCCCTCTCTCCGTCTCTCTCTTTCCCTCCTTCTCTCTCTCTCACTTCGTCTCCAAAATCTCCCAATGCTTGACCTACTGTTCTATTTCTTAACTTGCCATCAGCCCCTCGAGATTTCAATCGATCAGATTTGTTTATTACACCTGCTATCTGGGCTTGAGATTAACGATGACGTCAAGGGGCTGATCGTCTGCTCTATCTCTTGGTCGTGACGAGTTCCTTCCCCTTTCCCCCCCCCCCCTTTTCCTAGTTAGTAACTGTAAGGTAAGCAAATTTAAAGCTAGGTAAGCGGACCGAGGATTAGGTAGATTGGTAGAAAGTTCAATAACTAACTTCTGGTGATGGGGCATACATGGGGCCGCGAGGGGGGAGGGAGGCACAATCAACGAATCGCTCCCCAGAAACCCTTGATCCCCACCCCCGACCCTCCCCGGGTTTACCATTGGCGATATATGTTCAGGATTAATAACAAATTAAATGTAACGGATTATCCAGTCTGCCTGTTGATCTAATCACAACACAGCTCTAATCCTATAAGCAAGGGGCGGGACCACAATGGAGCGAAATAAAACTCCCCCCCTCCCCCCACCATCTGTAGTCTGAAGTTCCAATAGGTCTAAGTCTAAAGCAACATGTTGAAGACATTCTTGGACAAGGAATATGAGAATGGGAGAGGGCGTAAAGTTGCAGTACGCCCCCATTATACTATGCCCCCATTATACTATGCCCCAACTTAATAAAAAAAAATACATTATAGATGTATATATCCCTTATGCCCTATAAGAATGAATGTTTTTTTTAAAGTACGCAAAAAGTGCTCTGTATACATGCAGTCATCCGTGTCTATGGCCGTTTGCACAAACAAACGAAAAAAACCGAGAGCATATAGATATAGGAGAGAGAGGTCTAGAAGGGAACTTAAACCCCTTGAAGATAGGGGTGGCGGGGAGGAGGGCGCCCTTATTCACTAGGCTACGGAGATTAAACTACAGAGGCCTATGCAATCTCTGGGGAGGTCACGGATGATTTAATATACCTTTGGTAAACTTTTTATTGGGTGAAAGGTAAAAGAAAAAGAAAATCCTTCTCAGGTAAACTTCCTGAAAGTCCGGGAACCGTGGGGGGGGGGGGGGGGGGGGGGCTTTCTTACCGTATATAGCCTACGTTGTCAATATAATGGCGTTGAATGTTTTATTTAGGGAACATGGAATGGGATTGTGTTGCCAGCAGTCGCGTACGAAAAAAACTTAGTTTGATCAATGCACAATTCAATGCTTTATCGTTTAAAGCGTGGGTTTCAAATACGTGGCCCGCGGGCCGCATGCGGCCCACAAAGTGGAATTTGTGAGGCCCGCCAATAAGCTAAAAAAAATGTACTATTCGTGACATTCAGACAGCTAGTACTGATACACATTAAATTCTAGTGTTAATTTTATATAATTAACATACTTAATAATAATGATAGTTCACTTTGGTAAGCTTAGACTTCTTTGTGTCTCAATTGCAAATTGGCATATTATTGGTGATAAGTAGATAGATAGATAGATAGATAGATAGATAGATAGATAGATAGATAGATAGATAGATAGACAGATAGACAGATAGACAGATAGATAGATGGATAGATGGATAGATAGATAGATAGATAGATAGATGGATAGATAGATAGATAGATAGATAGATAAATAGATTAATGGAGTGTCTGCTCTTTTCATCGTCTGTGTATCTTGGTCGTCATCCAAAATCAGTAAAAATCACTGAGCGTAAAATCCTTGTGTACAGTGTACATTGTAAGGTCACGCCCTGTGTTGCAAAAATCATCACCGAGGCGTTTAGGCACAAGGGTTCTCATGTTAAAATTAAGAAAAAACCCATTAGGCTTGGTGAGTGGGGGGTGGGGGTGACGATAGGGGCACCCCTATGTGTACCTAAAAAAATGATAATTAAATTGTAAAGTATTTCATCATCAATAATCTTTATATTTGTTAGCCTAGAGATTACGACCGTGTCCTTAGTTGTATGTTAAATGCGCTCTGAGCTTACATTATGTTTGTTGGCAGCGCTATACAGATATTATTATTATTATGTTATCTCTCAAGTCCTATAATGACAAAAACGTGTCACAAAGCTTCAAAACCCCCTTCCAACATGGCCATTGCTATGTTTTTTTGTGTGTGTAGACCAGGGGTCGGCAACCTTTTGCTAAGAGTGTGCCAAACTAGGATTTCTAAATCATTCATCGTGCCAACAGCTTAAATGTCAACCTGCTCTATTATACTTGTTTTTTTTTTTTTTATAAGACAATTAATTTAACTCCGTGGCGAGACCAAGGCCAAAAGCAAAGGAAATCTATAGAAAATAGCGTTTTAATATTTAAAAAATTAACGTTTTAGTGATTATCATCCGTTTTATTTGCATTTATGACAAATACAATATTTTATTATTAAACTTTCACATTTTATGGTAATTATTTTGTAAACATTATCATTTGGCTGTTAAGATGAGGATCTAGCAATTTCTTGTATTGATTATAATTTGTTCTCAGTTATATAACTGAGATTTTATTTAATTTATTTAATCCACGTACACAATAATTGACTAGTAACGTTAAGCGGAAGTGATACAAACAAATCATACAAACTGGGTAGTTAATGTAGTGTTTAAGAAATGTGCATATAATTCTTTGGTAACATAATATTTATATAATTTTCAAATACATTTTACAGTTTGGTCATTAAAAAGTTATAAGTCTTTTAGCCCTTAAGTCTTTTATAAGAGAAAAATTAGAAACATAATATTAGAAATATAAGCGCAAATAAAACGGGCTAATTATTTCCCTTTAATTAAAATAAAGATTATAAATTTGATTTAAAAGTGATGCCAAACAAGTCATGTTTTGTAAAATAATAAATATTACTTAATATTACTAATTATTTTTTCTTTATATAATTCCACCATTATTGTATTCATTACAATATTTAATTAGAGTGATACAATTAATTTACGTTAAACAGTATAAAATAAACATTTCATTCATTAATTGTTTGTCCATTTAACCTTAAGGCGTTTATCTTTTTAACATTAGCCTAATAATGACAACAATTGCCTAATATAATGCTATTAAAAAGTATCTTATATTTATTAAATTAATAAAAACAAAATTTGTTTTAGAATTACTTATATTTATGCTTAATTATAGAAGATGAGCATAAAAACTATTTTAAATGTAATTAGTCTGTATGAATTAATGAGCGCCTTGTCTTAAATGCCCTTCGTTAATTTATAATGGCAGATACATATGTAGTCATTTCTAAGTAATAAAGTGTAACTGACCGCTTTGAATGCTTAACACAGCTTTCATGTGCAATAAGTAGGCTACTTTACTGTTCACAAGTGAAAGTTGAACCAAAAGCTGAAAGTAGCGCAAATGAATGCCTGGCAGTTGAGAATAGCAGATGACTTTCCTAAGCATCTTCCTTCCAGATTTTCCCACAAATTGGCTCATTTCGATGCCCATTGTTTTTGAATGTTTAAAATTCAACTGGTGGCGTTTTAAAATCGTCAATATCCCTCCACTTAAAATACATCTACATCTAATAATGTAGCAAGATCAAGCAAGTTTGGCTTGATGTGGTATGAAAAAAAGATTCCATGTATTTGAAAGTCTTGCCTCTGTTTAGAAAACACCGCTTAGAGTGCTTCTAACTATATAATGTACTAAAAAGCCCAACTATATAATTTCTTGGGTATGGAAGGTGTCCTTAAGTTTGCCCAGCTTTGAAGGGTAACTGACTTTTAGAGTTTTTGGTAAAGTAAAGGCGGTTGTGCATAGTTCTTGCCACACAATCACCTAGTATGCCGTGACCACAGAAACCGGTAAACGCTGCTCCACCGTCCCTGTGACTCAATTTGGTCCGACGGATGCTTTACTTTTATAATTACTTGAGTGATCGTAACATTTGATTACAAAGGAGTCCTTTTGTAAATAAGCAATTCCTTTTGAAACAGTATAAAGATTTCTTTAAGTAAGTTGTAGAGTAAAAAACTCTCTATACAACATCTTTATCCTCAAGTAGTGTACCTTCTTTCCTATATTCCTGTTGTACTTTTGTCTAAGTTTATGTTACAGACGCTCCCTCGAGGCTAAAGATTATCACTACCGTGTTTTAAGTCTAGTCTTGCATTTAGATTAGCGTTTGTGAAAGATGTTAAGTTGTTTGTATTAAACTGTCTTCAACTGCTGTTCTCTCTCTCTTTCTCTCTCTTTCTCCCTCTCTGACTCTCTCTCCCTCGGTGTTTAAAAATATCTTTCTCTTTCTCTGTCTATCTCTCTCTTTCTCTCTCTCTCTATCTCTCTCTCTCTCTCTCTCTCTCTCTCTTTTCTCTATATATAATGCGCGTTCACTATATTAGATAACAAGACATTCCTATTTATAAGAAGTGTTAAGGAATTTGATTTTAAAAATTATTATATGTTTGTGTGTGTGTGTGTGCGAGTGTGCGAACAATAGCTGTCCAGATAGGAGGACTTCATTTCAGATACTGGTGTCATTGTTCTGTGCTGATGTATCTATGTAGATCTATATGTGTCGGCATCAGCGTGTCTTTTTTGTTTTGATGGAGTGGAGATAGGTAGCGGGGATGGGCGAGGGGGGATACGGGTAGGAGAGAGAGGCGGGGATAGGAGGAGAAGGGAGAGGATGGGGATACAATTTCGGTGAGAGTAAAGAGGGTTGACTAGAACAGGGGCCTGCAATCTTTTGATAATCGTGTGCCGAAGTAGGATTTCTAATTCATTCAGCGTGCCAATTAATCCTGCTCTAACATTGTCTTGCGTGACAAGTCTGGCACGCGTGCCACAGGTTGCCGATCCCTGGACTAGAAGAGCGTGAGGGTGTAAGTGAGAAAGAAAAGACTTGTTTTACTGTGTGTGTGTTTTGGTGTTCATCTGTCTATGTAATTGTATCGGGGGTGTTGTAATATATTTTAAGGACACCTCTGTAAATGTATCAGGGTGTAGTATTACAGTTTAAGGACACCTCAGCCACCACCGCCAACAACAAGAAGAGTGGTGAATTGCTCTCCGCCATCCATCATCGTGACATTATATTTACCTGTAAAGTTAATGCATGGGATAATTCGCACATTCAAAATAAAACAACAAACATGGGCTGGGTGACTCTTTTCAGTTGGGGAAAGAATTCGTGGGGAGGGGACCGGAGGGAAGGGGGTGTAAACCAAAAAAGTTATTTTAATGTTGTTGTTTTGTTGTAGTTAAATAGTTGCATGAACAAATCCCCCCCCTCCCCGCTGAAGACATTAATCTCAATGTCAGGTGATTACCTCTCCTTGTGTGTATCAAACTTCGTATGGGTGTGTTTTATTGTGTGTTTTGCTCATTGTTGGGAGGTGTTGTTTAGATCTGTGTGTGCACATTAAACTGTTCTTTTGAAGGTTTTCATTAACGAGAGTATATTTGTGTGTGAGCATTCCTTTTTCTTCTTCAAGTCATTAATTGCTTTTTAAATGTGTTTGTTTTTTGGCTTGTTTGGATATGTTAATGTCTTGGGGTGTTTGCGTCTCCGTGTTTGTGTGCTTCTGAGTTTAGTCTCATTATGTTCTTATGTGCTTATGTAGGCTATGTGTGTGTGTGTGCATAAGTTTGTGGTTGTTCGTATGTAATTTGTGTGTGAGTGTGTGTTTTTCCCACTAGGGATCGCGTGTGTACTAAAATATAGGCTACTGCATTTGTGTGCGCAGGTTTACTTATGATTTAGGCCTACATAACATATGATTTAGGCCTACATAACATATGATTTAGGCCTACATAACATATGATTTATGCCCACATAACATATGATTTAGGCCTACATAACATATGATTTAGGCCTACATAACATATAATTTAGGCCTACATAACATATGATTTAGGCCTACATAACATATGATTTAGGCCTACATAACATATGATTTAGGCCTACATAACATATGATTTAGGCCTACATAACATATGATTTAGGCCTACATAACATATGATTTAGGCCTACATAACATATGATTTAGGCATACATAACATATGATTTAGTCCTACATAACATATGATTTAGGCCTACATAACATATGATTTAGGCATACATAACATATGATTTAGGCTAACATAACATATGATTTTCAGATGGGTAGGGCTAGGCTACATGACATTAGTTGTAAGTAATGTAAAGGGCGGTGGGCATTGGGCTGGCCACACAACCCTCTAGTATGCCGTGGCCACAGACACTGGTGAACGCTGCTTCACCGGCCCTATGATCAATTTGGTCCGAATGGTAATTTACTTTATATATATATATATATATTTATATATATACATTGTTACGGCCCTCCTTATGATGACTATTATTACGACTCGTTAAATCGGATTCAATGAATATAGTTGTATTTTTATTAGAAGTCTCTAGATTCTGCTAATCTGTAGCCCAAGCTAGGGGTTCCTTGACTGACAGGTCTATGCAGCAATGTAGTTATATTCGTGATAATTATCTTCAACACCTTTCTCAACAATGATAGATCAAACAACTCCAGTTGTTGAATAAACAATTTTATTTAAATTGTAGACTCAATATAAACGATCAATAAACTTCATCAACTGATGGCAACATAAGTTTCAATACAATGGCATACAATATACAAATGAATATAGCGACTTCACTCTACAAACGTTTAAACTGAACTAACTTTAAGGAGGTCGGGACTTAACAAAGAAAACTATCATCGAAGATTCTACAGGGTCTTAATACGCATTTTAACCTCTTTCTCTATAATTACTACGATCCAGAATTATCCTCCAATTTCCACGGGATTTGAACGAATTATTTTATTTAAACTGCCCTCAGGGCATAAAGGTCAAACCTTGGTCGCTTTGGACTCTGATACGCACTTGTTAAGAGGTCAATGCCTTACTACGTCATTCCTCTATGACCGATATTCGTAACATCCCCCTCCTTCTAAAGTTTTATAATTATTTCTTTTACATTGTTAATTGTTAATACAATGTTAATTTTAAGGAATAATTATAAAAGAAAATATTCCGGGGAAAACAATACAGTTCAATTGGCTATCCCAATAATTCAATCGAACTGATAATAATAACCTATAATATATGCAATATAAGTTCATCTTATCAAATGGCTTAACTACAGTCATTCAATCATTCAATTTTTAATTCAAAACAATGGACAATTAAATTGTTTATCTAAATCTTGTATACAAGAAAAATACATAATCATTCTTAATAGATATAATATAATACAAGTTAATAACTTCTATTACATGAACATTCCACGTTAATAAAAACCTCTCTCGTCCATTTAATTATAAACTAATATCTTTTACATTTGTAATCAAACAACAAAAGAAAAATCACTTAATGTCTATTCAGACACGACTTATTTTTTCATAAGGAGAAAAAAAAAACCAAACGCTCTGATAGAACACATACTAGACCTGACCTTATTACACGTTACAACAAAAAATATTATTGCTTCGACAGTATTTTTTTTTCATGTTTGTAGGCTGGCTAACACATTAAACTTTAAACAATACTGTCTGTGTCAAAACCCAAAATGTAGGTCAATTCCGCACTCTCTCTCTCTATTCCTTTTTTCACCCTCTCTCATTCCCAATTGATTCTAATAATGTTGACATCGCTATGCAAATTTTTACCTCATCACAGCCTAGGTAAAAAAAAATTGCTACGCGATTAAATAGTTATCGTATTAAATGAGCATTCTTTAACATCTATCATCTCAAAATCAAATTCATTTATATTATTTTGAGAACATTAAACATAGTCTGTTCACGAATTAAAATAGTTTATAGCAAAAATCATTAAAAATATTTCAATTTCTCATTTTACCATGACCTTTCGACGTCATTATTTTCTTTTTAAAAGAGTTCACATTGAAACATTCTATCTTTCATGCAGACATGGATTTACTTGAAACAATTTTGGTTAATTTACTTAATTAACTATCAATCAAAGCAGATTATATTATCTTCATACAATCTTAGTACTACACAGTAAGTACTTATTTTCTTTAGATTACATCAAAGACATTTCAAATACAATATTATTGAAGTAGAAAAGAGTTAAGCATAGGCTACTATTAATTTTTTTCAGAGCGAAATCAATGTAACAATTTATGTACAAAACAAACTGCTGGTTTGACTGGTGTGGTAAAACATTTCATTTCCAATCTTTTCAGTGGTGTACATTGCTCTTTTCCATTTTCCACAAAAGGTTTTATTCATTATTCATAGATTCTAGGTTCTCCTGTTACTTTCACAGTGTTCAGGTCTACCCAGTCTTTTGCTTGTCAATACAATTCATTCAATCTATTTTAACTAATACAAAAAAAAATAGATTAGTTTTACAATCTTGACATGAAATCCTTAATTAATAATACATTTGTTGAACATTGGTATGTCAACATTATAAATTCTCAACCATGAAATTCTCAACCATTCTGGTTTACAGTGTCAAGTCAGTGGCACATCCTAAATTTATACAAAACAAGGATACAAAGTTTACATTAGTTTCACTTCTGGTCTGCTTTTCATGTAACAGTATCCTAAAAAGTGAAAAATCATATATAATACATTTCTTGGAATTCTTGTTAGTCATAGTTCTGTCTTGCTGCAACTATGTTTACCCTACATTATCATACATTCAATGATAATATTACAAATGAATAAATTCACATAGAAGAAATTTGCATCTTGACTCAGTGCAATTATTTCAACAACAGTACATGATAAAATATTTTCCATAGTACAATCATAAAACATTTCTCAATACTTTAGTGATAGAAAAATTCTCTTTTCTTAAAACCATTTACATCTTTTTCAATCAAATTATCCTCTCTGCCAAATGTTTCAATTATCATTTCCAGAGATTCTCAAACATATCTTATAATCAGTCCACATTTATAATGTCCTCTGATTTAGAAACCAATTCTGCGGATAAAACTGATCTTTTTCTCTTATAGCAATTATTTTAAATGCTCAACCTAACAAGTTTGTTTAGAAACATCACAATATAATGATATCTACTCTAACAATACTTTTACTCATTCCTTTTTCTTCACAAGTAAGGGATTTAGTTTTAAAATAGTAAGTTTGGTAACTAACTATCAGTGAATTTGTCATTCAATTCATCCTGAACTCCAGGCATAAATTTTACAAATAAGAGTAACAATGTTAACAACATCAAGCTTATTCCAATTGTTTTCAGAAGGTAAGGCTTTATCATTTTCAAATGATATAATATTTTTGCCTTTCTTTCATCACACAACAATGGCATCTGCATGTGAGCAGTGTACAATTTTTTTTTCTAACAAATACAGTTATGTTAGACAAAAAATTTATGTACTTATCTAGGTACTTGATCAGCCCAAGGAGGTCCAATTCGGTCGGCCATTCCTCTTGAAGTAGTTTGAGTGGTCCTCGGACAGTGGGTCCAAAGATTGGTCCATAGGCTCCTCGACTTTCCGGATGGGATTCAGTTGTCACCTCATGCTCCAGGCATAAGTTCTTTAGGACTGGATTGAAGAGTTCCGGGGCGAAGTTGGTCCCTCGATCTGTCGGTATGGATTGTGGTAACCCATAGCTTTTTGTAGTTTCGGTCCAGCTCTCAGCACTCGTTTCTTCAGTGATGCTCCTCAAATCTTCATCTGTACCGGCAACTGCAGGTTTGCATTGTTGTTTGTTCATGCTGTGGTCTATCTGTTCATAGACATCAGTAGTAGGATTTTCTTTCTCGTCGACAGCTTTCTCATGCAACTGTAGCAACTCTGGGTCTACTTTCTGTTCAGCAGTCAATTCATTTTGTGATGACTTCTTTGATTGATCATTTCCTTTCGGACAATCTTCAATCTTGGAGAAAATAGTAGGATCAAGTTCCACTTCTTCTTCCTCTTTCTTCTCTCGTGGGAGAATTTCTTCTTTCTTTTCCTTTTCTTGTGAGATAATTTCTTCTTTCTTTTTCTGTGGTGTCATACCATTTATGACATCACCTACAGGATAAAGTTCTTTTTCTTTTCCTGTCTCCACAATAGGACTAGGGTCGGGATTTTCCTTCACAATCAGTTCAGGTCTTACCCTCCCTTTCGCCAAATCATTTGCTAGGATAACGGATATGCCCTCAACAGGAAGTTTTGATATTACTCCAACTGTCACATATCCTGTCACCAAGTCAGATGTGAGGTATATCCTATGTAGAGGTATTTCTTCTTTCCATTCAAAACCTCTCAATAGGACAGTCTGTCCTGTCAATGTATTATCATTCAATGGTAATACATCTTTAAGCAGCAGTGTTAATGATGCTCCTGTGTCTCGTAATATGTTTACGGACTTCAGTGGTCCTTCCTTTTGTAAGGCCACACAACCTTCACTAATGAACGGTTGAAAACTGCACAGGGTCTCTGTGTCAATTTTATTCTTCCCTTGACCATGACTTTCGGGTGTTGTTTCATCTTTCGATGACTTCAGACTCTTGTTCGAGTCAAAAATACTTTGGTCTACTTTCTCGTCTCTGTGGACTTGGACAATTAATCCAATAGTAGCCATTCTGTATTTATAATCAGGATATTTATCCTCATTATCTTCAGTTGTAGATTTCTCTACCTTCTGACTTTTGCTCTCAGGCAAATCCACCCTCAGTGTTTCTGGTTTAGAAGAATCTTTCTTCGAATTCAGCTCGTTTGTATCTTCGCTTTCTTGTACATTTTGTATTGGTTTATGGCTTGCACACATGACCACTTTGTTAGGTCTTTTGTCGCTTCGTATACTCCAACAGTCTTCAATGCTATGTCCTGTTCTTTTACAAAAAGTACATTGGACGTTTTTGTTGACAGGTTTCTTATTCACCTCATTTTGTTTCACAAAATGCTCCTTTTCACGATGTTGTTGTTGCGTGTTTTCTGCTTGCCGTTGTGGCCTATTAAAAGTCTTTTCACCAGCTGTCCTATGACACAGTGTATACTGTTCCGCTAAATCAGCAGCCTTATGTGGGTCAGTGATATCACGCTCGGATAAATACATTCTTATATCCGGCCTCACTTTGTTAATAAAATCCTCTAACAGAATGATATCTTTCATTTCTTTTAATGTGGAGATATTTCTGGATTTTATCCACTGATCCATTAACTTTTCTTCTGCTCTAAGGAAGTCTAAGTGTGTTTGGTAAGGGGACATTGTGTACTGACGGAACCTTTTCCGATAACTTTCCGGTATTTGGTTATAGGCTTTAAGTACAGAATCTTTGATGATTTCATAATCATTTAAATGCTCCTCTTTTAACAATAGAATACAATCTCTTGCCCTTCCCTGAGTAAAAGCTGTTCTGACTAATATTCCCCATTTATCTTCTGGGAATTTAAAATCTCTGCAAGAAATTTCAAAGGTCTGGAAGAAATTAGCTATTTCACTTTCTTTATCAATGTAGGTAGGGACTAGCTTTTTCCATCTGGCCATCTCTACATCATTATGAGATTCATTTTTAGTAGCTCCTATCTTCGCTAGCTCTATTCTTTCCTGACTTTCTATTTCTCTTTGACTTTTCTTATCTTCCATCTCAAGACGTTTTTCTTCCATTTCAAGCCGTTTCATTTCTAGTTGAAATCGGAACTGTTCAGACATCTGACCTTCAACTTGATATCCCTCCGCTCTTGATTCTACTTTCAACTTGCCACTTGCAATCAACACATCTTTTATCTGCTGTGTCAACACAGTCCTCGATGGTGTAGTTTCAGTAACTTCTATCTTTAAGATCTCAGCGATCTCTTTTAACTTCTTTATTGATAAAGTTTTCAGAACTTCTTCTTCTGGATTTTCAATAAATTCCATTCTTTAGTTTAAGAGATTTTTAAAGTAGTAAATTTCCAACTTACGTTTTTCCAATCGGAAGAATAATTTCAGCGTTCTTAGGCTTGCTCAGTAGGTCACGGCTTTACACACAACACAACTTGAATATTTGCTTCACTATACAACTATATCGGACGCAGCCCGCAAATCTGTTACGGCCCTCCTTATGATGACTATTATTACGACTCGTTAAATCGGATTCAATGAATATAGTTGTATTTTTATTAGAAGTCTCTAGATTCTGCTAATCTGTAGCCCAAGCTAGGGGTTCCTTGACTGACAGGTCTATGCAGCAATGTAGTTATATTCGTGATAATTATCTTCAACACCTTTCTCAACAATGATAGATCAAACAACTCCAGTTGTTGAATAAACAATTTTATTTAAATTGTAGACTCAATATAAACGATCAATAAACTTCATCAACTGATGGCAACATAAGTTTCAATACAATGGCATACAATATACAAATGAATATAGCGACTTCACTCTACAAACGTTTAAACTGAACTAACTTTAAGGAGGTCGGGACTTAACAAAGAAAACTATCATCGAAGATTCTACAGGGTCTTAATACGCATTTTAACCTCTTTCTCTATAATTACTACGATCCAGAATTATCCTCCAATTTCCACGGGATTTGAACGAATTATTTTATTTAAACTGCCCTCAGGGCATAAAGGTCAAACCTTGGTCGCTTTGGACTCTGATACGCACTTGTTAAGAGGTCAATGCCTTACTACGTCATTCCTCTATGACCGATATTCGTAACAACATAGACACTATGTGTGTATGTTTGTTTGTGCATGTGTGTGCGCGCAAAATCTTGCTATCCAACAATCAATGTCACAGTAAAAAATCGACTAAAATTGTTGACGTAATTAATGGACGTCCCCTAAAGCATGCTATTACATAGGGATTAGAGTGGCAGGGGGGGGGGGGGGCATTGGAGTCAAACTCAAGGCCCGAAGACCAAATCCGGGTCGGCGTACAATAATTATACTTGTCACGCGTTAAAATTTTTTTTGGCAAAAATACTTTTTAAAGGCCCAGTGATAAAAAAGAAAAAGTATCCCGTTGGATCGAATTGATCAATAGGGCCGCTGAAGCAGCGTTCACCAGTTTTTGTGGCTACGGCATACTAGGTGATTGTGTGGCCAGCACTATGCAGAATCCTTCAGAGATCGAGAACATTAAAATATTAATCGCTTCGGTCAGATTTAGCGAAAATGGCTGTTTCGTAGTACATGAACTCACTCAACATAATAATAATAATAATATTTGTATAGCGCTACCAACAAGTAGCATAATGCAAAGACTATAATTAAATAAGATGGACCGCTAGCTCTATTTTTAGAACTGAAGTGTTGTTTTTTTTTTTACAGTGCGCAGCCAATAACGCTGTCCTAAATGAATCCTAAACTTGCCTAAAGTTTTCCGCTGTATACAACTTTCGATTTTAATCGTAACATTTTCAATTCAGAAAATCTTATTGAATTACTAAACCGGAAGTCTAGAGGACCGGGAGCGATAAGAAATTTCGAAACAAAGTGTTTCAAGTTATCAAATATCCAAGCAAGAGATCTATCTTATTATATTATTTGCATAATGTAAGTTTAATGCGCATTTAAAATTGAGCAACGAACAACAAAGAACACGAAATATAATTCTTTAGGCTTAAAAAGATATAGAGTTTATTTATCGTCTGCAAACTTTACAAACAAAGGACAAAGCAAATAAGTGTAGCATTAACCGACCTAAAATTTAAAAAAAAACAGGGGTCTAAAACAAAATGCTTAACGAAGGTAAATATTAAAATAATGTGTTTTTAAGTTCTTTGTAAAAATGAAAATAAAACTTGTTTGTCTGAGCTGGATGGGAAGTTGATTCCATACCCAGAGGGCCAGACTAGAGAAGGCTCCCAGACCAACGGTCGTCAGAGAGAAACGGGGCACTTTCCCAGACGCGAGTAGTCGGTAGAACGAAGTGTTCTTTTCGGAACATATGGTATAATTAGTTCCTTGATGTAGTATTATCATAAGTAAATACTATAAACTAGAAGAAGGCAATGTATCAGGTTCGATATGTTTAATACATAGAAGCTCACAAGAACAGCTGACCGTTATTCAATAGTAATACAAATTCAAGCGCAACCAGAACTCTCCAGACAAACACTAACTAAATACCAAGAGACACAATAATAATAACCTAGTAACGAAACATTCTCACTACACTTGAGATATATTTATCCAGTTCGGCCCGCAACCTTAAGGCTGATTTGAATTTCGCCTCATCTCAATCCGTTTTTCCCTTCCGTTTGTCCAATTAAGTTTGACAACCCTGTCGTAAAGTTTGGAAGTTGACCTCCTTGTACGCCGGCAATGAAAGAGAAGCAGACGACCATTTCCTAAAAGCTGTGTAAAACGTCTTCGCCCTTAAGTTCCATTTTTTGCTATTTCCCAATTTTTCCAAGAACTTCTTTTCTTACAACACACTCCATCCAGTTCTACTCAAAGTAAATTTAACAAGGGGGGGGGGGGGGGACAACTCCTTTCTATGTTTGCCGCCAAATATGTACTTTAGAGAAAATTAAAGCTCGAGTGATCTTCTCTTGCGTTCTTTTAAAATAATCTAAATTCTTCTACTACTTTCGAAATAAAAAAAATGAATAAGCTTACATACCGGGTATTTTAGATAAAACAAGAATTCGTCATAGAAAAATATTTCGTTTGACAAGAGAGACGAGGAGAGGAGGTAGGGATTCAGAAATGGGGGGGTTTAGGGGCAGGGAGGGAATGGGAGGTAACAACTTGAGTTACGTGCCTCTCGTAAAAACGAAAAATACTAAAATGATAACCACTTGAATAGATATACAAAGATAAATTATTTAGCCGTTTTTTTTAATAGATGAAAGCCGAATACCTCCATGTTGGACTTGATCTATTTTTAGAAATACATTTTTTTCTTTTCTTCAAAGCCAGCGACGCACCTAAAACTTGTTCACCATGAAAATATTTTTTTTTTTAGATTATAAGATATTATAGACTTTAGCCTACTATAGATGTATAGTGCGTTGCTTGAAAGGCCCTTTTGTTGATATACGAGTTTATTTATTTGTATATATATATATATATATATATAATTCTTATCATTTCAATATGTGTGTATTTAGCTGTAAGAACATGTGTAGGCTCTAGTGTTCATTGTTTACAATTATTTTATCAGCTGTTAAAACCCTTATATTCATTTTTAACTTCCTCTAGTCGTCTTGAGTCGTCTTGTTAGCCAGGGCCGTCCTCTCCGTACGTCGAGAAGGGACGTCACCGTCGGCTGAGAGGGGCCTTAGGGTGAACAGAAGACATAAAGTTTATAAGTAAATATTATGCCTTTATGGATAAAGGGACACATTTTAACATTACAAAAATGGGGAATACATTTCTTGAATTGGGGAATAAACATCTTTTTATTGGTGATTGCAATTCTTTAACTGGAAAATATCTTATCTTTTTATATATTGCAGACGCTCCTTCTATAAAGAATAATAATAATAATAATATATAATACTTGTATAGCGCATATCCCGTTGGGAACAATTCTATGCGCTGTCAACAGTTACAGACATAGTACAGACAACAAATAAAGGACAAAAATGTATAAATGAAAAATAATGAAATAATAAACTGCTAGTTGAATAGGTAGGTCTTCAGCCGGTTTCTAAAGGTGTCAAAGTTAGGGCTCTGTCGAAGTTGTAGTGGGAGGGCATTTTATGCGGACGGGCCCACGTATGAGAATGCCCGTTCCCCAGCGGACATCAGTGATTTGAAGAGTAAGTGTATCAGAAGCCGAGCGGAGTGGACGGGATTGAGTAGACTATAGAGCTCGAGACAGGAGCGAAGGTAGTGGGGGGCAGAGGCATTAAGGCACTTGTAACATAGAGACGCCAGCTTGTAGGAGATCCGGTGGTTAATGGGTAGCCAGTGCAGAGATCGGAGCAGAGGAGTAGTATGCGTCGAATTCTTCTTCTTAAGGTACAGTCGGGCTACACAGTTCTGAACACGTTGGAGGCCCTGAAGGGAGGAGGTCGAGAGGCCAGCCAAGAGCAAATTGCAGTAATCCAAGCGGGAAAAAAGGAGAGAGATGACAAGCTTAACACAAGCTTCCTCAGTTAGATAGCGACGGATGGCAGCAATGCGACGCGGATGGAAAAAGCAGATTTTGGTGAGGAAGGAGATGTGGGGCTGAATGGACAGCTTGGAGTCGAGATAGACGCTAAGGCTCTTGACAGTCGAGGAGAAAGGTACTGTTGCGTCGGCCAGTTGGAGATCGGACGCAGTGAGGGACACGACCCTCTGTCTCGTACCGACGATAAGAGCTTCAGTCTTCTCACTGATCAAATTCAACTTGTTTTCCGTCATCCAGTTCTTTATGTCCAGGAAACAGATGGAGATGGAAGAAAGGAGCCCATCGAAGTCTTCAGGCTTACCACTGTTATAGAGCTGGGTGTCATGCTGTTGCGTTCGATGACAAAGGAGAGGGGTTGGGTGTAAAGGGTGAAAAGAACTGGACCGAGGACAGACCCCTGTGGCACACCATAGCAGACATGATCAGGCTGGGATGATAAGGACTCGGTCATGACAGTCTGGAAGCGATTCTGAAGATAGCTCGTGAACCAGGAGAGGGTGATGTCGTGAATGCCAAACGTAGAGCTGAGGCGATCTATGAGTCGGTGATGGTCAATCGTATCGAAGGCAGCGGACAAATCTAACTGTACAAGGGCAGAGACGAGACCTCTGTCTGTGGCATTTAGGAGGTCAGTGGTGATCCGCAAAAGCGCTGTCTCAGTGCTGTGATGGTGGCGATACGCGGACTGGTGCGCGGGCATCAGCGAATGCAGAGACAGATGGGCATTTAACTGCTCAAGGATAACACGTCCTACGCTCATCCGTGGTCCGAGTCTAGTCTTGCATCTTTATTAATGTTTTAAATGATGTTAAGTTACTGGTTTTATTGGTTTGTTTAGGCAACCCATTCCATGCCCGAATGCCACTCGAGGAGAACGAGTACTTATATGCATTTGTTCTCGCTTAAGGGACAAGGAAAGTGTTTTGGATTTATGTTTATCTGAGCTTTGCAACATGTTGTTATTGTGTTGTATTTCTAAATTAGAGTTTAATGCCTTATGTATTATTACTACTTTACTCTTTGCCCTTCTGTCCTCGAGAGCAGGGGTCGGCTACCCTTTGCTAACAGTGTGCCAAACTAGGATTTCTACATCATTCAGTGTGCCAACAGCCAAAATGTCAACCTGCTCTATTATAATTGTTTTATTACTTTGATTTAACTCTGTGACAAGTCCAAGGCCAAAAGCAAAGGAAATGTATAGAGAAAATCGTTAAAGCGTTTTAATATTTAAAAAAATTAATGTGTTAGTGATTATCATATTTTATATTTGCATTCATACCCAATACAATATTTTATTACTAAACTTTCACATTTATGGTAATTATTTTGTAAACACATAGACTATAATAAGATGGACCGCTGGCTCTAATTTTAGAGCTTTTATCAACTTTTTTTCCGAGCGCAACCAATTACTTCTACGCTCCTCGTTGTTTCTTAAATGTTTGCGCTTTATACAACTTTCAATTTTAATTTTAATTTTTCATTGAGAAAATAGCAGCGATTCAATAAAACGGAAGTGCAAAGGAAACCACGAATCGGGAATTCCGAAAATCAGTGTTTCGAGTCATCATAAAGCAGAAATAGGCTACTAAAGCAAGCGGTCCATGTATATTATAGTCTATGGTAAGCATTATCATTTGACTGCAAAGATCACGATCTAGCAACCGTTTGTATTGATTATATTTTGTTCTCAGTTATAACTGAGTTTCTAATTAATTTGTTTTACATCTGATTATGAATGTACATACACTATAGTTGAGGACAAGTGATACGTAGTAATCATACACACTGGGTAGTTAATCTAATGTTTAAGAAAAGTGAATCTAATTCTTTAGTCACATAATATTTATATAATTTTCAAATACTTTTTACAGTTTGGTAATTATAAAGTTATAAATTGTAGGCCCTTTAGTCTTTTATGCAAGAAAAATAAGAAACATAACATTAGATAGCGTAAATAAAACTGAATAATTATCTCCCTTTAATTAAAATAAAGATTCTAAATTTGATTCAATAGTGATGCCAAACAAGTTATGTTTTGTAATATAAAAAATATTACTGACTATTACTGTCTAATTATTATTTCTTTATATAATTCCATCATTGTGGTATTCATTACACAATTTAATTAGAGAGATACAGCTAATTTACGTTAAACAGTTGTAAATAAACATTTCCTGCATTAATTGTTGGTCCATTTAACCTTAAGGAGTTTATCTTTTTAACATTAGCCTAATAATGACAACAACTGCATAATGTAATGCTATTAACAAGTCTCTTATATTTGTTAAAGTAATATAAAACAAATTTTGTTTAAAATAACTTATATTTATGTTTAACTATAGAAGATTGGCATAAGATCCCCTTTAAATGTAATTAGTCTGTGTCAATTAATGAGCGACTCGTCTTAAATACTCTTTGCTAATTTAAAATGGCAGATATATATTTTGTCATGTTTGAGTGGTGAAGTGTAAGTGACCTCTTTAAATGCTCAACACAGCTTTCATGTGCAATAAATACTGTTCACAAGAGTAAGTTGAACCAAAAGCTGAAAGTAGAGCGAATGAATGAATGCCTGGCAGTTGAAAATAGCAGATGACTTTCCTAAGCATCTTCCTTCCAGATTTTCCCGCAAATCGGCACATTTCGATGCCCATTGTTTTTGAATGTTTAAAATTCAACTGGCAGCGTTTTAAAATCGTCTATATCCTTCCACTTACAATACATCTACATCTAAAAAGGTTGTAGATAGATCAAACCAGTTAAGTTTGTTGAGGTATAAAAAAATGATTCCATGAATTTGAAAATCTTGCCTTTGTTTAGAAAACACCGCTTAGAGTGCTTCAAACTATATACTAAAAAGCCCAACTATATATCTTAATATATGCCTTAATAAATGGAAGTACATATAGTTTAATGTTTGAAAAGTGATTTCACTCAAGATATAAGGAAATCCATTCCAGTGATCTAACAGTTTAAGTACTGTTTGACCCGTCCTTGTTAATGCGTTTAACTCACTGAAATGTGTCGCTATTTCCTTTAGAAACACCGGCTTTAACAGTCAGTTTTCCTCATTCATAACCGAAATCAATTTTTAAAAAACCCTCTTGGATGTCTCTCGCGTGCCATTGAAAAAAGCACTGCGTGCCAAGTTTGGCACGCGTCCCTTAGGTTGCCGACCCTTGCTCTAGTGTTTCTAGGATTAGTGATTTGACTAACGGTGTTAGTTGGGAATATGAACATTGAAATACATTTCTTACATTGATAATTACACTATTTTCCTTAAGGGAATAAATTACTTGCATTGGGGAATGGATTCTATTTTTGGGGAATCATTTTTGCTTGTGAAATAATTAGCCTTTGATTAATTAGGGAATATATTTTTTTACAGTGTGGAATAACTCGCTTACTTTAGGGTTAGGGGGTTTAATTTTTTTCATTGGAGAACACATGTCATTCATTGGGAAATACATGTCATTCATTGGGAAATACATGTCATTCATTGGGAAATACATGTCATTCATTGGGAAATACATGTCATTCATTGGGAAATACATGTCATTCATTGGGAAATACATGTCATTCATTGGGAAATACATGTCATTCATTGGGAAATACATGTCATTCATTGGGAAATACATGTCATTCATTGGGAAATACATGTCATTCATTGGGAAATACATGTCATTCATTGGGAAATACATGTCATTCATTGGGAAATACATGGCATTCATTGGGAAATACATATCTGTAATTGTTTCATTTTACTGGCATATCATTTCATTTAGACATATTTTTATTCCCGCTTTCCGTAGCTTAAGAACCGCTGAGCTACTCATGCAAACAAAAAGACAATTTTCTCAACTGCGGGGTACTTAATTTCAATATGTGACAACTACTGTGGCAAAAACCGTGACAGATAAGTGACAAATATGTAGGGCATTAGACGGTAATCATGGCCAATGAAACTAATTCTAAATGAACACGTGATCATCCTTCTGTGTTTTCCCGTTCCCGTAGGTCAATATATACATTTGTTGAGAGTTTCGGTAAGCTCACGCATCACACACAGGGAGCTTGTTTAAACACTGACCTACATTTTCACCACTTTTTTACTTTTAGGTCTTTAGGTAAACCCATTGAAAACATTTTCACTTGCGGTTTCGTGGATTTGAAACATTGTCATCGTCGTTTTGAAACCTGTCACCTGCGGTTTCGTCGTTGTGAAACCTGCCACCTGCGGTTTCGTCTTTTTGAAACCTGTCACCTGTGGTTTCGTCGTTTTGTTCCATAGAGATACAATTTGATCTTCAAATTGATACGGACATGAAAAACAAAAACCTACGAAGTGTCGTTTCCATTGTATATTGAATGGAAAGCTTTAGTTTTCAATAATGGTAGATAGAGGTAAAAGAGAGAGAGAGAGAGACAGAGAGAGAGAGACAGAGAAACGGAGGAAGCGAGAGAGAGAGAAAGACAAATTGAAATATTTGAGAATGTGAGAAATAGACATTGATAGGTAAAGAGAGAAATATAGAAAGAAAGAGGTTAGGAGAAAAAAAAGAAACCGTTGAAATTGACTGAAAGAGAGAGGGAGAGAGTGAGAGAGAGAGAATGAGAAAGAGAGAAGGAAAGCGAAAACGGCGAAAGTGAAAGAAGGAAAGAGAGATAGAGAGAGAAAATTATGAGTTGGAGAAATAGAGACGAAAATGGAAAGACGGAGATGGAGAGAAAGAGAAGGGGAATTCGAGAGAAAGATAGAAAGAGAAATGTAAAAAGAGAAAGATAGAAAGAGAAATGTAAAAAGAGAAAGATAGAAAGAGAAATGTAAAAAGAGAAAGATAGAAAGAGAAAAAGAGAGATAACGCTCTGTTTCTAAGTTCTCCATCGTTTTCTAAATTGTCACTTAATTTTATCTGAGACTCATTGAAGTAAATTCCACACTTTCCGTTTAGGATTAAATCTAAGTGCGCCTTGATGTGTGCTCCATCAATCCACTCTACTAAACATGGCAAACGTGTAGATTATGGCACTCGCCCCTGGTCTCGTAACATGATGTTTACACCAGCTGTGCCAATCATTGTACTAAGTATCGATCAAGCTAAAATAGATAGATAGATTCGACGTATTAGATAGAGAAACAGATAGATAGATTCGGTAGCTTAAAAAATTAGATAGATATATAGATTTATTCGATACATATATTCGACAGATAAATATAGTAGATAATAGATATTTTAAATATAGGTTATAAGCCTATATATTCGATTGATAGACTAAGTAGATTAGAATAGATTAGATAGATTAGATAGATTAGATAGATTAAACAGATGATATAGATTAGATATCCTAGATAGATTAGATAGATTAGATAGATTAGATAGATTAGATAGATTAGATAGATTAGATAGATTAGATAGATTAGATAGATTAGATAGATTAGATAGATTAGATAGATTAGATAGATTAGATAGATTAGATAGATTAGATAGATTAGATAGATTAGATAGATTAGATAGATTAGATAGATTAGATAGATTAGATAGATTAGATAGATTAGATAGATTAGATAGATTAGATAGATTAGATAGATTAGATAGGTTAGATAGGTTAGATAGGTTAGATAGGTTAGATAGGTTAGATAGATTAGATAGATTAGATAGATTAGATAGATTAGATAGATTAGATAGATTAGATTGATTAGATTGATTAGATAGATTAGATAGATTAGATAGATTAGATAGATTAAATAGATTAGATAGATTAGATAGATTAGATAGATTAGATAGATTAGATAGATTAGATAGATTAGATAGATTAGATAGATTAGATAGATTAGATAGATTAGACAGATTAGATAGATTAGAGAGATTAGAGAGATGAGATAGATGAGATAAATGAGATAGATTTGATAGATTTGATAGATTTGATAGATTTGATAGATTTGATAGATTTGATAGATTTGATAGATTAGATAGATTAGATTAGATAGATTAGATACATGAGATAGATTAGATAGATTAGATAGATTTGATAGATTAGATAGATTAGATAGATTAGATAGATTAGATACATGAGATAGATTAGATAGATTAGATAGATTTGATAGATTTGATAGATTTGATAGATTTGATAGATTTGATAGATTTGATAGATTTGATAGATTTGATAGATGAGATAGATTAGATATATTTGATTGATTAGATAGATTAGAAAGCGCGTTCGGCTAGCGTACCATAGGTCCAGGTTTCGAATTCTGGTTGAGGCTAGGATTTTTTTTACCGAGACTGGAGAGTGCCTGAGTCTACCCAGCTCTGATGGGTACCTAAACTAGTTGGGGTAAAATAAAGGAGGCTGTGCATTGTGCTGGCAACACTATCATCTAGTATGCCGTGGCCACAGATACTAATGAACGCTGCAATTTGGTCCGACGGGATACTTTACTAATTACTTTTAACAGTCTCAGATAAAAGTCCTGGGTTCAAGACTTGTCGTTACTGTCTCATTGTTTGATTTTGATGTCTTTTCAATACATGTGAGAGAGTGAAGTGTTAGCGTGTCTGTGGGTGTGTCTGTGGGGGTCGGAGGTCAATGAGAACAACTCTTTGAATGTGTGTGTGTGTGAGTGTGTGTGTAGGCCTACGTGTGTGTGTGGTGTGTGTTAGTTTATAAAGTCTATAATAATAGAAACTATTAAAAAAAATTGAATTGACGTTTTTAAAAAAGCTTTGAACCGATCCGATTTCTAGCGCCCTGGGCAAGATTTTGAGTTAGCTAAATCTTGTGTGGGATTAATGCTGTCTTATGGACATACTGTTTATACTGTTGTCGCAATCAGATCTTGTAGTTGGCAGACGGTGTGTTCTTTCCACACCCGCTGTGTGTGTGTGTGTGTGTGTGTTGAATTACTGGTGTACTTTGTAATACACAGTGGGGCATTAACAGCGTGTTTATTTTTGTGTGTCGATTATAATGTGTGTGTTTAATTCACGTTGATTTAATGCTGTATTGAGGTGGGTTCAGTTTTTATAAAGTAATTTTGTGTTGTGTATAAATGATTTTGGACAGAGCTAACCTTAGATTGATCACCGTTTTAAATGGTTTAATAAAATAAAGAGCCCTTCTGGTGTAATTCGATTGTTTACTTTGAAATATATCATAATAACAATTTATTACAATGCTCATATAGACATAAGGACAAAAACGATCAGGATGTGTGGACATCTCCACGTGACGGTTCATGATCTTGTACTTAGTGGTGACTTTGTTTACCACTCTGCGGTGTTGTAGTGGCTCAAGTTGGAATTTGGCCACCAAAGCAGGAGCGCCTCTTTTAAGGCCTTAGTCCTGTAGGATACGACGTGCCGCTCGACGTTGGGTCATCTCCAACGTGGATATCCCTTATGCGAGAACAAATGCATATAAGTACTCTTTCTTCCTGAGTGGCATGCGGGTATGGAATGGATTGCCTGAACAAACCAGAAAAACCAGTAACCTAACATCATTTAACACCAGAATCTAATCAGAATGCAAGACCAGACTCAAACGACAGATAAGCTTAGGACGTAATAAACTTCTGTATGTAAGGAGCGTCTTTAATATATAATGCACGTATTTTGATGTATTGTCATGTATATGGGGCGTACGTTGGGAGTATTGCGCCTTGAAAAGATCAAGATCCTTTGTGTGTACGCGTGTTTACATGTGAGGATCAAACGGATCGTGTGGGGTTTTATTTAAACATATTGATTCCTCCCTACCAGACTAGAATGTCTATTAAGAGCTGGTATGCATTTAGACTGCGCCCTATTGAAAAAAAATAGTCTTGTTTCATGTGTATGTTTTCATTTCGTTTCAGAGAATCAACAATACAGTCTTCAATCGCCTGAGTGAGTGAGGAATATCGTTTTAGACAAGAAGGGAAACAGTTTATACATGATTTTGAAGAACGAAATACAGTTTTTATCCTATTCATTTATGGAGCCCTGCTGGGCATACATGTAATCTTCAATCTTACATTCATTATCTTTGAGCGATTCAACGGGTATTCCCCCAAGATGAATTGATGACGTAACAGGAGGCTATGTTACTAAGAGCTTAGTTAGCAACCGAAACAAAAAAAATACGCAGAACAAAAACCTCGAGGCTTAAGGTAGGAAGTGATTGGTTAACCTTTCGACCTTTGACCTGGCATCAGGATGAGCTTCTTCTCCGGGGCTAAGGTCAAGGATGGCAGCGCCGTCCCCAAGTCGCAGTTCTACGTGGAGTTCCTGGGATGGATGGAGTGCAGGGGCGTCAGGGGAGCCCACTACACGGACCCCGTCATACGGGAGCTGAAGCAGAGGCAGAAGCACGTGGTCAAGCCACCGAAATTGACCATACAGGTAATTGGCCCTTTTTAAATTTGTAGCAAGTAAGCAGCACGTTCGGCTAGCGGCTAACGTATCAAAAGTTCTGGCTTCGAATCCTGGTGATGGCTAGGATTTGTCCCCAAGTCTGGAGGGTGTCCCTGAATCTACCCAGCTCGGATGGGTACCTGACATTAGTTGGGGTAAATTACAGTCGGCTGGGCATTGTCATGGCCACACAATCCCCTATTATGCCTTGGCCACGAGGACTGGTGAGCGCTGCTTCAACGGCCCTTTGATCTATTTGGTCCGAAAGGATACTTTATTTGAATTTAGCACCAAAAAAAATGTAACAATTAATTCAATCCCTTGCAAAGATTTTTTGTTCATTTTTAAAAGGCCGCAAGCAAAAATGTGCCATTTGTATGACTTTTTGACACCCGACCGTTGACTTAAATTTAAACTAATCTAGGCCAACTTGATAAGTCTTATGACTCAAAATCAAACTTAGTTTTTGTTCGAAGAAAATAAATTCATAAAGATATCAAAAGTGTCGTTTATTTTTAAATAGGCCCTTAGTGGGTCAATACAAATATCAACTAATGGTTATCAAACCGTTTAAAAGTAACAAGCCATTAGTGCAAATTATTGAATTAATTTTAAATGTTTACATATGACAAGTCTAGCACCGAGGGTTAAATCAATAAACCTAGATACACTAGAGTCAGGGGTCGGCAGCCTTTTGATTAAAGTGTACCGAAGTAGGATTTCTAATTCATTCCACGTGCCAACAGCCTAAGACTCATCCTGCTCTATCACCCAATGTTTTGTAGAAGAGACTTCAATCGCCTTTGTGAATATCTTCCGTTTACCATTGAAAATCGCTCTGCGTGCCACGTCTGGCACGCGCGCCGTAGGTTGAGGACACCTGCACTAGAGGACAGAGGGACTAAGAGTCTAAAGGAAAAAAAACCTAGCCTTCCCCAGGAATTGAACCCAGGATCTACGCCGCCGTACCACATATAGTTTTGGCATAGTTATTGTATTATTACACAATGCTATCAAATTGAGCTACAAAATAAACTTAAGTTAAATATATCAAGAAATAACAAACAGAACTAGCAGGCTCACGTCTAAACATTCTTATAAGTTTTACAGACGTTCCTTCCTAGATAGAAGATTATCACGTCCACTAAACATTGATGACTGTTTTAAAAAATATGTCATGACATTTATTCCTTCCTGCTTTTTTTTTTACTTTAATTTTAAAATGTATATTTAGCCTTTAGAAAATGCCCCCCCCCCCCCCCCCCCCACACACACTTTTACCCATTTCTGCCACCAAATTTGTACTTGTAACTTTGGCACATTTAACACACTGTTTCAATGTCGACTACGGAAGTTTTAATGTTTAATAGTTACGGGTGATTTGTCGGGTGATATAAACGATATTGATAACCACCATACCTGAGTAGGCCTACCTGTAAATTTTCATAGGCGTATCCTTACTATCTCAAAAGCGTAGGAATAACACGTAATACGGACTCGGTACCCGTCACAATTATTAGTATAATTATTGCTTAGCTCATTCATGACTCTATGATATCCACAGAATAAATATAAATGTATTCTGTGATGATATCACCCTTTTATTCACAGAGGTGTGGGGGCTAGGCCTCATAGCTATTTGTTGGTCAGACTATTAAGTACAAAGTAACCCGTCCGACCGAACTAATTATAGGGCCAGTGAAGCAGCGTTCACCAGTTTCTGTGACCACGGCGTACTAGTGGGTGCGTGACCAGCACAACGCCCAGTCGCCTTTATAATACCCCAACTAGGCACCCATCAGGGCTGGGCAGACTCAGGGACACCCTTCTCATCCCGGGAGAAAAAAATTCTAGCCTGCACCAGGATTCGAACCCAGGACATTCGGTACGCCAGCCGAACGGGCTATACAAACCGAGATACAGCTTGTTGGAATGTATTCAAGTTGTTTGTGTCAAGACAATAAAGTCCACTTTAAGGCGTTTTGCATCGTTTTTTAGAGGCCTACATAATTTTGTTTTGTTTTAATCAAGGCTGTACTGCACTATGCGTGATAGTGGCCACACAAAGTCACTGAGATATTTCAAGTCTTCCCTAAATCTGTCACCCAATGTAAATATGTAAAACCCCACCCAGGAATTACAAGCTGGCTGATTATCATTTATGCTAATGGTGGTGTGTTTTTTTAACAACTGAATTTGTTGTAGCTCTGCCCTCTGCACCACTCTCCCCCCCCCCCCCCTCCCGAGGTGTGAATGAAGACTTGTGTCGGAGATGTCCTTGTAATGGTATTCACTAGATAAGCACAGCTATGTAGTGCAGACTATTACTTTCATTGAAGAAGTATTTCAGCCGGGCTGGTACGGACTCAATTTTCTTCTGTCGATGTATTACTATCTCTCTTTGTTTCTCTGTTGGTCTCTCTATATCTCTGATTCTGTCGGTCTTTCTCTCTCTCTCACTCTCTCTCCCTCTCTCTCTCTCGGTGTCTCTATCTCTCTCTCTCTCCCTCTCTCTCTCTCGGTCTCTCTCTCTCTCTCTTTCCCTCTCTCTCTCGGTGTCTCTCTCTCTCTCACTCTCTCCCCCTCTCTCTCTCGGTGTCTCTATCTCTCTCTCTCTCTCTCGGTGTCTCTATCTCTCTCTCTCTCCCTCTCTCTCTCTCGGTCTCTCTCTCTCACACACCCTCTCTCCCTCTCTCTCTCAGTGTCTCTCTCTCTTTCTCCCTCTCTATCTCACTCTCTCTCTCGGTGTCTTTAGCTCTCTCTCACTCTCTCTCCCTCTCTCTCTTGGTGTGTGTGTCTCTCTCTCTCTCTCTCTCTCTCTCTCTCTCTCTCTGCATCTTTCTGTCTCTTTCCCCTTTCGTTTCTTTCTCTAAAACTCTTTTTTCTCTCTTTCGCTGTCGTCTCTCTTTCTCTCTCTGCCTCTCACAGTAATTAATACATAAAACAACTAATTATGACAGTGATAAAAACATATATTTTTATAATCTCAATATTTTAATGAAAGCTTGGTCGATTGATCTTTTTTTATATATTATAGACGCCCCTTCTATAAAGACGATTATTGCATCCTTCGCTCATCCGTGGTCCAAGTTTAGTCTTTCATCTTTATTAATGTTTTAAATGATGTTAAGTTACTGGTTTCCCTGGTTTGTTCAGGCAACCCATTCCATGCCCTGATGTCACTCGGGAAGAAAGATTTGTCCACACTGATGGATTTTGCATTAAAAAACAACAGACAAATATATAGGCCTACATAGCAATATGAATAAGAGTTTATTAATAAAACCACATTAACATTTACAGTTATTGTGGTTTTTATTACATTTTGTTTTATTGCCTATCCCCAAAATGTGTCGCACGTCATGCAGAGTGGACTTCCGGGTTTAATGCTTAGAAAATCCATGCATGATTTCTCAAGCATGGAAATAACAGCTACAAAAATCAAAAGTAACTCTTTGACATACCAGAGATTTATCTTCCCCTGTTTATTTTTATTTATTTATTTATTTCTCAGGTCAGCAAGAATGATCTGAGAATAACTCAAGAGGTTGACGAGGCTAAGAAGAAAGGGATAAAAAAGATCAAGTTCCCGACCATTCCTGCCAGGGACATCACCTACGTTCGCCAAGGGCGGCACATGGACGGGCGCCCAGACGACGTGGTGGCCTGCATCTACCTGGGCTACATGCCCCGGACCCAGAAGTTCGTCCACGTTCATGTGTACCGGTTCGACGAGGCCGCGACCGCCACGACCTTCGCCAGGCAGCTCTCCGCCGTCGTGGAGGCGAACTACCAGCGCGTGCAGGACGTCGAGAGCGACCTGATCGAGAAGGGCGAGATCGAGGACCTCGGGGTGCACTCCCCGGCGAGCGACCCCCACGCTGACGATTCCGCCGTGGGGTCAGCGTCCAGCGCCTTCAGCGACGACGAGCCCCCGAATTCGGGCAGCGACGACATCGACCCGGACCTCCAGAGCCTCAAGGACGTGATGCCTTTCGACAACGTGACGGAGGAGCTTAGGTTCCGCCTGCAGATGGGCGACACGCCCCTGCTTCTCCCGCCCAAGGATTACGACACAATCAGCCGAGCTCACGGGAAACTCGACAGGGTGAAAGAGCGCAGGTGCCTCAATGTCCACATCGTGGGGCCGAACGCCATCGTCGAAGACCCGGAGAACAAGGACGCTTTCGGCTCCAATGAAAGCGGGGTGGACACAGCCTCGCCCGTGAGCGACGCGGCAGACGGGTCCGAAAAACAGCAGAACGTGTCCGCGGCATCACCGAAACCCTTGCAGAAGAGAGGGTCCGTGAAGGAATCTAAACCCTCATTGGCTGAACCCAACTCCCTGAAGCTCGACATGAGCAGCAAAGGAAGCCACCACTCCGGCAGCACCTCATCAGCGTCTCCGCCGACGTCGGGCAAAAATTTCGTCTACCCTCCGAAAGCGCGGAGCCCGCCCACCAGCCCTCGCCTCTACCGCTCCCAGGCGCCCAGGGAGAAAATCGTCAAGCAGACGTCCCTGAACTCTTACCTCAGCGACCCGGCGAAGCAAGCCCCGCCAAGGAGCAACGGCTACCCGGAAGAGAAGCCCTCGCACTACTACCCGAACTCAGCCACGGACGATATCTACGCCCTTCCCAAGAAGGCGCCCAAATCTTTCTCCACGAGCACGTACCCGCACGAGGACGAGCTCCCCCCGGACTACGACGACGACATCGAATATAACAACAACAACGGCGGCCAGATGAGCAGGTCGGATCCCTTGTACCGACAGCCGCGGTTGATGCGGAATCTATCCGACGAACGATCCAGGCAAGAATTTCCCCCGAGCACCGGGCGAGCCCCCGAACCACGGCGGGCGGATGGATACCCAGGAATACAACCACAGTACAAAACAAACGATCAACCCAACGCACACCGTTTCGGGCGTGTAAATTCAACAAAAAAGTAGTCCCAAATAATTAACACAAAGTTAACCAGTGCAGATAAACAAAAGCAAAAGACACTGCGGAGTGATTTACTACAAAAAACTTCTGTTTCTCAATAACCTGGACATATTAAAAATCTTTTAACTATACCGTACAAAGCTATTGTGTAATGACATATCTTTTAATCAATTCTCCATATAATCAACGTAATTCTCCATATAATCAACGTTCACTTATACCGTGTGTTGTATAATAGGCAAAACAAACGGAACGTGTTTTTATGGTTGAAAAGAAAGTTGAAATATTTATTTTTGAAAAGACAATAACATTGTGTTAAATTCTGTACAGTTTAAAATATTAACTTTTATATTAATTAACATGCCAACATATGTATTGTTTAAATCGTTAAGGTGTGCACGTTGTTAATTTTGTTTTGGTTAGAATGTAAACTTCTACAAGTCAAGTTGGCTACAGCATTGAGGAATAAAAGCTTATTCTTTAAATAAAGCTTACATGCTGCGAACGTTACATGTTCACGGTTCGATGAAGTTCATTCAAATGCCATTGTGATATAAATGACAACTGTATAATCCGCTAAGAATAGCTCTCCATATATATAATCCTTTTTAATTGTAAACGTCATAATAACAGGAATGATATTCAAATACAATCATAGCGCCATATTATTATGTGAGGAGAATAGAATGAAACAAGCTTAGCAGCAGATATTTGGAGTCCGGCAGACATGTCAAGACAGAACAATATCAAGACACGAGTCTTAATAAGACAGTAGTCATGAAGAGACAAGAATGCCTTTAATTTAAGAACAAAACAACATATATTACACAGCCTTTCAGAACCAAGCATGGTTATTATTCTTGAGAAATAGACTAAAGGCTTCATGCGTGTGAGGGCTATAATCGGCAGAATGGATTTTTTTAAAGGTTGAGAATTAGGTAACAAGACAAAACCGTATGATAAAATAAGGCCCAGCAGCTTAATTTAGCCAAAGTTTGAACAGGCGTCAAACTGACATTTTCTTTAACCCAGAAATGTAGCAATTCTTCACTGGCGCCCAATGCACCATTCACCATGATTAGGGCACTTATTACATATAAAAACATTACAATAGGCCTAGGCTATGATATGTCGTAAGGCAATGTATTTAGTATATAACAGATGTCCGCAATAAAAAGAAGGAAAATACAACAAATTATGCCCGCCACATGCTAGTTGATAGGCCTATAGTAAAATAATTGACATACGAAAATATTTATATGCTTAGACCCACTCTCCACCGAGGCTATTTAATCTATTACAATGACATCATACTATCTACATTTATAACGAATTCGTACTAATAAAATAAAATGTATGTTTTGACAACGATCAAGAAGTTTGTGTTTCGTTTCTTGCTAAAGGGTCGTACAATAAAGTACTCAAACAAGTCTTTCGTTTTTTGCTAAAGGGTCGTACAATAAAGTACTCAAACAAGTCTTTCTTTTCTTGCTAAAGGGTCGTACAATAAAGTACTCAAACAAGTCTTTCGTTTCTTGCTAAAGGGTCATACAATAAAGTACTCAAACAACTCTTTCGTTTCTTGCTAAAGGGTCGTACAATAAAGTACTCAAACAAGTCTTTCGTTTCTTGCTAAAGGGTCGTACAATAAAGTACTCAAACAAGTCTTTCGTTTTTTGCTAAAGGGTCGTACAATAAAGTACTCAAACAAGTCTTTCGTTTCTTGCTAAAGGGTCGTACAATAAAGTACTCAAACAAGTCTTTCGTTTCTTTCTAAAGGGTCGTACAATAAAGTACTCAAACAAGTCTTTCGTTTCTTGCTAAAGGGTCGTACAATAAAGTACTCAAACAAGTCTTTCGTTTCTTGCTAAAGGGTCGTACAATAAAGTACTCAAACAAGTCTTTCGTTTTTTGCTAAAGGGTCGTACAATAAAGTACTAAAACAAGTCTTTCGTTTTTTGCTAAAGGGTCGTACAATAAAGTACTCAAACAAGTCTTTCGTATCTTGCTAAAGGGTCGTACAATAAAGTACTCAAACAAGTCGACTTTTATCTTTACCTTTTATCCTTTTATATTTACCTCACTACCTGCACTTTATACCCGTATCTTCTCTAAGTGATATTTATGAACCTCCATCACTAAGTTCTGAAGCTTTCTGAGCCGTAGGACAGAAGAGGGCCTTATAATTAGGGATGTTACACGAATACCGGAAGACCGGTTTTGAAAAAAAGACCCTTTTAAGATCCGTACTTATAATGTGTCATTACTGTACACAGTAAAACAGGGGTCTGAAACACGCGGACCGCATGCGGCCCACCAAGTGGATTTTTGGTGGCCCTGAGGTAAACTTTAAAAAAATACTATTGGTGAAATTCAAACGGTTAATACCGATATACATGAAATTGTATTGTTAATTTTATAGACGTAACAAACTTAATAATAAAGAACCTAATAATAATAATAATGATAGTTCATTTCGGTATAATTCTTTGCATCAAAATTGCAAATTGGCGTTTTATTAGTGATAAGTAGTAAGATGAGTTTAGATGTATGAAGTTTTTTTTTGTTTACTAGGGTCGTGTTGTTGGGGCAGGGGGGGGGGGGAGAGGGGGTGCGGCCCTGGACCTATCTCTGAATAAAATGGCACATGCCTTCATCCGAGTTCGATACCCCTGCTGTAAAGTATGATCCCTTCGGACCAAATTGAAGCAGCGTTCACCAGTTTCTGTGGCCAAAGGCATACTATCTGATACTGCATATAATGCACTAGTCGGTTAAATGAAAAGTCCGATTATAGCCTATGAATGTGTGATACGCCCAAAATAGGAGTCAAGGTAATGTTTAAAAAAAAACTGGACGCATTAAGCGGTCCGTATAATAAGTCACCAATTACACAGCTACATGTCTCTCATTTTAATGTAACGGGGAACACAGCGATATGGTGTAAAAAAACGAAACAAAGATAAGGAATGTGCCCCGCAACAAATAAAATGCATTAGAGCATAAAGTGTCAACGCCAACAATATTTATTTGCCACGTAGCAGGCCTACATAAGTACACTAAATGCAGTCATGGCATAAACACATTATAAATATAAATACATTATGTATATGTGTTTCCTCTAGCTTAGCTAGTCTTTAACATTTATATTTACATTAGCAAATTAATGCTACGCAAAAATTCATTCATTTTAAGGGCAGGTAAAAGCACGGTATGGGAAAATGCAATAAAATATTATGTGTTTATATATTATAATATGTTAAAATGTTACTTTGGGTATAAACTTGTAAGAAAAAACAACGGTTGATAATGCACTGTTTATAATCTTACTCACAAATTAATATAACATCGCTTCAACTTCAAGTATTACACATTATTAAAACAGTGACAAAGTGAAAACTTATATAAAGGCTTTTGTACTAGATATAGACCTAGACCCAAACACATAAAAACCTTTCATCATCCAAGTATTGTCAGTACTAACAAGTTAATTTGCTGTTTTTTTTTCTATATAATTTTTTACAGTTCTTGTAGAGTTCTAGAGTTTAGTTAGTTCCGATTTTTTTATATTTAATACTTGGTCTGTTATAACAATCCTTTTTCTTTAAAGATATATTTTCCGTTGGCTGATAAAGTGTATAAAGACTTTTGATAAAACGCCACCAAAACGCCATCAGAATCAGGTCCAACAAAAGTGTTAGTCTCCCAACAAAGCTCAGGCTTTACAGAGCCCTTGTGAAAAATCATTGTTCTGTATGGATGTGAGACCTGGACACGACTAGCAGTAACTGAAAACAAGTTGCAGGCATTCCAAAATAAATGCATGAGAAAAATTTATCGAATCTCCTACCTAGAACACAGAACTAATTAGTATGTCTGGGATAGAATATCCTCAATCACGGGCCCTCAAGAATCCATAATGGCAACAATCAAACGGCGCATGCTGACATAGTTCGGTCATATGTTGCGGCATAATAACCTGCCAATAACAATCCTCCAAGGCACTGTAGAAGTTGGACGTCGGAACGGCCGTCAGCGGAAATGCTGGTTCGACAATATAAAAGATTGGACAGGGCTGCAGATGACTAAACTCAAGATAGGTAAAAATGGAGGAAGGATGTCCATTCGTTCCCCCCAACGACTAGACTACAACGGTCAAGGGTCTGATGATGAGAACGCTATCAACTGTCATCAAATGTAAATAAATACACGTTCGTTAAGTTTACAATTTTTGTTAATCTACTACTGCGTAGAGAAGAAAATAACATTTTTAAATAGCTACGGTATTGAAAAAAAAACAGACACAAGGGAGATAACTTAATATATATTTTTTCGATGTTTAAATCTTCACTAGTTACGTTTCTTAAGGAATTATCCGAAAATTAGGCCTGGGGCATAGTCTGGTCTAGGGCAGGAATGAACCAAAAGAAGAAAAAAATAGCTTTTGTGTTTTTGGTGTGAAATTCTTACATCAATTCCAATAGACTAAAATATTATTACTAGTTGTTAGTCTAAACTTAGGCATTGATCAACCCGTTTAAGTTTAGGCCTACTAGATTTTTCCAAAGCATTCGATAAAGTTCACCATTCTTACTTACAAAAAGAACTTTTTCTAGGAGTTTTTACTTGATTTAGATAACGAATATATGCTTTACTGCGTTCAGTCCATATTTTACTAAATTCTCAATCATTCACCAAGAAACCGAATAGTTCAAACAACAAATGAAAGATCATATGTTGTTTGCAATAGTAACTAAATTAATTACAGATAAAATGTAATAACAAAAAAATATGAAAAAAAGACTGGTCACTCAAAAGGGCAGTGAAAAAAATAATGAAAGATACAATGTACCCAATCCCACAATTTTTGTAAGTAAAGTAACCTTCGATCCAGATTGATCATAGGGCCGGTGAAGCAGCGTTCACCGGTTTCTGTTGCCACGGCATACTAAGGGAGGTGTGGCCAGCACACGGCCCAGCCGCCTTTACCGTACCCACAACTAATGTCAGGTGTCCATCAGAGCTGGGTAGACCCAGGGACACCCCCAGTCCCAGAAACAACCCTAGCCTTCAAGAGGATTTGAACCCAGGACTTTCGGAACGCCAGTCGAATGCGCTGCCATTCGACATCCGTGACCCATGAAGATATTTTATTGGTCCTTTCAAATGTGTCGTCACAAGATTCACGATTTTTAAAAACGGGATCAGTCGGATGTGGGTAGTTCAGACTTTACTGCCCGCTATAAAATACAGGAGCATCTGTAATGTATAAGATAAGATAAATCAGATCTTTGTCTTGCTCTAGTCTATTTCTAGCCCAACATATCCAAAAGTGATTTCAAAATTTCAAAATATAATCTCTACGTCCAAATGCGTCATTTCCCAACATTTTAAAATGTCAATAATATTGCAGCGGAAATGACGACATAGAATCTTGTGTATATCTTGTTTGTTTTTCTTTAGCATTTTCCTTGGAATAAGTCTATAGGAAAACTAGATAAAATACTTACAAAGTAAAGAACAATAATTTACTTGGGATGGTTCAAGTTTCAAAGATGTTTTTTTTTTTGTGTGTAACTGACGCAAACATTAATAATATGATTGATTTCTGAGTTGCATGACAAGGGGAGTCTTGGTTTTTCCTGTTCATAAATCATCTGAATAATTTTAGTCTTTTTGTGTGAAGTTTAGAGATAACACAAAGTTGAAAGGTAAGTCATTCTTATAAATTTATCATATCGTAGATTCATCGAAATACATAAGGCATTAACTCTAATTTAGAAATACAGCTCTATAACGACCTGTTGCAATGCTCAGATAAACGTAAAGACAAAACGCTTTCCTTATTTCTTATGCGAAAACAAATGCATATAATTACTCTTTCTTACCGAGTGGCATTCGGGCATGGAATGGGTTCCTTGAACAAACCAGGGAAACCAGTAACTTAGCATCATTTAAAACATTAATAAAAATGCAAGACTAGACTCGGACCACGGATGAGCGTAGGACGCAATAATCTTCTTTATAGAAAGAGCGTCTGTAATGTATAAGATAAGATAAGAAAAATGTGAACTTCAATCATAAATACAAAAGCATGGCGGGTTGGCCGAACTAACCAGGAAAACCGACAACTTAAAATTTCATTGAAACCTTTCTTAACCCTTACAGTCCCGGGCGCGTATATAGTGGAACTGAAGGCAGCATAGATAGAAGTAGGTCGGTACGGGAAGGGTTAAGATCAAACCACTGATAAGGACGCCACAAACTTATTCACTGCATAAAATGTTACATAGAATAAGAAAATGAAGTCTTCATTTGTTGACTGCGGATACAGTTTGGGAAAATGGTAAATGGAGAGAACTAGGGTTGGCTGTAAAGGTAGATTTTTTAGACCATACTATGGCTGATGTGAGACTATCGGCTTAAAAAGAGCTCATGACATTCAGGAAATTTAAATAATTGGAAGTATTTAACGTTTGATCCGAGCCAAAAGTTCATACATTCAAAAATATGTATATATGTCTGTTTCATTGAAGTCTTATTCGTACAATTATTATTGTATTTATTCCTGCTTATTTTTTACCTCACTCTCAAGTCTCCCACTCTCTCTCTCTCTCTCTCTCTCTTTCTCTCTCTTTAGCTTTTTATCTCTTTTTGCTAAATCTCTAAATCTCCCTTAGCTCCACGTCTTTCTTTTTCCATCTCTCTTAGCTCAATTTATAAGCTTACATCTCTTTCTCTCACTCTTATTTCCGATTCTCTTTCTTTTCTCTTGATTGTCCTTATTCTAAATCTCTCTTCTCTTTACTTCTCTTTTTCTTCTCCATCCCTCACTCCCTCCCCCTCTCTATCTCTCCTATTTCTCCTCACACTTTCAATACAATTCAATTTTTGATTCCAAGCTGCATTCTCTGACCCTACAACTTACGACGAATCTTTTGAGCCCTTGACGTGCACATGTCCTGACAACACTGTATTTTCTAAATTGTTTATATTGCACTATTCCTTCCCCTCTATTGGCACGGTGGACGAGCGGCAGCGCGTTCGACTGGCGATCCGAGGGTTCTGGATTCGAATCCTGGTGGAGGTTAGGTTGTTTTTTACGCCGGGACTTGAGGGTGTCCCTGAGTCTACCCCAGTGATGATGGCCTGACAATTAATTGGGGTAAAGTAATAGGTGGCTGGGCATTGAGCTGGCCACACATCCCCTAGTATGCCGTGCCCACAGAAACTGGTGAACACTGCTTCACCGGCCCTATGATCACTTTGGTCCGAAGGGTACTTTACTTGTACTTTTTTTTGTATTCCCTTCCCTCTATCACCAGCTAACTGACCGAACTCAGGGGGACGCTCGCGTCACCCCCTCCGTCACGCCGACCCCCCCCCCGGGGGTCAACCTGCCGCTAGTGTGAACAAAAAAACAAAATGGACGACGTCCGGTTTGAGTGGATCCGGGACAGGGTGTACGACGCCCTCAACCTCTTGAACCCTGCCATCTTCGAGGAGTTCCTGGAGAACTACGAGAACCAGCTGTCCACGTTTCTGAACAAGGGCCCCGACGAGCAGGACCACCCGGTCAACATTTACTTCTACAGGGAGAAGATCTTCATCCCAAAAGCTGAAGGTGGGAGTTTTGTTTTACAACAGGAGCCGGCATCCTTTTGCTTATAATGTGCCCAAGTAGCACTCAATTTCTTGTTGAAAAGACTTTAATTGTCATTTTAGGAGGTTTTCTGCGCGCCATTGAAAATCACTCTCCGTGCCAAGTCTGGCATGCGTGCCTTAGGTTGCCGATCCCTGTTTTAGAAGAAAATACTTTTTCTGGAGGCAGCCATCTTGGTGATGACGGTGTAAAAACAATGAAATCATGTCTTTAAACAAAAAAGCATTCTTGTTGACAGTTAGCTTGTTAGACCAAGGGTGGGAACATGTTTTGTGCGTAGGGCCGCATTGCCAAATGCAAAGCTATTGGAGGGCCGCTTATATATAGTATACCCCCAATGTTTTGCCGCAACTTAACACAAAAAGTAATTATGAATTATTTATAGGTCAGTGCAATATTATTTACTTAAACATTAAAACATTAGATTTTACAATATGGACAATTAGCTTTTCACTACTTTGTTAAAAATAGTGCACAATGCATTATCGAACCAGTTTAATTTAGACACAAACCCACTACCCTGTCGCAACAAATTCAAATTCAACAAATTCCAAAAAAATATTGATTTCTAAAGAAATGTGTGTAATTGCTTGCGATTTTCAACAGCATTATTGCAATCTGGAGTAAGTTGACTGAAAAATGAAGTAATAAAAATTGTATTTCGAAAAGCCCACAAAGGAGAAAAATAAAATAGTTGTTCCACGTTGAAATTACCGGTAACAACTTTAAATAATTTGTCTTGACAAAAGGAGAAAAAATAGTTTGCGTTGAGATTAATTTTTATGACGTCATCAATCTTTGCGCATAAACTTTGTGAATGAAAGGAAAAAAATGTCATTCATGTTTAAATTGCCTACGTGTCGTATACGACTTATATTAACTTTGAAGCGGGCAATCTTTAAATTGTCGGGACCAACTTTAGATATAAATAAAACTTGGTGTTTGAAGGAAAAAGAAATTCATTCAGGGTTAATTTACCGGAATATACTTTATCACCGCTTAAGACTAGTGATCTCATTATAACTGTTTGGGTAGTAAACAATGTATTTGAAATTAATTTTCTCCTGTTCGGATAACCGGGCACATTATATGCTAGTATTAATATATTACAAACAACGCACTTAATAGATCCAGGAAAAAGGGCATGTGGCTGAGACCCTGGACACTAATATATACTAATAGGATTACATGTGTTTATGTAGCACGCAATAGTTGTAAGCATAATACATTTTAAGCGATTGTTTATTTAGCAAGCAATAGTTGTAAGCATAATACATTTTAAGCGATTGTTTATGTAGCAAGCAATAGTTGTAAGCATAATACATTTTAAGCGATTGTTTATGTAGCAAGCAATAGTTGTAAGCATAATACATTTTAAGCGATTGTTTATGTAGCAAGCAATAGTTGTAAGCATAATACATTTTAAGCGATTGTTTATGTAGCAAGCAATAGTTGTAAGCATAATACATTTTAAGCGATTGTTTATGTAGCAAGCAATAGTTGTAAGTATAATACATTTTAAGCGATTGTTTATGTTTTGTTTTAGAAGCACTATCTGCTGTGGGAAGCTTTTTTGCTCCCCTCGAGGAGGAAAGCGGAACTCAGCTGACGGGCACATCGAATATAAAAGTGAATGAAGGTAGGTGGCTTTCACTTGGTATGGTGGGTATAGAAATTGGTGGCTATCACGTGGTTTGGTGGGTATAGAGATTTGTGGCTTTCAAGTGGTATGGTGCGACAACGGCAGTAAAAACATACAGAATATTTATCATTGCAAGGGGGAGTAAGTCATGAAATATAATTACCTTCGTTGTCTTTCACCAATTGTCTCCAATTTCTTTCAGTGCTGGGTTTCTGCAGTAACAGCAGTGATCATCTTGAAGAGACGCGGGAGGTACGTTCTTAATGTTTCATTCCGCTTAGCCAACCAATCAATGCATCAACACAAAATTAATTAACCTCCAAACTTTGTGCTCAACACAACATGTACACACCAGAACGTTGGGTCTAAAACAATGCATTTATTAACAACATTTTCTTATGTTGATGTCACTAACACTTTCTGCACTTTGTACACAAGACGACCGGAAGGGTCAGCTGGTCAGTAGGTCAGCACGGGGGGTCTGGTCAGTCAGTGTGTAGTAGACAGAAGGGGACACGGTCGAAGTCAGGACCGGTGTTTGTTGGATGGTTTCAGAGAGTGTTAAATAAGGATATAGAAATAGACCTTGGTCTCACTTTAGTACATATATATAGAGAACTTGAGGTGAATTAATGTATGTTATTGAATTGTATTGTGTTATAAGTACATACTAGATGGCTTGCCAGAAACTCGTCATCCTCGATTCATTGTTTGTGTGTGAGAGAGAGAGAGAGAGAGAGAGAGAGAGAGAAGAGAGAGAGAGAGAGTGAGAGAGAGAGAGAGAGAGAGAGAGAGAGAGATAGAGAGACAAGAATACCCACTTTACTCCACCGTGGATGGTAGTTAGTTACCGACTTACGGAATGGACTTCCGATACTATTCCACAAGACTCTCTGTCACCCCATCCATGTCCACAAAGGGAAAGTCAACAAAGGACTAGCCCTGAAGTGATAACCTTTTTTTTTTCTTTTCATTCACAGGGAACGTACCAGATCCATCTTCACATGGTGAACGGCCCGATGCCGGAGTCCCTGGTGAACAGGGGCACGCCCTGCTTCTACTTCCTCAGGACGACGCCCGGCCTGATTCCGGTCTACGCCAGCATCCAGGAGGCCGAGAAGGAGATGCCCCTGCAGCTTGAGTTCGGCCTGATCAACGACAACGGGCTGCTTCTACTGCAGCAAGTTCTGAGTCTTGTGAGTAGAACCTGATAGTCGTTACTCACGTATTACTCTAGAGGCCGATCGAAACCAAATTTTTCATCGGGCAGACCGATAACCGGACGTCTTTTTTGACCCACTTGTCGTCATTCTATCGCGCTAAAACTTGGCACATATATGAGTTTCATTTCACAATACATTCTTTCAAATATTTAGTCACAGCCTCCCAAAACCAACGCACACACAAGAAACAACAACAACTAGACAACAACAGATTGTTATTGTATCTTATTACATTAGAGTCTATACGGTGCACATTTTAAAATCCGATATGAACGCTGCCGACTGACTACACTTGTGTATCCCCCCCCCCCCCCCCACACACACAAATTGAGCTATAAATAAAGATACATAAACTTCCTCTTTTTTTTTAAGTCATTTAAAATCTTAGCTTACAAATTACAAATTAGAATACATAATATTTACATAGCGCTATTCGTTACAATTAGTCTTCGAATGCGCTTTACATTTACGCTATGTTATTAAAAAAAAACGAATAAGTGTGTTTGTAGTCTTGCTTTAATAATGTCAATATTGTCAGCTTGTTTAATTGCGTTCAGAAGTTCGTTCAACCACAGAGGTGTTACGACGCTGTAGAAGCGAGCTGCAAATGTTTTTTTTTTTTTTTTACTTTTGTTACCTTGAGCTGTAGGCTGTAGATGGATATTGTTTGAACGCAGTACTGTTCTCTCTGATGTGTGTAGCTTGACTATGGATCTGATGTACTGGGAGATTGACCATGAAGACTTTTATAAAGCATTGTCGGAACTTTGAATTTTATCCTAAATGTTCTTGGTAACCTGTTCATTTTTTTTAGACAGGCTAGACCTCTAATGAGTTTTATTCGTTCTTCAGCCGTGTTTTGGACCCTTTGTAGTTTTTTTCAAATCACAATATGGCAGTCCAATGTATAGACAGTTCGCGTAGTCTAGATGAGAGATTACCAGGCCTACGATCAATGTCTCACATGCCCCTTTTGTTAGAATGTTTCTAATACTTTTTATTCTCTGCAGATTCCACTTTGTAGATTTAAATTCTTTTTTTTTTTCATTTGCTCTTTGAGGGTTAGATCTTCATCTAAATATGCGCCAAGATATTTTATTTGAGTTGATTTATTTTGGCATTTTTCTTATTTGTTGTTTTGCTTATCGTGTCTTTCTTTCTTTGTGAGTAGCGAAGAGCGAAATCTTCGAAAGGCATAGCGAAAACATTAAAGGCTTAGTACAAAACTTCGTTTTTAGGGATTGTTGAATTAAAGTATATTAAGCTTGACCCTATTGTATATAGAATAGATTCATCCAATATTCTGTCCATGTCTATTTATATGTAAAACTCATAATACTTCTATCTCCCCCCACCCGCCTCATTTCTACGGTCCAGATATTTCAGCCCATTGTGGCCCTCAGCCTCTACATGCAGGTGGGCAAGGGCATGAACTTGGATGCGAACTTCTCCCCGGGGAGCCCCAACCAGCCGGGCTCGGCCTCCCGCTTGGAAGAGCAAGCGTCTGTGATACAAACGGTAAGTTAAAACTATTGAACTTGTCAATTAGTGTCATAAAAACATAGAAATGACTTTTTATATAAAATTTGTCTTCATTTACTTACAAAACGAGCGAGTTAAAAGTGCATACATGATTTCCCCTGATTCCACTCTGTAACACAGCTCTCCAACGCCTTCACCGTCCAGCGCTCCAAGATGTCCGCAAAGTCCAGTAAAGATCTGCAGCCAGTGAAGTCGCACAGCAAACGTAAGGCGGCGCTCTCGACCACCAAGAGCAAGACCGGGGAGCTGGCGGCGAAACCCTCCGCCCCTCAGATCGCCAAGGTGGAACCCACGGTTAGATGTCTTCCAGAATTTTGTTTTTGTAATGTCCTCAAAACTTTTGTCTTATTTCTGACTTTGTGTGTTTGGTTTTTAAGATTTGCCTATAATTTTAATCTCTAATGCCTTAAAGTGTATATATACCCTAGGCTACAGGTAAAACGGATGCCTTGATGTATGTCCGAGACGAGCTGAGTTTCGCCTTCCTGAAGCTGCTGACATCAGTGGACGAGCTGGTCCTGCAGCTGACCAGTAAGGTCAGTTTGTTAGTTTTAGCTTTATTTCAATATGTTTAAAATAAATAAGTTATAATATTGAATAATGCTTCGCTGTCCTACTGCTTCAAACTCTCAACTTTTTCTCTTCACACTTGTAGCCAGTGTTGTTAATCCTGCTAATTATGTTGTGTTGTGCATGTAGTGCTAATTCTGTAGCGTTGTGCGGCGCATGTAGTGCTAATTATGTAGCGTTGTGCGGCGCATGTAGTGATAATTAATAGGCGTTGTGCGCGCATATAGTATATAGTGCTAATCAACTTTTTTTGTGCGCATGCGCAGCTGAAGCTGGAGATCCCATCGCTGAAGTTGACCGGAAGACCCACCATTGACCTTAAAGACACGGAGACCATGAGGATCATACACGACACGTGTCACAAGTACCAGCACCAGGTGAGCTCTGACACGATCGTGCACCTCCCTCTCCCTCTCCTTTCCCTCCTCTCTCTTTTGTCCTCCACAATGGGACTATTTTTAGTGTTGCAGTTCATCTGTCCATGTGAACGAATTATTATAACATTATCCGTCTAGCCTATCAATCAACAGTATTGAACAATTAAGTTAACATTTATTATTTAATCAGACTAATTGTTTTTCGCCAATTACATCTAGGCGTGGTTCCCCATAGTTGTAGTTAAGTACCAGTCGGAACAAATTGATCCATAGGGCCAGTGAAGCAGCGTTCACCATCTTCAGTGGCCCCGGCATACTATAGGGATTGTGTGGCCAGTACAATTCCCAGTCGCCCTTACTTTACCCCAACTAATGTCAGGTACCCATCAAAGCTGGGACATGGAAAATATCCTAGCCTTCACCAGGATTCGAACCCAGGACCTTCGGTACGCTAGTCAAACGTGCTGCCGCTCGGCCACGTGCCCCATCCTATGGTTGCACGTAATCATTATCGTTTGTTCTCCAGGTTGACCACCTGCTGGAGACGACCCTGAGCCTCCCCAGGAGCGGAGACGGCCCCCTGGCCGAGCTGAAGTACTGGAAAGACCGAGATGACGTGCTGCACGGCGTGAACGAGCAGCTGAACATGCCATTGGTGAGTAGCAGGGGCCGAGACCATGAGAGTGGGGCTGAAGTCTTGCTGGATGCAGTAGGCAGGAGCGGAGAACATGAGAGTGGGGCTGAAGTGTTGCTTGAAGTCAGGGGCGGAGATCATGAGAGTGGGGCTGAAGTCTTGCTGGATGCAGTAGGCAGGAGCGGAGACCATGAGAGTGGGGCTGAAGTGTTGCTGGATGCAGTAGGCAGGGGCGGAGACCATGAGAGTGGGGCTGAAGTGTTGCTTGAAGTCAGGGGCGGAGATCATGAGAGTGGGGCTGAAGTGTTGCTGGATGCAGTAGGCAGGGGCGGAGACCATGAGAGTGGGGCTGAAGTTTGCTGGATGCAGTAGGCAGGGGCGGAGACCATAAGAGTGGGGCTTGAAGTTTGCTGGATGCAGTGGCATAAATTATGATAGGCTCCGAATAGACACACCCTCACCTTAAATATATATATATATATATATATTTATCTTTTACATTACAGACGCTCTTTCTATAAAGAAAATTATTGCGTCCTACGCTCATCCGATGCTAGTGTCTAGTCATTCTTTTCTATTAGTGTTTAAATTATGTTAAGTTACTGGTTTTCCTGGTTTGTTCAGGCAACCTATAAAGCAATTTTGCAATAGGCGTGGCTTAGGTTACTAGATAACGTAAGTAATTAAATAGCAGCCATGATGGTGATGATGTTAAATAACATTGTTTTTTAACATGTCTATTTTAAACGAAAAATATAAGGAATTTGTTCGCATAAATCTTGATGTTTAACTGTGATACTAGTCCTTAGTAATCCGTCCACGAAGTAAACAAGATTTGAGGCTTTTATAGTTTTTCAATAGCTCTTGTGAAACATTGCACAGCCTGCCTTATGCTTTACTTTTAGATAGTAAGTTTATAAGCTAACTTTCGACAATCGACATCTTCAATTAAACATTCTGCACTTACAGAACCTATTCCATTGATTTTTAATGGATTAAAATTAATATAGCTTTAAATGCTAATTTTCATCGCATGACAGTGTTTTATATAATTTACGTCATATTGTTGAAATGATGACATTTACAAATCAAACCATCTTAAGCCTATAGTAATACGGCTGCCATTTGTCACCACTAGCAAAGTAAACAAACAGCACGTGTTTTTTGTCACGTGATTTCAAATGCTCTTTTCCATGCCCGGATGCCACTCGGGATGAAAGTGTACTTATATGCATTTGTTCTCGCATACAGGATAAGGAAAGTGGTTTTTGTCTTTATGCTTATCTGAGCATTGTAATAGTTTGTTATTGTGTAGTATAATTTGAGTTTTAGATTGTCAAATGAAGCAATTTAAATAACGCGTTTATGTATTACTATAAATCTTGCCCCGTTAGCCTGACGAGCAGAAAATGTAAATCTAGTCTTAATGTCAAGAAATAATAGAATAGAAACATGTGACTGCAATGCGCCACCTAGCGATGATACGCCACCAACAAAATACGGCCCATAATTTTTGTTTTGTTTCTGCTGTTCAAAGGGAGATCACTTTTGAATGGCTTGATCGCAACTAATATTTTCGTGGTTACTTACCTTGTATATACTCTGATGACTCTAGTGTCAGGCAACTCTCATAGCCATCCCTCTTTCTTCACTTCCTTCCCTTATTTCTATTTAAGATAACTTAACAGCTATCATTTAATTTTCCTCATCCAATTTTTTTTGGGTAGTTGTGGATGGGGGCTTAAGGGGGGGGGGGAATAATTTATACTTGTATTTTTTTATTGAGGATGTGTATTTTTTTTGTGTGTATAGGTCAAGTACATGTTGGATCTGCACATGCGCACTGAGGGCGACTTTGAGTTCACCATTAAGGACCTGAAGAAGTACACCATCGAGGCCAGGGACAATGTCCGCTTTCTGTCGACCTTGGAACGTCACTTCCGTAACCTCAAATACGGCATCAGTTTTCAGGTGAACGAGATAGAAAACATAAATCAGTACATCTCCCGCTTGAGTTAGTTACGCATTAGACTTTTTGAAAATTTCGCCCTTAGAAACCTAAAGACAAAATAAATGGGACATTAACAAAAGTGAAGTTAATACTTTTCCCAAAGTGTTTTTGGTCCCCCCCCCCCCCCCCCCATCAGAGCTGGCCAGGCTCAGGGACATCCAGCAGCCCCAGTGGCAAGAAGACCTAGTCTCTGGGCTCGTATTGAGCCCTAAGCTGCTCCCCGTTATCTGTAGCCCTTTAACCACAAGATAATGTTTGAGCCAGGTCAAGGAAGTGAACAATATGTCTGGTTTCCAACGTCTTCTATTCCAGGGGATGACCACAAGATAATGTTTGAGCTAGGTCACGGAAGTGAACAATATGTCTGGTTTCCAACGTCTTCTATTTCAGGGGGTAACCACAAGATAAGTTTTGAGCCAGATCAAGGAAGTGAACAATATGTCTGGTTTCCAATGTCTTCTATTCCAGAGTTAACCACAAGATAATGTTTGAGCCAGGTCACGGAAGTGAACAATATGTCTGGTTTCCAATGTCTTCTATTCCAGAGTTAACCACAAGATAATGTTTGAGCCAGGTCACGGAAGTGAACAATATGTCTGGTTTCCAATGTCTTCTATTCCAGAGTTAACCACAAGATAATGTTTGAGCCAGGTCACGGAAGTGAACAATATGTCTGGTTTCCAATGTCTTCTATTCCAGGGGATGACCACAAGATAATGTTTGAGCTAGGTCACGGAAGTGAACAATATGTCTGGTTTCCAATGTCTTCTATTCCAGGGGGTGACCAATCTTTTGATGATGGTGTGCCAAAGTAGGATTTCTTAATCATTCGGTGTGCCAACCGCCTAAAAGTCATCCTGCTTTTTCATTGCGGAAAAGACTTGAATTGTCTTTTTAGGGGGTCCTCAGCGTGCCATTGCAAAATCGCTCTGCGTGCGTTCCGTAAGGTGCCGATCCCTATATTCTATATATGTTTAAACGATATGTATAGGTTCCTACGTTTTCTATTGTATGTATGTGTGAACTTTATGTATAAGCTCATATGTTTTCTATTGTGTGTATTTCGTGTTCACAGTCGATCATTGAAACTATCCCGGCTATGATCAACGCCCTACGAATGATATGGATAATCTCCCGGCACTACAACACGGACGAGCTGATGGTGCCACTGATGGAGCGGATCGCCTGGCAGCTCTGTGAGCGTGTGACAAGTGTCGTTGACTGCCGCATATTGTTTGGGTGAGAACAATTTGTCCCCAAAATCTTTTTTTTCTGTGGGGCAAAATTGGACCGCATTCTCATTGTGTGGGAAGGAATGGTCCAGTCTTTCTTGTGAGGGCGTAAAGGGTCTAGTCTATTGAAGTGAGCAGAAATTGTCTAGTCTTTTTGTAAGAGTCAAATCTGTGAACAGATTTCGTGCTAATAAAATGTGTCTAAACTAATTTTGTTTGATTCACATGTGCCAAAAAAACTATTTCTGTGATAAAAATTGGTCAAAAATTTTTTTTTTGTAATTCACATCATAAAACAATTTATTTCATTTGAATAAATTTACTCCTAATAATTTTATATTTGTTTGACTAAAATGTGTCTAAATGCTGATGATCAAATGTCTATGTCCTTCCTGCCTTTGTGAATTCCATGTACCGATGGAAAGATTAATAGACACCTGCTAATGAAGTTTATAAAAAAAAGACATGGTGGCTGTAAGTTTTCTGAGTTATCTATTCCTGCTTGACGCTGCCTTGTTGATCTCCCCTGTCACACTGTAACATCTACACAATTACTATGAGTTGTGTAATCTCCAAGACAAAACTAGAATTCGCGTGTTTTGTGTCGGGGCAGCGAAAGGCGGCGACGTGTTTAAATCAGTGGTGTGTAACGGGCAGTTGGTGACCGGTGTGTGGCCAGAAGCCAAGTGTGTTTGGATACATTGAATTAAGTGATGTGTGATATTTAGCCTACTTATATTGATTCCGATGTAAAATTATGGACTATCTCATGAACTGTTTATTATATTTGTGTAGAATAAAGTGATTCGATTGCTGTAAAGGTGATATGGTATTTATCACTATCTTAATTAAAAGTACCCTTCGGACTATACTGATCATAGGGCTGGTGAAGCAGCGTTCACCAGTTTCTGTGGCCACGGCATACAAGGGGATGTGTGGCCAGCACAATATGTCCAGCCGCCTTTACTTTACCCCAAACTGATGCCAGGTACCCATCAGAGCTGGGTAGACTCGGGGACACCCTCAAGTCCGAAAAAAAATATCCTAGCCTGCACCAGGATTCGAACCCAGACCCCTCAAATCGGTCACCATGCTCCAGGGTCAGGCTTAATATACTATCTTCGAGTATTAGAAATGTTTGTTATTGAACGTTTCGTACATTCTTGTCCTACACAGAAAGTATGAAAGTAGAACCCCTACAACTAAAACGCTTCACTTAGTATCAACATATATATATATATATATATGTAAAAGCATGACATTGGTGTCCAGTTACATAAAAAGTTACACTGGTAGCTTTACCCCCCCCCTACCACCACTTATACCCCACGGTCCTACCCTCCAACAGGAACAGCACGTCCGTCATCAAATGGATCACGTCGTCCGCCATCAAGATGCTGGACACGTGGAAGAAGTCCTACTTCGCGGTGCGCGCCAGGCTCGAGGCTTCCGGCAGGGACGTCCGCTGGGAGTTTGACCGCTCCAAGCTGTTTGATCGGACCGACTACATCACCCTGATCTGTCAGGATCTCTACGACATGGCTCAGGTAGAGAAAATCATAGAACTTTCTATATGACTTTGTTAGGACTCGTTTATATTGGGCTCAAAGTGAAACTAGCATTGTAATGAAGACCTCTTGTACTTTCTATTAGTTGGTTTTCTTTTCCAGTGGTCTCAACTTAACCCTTCCCGTACCGACCTACTTCTATCTATGCTGCCTTCAGTTCCGCTATTTACGCGCCCGGGATTGTAAGGGTTAATCAAGATTAAAATCGAAAGCGTATACAGCGGAAGTCTTTAGGCATGTTTAAAACAGCATTATTGGCTGCGCACGGAAAACACAACACGTAAGCTCTAAAAATAGAGCAAGCGGTCCATCTTAGTATAGTGTTTGGTAAAAAAAAAAAAAGAACATTATAAACTACATGACAATTGTACTGTTTTATTTATGGCCGGCGTTTAGCTAATCTAATTCTCGTGCGTCTCCATGACTTTCTGTTACCTGAACAACTTGCGTATTGTGGTTATAACTTCCCTATAGAGTATAGTGATAGTTATTCACTTTAAAGTGTCCTTAAAAATACGTAGGGAAACACTGTACAAGGTCGTTTAACGGCTAAATGGTTGTGTTGAAAAAAGCTATACGAAGTTATGATTACTTCCCTTTGTTTTCAATCTGGTAACCATATAAATTGTGTTGAACTTCTTTCGCTGGTTTAATTCGCCTGTCCAATTCCTTCTAAGTTTAAGTTTAACACGTGCGACAAGAAAGTGGTGGCCAGGCCACATCTGCTCCTCTCCTAACACGTACATCTTGCAGGGACCTCCTGAACTTCTTGGAGATGCATATATGGTCTATCTGGTTCCCGGTGTGGAGGTCTGGTGAGAGCCAGGTGACTTTGTGTATCTTTCTATGGGGGAAGATGGTACCTCCAATGACAAGTCTGTTCGCAGCACACAGATCTGCAAACCTCTCTCCATTGTCACTCATCTCTCCCAACCACTCTCGACCCATAACCTCATGGTAACCATTGTTGTCGTCTCCTATTTTAGCATTAAGGTCTCCAATCAACATGGTTATGTCTCTGCCAGGAAACCACTGAATGATGCCCTGCAACCTACCGTAAAATTCATCCTTCATAGAATCCTCACTGTCATTCGTAGGAGCATAGCATTGAACGAGGTTAAAGTTTATCTTCTTTTTCTTTGTTGTGAAAGATGCAGTGATGATTCTTGGACCATGTGCCTCCCAACCAATGAGTCAATGAGTGCTCCTTGGGCCGCCTTTGAGAGCATGAAGGCCACTCCCTGGGTGTGGGGTCCATTTTCCTCCTCGTGACCTGAGTATAGGAGTAGCTCTCCTGTAGAGAGCCTCTTCTGGCCGGAATCTGTCCCATCTGGCTTCATTGATGCCGAGGAGCTGATCTTATAGTTCCTCATCTCTACTGCCACTTGTGCTGCTTTGCCGGCTTCAAACATGGTTCGAACATGCCATGTTCCGATGGTAAGTGTGGTCCTGGTTGAGATGATGGCCGTCTGCCTGACAGCTTCCAGTAGCTGGCTTTCACTGCCCCACATCATCGTACCTCCGACTGGAGGTCCATCCTCTCCCAGTACCGAGTTGTTTGTTGAAATCCTTGTTAGTGTGTTTGTAGCGGATAGTGGTTTGACGGGAAGGGGTTGCTAACCTCTTGAACCTCTTGCCCAACCCTCCTCCTTTCTCACCCGGGCTTGGGATGGAAAATGGTTGTGTTGAAAAAAGCTATACGAATTTATGATTACTTCCCTTTGTTTTCAATCTGGTAACCATGGAAATTGTCAATGAAGTCCTGCACTGGCGTGTTTGATTGGATGTTTTGAATTGCCCGGAAATCATCTGGCCACCTAGTAACTTACTATTATCTCCCCCCAGGTCATTGAAGAGTTCAACAACATCTTCAGTCAGGAACTGAAGAATGTGACCGGGGACCCAGAGAGAATAGATGAAGTATTGGAACAGGTCTATGAACTGGTGCGTCCCATATCTGAGGTAAGTCTGAAGTACATAAAACGGGTAGTCCACCCAAGCCTGTCGTAGGGTTTGGTCAGTTTAGCACCTGAAATCTCTCTTCTCAGTGGTCAGTTCACAGTCTTCACTAAAATGTTCATCTTAATATCTGAAGTCTGAAACAAATGTGGTTCAATTAATGTCTAAAGTCTTTAACAAATGTCGTTCAATTAATGTCTAAAATCTGTAACAAATGTGGTTCAATTAATGTCTAAAATCTGTAACAAATGTGGTTCAATTAATGTCTAAAATCTGTAACAAATGTGGTTCAATTAATGTCTTAAATCTGTAACAAATGTGGTTCAATTAATGTCTAAAATCTGTAACAAATGTGGTTCAATTAATGTCTTAAATCTGTAACAAATGTGGTTCAATTAATGTCTAAAATCTGTAACAAATGTGGTTCAATTAATGTCTAAAATCTGTAACAAATGTGGTCCAATTAATGTCTAAAATCTGTAACAAATGTGGTTCAATTAATGTCTAGAATCTGTAACAAATGTGGTTCAATTAATGTCTTTAATCTGTAACAAATGTGGTCCAATTAATGTCTAAAATCTGTAACAAATGTGGTCCACTTAATGTCTAAAATCTGTATGGTTCAATTAATATCTAATATCTGTAACAAATATGGTCCAATTAATGTCTTAAATCTGTAACAAACGTGGTCAGCTTAATGTCTGAAATCTATCACGGGTATGGCCAATTGATATGGCAAAAAATATATATAGTTTGAAATGGACGCTAAAATGTATCCAACGTTGTGGTTCTAATGTAAATCTCTACGCATACACTAGTGAACACCCAATCTACGTCCGGTGGGCAAGATTCGACCCTACCAGATTCATGCTTTCTCCTTGCTTTGCTTTTCAGCTGCCGTACGATGCCTTCTCTCCGTCCCGGGCAGCCATGTGGCAGATCCTGAAGAATAAGTTCTACAAGCGAGTCACGGAGATTGAAGACGTGGCCAAAGTTTTTATTGACGAATCGTTTCAGGTGAGAGCTGGAGCTATAATATAGTGTCGTGTTGATGACGTAACGGCCGTATTAAGTTTTTTCGGGTCATACTCTCTAGATTCTAGACAGAAAACGAATAATTTCATGTCAGAGCTGGGTTTATAATGGTGTCGTGCTGATGATAACGCAGTCCTGTATTCTACTCCAACAACTAATTACTTAAGTTTCAATACAATTTATAATAAAACTGTGCAAAATTATTTTATACAATTTTATGGAACTACACTATAACTACACTGTAATTACTATATAAGTAAAGTTGAAACTACAACTCCTCTATATATATGTATATGTCATCCTTCCATCCGAAAGGGACGATGGCGCAGTCTCCCTTTCCTCTGCCACCTCGCCTTACTTCTAGCTCGCTTCTCTTCACTCCTTTCTGTGAGTGTGGCTTCTGCGGCTTGAGTGCCCTCACGCACCTTGGACCGCCAGGAGGTGCGTTCCTCAGCAAGAACACCCCACGTTTTGTGGTCAATGCATTGAACTCCTCTATAACAAAACTATAATTTACATTTTAACTACAGTATATGCCTAACTACATTATAACTGCAGCATACGTGCACTATTTTCAATCCAAAACTAAACTATAACTTCACTATAACTAAACTATAACTACTCTATATCTAGACTCTAATTGGAATGTTTGTTTGCAATGTCTTCTTTAGAGGTTTTGTTTCTCTTTCACATACATGTTTTTGTTTATTCTCTCTCTCTTTTATTCTTGATCGCTCCGCGTGGAGCATAAGGCAGCAACAAATTTCCGCCAGGCCTCCCTCTCCTGGGCGAGCCATCTGGTTCCATGCCGTGTTCTGTTGGTGGCCTTTGCTTCCTCGTCCATTGTCCTCCTCCACGTTCCCATTGGTCTTCCCCTTCGCCTTTTTCCTGGTGGTGTCCATTTTAATGCGCTGCTTGGGAGCCTCGTTTTGTCCATGCGGAGGATGTGACCTAGCCATCTCCATCTTCTTTTCCTGATTTCTTCGATGATGAAGTTTATTCCAGTTCTCTTGCAAACTTCACTGTTGGGGATGTGGTCTTCCCAGTTAATCTTTAGTATACATCGGAGACATCTTCCTTCAAACCCTCTAAGGCGGCTTTCGATTTTGGTATTGGTCTTCCAGGTCTCTGCAGCACAGAGAAGGACTGAGCGTACATTTGACTTGTGAAGTTTCAGTTTTGTTCTTAGTTGCAGAGAGGATGACTTCCATATTTTTCCCAGTCTGTTGAAGGCCTGAGCTGCCATAGCTAGTCTGGTGGAGATTTCCATGTTTGTTTTTTTTAATTTGTTGTTTGTTTGTATTTTGTATTTTCTTTTTACTATCAGAGCCTCAGGTCGTCGGACGGCGCCTTTGAATTGTTGATCAAGTTGAAGGACATCCAATCGAGGGAGACGATCAATAAACGCATGCAATCTAAATTTAGAAACGTCATCTTACAGTTTAACAAAGAGGTGAGATTCCCGTTAGCTCACATAGTCCAGTAGTCTGACTGACAGGTGGACAGGCTGGATAGATAGGCGGGTTGCTCTATGGCTTTTTGCAGTTAACGTCGCAAGTACTCCAAATCACATGAACGATTGAAATAAAATCTCCATTTTTTGGTGAACATAGAGTGGCGATTTACTCAATCTCTAGGAATAGGTAGATAGATAATTGTGCATTCGCCTTACAATATAAAAGATAGATTGCTGGTTGGATGGATAGTAAGTTATATAGACAAAAGGGCAAAAAGATAAATAAATATGGCCTTGATAGACAGATTATGAAATGGATAGGTGATAGAGAGATAAATTAAAACTAGTAAATAGATAAATGGAGAGAGATACATAAATAGACAAATATAATATATCTATGTATCTATCTATCTATCTATCTATCTATCTATATATATATATATATTTAGATATATAGATATATAATCTCTCTCTCTATATATATACATATATATTGAGATAGATAGATATAAACGGATAAATAGATACAGGGACATATAAATAGATAAATAGATGGATAAATAAATGTATAGATAAATAAAAAAGATAAAGAGACAATTAGATAAAGTGACAGAAATATCGCTAGAAAAAGGAATATATAGATGCATGAGAAATAAATAAATGGAAAGATAGATACGTCAATAGATTATATAGATAAATAGATAAAGTGACAAAAAGATAGACTAAATGACAGATAGATGATAGATAAGCAAGTAAATAGATAATCGTAGAGATAGATACATCAACAAATAGATATTTAGATAGATACCTTTACTGTGCACTATATATTGCCATCTACAGATTGATATAATGAACACTCTATTCATGGAACAAAAAGCCAGCCCACCTTTATTCCGGAACTATCCACCTGTGGCAGGTGCTATCTATTGGTGCCGGTCACTGTTTCACCGAATCAAGGCTAGCATCATTCGATTCAACACTATGGCCGACATGATGTCCACGGACATAGGGAAAATGGTCAGTCTGTTGGTGGTCAGTCTGTTGGTGGTCAGTCTGTTGGTGGTCAGTGTGTTGGTGGTCAGTCTGTTGGTGGTCAGTCTGATGGTGGTCAGTCTTTTGGTGGTCAGTCTGTTGGTGGTCAATGTGTTGATGGTCAGTGTGTTGATGGTCAGTCTGTTGGTGGTCAGTGTGTTGATGGTCAGTCTGTTGGTGGTCAATGTGTTGATGGTATGTTGATTGTCAGTCTGTTGGTAGTCAATGTGTTGATGGTCAGTGTGTTGATGGTCAGTCTCCTGATAGTCAGTCTGTTGATGGTATATCTGGTGATAGTCAATCGGTTGATGCTGATTCCGTTGATAATTAGTCTGTTGATTTAAGTCTTTAGATAAAGCCGCAATTACATTATGGGTAGTTCATTTGGTGGTAGTTGCATTTTTTTAAAATATTTACTTGATTAATTAATGAATTTGTAAAAGTATCCAGCACAATAGAAAACTGACACACATACGAAAACATAAATACAAAACATCACGCTGAAACTCACACATATAGACGACACACGTATGACAGACGCCACGCGGACATACTGTGTAAGGATATACACGTTTTTTTTAGAAAGTACCTGTTTTTAAATTTAACAATTTAATCTCGCCTGCGATGGTACGGAAACATTCGTAACTTTGTCTCCAACATCTTGGCTGAAGACGTTAGAGGCTGTACACCATTAATAGCTTTTAGTACCACTAATAAACAAACTACACGGACAAAAACAAAAACACAAAAAAAATAAGAAGAAAAACCACAAACGGCTAGAAAGGTCTGCGCTCATCATCGCAGTCTTTATTTAAAAAAAGCACTGTTTCGTTTGGGCAGTATTTTGGAGTGCACTCGTTTGAATTTTGAAATGTCTTTACTGAGGCATCCTGGGACAAAATGAGCATAAAGAGTTGAAAAGTTGTTTTTCGCGCCTTGCCTACCACAACGCTAGCAGTTTGGCTGTGGAATAGTGAGATGCGCTATATTGTATATATGCTCGCTATTAAAAAAATGGTTCTACCATAGAAAGAACTGCATTAACTGTCACAGTAGAGTTAACATAGAATACATGGAACTAGAGCATAAATGGTCAAGACTAGCCCATTTTTGAGCACTGAGAACAATATGAAACATTAACATCCCAAATATTACCTCCCTTGTACGTTTCCACTATTAGCTAAACCCAAATATTACCTCCCTTGTACGTTTCCACTATTAGCTAAACCCAAAAATTACCTCCCTTGTACGTTTCCACTATTAGCTAAACCCAAATATTACCTGCCTTGTACGTTTCCACTATTAGCTAAACCCAAATATTACCTCCCTTGTACGTTTCCACTATTAGCTAAACCCAAATATTACCTCCCTTGTACGTTTCCACTATTAGCTAAACCCAAATATTACCTCCCTTGTACGTTTCCACTATTAGCTAAACCCAAATATTACCTCTCCTGTCTGTTCCCATCATTATGCTAATTGACATCCCAAATGGTACCTTCCCTGTTCTTTTCCGTTATTATACTGACCCAAATATTACCTCCTCCTTTTTGCTTCCAATCCTCAGGCCACTACAAAATACCTGGCAGTGGCCAAGAACATGAGGAAGTACGAGGAGCTGGTCTTCCACATGTGGCACGACCATGCCGAGAGGTTGGTACCTCAGTACCTGCGGGCCACCCTGCTCCTGAGGACGTCCCCGGTCAACCCGATGTACAACGAGTCATCCCGGAAGCACTCGGCCTCTTCCTTCTTCAACGCCTCCACCGGTAAGTGTTTTGAGCATGCGCAGAAAAGGGTAACGTGCAAAATAATTTGAGCAGACGTTGACTTTTTTTTCTGAAAGTAGGTCAAATGCATCCGCCTGATCGTTGGACATAATCCAAGTGTCGCTATTAACCTTAAAAAATACGGTTTTATCAAATATTAAGAGATTTATAAAGAATTCTTGCTATTCTGTAAGACTTTAAATTATTAAATACAATGATCTAATAATAGATTTAAAAATCAGGAATTAAAGACCAAGTGAAGAGCTATTTATCAAAATTGAGTTAATATTTGATTTTGATAGTAAATAGTGTATTAAGCATCTGAATGTTAATAAATTACAAAATATCAGAAATAAATTCTCACTGGACCAAGCCTCCGTCACTGCCCCTTCTGCCGACTTTCAAATCATCCCTGAAGGGTTAAACCGCACACCACCAATGAAAGTCCGTCGTCAGTTTATAACTCTTGCTTGTATGCTATAAAATATTATAAGTAGTAATACACACTATTGATCCCAGTGCATTCACTATCAAATCACCTTTAAATTGTGGACTTTTTCCTCGAGTCAACCAGGGGTCTCTAGTACAATGAAGAAAAAGAAACATTTTTATTTAAACATTTGGCAATAGTTATTCAAAGTTTGACCACATATACAAAAATAATAATAATAATAATATAATTCAGTTAAAAAAATAAGTGTAGGATCTTTTGTTTTTGTGAAAGAGCATAACCACAATACATGTAATTATAATAAATTAACGTTCTGTCTTTTTATTCTTAGGTGGACCAAAACCGCTGATGGCCACCAAAAGCTGCAGATGTAAGTTACTTTATTGGTAAATTTTGTATTTTGTAGGTCAACACCTTGTTCTTATATAAAAGTTAAAAACCTAGTGTAGCCCTTAACCTCACCCCCTCCCTTCCCCACAACTCACTTTTTTTTCTCTATATTATGTTTTTTATTTGTTTTGCTGTGGCCCAAACCTTTTTTTTTCTGGTTCGTCTCTTTGGCTTTGTGTCTCTCAACACAATAACGTAGTCCGCAAACTTTTTTTAAAAACTGTAACAATTTGTCCAACGGGTTGTGGAAGTTAATTTTTAGAGGGTTGTTTTCTTAAACAACGGTCCTTGAGCTAAACATATAGAGCGATCGCTATGGGCGGAGCTTAAGTTTTTTAGTGACGTCATTTGTAAATTGAGGAACAAATATGGCACATGGTGAAGTTTCTTATCATGCCAAATTCACATATGAATATTGGCTATCCTAATTAAAAAAAATGGGTAAATAGTAGTAATGTAGATTAATTGATTAATGTGATTAGGCTAGGGCCGGCTAGACCTATTTACACTTTCAATTTCACTTTATAGGCCTACACTTTTAATGTTTCGTAGGCTAGGCTAATGTCTAAGTAGGGCAGCTACGATGTCAAGTGATAGTGTTGGTGAATAGGCTATTTAGTCAAGTCACTAATAGGCTCACATCGTCTATGATCTATGTCTATGATAATAATAAAATAGCCTATTTTATTTAACATACATAATACAGCTTAAATCTTAATAAGACTTAAAACACAACACATCATTTAAAAAAAGCTCGAACCTATATGAAACTTTATTAATACAGCGGCCATTGTTACTTGTACACCATTACACAAAGTAAACACAAATCACGTGCTTTTTGCCACGTGATTGCAAACGCCCTATTGGTAAAAAAAAAAGCTGGCTTTCATTCTACTACATTATTTTTGGGGACGGTGGAATCCACAAAAATACCACCAACTCTTTGACTGTTATATTTTCTACTGATCACAGTTTCAGTTCAAGAACAGTATGAGGTCAACTTCCACAGGGCCATCATAAACGTCATAGCCGAGACGAAATATCTACTCAACCTCAGCCTGTTTGTACCTGAGGTGGCCAAACATCTAGCACTCGATGTAAGGCCATGTGTATCTTTATGTAGAGAGTTAGATTTTATAGTGAGAGATACAGAAAAAGAGAGAGGAAGAGAGAGAAAGAGAGAGAGAAAAAAAAATTATGTGGGACAACCGACAGACTGACCACCGACAAACTGACCATCACCACACTGACCATCAACACACTGACCACCAACACACTGACCACCGACACACTGACCACCGACAAACTGCCCATCCACACTGCCCATCAACACACTGACCACCGACAAACTGACCATCAACACACTGACCACCGACAAACTGACTATCAACATACTGATTACAACACACTGACCACGTACAAACTGACCACCAACACACTGACCACCGACAAACTGACCACCGACAAACTGACCACCAACAAACCGACCACCAACAAACTGACCACCTACAAACTGACCACCAACAGACTGATTATGTGGGAATTTTCTAATAGTTTTATTTTCTTTATGCCCCCCCCCCCCCATGGCCGAGCAGCAGCGAGTTCGACTGGCGAGCCGAAGGTTTCCGGTTCGAATCCTGGTGTAGGCTAGGATTTTCTTGAGGTTTCCCCTGAGTCTACCCAGCTCTGATGGGTACCTGACACTAGTTAGGGTAAAGTAAAGGCGGCTGGGCATTGAGCTGGCCACACATCCCCTAGTATGCCGTGGCCATAGAAACTGGTGAATGCTGCTTCACTAGCCTTATGATCAGCTTGGTCCGAAGGGTACTTTACTTTTCCCTATTTGCTTTCTTTATTCTAAATTTTTCCTGAATGTTCCAGGGATAGTGTGAAAATTCAGGCTTCAAATCCTCTGTATATTCTCCCTCCCCCTCCCCATATCATTTTCCCCTTCCATTTCATTTTTGCTTCCCTTTCAATTTTGTGTGACTTTTTTCCATTCTCACTAACGTTTCCCTTCACTTTGTGTGACTTTTCCCTTTCAGCATTTTCTTATTTACGTTTCCCTCCCTTCAGTGTTTTTGTCAGCCCCTCGTAACCTTCGTTTCTGCCTATGTTTTTACATTCACTGGTTTTTCCTTTCACCTGCCCCATAATGATTCAACAATAAATACAATGAGAGAACCATTTTGATTTACATGAACATTCCCACCGGCAAAGAGAATAATTTCATTTGAATATTTTTTTTCTCTCCAAACGCCAGGAGCATAAGCTGACCAGTCACAAGGTACAGCTACAGGCCATGGTGGACGGCTACTACGGCGCTGTGTCCAGCTTGGCAAATGCTGAGGTATGGAGCGTTAAGACTTGAATCGGACAATATTTGTAGGACGCTGGTTCTTGTATCTACATGCAGGGCTTGAATTTAACATTAAGCGAAATAAGCACGCGCAATTATTTACCTTGGTCCATGGTCCATGGGTTGTGAAACTGTAAATAGTACAGGTGAACCAGGATCCACTTTATACTTTTAAACATCAAATATAGATAGACAGAGAGATAGATATTGATATATAAAAAGATCTAGATATGGATAGATATCTATATTATGAAATATATATTATCAGCATCATTGGTGAGGACTTTTAAAGGATATAATCAGCACCTTTGCCCAATAGTCTATCATCTATACATAACTCTAATTTCGTTTTTAAAAAAATAATGTATTTTGCGTGTGATGTTCGTTTTTATCTCCCCTCTCCCACATCCTAGTATTTTGACTTTCTGCCCCTTCCCCTCTTCATTGTTGTTAAATACTTTTTTTTAATAGTTCATAATAATATGCACTATATTATACTCAGGTTGTATTTTTGGTTTTGCTGTAAATATGTATGCAAGTGATCTCACATGTAAACAAATAAAGGCATTAAATAACCTCTGACCTCTATTTCAACTCCCCCTCCCCCACCCCCACCCCAAAACAGTATCTTATCATGGAGAACCACGTAACCAAACTGAGATCGTACCTGAAGCCCGCGTGCCATCGTATCAATTGGTACTCTCTGGTCATCAAGGACTTCATCAATAAATTCATGGCAGTAAGATTATTATATATATATATATATATAATATATATGTTTATTATGTATTGTTTGGTGTATAGGGCGTTTGACTAATAGTGACTTGACTAGATAGCCTATTCACCAACAATATCGCTTGACATCGTAGCCTAGCCTACGAAACATTAAAAGTGTAGGCCTATAAAGTGAAATTGAAAGTGTAAATAGGTCTAGCCGGCCCTAGCCTAATCACATTAATCAATTAATCTACAGTACTACTATTTACCTCCTTATTTTTGAGTAGGATAGCCAATATTCAGATGTGAATTTTGCATGATAAAGAAGTACTTCACTTTCACCACGTTACGTTTGTACCTCAAGTGGGTTCTATATTTACACAAATACGTCACTAAATTTACACAAAAAAACTTAAGCTCCGCCTACTGAGAACGCTCTATATAATATCTATACTATGTATTGTTTGATTGTTGTTTGATTCTATCTGGCAGACAAACCTGTCAAGGTTTGAAGCAGGCAGAAATTGGTCATTTTGTAAACAACACCCCCTCCCTCCCCCCAACACACACACCCCACCCAAATCCCCTCTTTTTTTAAATTCTAAGTTTACGACTGTGTGATCGGGTGGGGAAGAGATTTCTGTGTTCTTTTTCCGTTATCTTTCTTATTTTGCTGTGTTTTGTTCCCGATTTCTATTATCTGTGGACCCTTATCTTTTCTTATCCTTTCTGTCATTAACTTTTTATTCTTTTCCTTTACTCTTTATCTTATATATTACAGACGCTCCTACTATAAAGAAGATTATTGCGTCCTACGCTGTTACGTTACCTCTCTTACACCTTTTCTCTTTTTACCTTTTTTTTTCATTGCCATTTTCTGTTTTCCATTCTTACACGTTTCCATTTACTTTTTCCCCTCTCTAACTCTTTCTATCATAAATGGCATCCAGGCATGGAATGTGTTGACTGAAAAAACAACAGGAAAACCATTAACTTAAGATCATTTAAAACAATAATAAACATGCAAGACTAGACTCGGTCCACGGATGAGTGTAGGACGCAACAATCTTCTTTATAGGAGGAGCGTCTGTAATATATAAGATAAGATAACCGATTCTAACTTGCGGCTCATGATAATAAAAAAAACAACACTTCTCTAGCTGTATCAAACAGTCTCATTTAGTTTTATGTTACATTTTGAACTATTATACATTTGTTCACCATTTAGTTCATTTAGTTTTATGTTACATTTTGAACTATTATACATTTGTTCACCATTTAGTTCATTTAGTTTTATGTTACATTTTGAACTATTATACATTTGTTCACCATTTAGTTCATTTAGTTTTATGTTACATTTTGAACTATTATACATTTGTTCACCATTTAGTTCATTTAGTTTTATGTTACATTTTGAACTATTATACATTTGTTCACCATTTAGTTCATTTAGTTTTATGTTACATTTTGAACTATTATACATTTGTTCACCATTTAGTTCATTTAGTTTTACTTTTTTTTTCTACGTTTCTCAAAGCTTTAATGTGAACTGTCTATATTGCACCACACAGCCAACTCTCAACTTAGTCCCAAACACTATAACATGTGTTTCTTGCGCCTTCCACATTAACTCAGCATAGTCACAAAACACTATTGTCACGTGTGATTCTTGCGTCCAATGGCAACTTAGTATATTCCATTCCCCCAATGACTATAATACAATGGACTGCTTGCTCTATTTTTAGAAATTATCTGTCTTAAATGACTTCTGCGCACCTATCGTTTGCATAAATTTTTCCGCTGAATACAACTTTCGATTTTAATCTTAATTTTCCATTGAGAAATTCATAGCGAATTATTAAGCCGGAAGTCTAGAGGACGTAGTGCGATCGGAAATTCCCGAAACTAAGTGTTTCAAGTTATCAAATAGCAGAAATATCAAAGCAAGCGGTCCATCTTATTACAGTGTTTGCTTCCCCAAACTCTAATGTCACGTGTTTCTTGCTTCCAACAGCAACTCGGTATGTTCAAGGGCCTCGTCAAGTCCATAGAACGCACGAGTCAGGACATTTTCGACATCCTCAAGATGGTGGAGGGCCTACACATGTTTAGATTGAGGTCTCCGATGTACCCCGGCCATCTGTACTCTTGCAAAGTAAGTTGTTATTTATTTCTCCTTTTGTGCACTGTGGCTGGCCACACAACCTCCATTGTAAGCCGTACCAATGGAAACTCGTAAACGCTGCTTTATTTGCCTCACTGACCAACATGAAAGAGATACCTAATCTTTTTTTTTTTATCGAAACATGGCGTCCTGTGCTTTTGACTGATTTCTCGTAAAATAATGTATATTGTGCTGGTTACATAATCCCCTTGTATCCAGCGTAAGAGAAAGTTCGATTTCCTCAACGATCGATTTAATTTAATAACAGGTTCGTTCAGCTACTTGACTTTAAGAATATATATTTATAGATTTGGTAATCCAGCCAATTATAACTTGTCCAAAATGCATCTTTAAAAACAAATCTTTTGGTTGACTGTGATTATAACCGTATGGTTTGACGTTTTTTTGTTTTATTACTTCGAAACGTTCAGATAGATCTAGGGCTCCTCCTTTTTTAGGGTTTATGGAAAGTCCCGGATTCTTGGTAGCAATTAAGTATATAAACAATAGTTATCTAATAGAATTGTGTGTACTCCCAATGTGCGACTGTGTGCACACCCAATATGCGACTACGTGCACTCCCAATGTGCGACCATGTGCACTCCCAATGTGCGACTGTGTGCACTCCCAATGTGCGACTGTGTGCACTCCCAATATGCGACTGTGTGCACTCTCAATATGCAACTGTGTACACTCTCAATGTGCGATTGTGTGCACTCCCAATACTCTTGAACCCTGCTTCACCGGCCCTACGATCAAAGGGATACTTTACATACTTTGCAGGAAGTCTTCAACTTTGCCTTCGCCCAGAGAGATATGGACGTGGAGACAGCCGCCAAGCAAGTTTCTTGCATTGGTGTCCTGATCACCAAGATGCAGACGACGATAGCCGGGACCAGTGTCCACGACGCTCAGACGCCAAACTTCAGCCGATTCTGTGCCACTTGGGAGAAGCTCATCTTTAGATCTATTTCTACGGTCTGTGTAGTGGGCAATGTAGAGTGTAGAGTGATCGATCTTTAGATCTATTTCTACGGTCTGTGTAGTGGGCAATGTAAAGTGTATAGTGTTTAGGTCGTAATATGTAGTCTTTAGAGCGTTATGTGTAGTGTGTGGTGTTTATGAAGATATTGGTCAGTTATATCACAAGCATACAGAACACTGACTTTGAATGACTTATATGTTTACCGACGTTCCTTCTAGATAGAAGATTATTACGTCCACTAGACCCGAAACTCCGGTATGGCGGCAGGGATTGGTCGGCGGCAGGGGCAGAACCCGGGCCATTTTGCCGACAGTTCGATGTACTAGCCGCGGGACTAGCCCGCATAAGAATATTATAAAAATGAACGTAGAATGTAGCTGAAAACATAGGCAGTTTGTGGTTTAGTCATTAAGTTTGGAACCTTAAGTATACGCGTTTTCTTGAGTTGTCGCCTTAGTGTCTCTAAGTAAAAAGCTATGTTTGTACCAGCCTCCTCCTGTACAGGTAGTTTTTTATGTCCCAATTACATTTCACTCCCACAGATGGTGATTAAAAACCTCAAGTGGTTCATTCATCAACTCAAGAAAGACGAGCCGTTTTTCAGCATCGACGCCCTGCTGGCGCCCCCAGACGTGATTCTTACCCCGCAAAGCAACGACATATACAACACCGTGATGTCCACGGTCAGGGACATGGTTGGCAGGTGAGTGCATAGTCGGCACATGGTTGGCTGTTGAGTACATGGTTGGCAGGTGAGTACATGGTTGGCAGGTGGGTACGTGGTTGGCAGGTGGGTACGTGGTTGGCAGGTGAGTACATGGTTGGCAGATGGGTACAAGGTTGGCAGGTGAGTACATGGTTGGCAGATGGGTACAAGGTTGGCAGGTGAGTACATGGTTGGCAGGTGAGTGCTAGTCGGCACATGGTTAGCAGGTGGGTACGTGGTTGGCAGGTGGGTACAAGGTTGGCAGATGGGTACAAGGTTGGCAGGTGAGTACATGGTTGGCAGGTGAGTGCTAGTCGGCACATGGTTGGCAGGTGGGTACGTGGTTGGCAGGTGGGTACAAGGTTGGCAGGTGGGTACTTGGTTGGCAGGTGGGTACATGGTTGGCAGGTGGGTACTTGGTTGGCAGGTGGGTACTTGGTTGGCAGGTGGGTACATGGTTGGCAGGTGGGTACTTGGTTGGCAGGTGGGTACTTGGTTGGCAGGTGGGTACATGGTTGGCAGGTGGGTACTTGGTTGGCAGGTGGGTACATGGTTGGCAGATGGGTACGTGGTTGGCAGGTGGGTACATGGTTGGCAGATGGGTACAAGGTTGGCAGGTGAGTACATGGTTGTCAGGTGAGTGCTAGTCGGCACATGGTTAGCAGGTGGGTACATGTTTGGCAGATGGGTACGTGGTTAGCAGATGGGTACGTGGTTGGCAGATGGGTACGTGGTTGGCAGGTGAGTACATGTTTGGCAGATGGGTACGTGGTTGGCAGGTGAGTACATGGTTGGCAGATGGGTACGTGGTTGGCAGGTGGGTACATGGTTGGCAGATGGGTACGTGGTTGGCAGGTGAGTACATGGTTGGCAGATGAGTACATGGTTGGCAGGTGAGTACATGGTTGGCAGGTGAGTGCTAGTCGGCACATGGTTAGCAGGTGGGTACATGTTTGGCAGGTGGGTACATGGTTGGCAGGTGAGTACATGGTTGGCAGGTGAGTACATGGTTGGCAGATGGGTACGTGGTTGGCAGGTGGGTACATGTTTGGCAGATGGGTACGTGGTTGGCAGGTGAGTACATGTTTGGCAGATGGGTACGTGGTTGGCAGGTGAGTACATGGTTGGCAGATGGGTACGTGGTTGGCAGGTGGGTACATGGTTGGCAGATGGGTACGTGGTTGGCAGGTGAGTACATGGTTGGCAGATGAGTACATGGTTGGCAGGTGAGTACATGGTTGGCAGGTGAGTGCTAGTCGGCACATGGTTAGCAGGTGGGTACATGTTTGGCAGGTGGGTACATGGTTGGCAGGTGAGTACATGGTTGGCAGGTGAGTACATGGTTGGCAGATGGGTACGTGGTTGGCAGGTGGGTACATGTTTGGCAGATGGGTACGTGGTTGGCAGGTGAGTACATGTTTGGCAGATGGGTACGTGGTTGGCAGGTGGGTACATGGTTGGCAGATGGGTACGTGGTTGGCAGGTGGGTACATGGTTGGCAGATGGGTACGTGGTTGGCAGGTGGGTACATGGTTGGCAGATGGGTACGTGGTTGGCAGGTGAGTACATGGTTGGCAGATGGGTACGTGGTTGGCAGGTGGGTACATGGTTGGCAGATGGGTACGTGGTTGGCAGGTGGGTACATGGTTGGCAGATGGGTACGTGGTTGGCAGGTGGGTACATGGTTGGCAGATGGGTACGTGGTTGGCAGGTGGGTACATGGTTGGCAGATGGGTACATGGTTTGCAGATGGGTACGTGGTTGGCAGGTGGGTACATGGTTGGCAGGTGGGTACATGGTTGGCAGATGGGTACGTGGTTGGCAGGTGGGTACATGGTTGGCAGATGGGTACGTGGTTGGCAGGTGGGTACATGGTTGGCAGATGGGTACGTGGTTGGCAGGTGAGTACATGGTTGGCAGATGGGTACGTGGTTGGCAGATGGGTACGTGGTTGGCAGGTGGGTACATGGTTGGCAGATGGGTACGTGGTTGGCAGGTGACTACATGGTTGGCAGATGGGTACGTGGTTGGCAGGTGGGTACATGGTTGGCAGGTGAGTACATGTTTGGCAGATGGGTACGTGGTTGGCAGGTGGGTACATGGTTGGCAGATGGGTACAAGGTTGGCAGGTGAGTACATGGTTGTCAGGTGAGTGCTAGTCGGCACATGGTTAGCAGGTGGGTACATGTTTGGCAGGTGGGTACATGGTTGGCAGGTGAGTACATGGTTGGCAGGTGAGTGCTAGTCGGCACATGGTTAGCAGGTGGGTACATGTTCGGCAGGTGGGTACGTGGTTGGCAGGTGGGTGCATGGTTGGCAGGTGGGTACGTGGTTGGCAGGTGTTTGGCAGGTGAGTACATGGTTTGCAGGTATGTACATGGTTGGCAGGTGGGTGTATGGTTGACATTTAAGTACGGTTGAGGAAACTGTTGCCTACATAGGAAAAACATTTGCATTAAGTAGCGACATCAACCGTCCCCCCTTCCTGTATAAAGTAGCCACTGGCAACCCCCGTGTATAAAGTGGCCACTTGCAACCCCACTTGTATAAAGATGTCACTGGCAACCCCTCTTGTATAAAGATGTCACTGGCAACCCCCCGGTATATAAAGTTGCGACTGGCAACCCCCGTGTCTAAAGTGGCCACTTGCAACCCTCTTGTATAAAGATGTTACTGGCAACCCCCCCGAATATAAAGTGGCGACTGGCAACCCCTGTGTATAAAGTGGCCACTGACAGTGTCTTCCTGTCTACTTACAGAACTAAGAAGTTTGTGCGCTGGCTCCGCGGCACGTGCACCGATGTCCCGCCCCAGAAGGTGAAGTTCCAGGACGAACCGTTCGTCTACTCCTACTACTACGACGTCATCAACTGCCAGGAGGTGGTGGACCTGGTGGTCGAGTGCGAGGAGGTCATCATCAAGGCGGTGATCAATGTGCACAAGTACATGTCCAGCTGGAAGAGATACCGGCAGATGTGGCGGGGTGACAAGGTAAGAGGTCTTGCCAGGCAGATGTGGCAGGGGTGACAAGGTAGGGATCTTGCCCGGCAGATGTGGTGGGGTGACAAGGTAGGGGGTCTTGCCCGGCAGATGTGGCGGGGTGACAAGGAAAGGAGTCTCGCAGTTTTGAGTGTATAGAGAGACTGGTTAGGCTGTGTTTTAATGCTTCTTGTGTTGTTCTTAAATCGTGTTATTATTATTGACTTGTGTAGAGCTTCGATGTTATGTGTTATGTTGAATTAAAAGTTGTTAGTAGTATTCCTGACTTCGTTTCTAAATTTCTTGGATGAAAGTTTGGACGAGAGTTCAGTTGAAGTATTCTCCAAGAGTATCTAAAAGTCATTGAGATAAACTTTCAACCCTAGACAGCGATACGTAACAATATATTATAATCAAAGCGCTTTGAGCACTCTAAGTGATAGCGCTATATATATGCCCATTGTATAGTATATAATTTAATTTCGCTGCCTTTTTCTTTACCGGGTCTGGTGGGCGATTCCCACGCGCAATACTCAGCGCTGATGTGTCCTTGTCATTAGCTGGGGGGAAAATAAAAATACTGAGCACCGTTCCGGTCATGTAATCTCATCATAAACTACGAAAAATTTGATCAACAAAGCTTTGCTCGCCTCTTGGACGAACAGAGCCCTGAAAGAAATCACAGAAACATCTGAAGGGAAAAGAATACCTTTAAAAAAACGTCTGTATTAGAAACACAATCTTATCGTATACCATTGCTAAGGGAGAAACACAGCGATGCAGGGGGGAGGGGGAGAGCCAGGAATTGTTTTTAAGGGTGGGATGAAATTTCGGATGACAAACACTGATCAAATGTTTCGCAAATTTAGTAATATTAAAAAAAAAGACTGTTGAAAAAATATTTTTTTCACAATTTTTAGGGGGGGGGGGGGGATTTAGCCCCCCCTAAGCCTCCCCTCGCGACTTCGCCCTTGCTGCTATGCAACCCTTTTGTTTGTCTAACCTTGTCTATACAGGAGGAACAGCTGGACAAATGGTTAGTGAAGCCCAGATCCGCCATGGATTTCGACTACAGGTTTCAGTACTATAAGAAATGTATCGATGACATACTGAGAAGAGAACTAGAAAAGGTAGAAACTTTAATTGTCATACCCCAGCAAGCCGCAGCACGTCGTATCGACGGGGAAAAAACGTGGAAACTACGTAGAAAAACGTGAAAAATTACGTTAATAACGTGGAAACCTTGTTTTTTTTTCCCGTCGATACGACGAGGTGTCCCCAATGGGGCACTAGTTGTTTGTGTTATTTCTAAATTTTGTTTTAACCAAAGACTATAATAAGATGGACCGCTTGCTCTATTTTTAGAGTTTAAATGTTTTTTTATTTTCCCGTGCGCAACCAATAAGGCTGTCTTGGATGACTTCTACGCTCCTACGCTTACATTAAAGTTTTCCACTGTATACAACTGTCGATTTCAATCTTAATTTTCCATTGAGAAAATCATAGCGAATTACTAAACCGGAAGTCTAGAGGACTTAGTTCGATCGGGAATTCCGAAACGGTTTCAAGTTATCAAATAGCAGAAATATTAAAGCAAGCGATCAATCTTATTATAGTGTTTTGGTTTTGTTACATATTTACATAATTACGATTATTTTCAACCATGATTCAGCTCACAAAAAAAATGTAAGGCTTTGTGAGTGTGGATTACATACCTGAATGGAGTTATCTGTGCCGGTCCTAAAATGGTCTACACCCCGATTTTTTTGTTTTGTTTTTGAAACTCTACGTTTTAGCTTCTGACTTGCTGTTTTGCAGATATCGTCTGCACCACCTACTTTAAGCATTTATTAGGACAATAACTTTAACCTTTATTGAGTAGCCCGCTTGCAAACGGGGCCAAGTCACTAAAAAAAAGTGATTTTGAAGAAATCGATTTCATGTCACAATAAAGCATCTTTGTTTTTATATGCGCTTCATATTTGTCTATAACTATGTTAGAGAGATCAGAGCTTTTAGAAAGTTATTCTAAAAATCCACATTAAAAAATATATATTTTTGAAGAATTCTTTTTTTTTTCGAATTGACATTGTAGCACCTTTTTTAAGTGATGTGCTCATTTAGCAAACAAATACATAATGTTGCTTAGTCTATAAATATAAAAGCCATTGATTAATAATAATAAAGTTTATAATATTATTATGACTATAAGCGTGCAAGTGCACCAAGAAAAGACAACTTTAAATAATTGTATATCGGTTCAATAATTTTTTACTGTACTCTACCAAGTATGTTTGTTTGTGTGTTTGTCAATCCAAGGACATCGGGTGCATCCACCTGAGCACAGAGCAGCTGGCAGACGCCACGGCCAGGCACGCCAAAGAGTGGATACGTCTGCTGGGAAAGAAGCTGCACCAACAGGCCTTTAACAAATTGACTTCCATCTACGATGAGATCACTGTAAGTAAATCAGCTCATTCTTAACAATAGGAGGCAACGATGACTTCTGCTCTGCAGTTTTGATGAGTCTGTAGAGCTGGGGCTTTCCCAGATCAATGTATATTTTGTAAGAGGTCGTGGCGCAGGATGTGATGACACATTTACATATCGGACGAGAGGAATGAGCATATCCTCTGGGAGCAGCTGACTTGGCGGCAGCAGAGGTTTCGCACTGGACGATGACATTACCCCCGCCACTCTGTGCCCTTTATAGCTTGTCGTACTGTCTCCAGTTTGAGATAATCCATGCTGTTTATTCTAACTGACCAACGCGACCATTCAATGGCTCCAAGCCATTTGTTTCATTGTTTTTTTTTCCATTACTTACTATATTAACATTGCATCATGGTGAATTCAGGCATAATATTGGAGTATACAAAAAAAAAAAACATACCATAAAACTTTTGACGCTATATATAGATCTAAATATTTCCCAGATGTTTAAAACTGTATACCGCTAGTAACATTCGGTCTTAATAGGTTTATACTAAACGAGAAGGGGTTTATGTTATTCAATACTTTTCTTGCAATACTGCTCCACAGCTACATTCACTGATAGGAAAATCTGCAATTTGAAATGCTTTCGCTTCGGTTATCTCCTTGAAGTCCATTCAGCGCTTAAGTGGTTATCTGGGAGTGAGAGAGAGAGAGAGAGAGAGAGACTAGGTGTTAATAATAATCATCATAGTAATTTACATAGCGCTTCTCTCCATGCTATACAATTTAGCATGCTCAGTGCGATCTTGGAAAAAAAATGTAGTGGCAGTTGTATTGGTATGTGAGGCACACAGCCAGTAGCCAAAGAGAAAGGTCTTTAAGCTCTCTTTAAAAAGACTCCTTTGTCTCAGATATTCTCTCAGTGTCTGAGGCCAGCATGTTCCATGCATGATTCAAATGAGCGCACTCTTAAGGTACTTCTTTTTGTGTCCACCTCACTAAATGTGTTTGCATTAATTGCAATTTCACACAACGTACTTTTATCTTAGGAATTCAGATTTCTGCTGTTGCGGTCAGAGTCAGCATTTAATATATCATTATTTCTATATCGAAAAAATGTGTTTCAATGTCTCTTTTGTTAAAAAAAAAAAGCAAAAACATTTCCTGTATTCTTTCTATGTTAGTGGGCAGCAGTGTTGGTCCACCCAAACATCCAATGATAATGGTACCACATTATGATACCACATTATGATACCTCGTTATGGTATTGACGTAAAGTAGTATGGTGATGCATGAGGTTAGAATTAATTAACTCCCTTGTTTGTTTTTTAGTTGTGATTGCCTTCCTTTGTAATTGATGGTCACATTCTTTTGGTGACCCCTGGGTGAGTGACCCTTGTCCGTTTAGCATGAGCGAGCACGGGAAGGGAGGGGGGAGGGGGTTCGGACCATGTGGTGTGTAGTTAGAGATAAGAGACTGGTTAGGCTGCTTCTTGTGTTCTTCTTAAATCGTGTTATTACTATTGACTTGTGTTGAGCTTCGATGTTATGTGTTATGTTGAATTAAAAGTTGTTAGTAATTATTCCTGACGTCGTTACTAAATTGCTTGGATGAAAGTTAGGGCGAGAGTTAAGGGTTTCTTCAAGGGTACCAAAAAGCAATTGTGATAAACTGCCCACCCTGGACAGCATTACGTAACAGTGTGAAAGCTGAACTAAGTGTTTGACCTAAAAGTTCTAAATTATTTTATAGTTGTGTTCTTTATTTTCTTGTGCTCTACCACCAGGACAAATCATCTGACCTTGAGGACACCACCGACAACCTTGACGAGCTAAAGTCCGTTCTGACCACCGTGCAAACGATCAAGGACAACCTGCTGACCTGGGAGACCAGATGGAGGGCGGTGCAGGAGGAGTACCGCACCCTGAAGATGTACGACACCCCGGTGAGTGCTAATCATTTATAGACTTGAAAAAAAGAGGCCATGAAAACAGGCGGCCATAATTCTAAATCCAGCTTTTGTCATACAGGTTCGGCTGAAATTGTTACTTTTCACATTTATACCTTGACCATGCTAAAAATACAATATACTTTAGGTTCCTTTTAAGTAACGCTTTAAAACCTTTCATCTGTATCTCTCAGTAAGCTATGAAAACCTTCATATGAAGCTGTGAAACTTTTGCGTTCAAAATGACGTGCCATGGGGCTAGGTGGCCGAGCGGCAGCGCGTTCGACTGGCGATCCGAAAGTCCTGATGGCTAGGATTTTTTTCCCCCGGATATGAGTGTGCTGGCCACACATCCCTTAGTAAACCGTGGCCACAGAAACTGGTGAACGCTGCTTCCCCGGCCCTATGATCAGTTAGATCCGAAGGGTACTTTACTTACTTTTTTAGAAATCTGGCTTGTTTGTCCCCAAGTTTTGGCGAGTGTTTTGTTTAAAACTAAATCTTTTATTATTTCGTTTTTTGGACCTATTTATCTTTTGTTTTACAAGAAAAAAAATTCCAAGATACTCGCGCAAACTGAAGACTTGAAAAAAACGTCTGCTTTTAAAAAAAGGATCTGTTTTTTTCTTTTTAGCATTTTTTTGCATACAGTGATATAGTCGACTTAATTTCGGGGGTTTTAATCTTACGATTGTAGCTTTCGCGTATGTATTAGTTTTTAAGTGACATCTAGATCTCCACTTCTTCTTAGGTTCCAGACGAAGAGCTTCAACAGCAGGCGGACGTGCCAGCTTTTTACGAATCCGTCCTGCTGAAGGCCAAAAACAGAGATTGCCGATTGGTGGTTGTCAAGGCCAAATTTAAAATGGTAATTATATCTATCTATATATATAAAATGCTATGTGTGTGTGTTCAACCAATCGAATTTGGCTTATTTAAAGACACGTGACCTTATTGCCTCAAAATTTAACCTTTGCAGTTTGACTTAGCACATGTAGATAACGTATCGGACTGCCATGTGGTCGACCCGGGCTCGATTCTCTCGTTAGTCTATACCTTTATTTTCTTTAAAAAATGTATTTCAATTTATATTACTTTACAAAGAAAAATTGTAGATCCAGCAACACCTGGCCCATTTTTAACCCGATTACAATATTTATTTTAAATTTGTTTCCTTAACGTCTTCAGTAAAAAAAAAATAATTCTAAATTATCATGTATAGCTTTCTGTTAATTGTAGTTTATACATTTTTTATCTGTAGCTTATACAGGCTTGATTCACACACCCCTCCCCCCGGGCAACGCCGGGAAATTAAGCTTGTGTTTATAAATATATATGTCAGATTATAATAGGCCTGCTAAGTTCTCAGTCTGAACAAGAGTTGTTTTTAATCAAGTAAAAACCCTTATTATGATGATAACATTCGTGTTTGTAAAGTTTGTTTGATTGTGTTCACTGTCTCTGCTTGCAATAGATTACAGAACACCACGTCAACAGCTTTAAGGAAGAGTGTGAGAAGTTCTTCAACAGGTTCATAGAACAAGGCCCAGGTTCTGTGGGAGAGAATCTACAATTAGGTACATTACACCGTTTAACTTTACAGCCGTTAGTTTCGTAAACTCTGTTGATACATCCATGGCGACACTTTCTATGTCTACTTTTTAAATAGCAAAAATCTTGTGTGGGGAACCAAACTGATCATAGAGCTGGTGAAACAGCGGTTCACTAGTTTCTGTGGCCACGGCATGCTAAGGGATGTGTGGCCAGCACAATGCCCAGCCGCCTTTACTTTACCCCAACTAATGTAGCCTCGGACACCCTCAAATCCCGGGAAAAAAATACTAGCCTTCACCAGGATTCGAATTCAGAACCGTCGGATCGCCAGTCGAACGCGCTGCCCCACCATATATATACATATACCATCAGCTATATTTTTAATTGAAGTTGAGAGGATCTATCCTAATGTAAACCTAAAAACACGTGACAATTATAAGACATTACAGACATTCTCATTGGCTCAATTAGTCTAACCGTTGTTCCAGGGGATTCACTGATGCAGAAGTTTTCCCAAGAGGCTGATGAGCTTGAGGAGAAGAGGCTGGAGCTGTCTAAGGCGGAGAAGCTCTTCGAGCTCCCCATCACAGTGCACGAGCGTCTGATGGACGTGAAGAAGCAGATCGCTGGGCTGCAGCAGGTGTACGCCCTGTACAGGGAACTGGACGTAAGCGTTGTCTAAACGTGTAAATGTTGCGACAAACGTATATCTTATATTTGTGGCTGCTAATTGACGTGCTAAAACAAATGTCTGCATGGATTATTCACAGGGAGGTCGTAGGTAAGTAATCCCATTGGACCGAATTGATCCATAGGGGTCGACGAAGCAGCGTTTAATTAGTTTCTATGGCTACGGCATACTAGGTGATTGTCTCGCCACAGCCGCCTTTACTTTACCCCACAACTAAGATCAGGTACCCATCAGAGCTGGGTAGACTCAGTGACACCCTCCAGACCCGGAAAAAAAAATCCTAGCCTGCAGCAGGATTCGAACCCAGGACCTTACTGTACGCTAGTCGAACGCACTGTTGCTCGGCAAATGCGACCCCATGGGAAAGTCGTGATGGTGTCAAATTGAAGAGCTTATTTTTTTTTATGATGTATATCCTATTTGTGTTTTGTTTTTTAGGATCATCAGCTTTTCCCCCCACACGATCATTATCACATTGAAGAATAAACAGTTTTCGACATGGGAAGAATATAGGAAACTACTGCGTTTAATGATTAATTGAAACAGTGCCGAATTTCAATTGATTTGCTCTACAAAAACAAAACGCCTCTTATTGATGTCATTTCTTGAAATCAGAGCGTACAGCGTTTTGAACAAAAAGAAGATTCTTTAAATATAACGGATAAAAATTTACTATTAAAAATGTTATACTCTGTGATAACAAAACGAAAAGTACTGTAAAAATACTGTAAATTACAGGTTTTCGTGGATTCGGTTTAAGTGCATTTTAATAGAGAATTTGCGCAATGTGTTGGTCTATGTTGGCCTGGACAGCCAAGATCTACTCAATGTTATCAGCTATAGAAAACTGATTTGTAGAAGCAAAATGTTGCTTTATGTCAACATAATCCAGAATAACAAATTCTTATTTTTTTACAGTACTCCTGTGGAGTCAAGGTTGTTTAATGTTCTCTTCTTTAACCCAGGCTGCCAAGAACAAATGGTCTGAGACCCTCTGGGTGGACCTTGACATCGAACTACTCAGCAAAGGAATCGAAGACTTCCTCAAGAACCTCAGGAAGATGCCGAAAGCAGTCAGGACGCTGCCGCCGGCCGTGTCCCTTGACCAGCTAATGAAACAGTTCAAGTAAGTCGATGGATAAACGCTGTGCTATTATTATGCCTATGATAACTTTTGTCCGAAAAGTACTTTACTTAATTATCTGGCAGTAACTGTTCGTGACACCTAGTATTGTGATACTCTAAAGCTGTTGAGGGATCTTCATTCCCAGACAAACCCACTGTGTATGCATGCTTATCACTATGAGATGCGGGTGTAAATAGAAAAAATGTGAGCATAACCCAGGATCAAAGACTTTTATTTTTCTTCTTTTATATCTTTACATAAATGTAGGGCGTATGATGGGCATAACTAGGTTTGATTTATCTGGCAAAGAGTTGAAGTTATTAAATGAATTCAATTGTTAATAAAGCATGGTAGAGAAATATAATTAATGAAGCTTTCTGTGTTATTTTGAAGAATTCTATTCGGTTAGTCTTGCATACTTCACACAAGACCTTGTCTCGTCATTGCACACACTGAACCCTGCATTGTTAACCCTGAACCCTGCATTGGACACCCTGAACCCTGCATTGTACACCCTGAACCCTGCATTGTACACCCTGAACCCTGCATTGTCTACCCTGAACCCTGCATTGTACACCCGAACCCTGCATTGTACACCCTGAACCCTGCATTGTTAACCCTGAACCCTGCATTGTACACCCCGAACCCTGCATTGTACACCCTGAACCCTGCATTGTACACCCTGAACCCTGCATTGTTAACCCTGAACCCTGCATTGTACACCCTGAACCCTGCATTGTCTACCCTGAACCCTGCATTGTACACCCTGAACCCTGCATTGTACACCCTGAACCCTGCATTGTTAACCCTGAACCCTGCATTGTACACTCCGAACCCTGCATTGTACACCCTGAACCCTGCATTGTACACCCTGAACCCTGCATTGTTAACCCTGAACCCTGCATTGTACACCCTGAACCATGCATTGTAAACACTGAACCCTGCATTGTACACCCTGAACCCTGCATTGTTAACCCTGAACCCTGCATTGTACACCCTGAACCCTGCATTGTACACCCTGAACCCTGCATTGTACACCCTGAATCCTGCATTGTTAACCCTGAACCCTGCATTGTACACCCTGAACCCTGCATTGGACACCCTGAACCCTGCATTGTACATCCTGAACCCTGCATTTTACACCCTGAGCCCTGCATTGTACACCCTGAACCCTGCATTGTACACCCTGAACCCTGCATTGTACACCCTGAACCCTGCATTGTACACCCTGAACCCTGCATTGTACACCCTGAACCCTGCATTGTACACCCTGAACCCTGCATTGTAGACACTGAACACTGCATTGTACATCCTGAACTCAGAATTGTACACCCTGAACCCTGCATTGTAGACACTGAACACTGCATTGTACATCCTGAACTCAGAATTGTACACCCTGAACCCTGCATTGTAGACACTGAACACTGCATTGTACATCCTGAACTCAGAATTGTACACCCTGAACCCTGCATTGTAGACACTGAACACTGCATTGTACATCCTGAACTCAGAATTGTACACCCTGAACCCTGCATTGTAGACACTGAACACTGCATTGTACATCCTGAACTCAGAATTGTACACCCTGAACCCTGCATTGTAGACACTGAACACTGCATTGTACATCCTGAACTCAGAATTGTACACCCTGAACCCTGCATTGTAGACACTGAACACTGCATTGTACATCCTGAACTCAGAATTGTACACCCTGAACCCTGCATTGTAGACACTGAACACTGCATTGTACATCCTGAACTCAGAATTGTACACCCTGAACCCTGCATTGTAGACACTGAACACTGCATTGTACATCCTGAACTCAGAATTGTACACCCTGAACCCTGCATTGTAGACACTGAACACTGCATTGTACATCCTGAACTCAGAATTGTACACCCTGAACCCTGCATTGTAGACACTGAACACTGCATTGTACATCCTGAACCCTGCATTGGACACCCTGAACTCAGAATTGTACACCCTGAGCCATGTACACCCACACCCTGCTTTACACACCTTACACCTGTTATATGCCGGAGCACATAAGGTTCGTGATTTCTAGGAGGGGTATATCCACTTGTAGATTTCAACACTGCCGGAGCTTTTTAAGTAACAACCTAATTTTGAACTAGTTAAAATGAAACTCTTGTTTAACGGAACATCAGACTTTAGTCCTCAAAGAAAAGGGACTTTGTACATATAAAATGTAGTAAAACACAATAGTAAATAAAAATGCGACTGGCCTAGATGACTCTTAGGATAGGACTGTCAAAACGTGGTCTCGACACCAGAGGGTCTTAAAAATGATTGATTTCTATTGATCGTGACGAACCTACGTGAAACAACTTCACGGGGATGTAGGGGACGATTGAATACTTGTTAGATTCATAGCAAACGTGAATCCCCAAGCATGGTGATACATCACGCCGTACCCTTCCCACATTGGGGAAAATATAACTTTTACTTAACACACCCTACGTCGCACACCTTAAACGTAGCGCCCTTTGAGTTGAACACGGCGTTGTGGCTCCTCCGTAGGGAGTCTCTGCCCCTGATCGTGGACCTGAAGTCCGAGGCCCTGAGAGATCGTCACTGGAACGAGCTGATGGTCAAGACCGAGCAATACTTCGACATGAACCCGAAGACTTTCACGCTTGCCGGAATCTTCAGCATGAAACTGCACCGGTTCTCCGGACTGATCACAGAGATTGTGGTGGCAGCCATCAAGGAGATGAGCATTGAAAAGGTTAAAAAATCATTTACTAAAACCTCTTACACGTTTTCCCATAGTTCTTTAGCAAACTTTATGAAAATTTGTGTAGCTTTTTATCTTAATTTCATATTAATTGTGGTGTTCTAAGTTTTAAGAAAGTTTTCAATTGTATAATTAGGGAAGCAAATATCTTTCCTACTAGTTGTTGTGCCCATCAAAATGACGTAGAAAAATTGAGACCGTGTTTTATTTTAATGTCTATAACATGTCTACTTAACGATAAACAAATAATGATACAAGAAAAGAACTATCTTCTCAAAAGATATCTACCCAAAGTATTAACAAGTTGAAATATCTATAACATTTGTTATCTTAAAACTTTCGGCCATACGACATTGATCATGCTTCAAAACGTTCTTTATATTTATGTTAATATGGTTTATGTGGGGAAAAAACAAGAGCATATAAATATCAAAAATTGTCCGTTGTGCTCTTTAACATTTTACGTTTGTGTACGCTGGATTGGAAAGGATTTCTTAACATTATTGCTGTTCGTTATTGTTATTCATTATTGCAGCACGTTAGCGCGTGCTGGATTGCCTTGTTTGGCGGTAGATCCTAGAACTAGGCTAGAAAACTGCCTCTCTCCATCGGGCAACCCATTTGATTTTTCCAAGGTATCACCGAGTTCAATGCAGAACCTAGACCTTGTGGACAAGATTCCTTCACACTATTAAGTAATCGATTACATTTCCCCAGGGTATCACGGAGGTGGAGGAGATGTGGAAGAAGGCCAAGTTCATCGTCCTGCCGTATGTCAAGGGCAACCGGAAGTCCTACGTCCTGGGGCCCATAGACGAGATTCTGCAGAACCTGGACGACTGTAGTGTCAACCTCCAGAGCATGTCGGCTTCCAGGTTCATTGGGCCTTTCCTCAACCTAGTGCAGTCCTGGGAGAAGGCCCTGTCCAAAATGTCAGAGGTCATTGATGTAAGTGGTTACTTTGTGGGACAAATGAGTTTGCATGTGGTTACCTTGTGGGACAAATGACTTTTCTACGCTATTACCTTAGTTGGACATATATGTTTGTCCAGGGTCACTTTGTGTATTTCTGCATACTTAGTTTGAAAAACTATTATGTACGCAATAATTTACTTAAGAAAAAGAGTTGTGTTATTTAATTAACTAGTTATTGGGTCCCCCATTTTGCTGAGCTCAATATTAGGCTTATGTTTACGGTATAACTCGAAGTACTGGTTACTGGGGGAAGAAAATAAGATTAGAGTACCAAGACCATTACTAAAAACAGTAAACTGATATAGGTCAGAAACAATTGGGGCCAAGACTTGAACCCGGTTCTCTTCCTACCTGCAGGTGTGGCTCCAGGTACAGAGAAAGTGGATCTACCTGGAAGGCATATTTGGTGGAGGTGACATTAGCAAGCAACTGCCGGAGCAGGCCAAGTTCTTTGACAAGATCGACAGGCAGTTTAAAAAGGTACAGCGTGTTTCTCTATTGTTTGTGTGTGTGTGTGAGAGTGTGCGAGAGAGAGAGAGAATGAGAGAGAGCGAGAGAGAGCGAGAGAGAATAAGAGAGTTGGAGAATGTGCTAGTGTGAACCTGTGTGTGTCTGTGTGTTTGCTTGTTTGAAGCAAACTTGTAGGAGCAGGAATTTGATAGACGGTTAAAAGTAAAACTAATTCTCGATGTTGTCATTTTTATTTTCCAAGTGTCTCGTTTCTGAAACTATCTGTCAACATTTTATAAACACATCCCATACATCTAACACATGCATACATAAAAAATATATTATAATAGCTAAACATTAGTAAAACTAAACATATTACCAGAATGCAAACTATTTACTATAAAAATACCTCAACTTATGGCACCTACTTTCGATTTCAACTTCTTCCGGTCACATGACCTGCCAACATATCGCCCGAAATCCTTATTATCACCCTGTCCACAGATCATGGACTCGACCAATGACAACCCGAACATTAAGATTGCTACCCACGTGGACGGACGCTACGAGGAGCTGAACTCTCTATCCCTCGGCCTGGAGAAATGCCAGAAGTCTCTGAACGACTACCTGGACTCGAAGAGAAATGCCTTCCCGAGGTGAAACAAAATATATTTTTGTTTATTTTTAGTGCTCAGTATGTTCAGACTTATTAACTCTGATTGTTTGTATAGTTTATTCAGTCGATATATCGGCTTTATTGAAAGGAACGTAGAAAAAGACATTACAGAAGTTAGAAAGAATTTGATCTCTATAATAACGTTATGTCTGTAACTTACAGGTAATCATGAGAGACAGACTAGATCTATAGGTGTTGTCTATAGTTGTTTGCTAAGTTTCAATCAGGCGAGGTATGTTTACGTGTTTGATCGTGGAGAAAACGTATGAATTAGAGTGAGACAATTCTTATCTGGTACGTTTACAGATGTTCCTTCTATGTAGAAGATTATTACGTCCACTAGGCCCAAAACTCCCGCAAGGCGGCAGGGATTGGTCGGCAGCAGGGGTTAGAACCCGGACGCAGGTCCAGCCGGGCGTGTGTGTTCAGTCGTAGTTTCAGGGGAACGGTCAAAACAGTCAAATAGTTCAGGTGTTAGTCTTGTTAGGGGAATTTTTAACTGAGTTTTTATACTAGTAGGGCCTGATGACGGATCTTAAAGGTTGGAGGTAAAGTTATTCTACGTGGAATTGTACAACTATCATCTATTACAGCGGTCGGCAACCTTTTGCTAAGTGTCTGCCAAACTAAGATTCCTAAATCATTCAGATTGCCAACAGCCTAAAAGTCAACCTGCTCTATTATACTTGAAAAAAAAATGTTATAAGACAATTAATTTAACTCCCTAGCAAGACCAAGGCCAAAAGCAAAGGGGATTATTTATAGAGAAAATCGTTAAAGTATTTTATATTTAATAACAAAATTAACGTGTTTGTGATATCATCCTTTTATATTTGCATTTATATCAAATACAATATTTTATTACTAAACTTCACGTTTACGATAATTATTGTCTTAAGATTAACATCTGTTAGATAAAAGTTATGATTAGGATCTAACACCTACTAATTGCTAACAATTATAATATTGGATCTCAATAACTGAGAAGATTTTAATTATATGAGAAGCTCGAAAATCTTGTGAAATTAACATGATTGGGATTGAATACGTAGTAATCAAACAACCTGAGTAGTTAATGTAATGTTTAAAAAAAAAACATATAAATTGTTTAGTCTTTTAATATTTATATAATTTTCAAATACTTTTACAGTTTGATATCAAAGTTATAAGTTGTAAAACATTTTTTTTTTAGAAAAAAAAAAGAAACATTAGCTCAAATAAAACGGGTTAATTATCTCCCTTTAATAAAAAAAAAAAGTTTCCACATTTGATTCAGTAATGATGCCAAAAAAGGTATGTTTTGTAATATAACAAATATTACTGACTAATTAATTTATCTTTATATAAATTCAACATTATCGTATTCATTAAAAGATTTAATTATTAGATAATTGAAAAAATTTACATTAAACAGTTGTAAATAAACATTTTCTGCATTACTTGTTTGTCTATTTAAGGAGTAGTTTATATTTTAAACATCAATAATTACATGCTGATGACGCTGTCAGGTGACTTTAGCGTTATCGGTGCATTGGCTAAAAATGCAATTGTGTGACATTATGTTACATAGTGATGTGACGTAAGGGTGTGACGTAAGGGTGTGACGTAAAACAATGACACACAGCTGTGACAGTATGTTTGTGATGTAATAATGAAACTGTTGACGTCCACATTTTTATTCTCAGGTTTTTCTTCATATCTGACGACGAACTACTCAGTATTCTGGGGTCTTCTGATCCCGAGTGTGTCCAGGAACATATTATTAAGGTAAGGTACACTATTGATGTACAGATCTTGCTTACTTACTTACTGCCCATAACGCCGTTGGCGTATTGTACAGCAACAAAGTCTTTCCATCTTTCTCTGTCACGTGCGACAATTCTGATTGTTCCCTGAGGAGTGACTCAAATCCCCTTTAATTCCTTTTCTACTGTTCCTCGACAGGTTACTTTTGGTCGTCCTCTTTCTTTTCCTTCTGTCGTCAAATGTAGGGCTTTGTTTGCAGATGTTCCCTTCCTCCATTCTCAGCACATGACCAATCCATCACCAACGCTTTTTTCATTATGATTGTGCCCATTGACAAGCCCTAATGAGGTGTGACCTTTTCAAATGGAAGAGATCATTAACTTCCGGTGACATTTCCCGCCATTTTCAAAAAAAAACTTGCTTTTGGTGGTGTTTGACAGTTCAACCTCGATGGTCAGTTCTGGTCTTTTAGAAATATACAAAGGCTTCAAGATTAGTTATGAGGAATTCGTTTTAAATATCAAAAGTGAGTAGGCGATAATTAATACTCAAAGTGTTAGTCAAGTTAGGTTACATTTTTAGCTTTGTTTGAAAAATAAATCAATCAAGAGTTGCGTCCTTTGTTATTAAAACACAATGCGTACATTGATAAAAACAAAAAACGAAAATTATTTTGCATCAAGCAATTAGTTTGGAATTATAAATAGGTGATTGCTAGGTGATTCTTCAAATCTGACATTCACAATTCATCGTTTTCTTTTGGCAACATCTTTTGGAAATGAAATTTAATCCACTTCAACTTTTCGTACAACCAGTAACGCTGCACACACACATGAGTAATCTAAAATGAAAGTGAATTTAAAACGTATAATTAAATAATCCCTAAAAATAAAGTTGTCCTTATAAATACTTTATATTAATATTTATTATGCATTATTCTTCCAAAGATTGCGCCCGTTGCCACATACAAAGAAATAACAAAAGAAGTTAATTGATCTATAAATGGTTTTTAAAATATTCGGAAACATGTCAGTCAGGTGCGTCTAATAAGGATTTTAAAATGCGCACCAGAAATGTAATAACATAAACACAGATAAAAATCGGGTGTGGGTTTTTGGTAGCGGGAAGTGGGTGAAAACAATGTAATTAGAGACCGACCGAACTTCGGTTTCGGCGCCGAAAAAAGGCAAAAACCATTTTTCGGTGTTGTACTCCTCTGTAACTAATCATCGCATAAGGTTAAAACTTGGCAATTTTCTTTATCACTATGTTTTCTTTAATCCCATGCATGATTTTGAAGATTCGTTAATAACTTTATTATTTTTGAATTTTTATGTGTCAATATGCAAATTTTATATGCATTTTTAGTAGAAAATTCATATTTTTTAAAATAATAAAGATATTAGCATAATCATTCATAGTAAGATAGATAATGTAAATTCAAAGCAATAACAGAAAACAGATTTGAATTATCTTCTTTGTAAAAAAAGTTGTAAGAAATTTAAAAAAACTGTTTGTCAACCATTTTTATGGTTGCTATGGCAAAAAAAGATATAAAAAAAAAATTCACCCCTAGTATACATAAAACAAACAGCTAAATGTGATAGGGCAATTAAACATTTTTAGGTATGCGAAATATAAAAAAAATTCTAGAAAGGTGTCGGACCTTAACTTTCTAATTCAGACTGCTACGTTATTGCTGCATCTATTACTCTTATTTATACTTTCCTTCAGTTAAGCTGTTGTGAATTAATCTGTGTGAAGTAGGGATGTTAAACGAACACCGGAATTCGAGAGGAAATCATTCATAACGGTTTACCACGATTTATTTATCTTTTTATCTCGAACAAATATTTTTAAACCCTGTTTGATTCGCACAAAACAATTCATTAACATTATATTCCTTGCAAACACTCTTTTGTCAGAGGCGACTTATGTGCCTATTGTTTGTTTTTTTTCTTTTTCAAATCCCGAATATTGCTTGTGAATTTGCGATACCAAAGAAACGCAGATGTTAACGCTAGTCGTCGACACAAATATTTGATTTATGTATTCGAAAAGAAAAAAAAAAACTGGAATTTCCCCACTGACGCTGAAAGCTCCTAACAGACAAATAGACCGATTTCCGTAGGGTTGTTAGATGCTTGGACTTCAAAAAGGCAGACATAGAGAGACAAAACAGAAGTCTTATTTAGTGCTTCATTTGAATCTTCCCCGTTAAACCCTTCAATCAGTTCAGTTTTATTACAATAGCTGACAATATTTGTCTAGTGGTAAAACTGACCTAAAAAGAGTCTTTTTCAAACTTAAACAGGCTTTTAATTTAATGTACACTGAAAAGCAATTTGCAATAGGGTAACTTAAAAAAAAAAAAAAAACTTTGCAGCGCATGGAATTTTTTTTAATTTTATGTTCATCCTTTTTATGGGATTTTTTTTATTTAAGTATACTTTTTGCAAATATTATTTTAATGCGTGCATCATATCTATATTTAAAAAAAATCTATATAAGTCTAAATTTAAAATTCATGACAATACAGTTTTGATTTCTCACAATCCAAAATCACCAGGTTCTAAGTTTCAATGGTCCATTCTATTAATTTGGTTTATAAAATTATGTTTTTAGTATAATCTACGCAAATTTGTATTTTTATACCTATAACTTACTTTGCCCAAGAGCAGGAGGGAGGGGAGGGGGAACCAAAACCCGGTTTATAATCGGATTTAAAGAACCGAAAATTGGTTTTGAGAAAAAACGATATAACATACCTGCTGGTTCTATGGTTTACTTACATAGAGCAACCATAAACTAATATTACTGTTACACAAAAAATTGCAGTCTTTTTTATTTTTTTTAATGACATTTACTTTTTTTTCGGTTATGGTTTCGGCCGAATGTGTAGTGAAATTTTTATTATCAGCATCGGTTTCGGCCGAAAGTCAATTTATTACATTCGGTATGGTTTCGTTTTCGGCCGAAACAAAAAATTTGGTTTCGGTCGGTCTCTAAATGTAATAGAATGCTTACAAATCGGCTTGACACCTATGTGCCAAGTTAAATCTCCAGTAGCTGGTCAATTAACCCTATAAGGATCTGGTCTGCCGCCTAGAAACATTCACACGTAACGTACAAAATTGAAGCAAATTTAAAAGATTTACAAAGTCTGCTTTGTGAGCTGGCGAGTTTAAGTACAAATCAATGCAATTCATAGTCTGGTAGTTACTTACACACCATTTGACGCCTTTTGCTCTAATCAACGTTAATCAAAACATGGAATATTCCGGGCCTCAACCGTGGAGCGTTACGTCCTACTGTTCTATTACTATTGAAGTTCTCCTATCTCCCGCTTTCAGATGTACGACAATATAGCGGCCCTACGGTTCGTCAAGAGCCCCATGAACCAAAAAGACCTTGTGGTGACGGCCATGATCTCGGCGGAGAAGGAGGTGATGGAGCTGAGGTCCCACATCAACACCAATGAGAGGGTCGAGGTCTGGATGACGTCGGTGCTGAACGAGATGAGGCGCACCAACAGGCTCATCACCAAGGAGGCCGTCTTCTACTACAGCTACCAGAAGACAAGGTAAGATCACCAAGTAGGCCGTCTACTACTACAGCTACCAGAAGACAAGGTAAGATCACCAAGTAGGCCGTCTACTACTACAGCTACCAGAAGACAAGGTAAGATCACCAAGTAGGCCGTCTACTACTACAGTTACCAGAAGACAAGGTAAGATCACCAAGTAGGCCGTCTACTACTACAGTTTCCAGAAGACAAGGTAAGTCGACTCGTGCTGGCAACTGTAACGATGAAAATGTGTACAAACCCCAAAAACAACTGTTGCTACATTATGTAAATCAGTGGTCTCATACATCAGACTTTAAACCTCACTTCACCGGAGTGGTCGAACCGAGACTAATCTCTTAGGGTTCGGAGGACAAACACACTTGTACTACGTAGCACAGCTAAATCAACGTATAGGTTCGGTGTAAACCGTTGACCGTTCCCATCCACTCTTTCCTCCTGCAAGGCAGGGCAGTCTAAAAGCAAATGCTCGACCGTCTCTTCTGCTTCAAAGCAATGTCGACACCGCGAATCATAAACCAGATCCCCCCTCTATCCAGGGTAGTGCCATCGGGACCTCTGTGGAACAACACCACAAAGGGGTTATGCGTACGTGCCTGGGCTATACCCAATGCACAACCCATTATTAGTCGCCTTTTACGACATGCAAGCGGGACTAAGCAGTGGGTTATTATTTCACCTGGTCATTGCCTGGACCCTTCACCGGGAGGGGAACGGGCTAGACCAGCATGCAACAGTATCAACGTGAACCACTAGATGATAAATAATATACTGCCAATAATTATCAGATTTCGCGGTCGATTTGGTTCACGTGCTATCAGCGACTTTTCAACGGTTCTGTTTGGGTTGATCCTCAGGGCGGACTGGATGCTGGACTATCAAGGCATGGTCTGTCTGGCAGCGAGCCAGGTCTGGTGGACCTGGGAAGTTGAGGACGTCTTCAGAAAAATCAAAACTGGCATAAAAACGGCCCTCAAAGACTTCGCCACCAAAATGCACGGGCAAATTGATCAGCTCGTAGTTAAAGTAAATTTAATATATTATGATACATATTGTTTGTTTATAATTTTTTTCCAAGGTAATGAAACCTACACATTTACAAAGTTTGTGCTTATTTCCTTGTGCTACTCTGCGGCGTGACTCCTGCGCTCTCGGTTTTGGGGGTTGACCTCTCGGTTCTCCTCATGTCTGCCTCTGCATTTGAATGCCAAGCTTTTTCTTGGCCTCGAGAATTTCGGAATGTCCGTCTTGGGGTGTCTTGGTGTGTCTTGGTGTGTCTTGGGGTGTCTTGTGGTGTCTTGGGGTGTCTTTACCTTGCTTATTTGAGGGAGTGACCAATCCAACCCCGTTCCCGTCAGGCCATTATCTGGCCATAAGTCGTGTCTCGTCCTTCACTAAAGGTCTAAGTTTCTTTTCATTCCGTCTATGCTGCTAACCTTAATTACGTTTATGAAAGCAGCAATCGACAACGATATTATAGAGTCTTTGGTCAAACTTTTGTGTTTTCCCAGGCTTCTGACTAAACCTTTAGTTAAAGTAAATATACTCTCTAATAAACTATATAACATTGTTTTTTCATTCGTTGACTTACAAAAGACTGGGATATTGATTAAGTTTGTAGGTAAAAAGTTTTAAGTCAATGTTGAGACGCCTGCTATATGATCTATGTTTGTGGTTTCAATGTGACATGGAAGCTGTCTGGGAGAGTTGCACTTGACCATGTTTTAACTTTCCCTTTTTTTTTTGCTAGATCCGCTCGCAGCTGCCTAAGAATGACCGGAAGAAGTACAACACCGCGCTGATTGTCGACGTCCACGCTAGGGATATAGTGGACAGCTTTGTCAGAGACAGGTAGGTCGCAAAGACAGGTAGGTCGCAAAGACAGGTAGGTCGCAGATACAGGTAGGTCGCAGAGACTGGTAGGTCGCAGAGACAGGTAGGTCGCAGAGACTGGTAGGTCGCAGAGACGGGTAGGTCACAGAGACTGGTAGGTCGCAGAGACAGGTAGGTCGCAGAGACTGGTAGGTCGCAGAGACAGGTAGGTCGCAGAGACTGGTAGGTCGCAGATACTGGTAGGTCGCAGAGACGGGTAGGTCGCAGAGACTGGTAGGTCGCAGAGACAGGTAGGTCGCAGAGACGGGTAGGTCGCAGAAGACGGGTAGGTCGCATAAGCCGGTCAATAAGGTTTAAAATATACAGCATCTTACAGCATATACAGTGGCCTAGCGGCAACGTGTTCGACTGGCGTTCTGAATGTCCTGGGCTCGAATGCTGGTGAAGGCTAGGATTTTTTTCCAGGTCTGGAGGGTACCTGTTCACTTCTGTACCCATGGGCATCAAAGACTGGCGAAGTGTGTAAACCGCCGATAGGTTGCCATTAAAAATACACCGGCGGGTGAACGCTTAGGGGACAGCTCCCGCTGCGGGTCCGAGACCCATTGCACTGCTGAGAGGCCACGGGGTCTCGGTGGGGAGGAAGCAATGGATACAGCAACCCGTCTCAGAGCCACCCGGTGCCTAGATGCCTATAGTATAGGATTTGTGTTACCGGGTGACAGTGCAGGTATACATGCAAGCCGCCACAATAATGATCCTTAGGGGAACCTAATATAAAAAAAAAATTCCAATAAAACAGGCCAGTATAAGCTACAATAAACAGAAAGCTATAAATCTAATAGTAATTAAACATATTTTTTTAGGAAAGTAATTTAAAATAAATATTGTAGGCCTAATGGGTTAAAAAAGAGGAAGGTTATTTTTATTTAACCAAAATTTAAATTGCCCGGTGTTGCTCGTAGATTTATAATCATTTTTTTATAAGTAATATTAAAAGAAATAAAAATAATAGTCGACTAAAGGTATAAGCTAACTGGAGATTCGAACCCGGGTCGCCAGCATGGCTCTCCGATAAGCTAGCATAGACACATTTCCGAAGTGAATCGCAAAAATATAATATGAGACAATAAGGTCACGTGCCCTTAAATTAACTAATATGATTGGTTGAACAAACACACAGTCTACTTTATATACATTAATGCATTTGTGTGTTACACTATATTCTACTTCCTGTTTACCTCTAGTATCAATATATTCTACTTCCTGTTTACCTCTAGTATCATGGACGAGAAGGAGTTCGAGTGGGAGTCACAGCTCCGTTTCTACTGGGTGCGAGAGCCTGACGAGCTCTACATCAAACAGTGCACCGGCTCCTTCCTGTACGGCTACGAGTACATGGGGCTCAACGGGCGGCTGGTCATCACGCCCCTGACCGACCGCATCTACCTCACCCTGACCCAGGCGCTGTCCATGAACCTCGGGGGCGCCCCGGCCGGACCCGCGGGCACGGGCAAGACAGAGACCACGAAGGATCTGGCCAAGGCGCTGGGTCTCCTCTGCGTGGTGACGAACTGTGGGGAAGGAATGGATTACAAGGTTTGCTGGGATTGGTTCAGATAAGAGCTCATCATATTAGTAGACTTTCCCACCTAAACAATGTAAAATCCCTAAATTCACAAACTTTTCAAGGGGAAAAAAGTCCAAGCATTAAACGACCTCTAAAAACAAATGTTTATCGTATAAATCCTGTTTGCCTTTTTCATTATGAAAAACCTTTTGTAAGATTTGCCACCAACGAAGAAAATCATAAACAAAAAGATTAATAGACATCAAAATATCTATAAAGTGTTAAAACCACTAAGCTGAATATACATATAGCTTAGTGTTAAACATCAGGGAATTGAGCTATTTATGTACTTTCAATAGGAATTTTTCAGTGCGCACCGTAAAGTGTAAAGCAAAAAAGAAACAGACATAAATTGACTTTGAAGCGGTTTGAGTAATTTAAAAAATTTCATCGCGATAGGATGACGGGAAACGGGTGGAGGTCAGGTCACCAGGCAGAAACATACATACCTTCATATATATACATGCAAAAGTGAACTTAGTATAAAGGATTTAAGAAAGCCGTAATAATCTTGAACAAAATGCATGATTAAAACTCGCACCAAAGATAAGCGTTGGACGCAATACTCTTCCATATAAAAAAAAATCATCTGTAAAATATAATATAAGATGAAATAAGATAATGCTCTAGAATACAATATAGTGAAAAAAATTTATTTAGAAATGAGTTTATGATTCAACATTTAGCTGTCTGCGTGTATTATGAAACCACTCGTTAAGTCTTTGGTTATTTCCGGTTGCAGGCCTTCGGTAAAATCCTGTCCGGCTTGTGCCAGTGTGGGGCCTGGGGCTGCATGGACGAATTCAACAGGATCGACATCTCTGTCCTCTCGGTCATCTCGACCCAGCTGCAGCTGATCAAGCAGGCCCTGGTGATGAAACTGAGCCATTTTCAGGTAACTTCTGCATGGTGGTGATGCAAATATCATGGGGAAGATTATATTAAGTGCCATACTTGTACATTTATAAAGAGTTTATGTTTATCAGCTTCTGGTGACTATTGGATTGCACTGTCGCCTGATAGCACAAATACCAGGCTATACATGCCTGTTCATCCAGGCACCGGGTTTGGCGAGACGGATTGTTGCGCACATTTATTCCTCCCCATCGAGTCTCACTTACTCTCCCCATGCGTTAGAATGTACACGATCGATGTCGCCGCGTTGAATACGTGTTCGTTTTTCTTTTAGAGAATTTTTTTTTTATTCGGTGGTAATCGGGTGTGTTCATTAGATGGTGTTTGTTGAATCTATGGTTTGTGCCTGCGTATAAATTATTGGATTGTTTATTGGATTAGATAGATCTATGACTGTTTTTTTTTTTAGATGATCTTTAATAGATTGCGGGTTTTTTAAGTATTATCATTTATTGCACTCTCACTAACATTGTCTTCAAGAAAATCAGCAGAAAATGGGAAAATATATTCGAAAATATCAAAAGTGTGCATTATTTGATTTTATATTTTTGAAAACTCTCTAGTAAGAAAGTAATTAATTTATTTTGTAAATGATACATATTATTGGGACATAATTATTATTATTATTTATTTAAAAAACAAAACATATTTAAGAAGTCAATTTTACAATTTTTATTTCATTAGCTATTGTTTTGAAAAACAATTCACTTCGAAGATGTAATACAAAGCCCGATTTTGTGTAACCAACATTAAAATAAGTTATGTATCCATTTGACAACTTGTAACTATTGGCTGTTTCTTTCTCCACTTGTGGTCAGTTTGAAGGGGCCGAGATCCCGCTTGACCACAGGGTGGGCATATTCATCACGATGAACCCGGGCTACGCTGGGAGGACGGAACTTCCGGAATCGGTGAAGGCCCTGTTTCGGCCAGTGGTGGTCATCGTTCCAGACCTCCAACAAATATGTGAAATTATGCTGTTCTCTGAAGGATTTCTGATGGCCAAGGTAGATACTTTGTCTAAGACATATTAATTACATTGATAACACAGTATGTGTACTACAGGAAACTTCTAGCACTTCTAATTATTCAAGAAACCAACAACGGTTATAGAAAACTAAATGTGTGGAGCGTTTTAACGTTTAAGTTATAGCAAACTAGTTATAGTTATAGCAAATAAAAAGTGTGAACTTTGTAACGTTTAAGTTATAGCCAGTTAGTTATAGTTATAGCAATCTAATTATAGTCAAAGCAAACTATAAGTGTACACTTTGTAACGTTTGAGCTATGGCAAATTAGTTATAGCTATAGCAAATTAAAAGTGTGAACTTTGCAATGTTTGAGATATAGCAAATTAGTTATAGTTATAGCAAACTAAACGTGTGATTTTTGCAACGTTTAACGGAGTTGCTCATAATTTTACAGAGCCTGTAAGAAAAATCTACTAGCGTATAAATGGCAGTTGTAATTGAATATAATGAAACGTTGAAAATCGACGCTACTTTTTATTACGAAATAGCAATGTCAACAAATATCTCATTTATTAATAGATGGTCTTTTGCATCACAGTCGTTCCTTACTCTGTAGCTCAAACGTATTCATTTAACCACGTCATTCAAGCCCCATACTTCCCCTGCCGAATGGTTTCAATGGCTTATTAGTTTTTTTTAAAAAATCTGCAGATACTGGCCAAGAAAATGACCGTCCTGTATAAACTATCCAGGGAGCAACTCTCCAAGCAGTTCCACTACGACTTCGGTCTGAGGGCTCTGAAGTCAGTTTTAGTCATGGCAGGGGAGCTGAAAAGAAGCGCACAAGAGCTTGACGAGGTGGGAGGTTCATTTGTTTACTTATCACATTATTTCGTACGACGTATGGAAGTGAAAGTTGCTAAAGAGATTTTTTAAAAAAAAAGGTATAACGGACTTGCATCTTGGGATAGGGGGAAGACAATGTTCAGATAGCTTAGTAGTCAGTTCTAATGATAGAATAGTAACTCCTTTGTGTGGTGGAATGATTGATACGAGGAACATCTACACTTCAACAACTCATTTGTAAATAAGTTAGATATTGAAGTTATGAAACATTGCTTAAATCAATTCCTGCTTAAATGTTACGTACGCCTGAGAGAGTCGGAGCCGAAAAAGAAAATAGCTGTCTGAGTGATTATAATCAAATAGTATGTCGTAACTATGTCGTAACAGTAATTATGTTCACTATATTTTCTTTTCACATTCATAATGTTGTATGTTCACTAAATGTTCTATCCCCATTCAGGATTATAAATGTTATGTTCACTAGACATGTTCTATCTTCATTCAGGATGTTGTGCTCATGAGGGCGCTGAGAGACATGAACCTACCGAAATTCGTCTTCGAGGATGTTCCCCTGTTCCTCGGCCTTATATCGGATCTGTTCCCTGGCCTGAACTGCCCCAGGGTCCGGTATCCAGACTTCAACGACGCCGTGGAGCAGTCCATGGCCGAGAACGGCTACATCCTCATCCCTGTCCAGGTGGACAAGATCGTCCAGCTGTACGAGACGATGATGACCAGACACTGCACCATGTTGGTGGGCCCCACAGGAGGGGGCAAGTCGGTGGTTCTCAATACGTTGGTCCAGGCCCAGAGCAGGTCTGTACTTTTTTTCCCAGAGCTGGTCAGTACTTTTGGTCTGATGCAATAAAAGAAGAAATATTATGATCTGGTGGAGATGTATATTTTTACTGTTTCTGGCAAGTGCAACAGTCAGTGCTGTTTTTTTAGTGCAACTCACTCTATTGTCTGCTTCCGTTAATCTCGCGAGACGACAGATTTTAGTGTGCCATTGGGGAGTATGCGCTCCTGGCCTTGCAGCTTCTGCTGTGGCTGTACAAGCCGAGTGACAGTCTTTATTGCACTTCTGGCACAAGAAGGCAGCGTTAGCCACCGGCTGTTCCCTTCCCTACCTTCTTGTGCGCTTCTCGACAGCGAGCTGTTGCATGTTTCTTTCTCGTGCTTCCAGCCCGAAGGTCAACTCACTCTATTATCGCAACACATATTCAAGACATTATCTTTGAAGACCGAAGGGGGCATTGCGTTTTTGTCTTAGGATTACAAGTACATGTTTGTGCCACTTCCGTAGCGTGGAAACGCCTAGCGCTTCCAAAGACTATAATAAGATGGACCGCTTGCTGTATTTTGGGAGCTAATAATATGTTCTTTTTCTTGTGCGCATCCAATAACGCTGTCTTAAATGACTTCTACGCTCATACGTTTGCCTAAATTTTTCCGCTGTAGACAACTTTCGATTTTATTTTTATTGAGAAAATTATGGCCATTATAAATTCCGAAAAGAAGTCATTCGAGTCATAAAATAGCAGAAATATTAAAGCAAGCGGTCCATCTTATTATAGTCTTTGGCGCTTCTACCATTCTTTTCTCTCCAAGTTGAGACGTCTCATTGTGGGCGTTGTTTGTCTTCTCCAGACTGGGAACGCCCACCAAGCTTTACATCATCAATCCCAAAGAGAGGCCCGTGGTTGAACTGTACGGTGTCCTTGACCCTGTCAGCAGAGACTGGACGGACGGACTACTTTCAAGTATTTTTAGGTAAAATAAAACAACTAACTTTGTCCTTGAAAAAATACCACTGTATTATAGTTTAGTTGCTTCTAGCTTTTCAATTGAATGAAATAGAAAACACACGCCAAGAGAACAAACGATGTTATCTGTATATATAAAGTAGACTGTGTGTGTGGATCCCGATCCCCATTGGTTAATTTAAAGACACGTGACCTTATTGTCATTTATTTTTTTACATTTGCGATCTCGCTTCCTGCATGTGTCCTCCTTAACTGAGTGCTTAGCGTATCCGACTAGCATGCGGGCGACCTGGGTTCGACTCCCCACTCCCCACTGATAACATTTTTTTTTCTTTTCCTTTTTTTGTTTCAATAATATTACTTTTTTTAAAGATTGTAAAGAATTTCAGGACTTAAAGCTTTCCTAAAATGTTTTCAGTAAGTAAAATCTAATAAGTTATTTTTATTTTAGACATGCGGGAGACGTGTGTTTAATTCTCAGCCAGGGATAGTCCTAACTTTTTGTTAAATAAAAAGACATGCTTTATTTTCAACTCGATTACAATATTTATTTTAAATTACTATCCTAAATATTTTCAGCAAATAATAATTATATTTAATGTAATTTTTGCCTCGGGCAAAGCCTGGGAATTTAGCTTGTATTATATATACATTATCTATTATTGTATTATATATACATTATGTATTATTGTATTTTATATACATTATGTATTATTGTATTATATATACATTATGTATTATTGTATTTTATATACATTATGTATTATTGTATTATATATACATTATGTATTATTGTATTATATATACATTATGTATTATTGTATTATATATACATTATGTATTATTGTGTTATATATACATTATGTATTATTGTATTTTATATACATTATGTATTATTGTATTATATATACATTATGTATTATTGTATTATATATACATTATGTATTATTGTATTATATATACATTATGTATTATTGTATTATATATACATTATGTATTATTGTATTTTATATACATTATGTATTATTGTATTATATATACATTATCTATTATTGTATTATATATACATTATGTATTATTGTATTATATATACATTATGTATTATTGTATTATATATACATTATGTATTATTGTATTATATATACATTATGTATTATTGTATTATATATACATTATGTATTATTGTATTATATATACAGTATGTATTATTGTATTATATATACATTATGTATTATTGTATTATATATACATTATGTATTATTGTATTATATATACATGACAAACTTACTTAAACCGGAAAAATAAATATATATATAAATGATATTTGAACACCTAAAGTAAAGTATCCCGTCAGACCAAATTGATCATAGGACTGTTGAAGCAGCGTTCACCAGTTTCTGTGGCCACGGCATACTAAGGGAAGTGTACCCAGCCGCCTTTACTTTACCCCAACTGATGTCAGGTATATATCAGAGCTGGGTAGACTCAGGGACACCCTCAAGTCCAGGGGAAAAAAATCCACTAGGATTCGAACCCAGAACATTCGGATCGCCAGTCGTACGCGCTGCCACTGTGCCAATGACACACCTAAATGGCCGTCGGGAGATTTTTTTCATCTGAAATAAGTTTTTCTTTGTTTTGTTCTGAGTCTGTGGGATCATATTTTTGTATTGCCGACCTTTCATCAGAGAGATGAATAAGCCGACGGACCGCAGAGAATTCCGTTACATCGTGTATGACGGGGACGTGGACGCCCTTTGGGTGGAGAACATGAACTCTGTCATGGACGACAACAAGCTGCTCACGCTGTCCAACGGGGAGCGGATTCGCCTGCAGAACTATTGCGCCATGTTATTTGAGGTTAGTCTTTGGGCTGGAGGAGGTGGGGGGAGGTGGGGTCCCCTCATTTATGGGAGGTGTTACAGTTTAGATTTGTGTACTGTCCCATGCTGTGAAAAGTTAGAGATTGAAGTTTTTCTCTAAATAAACAAAAGTCTTTGAGGTATTCACAAAAGGGGGATAATTTAAAAACACAAGAAAACATGATTTTGTACGTGTGAAGAAAAGTTAACAAGGGAGATAAATTTGAAACAAGACTAGTACATGTTGAATACTCGACATGAGAAGTTGAGTTCTGATAACTCTGCTTATTCATAAATAAATATAAAAAAATTCTAGGGTACCTTAAATACCTCTATTATTGTTATTATTTCGGTAACCTTTTATATTATTTACTAATGTTTTTTCTAGTTATGTCTTTCAGCGGATGTTTGACTTTTCATTAGTCTTCTCGTGTATGATCTACAATATGCCTCACCTGCCATTAATGTCTGCAGGTGTATGACCTACAATATGCCTCACCTGCCACAATCTCTCGCTGCGGGATGGTGTTCGTGGACCCCAAGAACCTCGGCTACAACCCCTTCTGGGAGCGATGGCGCCGGGCCAGGCCCCAAGCCCAGGGCAAGATCTTCGAGGCCCTGTACAAGAAGTACGTGCCCGGCCTGGTGGAGCTGGTGGTCGAGGGCCTGCAGGACAACATGCCCGTGGAGAGGTTGAAGACCATCCTGCCTCTGACGAACCTAAACATGGTCAGTACACCTATTTATACTATTCAATGGACTAGCATGAAGATGGTCAGTTTACAATTATTAGTCTCGTCAAAGGACCTGACCTATACGTCTCAGATTACTAATGTTATTATGTAAATGTGCTGGGAGACAGAGTTACAAATTATAATTAGTCTCTATTAATGTAAATATATCTTCAAGTATTATGTTCCCTATTTTTTAAATATAATTACAGTGTCGAAAAAATAGTTTACTCTGGACCGATCTATGAGTTTCTAAAAAAATACCAGAAGAACAATCCGGCTCTAACGTCCAAAGGCGTAACGATGGTGAGAGGCGGATCAAGTGAAGGCACACCAAGATCCTGTCCGAGACTAGCCACCCCCCGCGAAACATTTAGACATCGGGAAGAATTCATACAATTGGTCGGACTGTGGGGGAAGGGGGGGGGCAGGGGGGGCAGAATGATAATATTGATGCCAGATTTGATTGGCTTTATCAAACTGTCATACTCAAATTCAGATATGCTAGTCTATCTAATTAAGCCCTGCTAATCTGCCCCTGTAAGCCCTGCTAATTTCTCCCTGTAAACCTTGCTAATCGGACAACGTAAGCCCTGCTTGTTAGTCCCTGTAAATCCTGCTAATCTGCCCCTGTAAGCCCTGCTAATCTGCCCATGTAAACCCTGCTAATTTCTCCCTGTAAACCTTGCTAATCGGACAACGTAAGCCCTGCTTGTTAGTCCCTGTAAATCCTGCTAATCTGCCCCGTGTAGGCCATACTGCACACTGTTAATTTGAGAGTCTGCAACTGCAGTAGCTATAAGTCTTACGTCCTTGTGCAACTCCCCCAACTCTACAGATCCAACAGTTGACTGTCATGCTGACCGCCACGATGGAGAACGTGGAGTACACGGCGCCCGAGCTGGAGGCCGTCATGGTCCAGTGCATCGTGTGGTCGCTCGGCGCTGCCCTGATTGAGGACAGCCGCATCCGGTTTGACACCTTCGTGAAGTACCTGTCCAGCATGAGCTTGATCTTTGACCCAAACAAGCTTGCGGAACCAGGTGTGTGGGAACGCCTTTCATTAGTTGTTTTTATTTGGGCATTTACATAACCTAGTGTCAATCTGGTCTGGCTCTAGAGAATAGATCCCCCCCCCCCCCCATACAGGGTCACGGAAGCAAAATTACCCGGTCGCATTTAGAACAGATGCAATATCACAATCTAGATTAGTATATTATCTGATTGTAAAATAGACCTTGCTTGAAAAGTCTATTTCGTTCCAAGTTTATATCGTGTAATTCGTTGAAACTATCTTTGCATACAGTATTCGAGTATAGACGTCACTATAATATCATAAGTTATGACAATTGGGAGTATCCGAGTATAGACGTGACTATAATATCATAGGTTATGACATTTGGGAGTATTCGAGTATAGACGTGACTATAATATCATAAGTTATGACAATTGGGAGTATTCGAGTATAGACGTGACTATAATATCATAAGTTATGACAATTGGGAGTATCCGAGTATAGACGTGACTATAATATCATAAGTTATGACAATTGGGCGTATTCGAGTATAGACGTGACTATAATATCATAAGTTATGACAATTGGGAGTATCCGAGTATAGACGTGACTATAATATCATAAGTTATGACAATTGGGAGTATCCGAGTATAGACGTGACTATAATATCATAAGTTATGACAATTGGGAGTATTCGAGTATAGACGTGACTATAATATCATAAGTTATGACAATTGGGCGTATTCGAGTATAGACGTGACTATAATATCATAAGTTATGACAATTGGGAGTATTCGAGTATAGACGTGACTATAATATCATAAGTTATGACCATTGGGAGTATTTCTTTATGTTTCAAACGGGGGCATGGTGGCCGAGCAGCAGCGCGTTCGACTGGCGATCCGAAGGTTTTGGGTTCGAATCCTGGTATAAGGCAAGGATCTTTTAGCAGGACTGTAGGGTGTCCCTGAGTCTACTCAGCTCCTAATGGGTACCTGACATTGATTGGGGGAAAGTAAAGGTGGCTGGGCCTTTTTGGGGGGTATCGCCGCCGTTGAGTTGTAGGCGAAATCATGATGAAATATAGTATAGGGTTGGTTTAACGTTGACATAATCAAATTCAACAAATTAAAACAGGAGACGAAAGTTAATTAATACAGCAAGTTAAACGCCACGTAGGTCAATCCATACTATGCACATAGAGTTAGTGTCTAAGCACATGTAGACTTGTTTTTTAAAAGACGGAATCTGAAAAACATCAGTGAAATCTTCCAGTTACCGCAGTTAGTATGACGCTAAGGCGGGGCGAAGATTGTGTGATAGTCCCACAATCCCTTAGTACACCCTGGTCAATGGTCACCAATTACTAGTAAACTCCTGAACTATAAGATTGAAGAACGGTGGAGGTCTATAGAGGTGTATGTTATCACAAATGTTATGTTATTATATATAGAGGGTTACCGGAATGAACTAATGAGACAGATCAACACAAAGTTGCCCATTCTAAAGGTGTTACAAAAACAACCAGTAAGCAATGATACACGAGGCGAAACTGAGGGTTTGACATTCGCAAACGAGACCAATATGAAACTGATTAGATAAAAATTATAGTATGCATAATTCTCCCAAGAGAAGTTCCGGGAACATTAAGTTTGCTATTAGAATAAACCAATAGTCCGAAGAAAAGTTGCGGGCCACTCCGGGAAAATATCATGCCAAGTTTGGTAGGGAAAATAATATTTTACGATCCATCGCGTATGTTGTAAATTTCCGAATAATTCCTTTTCCCCGCGTCTTTATTACAGGTGAACTTCCAGGAACGGGGACGCTGTTTGACTTTCACTTTGACCAGGTGAAGAAGCGCTGGATCCCCTGGTCGAAACGTGTCCCAGCATACTCTCACGAGCCTGGGAAAAAGTTTTACGACATTCTGGTGCCAACAGTTGAAACGGTGAGAAGGAATACTTCTTACTACTATCCATCCTGGGGTGGATTTGACCTCCTTCCCTACACACACAAACACACACACAAAACATACATTTTCGTTTCGATTAAATCTATACATTTTACAGTTGTTTCTTATTGATTCTTAATGACTCTAGCTGACTCGTTAGTTCTCGGTTACTTAATGACTCTAGCTGACTCGTTAGTTCTCGGTTACTTAATGGCTCTAGCTGACTCGTTAGTTCTCGGTTACTTAATGACTCTAGCTGACTCGTTAGTTCTCGGTTACTTAATGACTCTAGCTGACTCGTTAGTTCTCGGTTACTTAATAACTCTAGCTGACTCGTTAGTTCTCGGTTACTTAATGACTCTAGCTGACTCGTTAGTTCTCGGTTACTTAATGACTCTAGCTGACTCGTTAGTTCTCGGTTACTTAATGACTCTAGCTGACTCGTTAGTTCTCGGTTACTTAATGACTCTAGCTGACTCGTTAGTTCTCGGTTACTTAATGACTCTAGCTGACTCGTTAGTTCTCGGTTACTTAATGACTCTAGCTGACTCGTTAGTTCTCGGTTACTTAATGACTCTAGCTGACTCGTTAGTTCTCGGTTACTTAATGACTCTAGCTGACTCGTTAGTTCTCGGTTACTTAATGACTCTAGCTGACTCGTTAGTTCTCGGTTACTTAATGACTCTAGCTGACTCGTTAGTTCTCGGTTACTTAATGACTCTAGCTGACTCGTTAGTTCTCGGTTACTTAATGACTCTAGCTGACTCGTTAGTTCTCGGTTACTTAATGACTCTAGCTGACTCGTTAGTTCTCGGTTACTTAATGACTCTAGCTGACTCGTTAGTTCTCGGTTACTTAATGACTCTAGCTGACTCGTTAGTTCTCGGTTACTTAATGACTCTAGCTGACTCGTTAGTTCTCGGTTACTTAATGACTCTAGCTGACTCGTTAGTTCTCGGTTACTTAATGACTCTAGCTGACTCGTTAGTTCTCGGTTACTTAGTTAATTCTTTCTTTCCCGTTTCTTCTTGCAAAGCCTTCAATTCTTGCCTTGCGTTAATTCTGATTATTTTTATCGGATGTTCGTACATATTTTAATCTCCTTGGTATTTGTTCCTACTTATCTCTTGTGATGGTTTGTTGATGTTGTTGTTTCCCCATCAGGTGCGAGCCACTTGGCTCCTCGAACTGAACGTCCACGTCAAGCGCCCTGTGGTGCTGGTGGGCGAGACCGGCACCTCCAAGACGGCCACCATCTTGAATTTCGTGAGAAAGATCAACGAGGAGACAACTGTAAGTGCAATCGTTGCCGAGCTCAGAATCGACGGATATTATTATGGTCGCAGTCGTAGGGTCGCAAATTGCATCACGCCAAAAAAAAACCATAATGTCAAAGCTATCTTGCAGCTTCATAATAATTGTAGTATGGAATCAAGTCAAATTTGCCAATTATTCCCCCTCGACCTTGTTTGCCCATGGGGCCAGGAAAAACTTTTTTTCTCCACACGTTTCCTTGGCCACGGTTTACTAAGAGGATAGTGTGGCCAGCACAATGACCAGATGCCCCTTTTTTTTCCGCCCACGGACTTTTAATCTGGCTTTAATCTCTCGACCTTCGAATTGTCAATCTGGTAGCGCTGCCACTATTTACGTTACAGGCACCTTAGTGTATTAATATTCAAGAAAACATCCCTCAGGTATAACTCCTGGCTCCGCTATAGTTTTATTTTAGATTTCAAATCTAAATGGATTACCTCTTTTTATACAAGCCAAACAAGATATAGACGTAAAGTTAAATGAACATAACTACAGATATTTTCCTTCGCGCACCTTGTTTTGTAAACAAGCACTCTAACTTAAATACACACACACGCGCATGCACACTATCAGGCCGCAGTGGAAGTTTGTGAAGCCTTCTTGAAAGATACGTTTATTTTCTGTGTATCCTTTCAGATGCTTCTGGTGATGAACTTCTCCTCCAGGACGACTTCCTTGGACGTGCAGAGAAACCTCGAGGCCAACATGGAGAAGAGAACCAAGGACACGTACGGGCCACCGTCCAACAAGAGACTCATCATATACATCGATGAGCTCAACATGCCCCAGGTACTTTCCCAACACTTTGGGTCATTTTTTTAACTTTTAAAAGCCAAAACAAAAAAAGGCGTTTTAAAAATTAACTTTTTAAAAAATTATTTGCTATCGTTTAATTTTTGCGCATCCAATAACGCTGTCTTAAATGACCTCTACGCTCCTACATTTGCCTAAATGTTTCCGCTGTATACAACTTTCGATTTTAATTTTAATTTTTCATTTGAGAAAATCATTAAATAAAACGGAAGTGCACAGTCCAAAGGTAATCAGGAATTCCGAAAAGAAGTCATTCGAGTCATCAAATAGGAAAAATATTCAAGCAAGCGGTCCATCTTATTATAGTCTTTGTTTCGACTTCTTTCTTTGATTCTTCCCCTTACTTCTGTATAGACACTGTAAGTTCTAATCTTTGTTTACATTTGAACATTTGTATGTGCTTTAAAAACATTTCCCATGACACGGCCGACCCGATCCTCATCACCAGGTGGACACTTACGGCACCCAGCAGCCGATCGCCATGCTGAAGCTCCTGCTCGACCGCGGCGGGGTCTACGACAGGGGCAAGGAGCTCGGCTGGAAGAACATGCGCGACCTGGGCTACATCGCCTCCATGGGCAAGGCCGGAGGCGGGAGGAACGAGACGGACCCCAGGTTCGTGTCCCTCTTCTCCGTCTTCAACATGACCTTCCCGGACCAGACGTCGCTCCTGAAGATCTACGTGTCCATCCTGAACGGCCACCTGAGGGCGTTCGAGTCAGACCTGATTAGGCACGCGGTGAAAATTACTGAGATGACCATGGAACTCTATTCGTAAGTGGCCGTTCAATTAATTGAGCTTTGATTAATTTGCTAGATTCGGCTTTCGTGTTTTGTGTAACGCTTTCAAAATAAGGACCAGGTTATAGAATGTCTACCTAAACTGACTGATTATTTAACGGTCAGGTTATCGAATTGCAACCTTTATGATTTTTTAAGGGCCATGTTATCGAATTGCAACCTGTATGATTATTTAAGGGCCATGTTATCGAATTACAACCTGTATGATTATTTAAGGGCCAGGTTATCGAATTACAACCTAATCTGTCTTACTTCTTATGGCGGCCAGGTTATAGAATGGCTAACTAACTTGACTGGCTCCTTAGGGTCCAAGTTTATATCTTATATATTACAGAGGCTCCTTTCTATAAGAAGATTAACGACGTTATATGACCGTTTACTAACCTTGCTGTTGGTTCCACAGTGTACTGATCAAAGAACTGCCACCGACGCCCTCCAAGTTCCACTACATCTTCAACCTGAGGGATCTGTCCCGCATCTACAACGGCTTGTGCCTGTCCACGCCAGACCGCTTCAACAACATCAACCAGTTCCTGCGGCTGTGGAGGAACGAGTGCATGAGGGTCATCTGTGATCGTTTGATCACCGAGGCTGACAAGATTCTAGTTCAGGTGAGAATCGGCTTAAACTGGTCACTAACCCCAAACAGAAAACAAATAAACTATTAGTGTTTGCAGTAGGTTTTGTTTGTGTTGAGTGCTCAAAACACTTATTTATAGATAGATCTGTATTAAACCCATCTTGGATGTTACAGATGCTCCTTCTATAAAGATGATTCTTGCCCACTACGCTCATCTGTGGTCTGAGTCTAAGTAGTGCATTTTGATTTAAGTTTCAAATGATGTGAAGTAATTGTTTTTCCTGGTTTGTTCAGACAAACTATTCCAAGACTGATTGCCACTCGGGCAGAAAGAGTAATTTATGCATTTTTTCTTGCATGAGGGATAAGAAAATTGTTTTTTGTCCTTGTGTTTATCTAGATTGTTATTGGGTTGTATTTCTAAGTAAATATTTAAATTTCAAATTTGCCTATTATTCAGAGTTGCTACTCGTTTAACTCATTTGCAATTTCAAGAAGCATTTCTACTACTGCCTGTCATATTAGCGTTGATATAAATATTTGAACATAAAACTTAAATTAGTATTAAAATGAAAGAATTTAGTTTATAAAGTCACCACCCTATAAACTTTTTTTGTTTACAAATACTTGTTAAGTACAAATCGACATATATATATATTGTTACAACGGAATGCAAGGTGATTATGTGGTTTAGTACAATGCCAAGCACAGCTGTTGTTTTTTAAATAATACCCAACTAATTATATGTAGCCAATCAAATCTGGAGTAAGAATCAAGAGGAAGGAACTCAATCTGAATTGAGAACTAAATTAAATACAGTTCTAGTCGCCCCTGGATAATATAGACGGTCAAACGTTGTCAGTGTTAAATGTATGAGGTAGAGACTGCCGAAGGAAACAGAGAAACTCACACTTTACTGTTTCTCTCGCAGGATCATCTGCTTCGACTCATCAAGGAGTTCTTCAAGGAAGGGAACATGGACTACATTGCACGGAACCCGATTCTCTTCGGGGATTTCCGGTTCGCCCTGGACGAAGAAGAGCCGAGGATCTACGAGGACCTTCAGGACTACGAGGCCTGCAAGGCTCTTTTCCACGAGGTCTCATACGTCACGTGACCTAACTTTGAATTCTAATATTGTTCTGTATTATAATTTTATCATATATTTTTTAGATTAAGATAAGATAAGAATGGACATTTCTATTGCGCTTCTACTATTAAATTAGCATGCTCAGTGCGCTCTTGGTGTGATTTGCAGTGGCAGATGTATTAGCCAAAAAGAAAGGTCTTCAAGTTCTTTTTAAAAGTTTCTCTTGTCCCAGATTCTCTCAGTGTCTGAGATAGACTGTTCCATAAAGAAGGCGCCACTGACTCAAATGAGCGCACTCCCAGGTACTTCTTTCTGTGTCCATCCAAACTAGGAGTTTTGAAGAGTGACTGTGTTGAAGATCGCAGTTCCCTAGATGGTTCATGCCTTGAGATAAGCTCTCGAAGATAAGAAGGAGCAGTGCCCTTTATGCATACTTATGTAATGGACATAATTTTGTGCTCTATTCTGTTGTTGGTTTTATATATGCGATGAGACTCTTCAGTAAATGAATGAAATAGTTTTAACAAAGACTAAAAAGGCAATAATAAAAACAAAAGTACACTTAAGCATTCCCACTCACCTCCTACCCTTACCCTGGATCGATGTGATTCAATCAATCAAATTCCTTCAAGTCATCAGTTAGACATAGTGCCTCAACAATGTTTATCTACTTCCGGTCTTGAGACAGTCTCTTCATCTCTTGCCACTGCATTCATCGCTTGTTTCAGTTCTTTATCCAGCGGTCTTCTACAGGTGTTATTCGGTCGGCCTCTCTGTGTTTCCCACTAAGCTTGACGCCCACATTTATATATTGGGTGGCAGGGTTACTCCCTATGTGTTCAGAACACAGTAAGTAGTAGCGATCCCGTCGGAACAATTTGATCGGTGAAGCAAGCGTTCCCCAGTTTCTGTGGCCACGGCATACTAGGGGGGGGGGGGAGGGGATTGTGTGGCACCGCACAATGCCCAAGCTGCCTTTACTTCACCCCCAACTAATGTCAGGTGTTTCTTATCAGAGCTGGGTAGACTCAGGGACACCCTCCAGACCTCGAGAACCAATCCTAGCCTTCACCAGGATTCAAACCCAGGAGCTTTTGATACGCCAGCCGAACGCGCTGCCACAAAATCCCACAAATATAGTAAGGCCTACTAAAAAATGCATTGCCACATGTAAAACAGTCAAAATGGAGCTGCCTAGTGGTGTAGCGCTCTATTGGGCTTTGATTACTGAACCAATGCTTGAAATTTAGTCACAGAAGAAAGATGGTCTTTCGATTTCTGAACATGAAGTCTATTTGTTTCTGGTCGTGGTATAGATTCTGCTTGACTACAACGAGGTCAGGTCATCCATGCACCTGGTACTGTTTGACGACGCTCTGGAACATTTGACCCGCATACACCGTGTCCTACGGATGGACAGGTCAGTTGAGTTGGTGTCTTATCAGCTTCCCCGTAGGTTTACAGCCACATACGTTTTAGTGGAACAGTAAATTTTGGTGGGCAAGTAGATTTTTTGGGCAAGTAGATTTTGTGGACACGTATTTTTGTGGGCAAGTAGATTTTGTGTGCAAGTAGATTATGTTGACACGTACATTTTGTAGGCAAGTAGATTTTGTGGGCAAGTAGTTTGTTGACCAGAAGATTTTGTGAGCAAGTAGATTTTGTGGGCAAGTAGATTTTGCAGACAACTAGGTTTTCAGACAAATGGATTTACATATAAATTTGTTTATAGGTAAATAATAGGCTCTACAGACAAGTGGGTTTTGCAGACGATAAGCTATTGACTTGACATTCTATAGTATCTTTTCTATTGCAGTCTTTTTCTGTCTTTTCACTGTGACCTTATATGTCTCCTGGTTGAACCTTAATATTTAAGTTGTTGTTTTGCTGTTGTTGTTCTTATTGTTGCTCTGTCCACTCCAGGGGCAACTCACTCCTGGTGGGCGTGGGCGGAAGTGGTAAGCAAAGCCTGTGCCACCTGGCCTCCCACGCAGCTCGCTGCGACGTCTTCCAGATCATGCTGAGCCGAGGCTACAACGAGAACAGCTTCAGGTGAGTGCGTCCTTTCTGTGGCACCAGCTGCCTGTGAATACTTGATTGTTGGCACCAGCGGCCTGTGAATACTTGGTTGTTGGCACCAGCTGCCTGTAATTACTTGGTCATTGGCACTAGCTGTCTGTGAATATTTGGTCATTGGCACCAAGCTGCCTGTAAAATACTTGGTCATTGGCACCAGCGTTGCCATAGTATATGACCATTAATAGTACAGCTATATTAGAGTGCTACCCAAAAGTTCAAACATAACAGCTACCCAATAGTATTTTATAATGTGAACAGAATTGAGTGAGTATTTTTGTGACTAGATCAACTCCACTAAGACTTAAGAGATGGAAACTTCCGAAACAAGATATTACACTAGTATTCAATAACTATATTTCTTTTCAGCAGTTATAGGCTTTAAAAGTGACCAGTATTTTATTTTATTTTTATTTTTAGTCACCAAGTCTTCATTTTGATTGACACAAATCCTTACTTTATACTGACGAAAAACGCTCACTTTTGAGTGACCCAATATTTACCTTTGACTGACACAAATTCTTACTTTTGACGGAAAAAAATCTTACATTTGACTTACACAAATTTTTACTTTTGATTGACCGAAAGCCTTACATTTGATTCATTCTTTGGTGTGTCCACCACAGAGATGATCTGAAGACACTGTACAACAAACTGGGAGTGGAGAACAAACAAGTGGTCTTCCTGTTCACTGACCAACAGGTGGCCGAAGAAGGTCAGTCAGTTTGAAACATCTTCTAATTGGTTTTCATAGTAGCATGGTTTATATGTCAGATAGACTCTTTATTGTATTAAACCGCCCCCCCCCCTTTTCAAATCCCACATCTCCGCCCCCAAAAATAGAAAGTTTACCTTAAAGAGCACGGGTCTGGCAAACTACGGCCGGGCAACTAATATTACATTTAAAACATGAAGGCATAAACAAAAATATTTAAAATAAAATTTTTCGGTTATTTTGTTGAATTGTGACTAGATTTATTGGTGTTAGACTTGAAAGCTTGGAATGTTCTCTGTTTCCCTTTCAGTACAGAAGCGGATACTGCCCCAGTCGATGTGTTGTTCTTATTGTTGCTCTGTCCATAAAGACATTAATTAACCCTTCCCGTACCGACCTACTTCTATCTATGCTGCCTTCAGTTCCGCTATATACGCGCCCGGGACTGTAAGGGTTAAGAGTCATTGATAGATAATACTTAAACAAATAAATATTAAATACAACTTGTTAAAAATCTTGTTAACAAATTAGTTTTTGAATTTATTGTTAAATATAATTCACAAGTATGTAATTAAAATAAAAGTGCAATAATTTGTTTATTAATAATGTTTTTAATAACCTATAAAATGTATAAATAATTCAAAATTACATAATATGATAGTTTGATGCAAACATAGTGGACAAATATATGGGGTCCCTCTAAATAGCTGTATATTTTTCAACGGCCCTTTGCTCAATAAGTTTGTCCACCCTTGTTATTTTATTTTTTTTCAAATTCATGTCCAACTAGTCAGCGAAAATTCAAAGGGCTTCACTCGTATCTCTTTCTACTACAATTTTTATTCTAATTCTCTCCCCTTACCTACTCACAGTTGTAAATAAACATTTCCTGCATTCATTATTAATATCCATTCAACCTTAAGGAGTTTATCTTTTAAACAAATTGGCACAATTCGATGCCCATTTCCTTAAATGTTTAAATTCAACTGGCTACGTTTTAAAATCGCCAATATCCCTATACTTAATTTTTAAAAGTAAGATCAAGCCAGTCGTTTGAAAGTCTTGAAACTCCGCTTTGAGTGCTTCAATGTACTTCTAAAAAAGCCCAACTATCTATCTTAATAAATGCCTTTGTAAAGGGGAGTATATATAGTTAAATGTTTTCAAATTGATTTCACACATGTCTACCAGAAAATATAGTGAGTTCTTTTCATCAATAATAAAACAACTTTTGGAGGTCTCTCGCGTGCCATTGAAAATTGCTCTGCGTGCCACGTTTGGCACGCGTGCCTTAGGTTGCCGACCCCTGCTTTAGACGGTCTCAAACAACAATGATAAACAATAACAAAAAATATGTGTAATGTTATAATTGACAAAAGGCTTTTCTTTTTTTGTATGTATTTTTAGCTTATTGGGGGGAAGTATGAACAATTGTTTTACGCACATCTCTCTGTATTGTAATTTTATTTATTGTCTGGTCACTTCAAAACAAAATTAGTAATAATAACATTTTATTAGCGTAAAAAAAAATAATCATTTGCAGCTCGCTCCTACAGCGTCGTAGTACCGCTGTGGTGGAATGAACTTCAGAACACAATTAAACAAGCTGACAATATAAACATTTGTTAAACAAAATTAAAAACCCACTTTTTCGATTTTTTTAAATATAAAAATAACATATTGTAAATGTAAAGCGCATTCGAAAAATTTGTTATGAATAGCGCTATATAAATATGTAATTTGTAATTTGTTATATTGCTTCCCTTAACCGTTATGGTCCGGGGGGGGGGGGGGAGGGGGGGGGCTAATGAGCACAGCGTATCCATTAGTCCTTTCTGTGGGCTTGGTAGACTTGGTAGCGCCCATCTCCTCTCCAAGTCGGCGGTGGGTTTTTTATCTTCTTATTGTCTGCACCATGGGTGCCCTTTCACTGTCGACTTTGCTATCCAGGAAATAAATAACATTTACACACTGTCAAATTAGAAACACCCTGTTTGAACTTTAACTTTTGACGCCATACGCTAGTCATCACTAGGCTTTTATGTATCATGTCCTCCAAGGACATGGTAATACCATTTTTGTTAACCCTCCGAATCTATACGTTTTAGACACATTTTTACATTCTTTGTTATCAGCATTAACTCTTTCCAGTGCCTACGTGTTTAGCCCCATATCCACAAATTGTTTTAATACCCTTTTTTGTGCAGGATTCCTAGAGTTAATCAACAACATGCTCACCACCGGCATGGTACCGGCGCTGTACGCCGATGAAGAGAAGGACCAACTCATTGGCGTGGTAAGTAGTCTGCAGACTGTAGTTGATGCTGTGGGACAGTTTTTACATTTTGTAACTAACAGTTGAAGTGGGCAATAGTGGGCCTTAAACGACGTAAGTAAGGCACGTTAAAATACACAACTTATGGTCCTTGTTAAGTACGGGTTATGACCCTTTTTAAGTAGATTTTCACTGAAGTCAATATTCAATTATAAAATCATACAGTTTAAAATCGTTGTGAAGTCGTGAAACCGTTGCACAAGCCTGACAGTGAGAGAAAGTCCATGGCGTAGAAATGTGGGTATGGGAAGTGTGGCTAACCCTTGTTCTACCACTGTGGCTTTCAGACGATTGTTGTCATTCCTATCTATGCTTTTTCTGTGTGTTTTTGCTGTAGGCGCCATTCTTATAGAATACTCAGGTCCAAGAGATCAACACAACAAAAGAAGCTAATACAAGTCAACAATGTCTACACTCTCATTAGGTTCATTTAATAAATTTGAATTCTTATATATGTTCAGCTATAGTAACAAACATATATAATACCACTGTACCGAATACGTATTTATCGAGTGCTGCTAACTTGTCTGTTTTTTTTATATACATTTCTCTCACCCATTCATGTACTATATGAGGGATAATATTGTAAGCCATTGAGTGACTAGTATATTTTTAAAGTCAAATAAATAAACAAAAAATTGTCCAACTGTATACATTAAAAACACGTTGTACCAATAGAATTGAAAACCATTAAGGTACTACAAACAATGGACTGTTGGATAGTTTTTGGGGCTAAATGTCCTTGCAGAAGTTTTAATGGATACACAGCTTTGAATTTCTCTTGGTTACCATTGCGTTCAAATTTCTTACAGTAGAACAATGTCTTGTTTCGTAAGGTCCCTAGTTGTAAGTGTTCTCAACCTGCTCGAGTCAAGACGGAAGTTTTCGGGGTTTTGACCCTGAGAGCCGTAGGAAGACATTGCTGACGACCATCAGCACCCCGGACACGCCCAAAAGTCCACCTCCGAGGTAGAACGCCTCGTCGAAGGTGCCCATGTTGTCTTTCAGGTACCCGGCTATAGGGGGCCCCAGGAGGTTCCCGAAACCTTGGAACAGGTTCAGGAGGCCCAGCGAGCTGGACATGTGCTTGGGGTCAAGGATGTCCAACAGGACCACCGACTTCTGTGAGATGAAAGCACCGGTGAAGAATCCGTAGAGCCCGCAGAAGACGCAGAACGTTGCGATGGTCTTCAGTGATGGCAGGATGAAGGCGACCGCTGCCACACCGAATATGGTCAGGGTGTACAGAACCGGCCGGTACGGTCGGAGGAGAGTGGTGTCCAGGAGGAGTCCGAACGCGATGCGCCCCACGCTGTCCACCGCCCCGGCCACCGAAAGCGCCATGGCCGCTTCCGACTCGGAGAAGCCTTTCGATTTGACCAGGGCTGGCATGAAGGTGAAGGCCGCCCTGAAGGCCATGGCGAAGAGCCAGATGCTGATGCAGAACAGCAGAAATGGCGGTTCCTTAAGGAGGCAGAAGTGGAAGAGCCTCTTCGAGGCGTGCTTACTTTTCCCGTCGTAGTCTCGGGGGAAACACGTTTGGCACGAGGACACGAAGCAGCGGGAAATCGTTGAACAGACATTGCTGCGGCGATTTTCTGTTGTGTCACGTGGTTCGTTCATCGGTTCTATTTCTAACTGTTTCAACGATGTTGTTACGTCTGCGTTCTCCGTTAACCCGTTTCCTGCGCCTTTCTTAGACCTACGCCCGTTCCGTCGCGTGATCCTGTAATGTGTGCTGAGTGGCCGGAACAGCATGGCGGCCACTAGGAAGTTGGCCGCTATTCCGCCCACCAGGAGGTACGTCCCGGAAAACCCGTAGTAGCTGGAAAAGAACTGCGTCAGGGGCACGATGAAGAAAGTTCCGAATCCCACGCCGGAAGTGCCCAGGCCAGCGGCGAGGCCGACTCTCTTGTCGAAGTACATCCCGACTATGACGAGACCAGGGACGTACACGAGCCCCCTGCCGATCCCCCCGATGAGGGCGTGCGAGAAGAATAGAAAAAAAATATTGGGGGCGAAGCAGTTGAGGATCAATCCCAGGCTTGCCAGGACGCCCCCCAGCATGACCGATGCCCGAACGCTGTAGCGCGCGCAGAAAGCGTTGGCCAAGGGGCCGAGAATCAGCTGGAGCGTGCAGACGATGGCGCCTGGCCATGAGCTGATCTGGGCGCCCTGGCCAAAGGTGTCCAGCAGGAGCAGGAAGAACATGCCCTCGCTCCGATCGAGGCCGCCCATGATGATGTGCATGATGAAACAGCCAAGCACGACGAACCACCCGTAGCCACCGTCCAAGGCTTTCTGGTTGATGGACTCGCTTTCAGCCTCGTCTTCTTTACGCTCTTTCTCCACCACGAGAGGTTTCCCGTCATCGTCACGGACAACATTCGACGTTCTCTCACGTGAATGCTGACTGACTTCCACGTCGGGCTCAACCTGGTTTGCATCGGCAACCATGGCTCATGGGTTTGACCTTCCAGTCTAGATCTTTGTGGGAAAAAAATACAAACAAAAGCTTTTGTCTGTCTAAACGACTAGTTGACAGTAGACTTTCCACGCATGGAATAAATGTCTGTTCTGCTAGTGGCGTCAAGTCCATGACCCATGCCTTGTTGGCGACTCAAAATCTGTCAATACATTTAGGAGAAAAGTAATATTTTGTTAGTCACGTAGAAATGTATCATTTCAAATATATCATGCGTTCAAAGATAAGTAACACATTTTAATATAAAGAACACTGTATACACAAACAAGTTTTATTGTTACATTCATAACGTTCCAAATTCTTAAAAATACATAACATTCAAAATTCTTAAAAATACATAACATTCAAAATTCTTACAAATACATAACATTCAAAATTCTTACAAATACATAACATTCAAAATTCTTACAAATACATATCGTTCGAAATTCTTACATATACATAACATTCAAAATTCTTACAAATACATAACGTTCGAAATTCTTACAAATACATAACATTCAAAATTCTTACAAATACATAACATTCAAAATTCTTACAAATACATAACATTCAAAATTCTTACAAATACATATCGTTCGAAATTCTTACATATACATAACATTCAAAATTCTTACAAATACATAACGTTCGAAATTCTTACAAATACATAACATTCAGAATTCTTACAAATACATAACATTCAAAATTATTACTATTATGGACCTTTAGATATGATTGACTATTATTATTACTCGTTAAATCGGATTCAATGAATATAGTTGTATCTTTATTAGAAGTCTCTAGATTCTGCTAATCTGTAGCCCAAGCTAGGGGTTCCTTGACTGACAGGTCTATGCAGTAATGTAGTTATATTCGTGATAATTATCTTCAACACATTTCTCAACAATGATAGATCAAACAACTCCAGTTGTTGAATAAACAATTTTATTTAAATTGTAGACTCAATATAAACGATCAATAAACTTCATCAACTGATGGCAACATAAGTTTCAATACAATGGCATACAATATACAAATGAATATAGCGACTTCACTCTACAAACGTTTAAACTGAACTAACTTTAAGGAGGTCGGGACTTTACAAAGAAAACGATCATCGAAGATTCTACAGGGTCTTAATACGCATTTTAACCTCTTTCTCTATAATTACTACGATCCAGAATTATCCCCCAATTTCCACGGGATTTGAACGAATTATTTTATTTAAACTGCCCTCAGGGCATAAAGGTCAAACCTTGGTCGCTTTGGACTCTGATACGCACTTGTTAAGAGGTCAATGCCTTACTACGTCATTCATTTATGACCGATATTCGTAACATCCCCCCCCTTCTAAAGTTTTATAATTATTTCCTTTACATTTTAACCATACGAAAAATGTTAATTTTAAGGAATAATTATAAAAGAAAATATTCCGGGAAAAACAATACAGTTCAATTGGCTATCCCAATAATTCAATCGAACTGATAACAATAACATATAATATATGCAATATAAGTTCATCTTATCAAATGGCTTAACTACAGTCATTCAATCATTCAATTTTTAATTCAAAACAATGGACAATTAAATTGTTTATCTAAATCTTGTATACAAGAAAAATACATAATCATTCTTAATAGATATAATATAATACAAGTTAATAATTTCTATTACATTGAACATTCCACTGTAATAAAAACTCTCTCGTCCATTTAATTATAAACTAATATCTTTTACATTTGTAATCAAACAACAAAAGAAAAATCACTTAATGTCTATTCAGACACGACTTATTTTTTCATAAGCAGAAAAAACAAACGCTCTTGATGAAAAAAATACTACTAGACCTGACCTAATTACACGTTACAAAAATTATTGCTCGTGTAGACAGTATTTTTTTTTTCATGTTTGTAGGCTGGACAACATTAGACAACTGTCTGTGACGCGATCCAAAATGTAGGTCAATTCCGCCTTTCTCTCTCTCTCTCTCTCTCTCTCATTCTCAATTGATTTTAACAATGTTGACATCGCTATGCAAATTTACCTCATCGCAGCCTAGGTCAAAAAAATATTGCTACGCGATTAAATAGTTATCGTAACTAAATGAGCATTCTTTAACAACTTATTATCTCAATATTAAATTCATTTATGTTATTTTAAGAACATTAAATATAGTATGTTACAGAATTTAGATAGTTTATAGACAATTTCATTCAAAATATTTCAATTTCTCATTTTACCATGACCTTTCGACGTCATTATTTTCTTTTTTAAAAGAGTTCACATCGTAGCAGGTTAAATTGAAACATTCAGACAATCATGGATTTACTTAAACAAATTTGGTTAATTTACTTAATTAACTATCAATTAAAACAAGTTATATTATCTTCATACAATCTTAGTACTAAATAGTAAGTACTTATTTTCTTTTAATTACATTAAAGACATTTCAAATACAATATTATTGAAGTAGAAAAGAGTTAAGCATAGGCTACTATTAATTTTTTTTCCAGAGAGAAATCAATGTAACAATTTATGTACAAAACAACTGCTGGTTTGACTGTTGTGGTAAAACATTCCATTTCCAATCTTTTCAGTGGTGTACATTGCTCTTTTCCATTTTCCACAAAAGGTTTTATTCATAGGTTCTAGGTTCCTGTTACTTCCACAGTGTTCAGGTCTACCCAATCTTTTGCTTGTCAATACAATTCATTCAATCTATTTTAACTAATACAAAAAAAAAATAGATTAGTTTTACAATCTTGACATGAAATCCTTAATTAATAATACATTAGTTGAACATTGGTGTGTCAACATTATAAATTTTCAACCATGAAATTCTCAATCATTCTGGTTTACAGTGTCAAGTCAGTGGCACATATCCTAAATTTATACAAAACAAGGATACAAAGTTTTATTAGTTTCTACTTTTGGTCTGCTTTTCAGGTAACATTCCTAAAAGTGAAAAAATCATATATAATACATTTCTTGGAATTCTTTTTAGTCATAGCTCTGCCTTGCTGCAACTATTTTTACCCTACATTATCATACATTCAATGATAATAGAACAAATGAATAAATTCACATAGAAGAAATTTGCATCTTGACTCAGTGCAATTATTTCAACAACAGTACATGATAATATAAATTCATAGTACAATCATAAAACATTTCTCAATACTTTAGTGATAGAAAATTCTCTTTTCTTAAAACCATTTACATCTTTTTCAATCAAATTATCCTCTCTGCCAAATGTTTCAATTATCATTTCCAGAGATTCTCAACATATCTTATAATCAGTCCACATTTATAATGTCCTCTGATTTAGAAACCAATTCTACGGATAAAACTGATCTTTTTCTCTTATAGCAATTATTTTAAATGCTCAACCTAACAAGTTTGTTTAGAAATATCACACTATAATGATATTTACTCTAACAATACTTTTACTCATTCCTTTTTCATCACAAGTAAGTGATTTAGTTTTACAATAGTAAGTTTGGTAACTAACTATCAGTGAATTTGTCATTCAATTCATCCTGTACTCCAGGCATAAATTTTACAAATAAGAGTAACAATGTTAACAACATCAAGCTTATTCCAATTGTTTTCAGAAGGTAAGGCTTTATCATTTTCAAATGATATAATATTTTTGCCTTGCTTTCATCACACAACAATGGCATCTGCATGTGAGCAGTGTACAATTTTTTTCTAACAAACACAGTTATGTCAGACAAAAAATATATGTACTTATCTAGGTACTTGATCAGCCCAAGGAGATCCAATTCGGTCTGCCATGCTTCTTGAAGTAGTTTGAGTGGTCCTCGGACAGTGGGTCCAAAGATTGGTCCATAGGCTCCTCGACTTTCCGGATGGGATTCAGTTGACCTCTCCTGCTCCAGGTATAAGTTCTTTAGGACTGGATTGAAGAGTTCCGAGGTGAAGTTGGTCCTTCGATCCGTCGGTATGGATTGTGGTAACCCATAGCTTTTGGTAGTTTCGGTCCAGCTCTCCGCACTCGTTTCTTCAGTGATGCTCCTCCAATCTTCATCTGTACCGGCAACTGCAGGTTTGCATTGTTGTTTGTTTATGCTGTGGTCTATCTGTTCATAGACATCAGTAGTAGGATTTTCTTTCTCGTCGACAGCTTTCTCATGCAACTGTAGCAACTCTGGGTCTACTTTCTGCTCAGCAATCAATTCATTTTGCGATGACTTCTTTGATTGTTCATTTCCTTTCGGACAATCATCAATCATGGAGAAAATAGTAGTATCACGTTCCACTTCTTCTTCCTCTTTCTTCTCTCGTGGGAGAATTTCTTCTTTCTTTTCCTTTTCTTGTGAGATAATTTCTTCTTTCTTTTTCTGTGGTGTCATACCATTTATGACATCACCTACAGGATAAAGTTCTTTTTCTTTTCCTGTCTCCACCATAGGACTAGGGTCGGGATTTTCCTTCACAACCAGTTCAGGTCTCACCCTCCCTTTCGCCAAATCATTTGCTAGGATAACAGATATGCCCTCAACAGGAAGTTTTGATATTACTCCAACTGTCACATATCCTGTCACCAAGTCAGATGTGAGGTATATCCTATGTAGAGGTATTTCTTCTTTCCATTCAAAACCTCTCAATAGGACAGTCTGTCCTGTCAATGTATTAACATTTAATGGTAATACATCTTTAAGCAGCAGTGTTAACACTTAACATGCCAAAGGTTTTTTACGCAAAATGTGCTGCACTGCCAACTTGTTTTTTGGTAATTTCACAAAATTAATGTCTAGAGTTAAAAAATTAATAAAAAATTAATGGACCAGTGTGGAAGCATGAAATTTTTACCATATATGTAAAACATAATACCATACTAAAAAATAAAGTTTTCATGCAAATTAGTTTCACGTGACCATGGCGGCCATCTTGAATTTGTGACACTTATAGAAAATATGTACATGTGTCCACTTTTTTTCTTCTTTGAGAACCTTCGGAAAATATAAGTGCAATATTACAGCATATAAACATAGCCAGTAGACCACACTAAGTAAAAAAAACATTTCAACAATAAAAAAAGAAGTTTTTATTACAATTCGCACCTTGCTTTGTCCATGAATTTTGAAACGATTTTGCTCAATTTTCTGCTAGTTTACCAAAACTGGTTAGTATATTTGAACATGTACAAATCTGTAACAGTTCAATATCGAATTGTGAAATCTCTACCATATATGTAAAACATAATACCATACTATAAAAAAAAGTTTTCATGCAAATTAGTGTCACGTGACCATGGCGGCCATCTTGTTATTGTGAGATTTATAGAAAAATATGTACTTGTGTCCACTTTTTTTCTTCTTTGAGATCCATCGGAAAATATGAGTGCACTATTACAGTATAAAAACATAGCTAGTAGACCACACTAAGTAAAAAAACCAAATTCAACAATAAAAAAGTAGTTTTTATTCCGATTCGCCCCTTGCTTTGCCCATGAATTTTGAAACGATTTTGCTCAATTTTCAGCTAGTTTACTAAAACTGGTTAGTATCTTTGAATATGTACGAATCGGTAACAAATCAATATCGACTTGTGAAATCTCTACCATATATGTACAACAGAATACCATACTAAAATATAACGTTTTCATGCAAATTGATATCACGTGACCATGGCAGCCATCTTGAAATTGTGAGACTTATAGAAAAATATGTACTTTTGTCCACTTTTTTTTCTTCTTTGAGAACCATCGACAAATATGAGTTCACTACTACAACATATAAACATAGCCAGTAGATAAAGCTAAATCTAAAAACGAAATTCGACAATAAAAAAATATTTTTTATTTCATTTTGCCCCTTGTTTTGCCTATGAATTGTGAAACGATTTTTTTCAATTTTCTGTCATTTGACCAAAACTGGTTAGACTATTTAAACATATATAAATATGTAATTAGTCACTACTGAGTAATGAAATCTTACCATAGATGTAGAATATAAGACCACATTGGAAAATTGAATTCTCATGCAAATTAGCGCCACGTGACCTAAGCAGCCATCTTGAGTTTGTGACATTTTTAGAAAATCTAATATTTTTTAGGCATTATTTTTCTAGTGCAGTTTCTAAGCAATATGGTAATAAACCTATAAAAGAAAGAACTGGTCCTCGAGGGTCTATTTGAAATGAAAAATTTTTATTGAACAAATTTAGTGTGCAACTTAACCTAGATTATATATCAAAGAAAAACTAAACATTATACATTTATACAATTTAATTACAGCACCTACAAAAGATTAATTTACTGCTTCGAAAACAAATAATAGAATCAATATACAATCAAAATACAAATAGAGACAATTGTGCAGAACTATACTATTTTTAAACAATACATTATACTAATTTACTGCTGTAGCGTCCATCAATGATATAAATCACTGACGTATGATACAGATAAAAACAACCTGGCACAATGCAGAGATGGACGTTGCAAATATAAAGGCACATATTGTTTGAATTTTTTTATTGCAGGATTTACAAATAAGACAGTTTGGTTTGTAATTTTTGACTTTATATATTGTGAAATGGACGTGCAGCTGTTAGACTCTCATCAATGTTAAGGGTCGGGGCAGTAGCAGTGCTCTTTCGTCACGGCCTAGTTACTTGGTTCTGAATTAGGGATTCAAGAATCAGTTCGCAAACTTTTTTTTAGCTGTCATGGAAGCGTCCTTGTTTATCTATAACCATTAAGTCCATTTATTTATCAAAGTTACTTCTGTGTATAATGAAAGATTGAGTGGAACGACCTGATTGATTTGTGAGGATAGCAATAGCTAACCTTCATTTTGTCAAACTGATCAACACCACCCTTGTGATCATTGTAATTCTGGTAGATTTTTTTCTTTTTTTCTGTAACCCTCTGGTAGTTTTTTGTCTCGAACACGCTTTACAGTAGTTGTATTGCCTCCCACAGTTGATAGAAACATGTAATGGATCTTGAAACGTTGTGACATCAAGTAATGCGATTAAGCAAAGATAGGAGGATCACCTGTTTACCTTTTTTTTTCCTTTGAGTTCTTTTGGATAAGACTGTGAATTTTCAAGAATTTTGTGCCTAGCTTTTTCACCTTTGATCTAGCATAAATCTGATGATGTAATTGTCTGTGTAGATGATGTGACCTTTTCACTCTTATCTGCAAATCAGATCAAATTATTGCCTTCTTCCAATGAAAGTCTTTTTCCCTGTGTAAATTATAAACCACAATAGTAGAATAACTTGGAATCAGATAACATGAATGCCTTTACGCCCCATTTAGTTGTCATAGATGGGATGCACTGTTTCAACAAACAACGTCCTTTGACTGACACCATAGACTCATAAATTGAAAGAGCTTGTCCTGGTCCATAAACTTGTCGGTATAGGGGAGGCTTATTGTCCCATGACGATCGCAGTTTGAAGAGCGGATCTTATCCATTGAAATGAAGACACGAGTTTATAATTTGGTATCTATTTCTCCCCATCACTGAAGTAAAATGGCATGTGAGCCAAAGTCCTGTAGCCCAATAACCATCTATTGATGATTTGCTGCACAAGCTCATCGCTACATGAAGAGCAAGAAATGCGGTGGGATCCATCATTCACAACACATTTTTCTCTTTTGACATTCATTCATAACGTGATCATAATGTGTTTCATTAGAGTATCAGGAAAAATCAACAGCCTCAAAATTTGTTAACATCTACAATAACAAATTGTCTACTGTTGAATGAGGACAGCTATTCGTTTTGAGGTCAACAAAATCATTCCTAACACTTCCTAGTCAGAATAAGCTGTTTTGTTGCAATGCTACCTTTTACGCCTCTCAACCGTTTTGTCATAAATGCGATCAAGTACATTGGAGCTAGAAATAGCACTGATTTCTCGGGCTAAATCAATCTCACCATCTGAATCACTTTCTAAATCTAAATTATTATTATCCTCTAAATCACACAACTGTCATAATTATATTCCTTACCCGAATCGGAATCATAACGATAAACAATTGAATAAACCATAGCACAATTTAATTTACAATAAAAGTCAATACATGTATTGATAATAGAAAAAATATATTTCAAATTCACAGAAGAACACTCTGTAAATATAACAGGGCACATAAAACACATTCACACAAGAACACGCTGTAAACACAACAGGGCACATATAAACACATATACACAAGAACACACGGTAATTATAACAGGGCAGATAAAAACACATTTACATAAGAACAAGCCGTAGACTGAACCTAACAGGACACAGAAACGATTTCAGTACCAAGATAATCATAAACAATATAGTACGGTACTTGTAACATCGACGCCATTCTAAAATTTTGTACATCATAGCCATAACGCGTCATAAAAGTATGTGACGTCACAGAATTCATCCGTTGAAGGAAAGAGTGCTTTTACGTTATCCACAAAGCAGCTTAGAATTTTATGGTTGTCTCTCATGTAAATAGTAATAGTAACGTTTTTTCTTCTAGTCAAAGTTAATCCTTCATTCGTATATTATTACTGTTATGTAAAGTTATAACGGACGCTTCGCCATGTGACCCCTACAAATAATAATACCGAAAAGACTGGTGATTGAGGTCAAGAAAGTCATGCCAGTCATGGTACAAGATCCAAAATCTGTACCTCGGACTATTAGGTTAAGGTTTTGAACCATTTTTTAAAGACCACCATGATTTTCGACTAAAGTCGAAATTGGCATACAGAAAGAGTTTTGTAAATTCGACTTTAGTCGAATTTGGCATGTTAAGTGTTAATGATGCTCCTGTGTCTCGTAATATTTTTACGGACTTCAGTGGTCCTTCCTTTTGTAAGGCCACACAACCTTTACTAATGAACGGTTGAAAACTGCACAGGGTCTCTGTGTCAATTTTATTCTTCCCTTGACCATGACTTTCGGGTGTTGTTTCATCTTTCGATGACTTCAGACTCTTGTTCGAGTCAAAAATACTTTGGTCTACTTTCTCGTCTCTGTGGACTTGGACAATTAATCCAATAGTAGCCATTCTGTATTTATAATCAGGATATTTATCCTCATTATCCTCAGTTGTAGATTTCTCTACCTTCTGACTTTTGCTCTCAGGCAAATCCACCCTCAGTGTTTCTGGTTTAGAATAATCTTTCTTCGAATTCAGTTCGTTTGTATTTTCGCTTTCTTGTACATTCTGTATTGGTTTATGGCTTGCACACATGACCACTTTGTTAGGTCTTTTGTCGCTTCGTATACTCCAACAGTCTTCGATGCTATGTCCTGTTCTTTTACAAAAAGTACATTGGACCTTTTTGTAGACAGGTTTCTTATTAACATCATTTTGTTTCACAAAATGATCTTTTTCACGATGTTGTTGTTGTGTGTTTTCTGCTTGCCGTTGTGGCCTATTAACATTCTTTTCACCAGCTGTCCTATGACACAATGTGTACTGTTCAGCTAAATCAGCAGCCTTATGTGGGTCAGTGATATCACGCTCGGATAAATACATTCTTATATCCGGCCTCACTTTGTTAATAAAATCTTCTAACAGAATGATATCTTTCATTTCTTTTAATGTGGAGATATTTCTGGATTTTATCCACTGATCCATTAGCTTTTCTTCTGCTCTAAGGAAGTCTAAGTGTGTTTGGTAAGGGGACATTGTGTACTGACGGAACCTTTTCCGATAACTTTCCGGTATTTGGTTATAGGCTTTAAGTACAGTATCTTTAATGATTTCATAATCATTTAAATTCTCCTCTTTTAACAATAAAACACAATCTCTTGCCCTTCCCTGAGTAAAAGCTGTTCTGACTAATATTCCCCATTTATCTTCTGGGAACTTAAAATCTCTGCAAGAAATTTCAAAGGTCTGGAAGAAATTAGCTATTTCACTTTCTTTATCAATGTAGGTAGGGACTAGCTTTTTCCATCTGGCCATCTCTACATCACTATGAGATTCTTTTTTAGTAGCTCCTATCTTTGCTAGCTCTATTCTTTCCTGACTTTCTCTTTGACTTTTCTTATCTCTTTCCTGACTTTCTATTTCTAGACGTCTTTCTTCTATTTCAAGCCGTTTCATTTCTAGTTGAAATCGGAACTGTTCAGACATCTGACCTTCAACTTGATATCCCTCCGCGCTTGATTCTACTTTCAACTTGCCACTCGCAATCAACACATCTCTTATCTGCTGTGTCAACACAGTCCTCGATGGTGTAGTTTCAGTAACTTCTATCTTTAAGATCTCAGCGATCTCTTTTAACTTCTTTATTGATAAAGTTTTCAGAACTTCTTCTTCTGGATTTTCAATAAATTCCATTCTTTAGTTAAGAGATTTATAAAGTGGTAAATTTTTCCAACTTACGTTTTTCCAATCGGAAGAATACTTCAGCGTTATTAGGCTTGCTCAGTAGGTCACTGCTCCAACACACAACACAACACAACTTGAATATATGCTTCACTATACAACTATATCGGACGCAGCCCGCAAACTGTTATGGACCTTTAGATATGATTGACTATTATTATTACTCGTTAAATCGGATTCAATGAATATAGTTGTATCTTTATTAGAAGTCTCTAGATTCTGCTAATCTGTAGCCCAAGCTAGGGGTTCCTTGACTGACAGGTCTATGCAGTAATGTAGTTATATTCGTGATAATTATCTTCAACACATTTCTCAACAATGATAGATCAAACAACTCCAGTTGTTGAATAAACAATTTTATTTAAATTGTAGACTCAATATAAACGATCAATAAACTTCATCAACTGATGGCAACATAAGTTTCAATACAATGGCATACAATATACAAATGAATATAGCGACTTCACTCTACAAACGTTTAAACTGAACTAACTTTAAGGAGGTCGGGACTTTACAAAGAAAACGATCATCGAAGATTCTACAGGGTCTTAATACGCATTTTAACCTCTTTCTCTATAATTACTACGATCCAGAATTATCCCCCAATTTCCACGGGATTTGAACGAATTATTTTATTTAAACTGCCCTCAGGGCATAAAGGTCAAACCTTGGTCGCTTTGGACTCTGATACGCACTTGTTAAGAGGTCAATGCCTTACTACGTCATTCATTTATGACCGATATTCGTAACATTACAAATACATAACGTTCGAAATTCTTACAAATACATAACATTCAAAATTCTTACAAATACATAACATTCAAAATTCTTACAAATACATAACGTTCAAAATTCTTACAAATACATAACATTCAAAATTCTTACAAATACATAACATTCAAAATTCTTACAAATACATAACATTCGAAATTCTTACAAATACTGTTTCAATTTCTTACCTGTTTATATGAATGCCATGTGTGTTTAGTTATACATTTGTTCATTTTTCACAGCCGAGAAATACACAAATATACATGTGTAGGTATGTATATTATGCCATCGTTCACACATAGATTGTTGACACGATGAAACTCTTCAACACTGTGAAACAACAATCAACTGTTTAGCCCAACAACAACAGCACTTCATAAAAAGTACCACATTATAATTTTGTTTTTTAAAAAAGGTCTTGAACGGCATAATTATGATATTATAAATTATAAGCGATCACTCGAAGTTTCGTAAGACGATGCAGTGAAGTAAAGGTTAATGAATTGCTTTTCTAAGTCAACTTCTCGTGTGCCGCATACCGTGTAGCTTATTTTGAGCCACAGGTGGCGAGACAGCTGACGAGGGCGACAATGTCATAAAGACGTCCGTAACATCAATAACATTGCCTAATACTGATCATTTCAGGCTGTCTTTATATTTTAATAATTTATTTGGCTGCCGGTTCTTCTTTTACCATGTGTCTAAAAATGTAGACGTAGACCCAGACAGATGGGAAATACTAGCAGCCGATCAAAACAAGTGGCGAAATGATATTTCGTCCGGGTCACAATAAGCAGAAAGTAAGATAACTTCCAGGACTGTACAAATAACTTTCAAACAGATAAGATGGGACAACCTGCGGTGCGATGTTAACGTGTCACAAACATTTTAAGTCATTGCCTAAAAATTTTTCATTTTTGTGTATTTCGTTAAAAAGAAAATATTGTTACGCGTCTCACCGTTGAATAGAGTAATAAACACTTTTTGCTCTGTGAAGGTTATATTTATTTATTGTTTGTGCTGATGATATCATTTATTTATTTGTTGTTGTCGTTCTTGTGTTGGTAATCAAAAGTTTAAGCGTTGAGCAAACAAAAATTAAATACTATAGCTGATAACTAGAAGTCTCCTTTATGTCAAAAAGCTTTTGGTCAGCTTCAAATGGTAAAGTACCCTTCGGACCGAATCAATCATAGGGCCGGGGAAGCAACGTTCACAAGTTTATGTGACCACAGGTCAATATGGGTTTGTGTGGCCAGCACAATGCCCCGAGCCGCCTTTACTTTACCCCAGACAATGTAAGTTACCCATCAGAGCTGGGCACACTCAAGGACGCCCTCGCTGAGCATGTACATACACATTTAAATCCCAGCCTTCACGAGTATTCGAATCCAGAACCTTCGGTGCTCCATCCGAACGCGCTGCCGCTCAGATACCGTAGCACTTAACTTTCAAATGGTGCTAAGTGCTAAGTCAGCTTTTTTTCAAGAAAAAAAAATGTGACGGTAGTTATCTTCAAGAATGTTTCTATTTATAAGCTGACCTTATGCTCAACTCTTTAAAAGTTTTAAATACGCTATAATATTTAATAGAAAAATATGACGCGTCTATCATTAGATGCTGAATTGCGACATATTAATAGTTTGATTTGTGTAAAATTAGTTTTCAGATAACTTTGCATCTTTCGGCAAGTGGACTAATCAAATTATGAAAGCAATAATAATAATAAACAAATTTGTTTGGGCAATAAGGAAGTATAGAATAAATATTATTATTATAATACACATACAATGAATGGCATAGTGTGTGTGTGTTTATATGTGTCTGTGTGTGTCTGTATGTGTCTATGTGTGTCTATGCATATATATATTATTATATATATGTATGTGTCTAATTGTTTGTGTATGTTTTCCTATGACACTTTATTAACTTGTGTGACTTACCTGGACCTGCTTTTTCTGCCCTACAGAGACTAGTAAGTCCTTCCTTTACTGTATCAATACAATGAGTTACCTTCTCTTGCTGACTCTACCACAATACATCTTTGTTGACTCTGATGTTTTGTCTTCAGACAAAGGGGAGGCGACTCGTCTGTTTGTTAATGTTTCCTGTTTGTTTAAATGTACACGCACAAAATAAATACAGCTATTGGCTATGCACGCATCACAGTGTTGGAAGTAGTTACTGACTTATGTTGACGTGGGTGACTGGGGGGATATTGGGAGGGGGGGGGGGGGCGGGGAGGAATTGAAACAGGATTCAACACACAATCACAGCCACGGGACTCCCCTTCCCCCACAACTTTTCTCTTTCTTTCTCTTTAACTCTCTCACTCATTCTCCTCCTCAGTATTTTATTCTCCTTGTCTCTTTCTTTTACCCTCTTCCTCTCTCTCTCTCTCTATTTCTCTCTCTTTCTCCTTCTCTCTCTTTGTCGCTCTCCTGCTCTTTCATGTCAATATCCAATCAAAACGTGTATGAACTCTACCGTACCTGTGTTATCAGCGTCACTGTATCTAACGCTTCAGAAGCCACAATTGTGTATTGACTCAATATGGGTAGCTTACTCGATCTACCCTCAACACGGATACAAATATAACACACTGTCCTCTAAATCAGGGATCGGCAACCTTGGGAAAGCGTGCCAGACCTGACACGTAGAGCGCCTTTGAACGGCGCGCGGACGACCCCGAGGAGTGTTGCTTTTCATGTGTGAAGCTTATTCCCTTGCTAATATCCAGTTAACCACCAACGCCCTCTTCCTTTTCTAATGTTCTGTTTCCAAATTGTTAGACTAATACTTTGTTAACCCTCACAGTCCCGGGCGCGTATATAGCGGGACTGAAGATAGCATAGATAGAAGGTAGGTCGGTACAGGAAGGGTTAATAGTTCTAGCATAGACTATAATAAGATGGACCGCTTGCTCTATTTTTAGAGCTTTTATGTACTTTTTTTTTCGTACGCTACCAATAAGGCTGTCTTAAATGAATTCTACGCTCTTAGTTGTTTCTTAAATGTTTCCGCTGTATAGAACTTTCGATTTTTATTTTTAATTTTTCATTGAGAAAATCGAAGCGATTCAATAAAACGGAAGTGCAAAGGAAACAACGAATCGGAAATTCCGAAAAGCAGTCTTTCGAGTCATCATATAACAGAAATACTATAGCAAGCGGTCCATGTATATTATAGTCTATGGAGTCATCATATAGCAGAAATACTAAAGCAAGCGGTCCATGTGTATTATAGTCTATGGTTCTAGTAAGAATTTGCTTTTTCATTCGGAAGGCTTCGGGAAAAACCCATTTTTTGTATTTTCTGCGTCAAAATCTATATAAGCGTATTACTGCGTTTTTTTTTTTTTTATTGTTGTTGATTTTCTGCTTAGAGACCCGTGAAGTTGTTTATGTTGTACATCAGTTCAAGAATTAAATTCTTCTTTGAAACATACATCGAGTGGCTTGAGTTATTATTATTATGAACAAGAACATAGGTAGGGAAAAGAGGACCCGTGAAGACGCAACACTTGTATTTTGTAGTTGTCATATTTTACTGCTTTATGTTTTATAATGTAACTAGTTTCTCTAGCTGTTGGTTTATTGAGAGACTGTAAAAAAATATTAAAAAATCATCCAGTGTTTCTGTTAAAAAATCATAGCATGTCTGTGCATAAATTATATGCCGTATTAATTAACACGGATAATTTGGACGGGATGAGATCGGTGACATGGTACGGTCAAAGGAAACTTGAAAGAACAACAGGGAAGTCATATTATAATTATGAAAATGTGGGCAAGTGTATAGCTAACTGAATCTATTAAATAACTTTATTATGTCGCAACTCAGTTTACTGCGTTGGTTCAAATTTTTATCTTTATTCATCGGACTGGTGTTTTTTTAGTTTATAAATAACATCACCTCATCACCTCTATATCTAGGCCTATATTTATTATATTATATAGTTTTTTGTGATGTTGTGTAATAGTCTTGTTGTTAAAAGTAAATAGTATAGTTGACTTTTATAATGTATACTTGATCACTATATGATTTAAAAAATAAAGATTTTATTGACTTAAAAAAAACTGTATTTATATTTATAAACTTGACCTACTTAAAACTAAAACAAGCTGACTGATCTACTACTGAAAGACTGACAGCTACATCTTGGCTTGAAGGACAAATTCTGATTCTTTAGAATGAATTACTGTTAGTTTTAGTCCAGATATATTATTATATGAATTCATACCTGTTCTACCTGTAGTTCTACCTGTAGTTCTACCTGTAGTTCTACCTCTGTCGACAATCAAATGCCCATTTTTCTCCCCAATTATTTTCAGCCTCAAATTTCGGCAAATTAACCTTTACCCTCGCGTGATGACTAAAAGGTCAATACTGACACAAAGGCGCGGTTAATGATTTACAACTAAGCGATATAACTTATGACAAAATCATACATAGAGATAGTTTTACTTATTATAAAATCAAATCACCAGACATTTCTTTACGTATTGTATAGTAATTCATTCAACGTATCGTAAAATATTTTTTTAGTGGTGGAAAGGGAAAAAAAGGGGGTGGGGGTGGCATTCGTGCAAAAACATTGTCCAGACCAACCAAAAACCGGTGTCCGAAACTTGCATTGGCCAACAGCTCATGCCTAGTCTGACGCGTAATGCCAGAAGATGATCTGGTGCCTATATCTATGTGCTATAATCTCTCACTGCAGATGCGGAAGGAGGCGGCTGACGCCGGCAAAGGTCCAGCCAAAGAAAGCATCTGGATGTACTTCGTGGACAAGTGCGCCAACAACCTCCACATCGTCATGGCCATGTCGCCCGTCGGGGACACCTTGAGGACCAGGTGTAGGAACTTCCCTGGTAAGTGAAAACACGATCAGGGTCCCCCTTCGGGCCACATTGATCCACGAGGCCGGTGAGGCAGCGCTCACCCGTTTTCTGTGCCACGACATACTATGGGATTGTGTGGCCAGCACAATGCCCAGCCGCCTTTACTTTACCCCGTCTGAAGTCAGGTACCCATCGGAGCTGGGTAGACTCAGGGACACCCTCCAGACCCGTGCCTACAGAAGACGCCTTGGTAGTAAAGACGACGGATTTCTCAGATCTTTACCATGTCTATTTTACACCCAAAATATAAGGAATGTGTTTTGCATAAATGTTGATATTTTACTGTGATACTTGTCCCTATTAGTACGTCCACGAAGTAAACAATATTTCATTGCACAGCCTGTCGTATGCTTTACTTTTAACTTTTACATAGTAAGTTAAGATAGGCTAACTTTTGACAATCGACATCTTAAAATTAAATATTATGCACTTACGGAACCTATTTCATTGATTTTTAATGGTTTAAATTTTATCCTAGAATGTTAATTTTCATCGCATGACAGAGCTTTATATATTTTTTAAGTTATACTGTTGAAGTAATGACATTTAAAAAAAAAAACTTATTTACCTTATGCGGCTGTCAATTGTCACCACTAGACAAAGTAAACAAAACAACACGTGCTTTTTGTCACGTTATTGCAAATGCTCTATTAAAACTTAAAACTATATTTCTAATTGAGTTCTTGTTTTAAATTAATAACTCCGGCCACTTAATAATAAAAACACACACTCATAAAGAATTGTTGCTGTTGTTTTTTTCATTGTATAGTTAACGTCTAGAAGAACTTTTGTTTTGTCGTGGTTAAAAGCGGATTGGAGAATTTCGGAAACTAGCGGACCTCTCCAAAATGTTTTTATCACTCCATGACATGGCAGTAATGTATATGTGTAAATTTAAATTCCGGGAAAAGGGAGGGGTTAAGAGGATGCTTGCAGTCTGTTCATGTTTTCTACAACAAATCAAAATTAAAATTTTGTTCTATAAATGGTTACTTGTAATTTCTGGTAAATTTTCCAGGAATCGTCAACAACGCCATCATCGATTGGTTCTTCCCGTGGCCCGAGCAAGCCTTGTTTGCAGTGGCTAGCGTCATGATCTCACCGGATGTACGTCACGTCACGTGGTCGTTATGTTAAACTTTCTCATATTTTTGGGGCCACCAGTTGTAGTTTTTTTTTCAGTTCATTTGTCTCACATTTACAAGGTTCAATCACCTTGTATTAATTATTTGAAAATGTTGAATTCGTTAACTATACAGGACTATACAACTTTCACTGTATAAGTAAAGTACCCTTCGTAAAATTTCTGTGGCCACCGCATACTAGGGAATGTGAGACCAGCACAATGCCCAGCCACCTTTACTTTTCCCAAACGAATGTCAGGTACCAATCAGTCCCGGGAATAAATCCTAGCCTCCACCAGGATTCGAACCCAGAACCTTTGGATCGCCAGTCGAATGCGCTGCCTCCACCGTGCCTTTGAAAACAAAGCTTTAAAAAATGTAATGCTATTTTAATTAAAGAAACCATGCTTAAAGATGTTCAGCTAACACGATATTCAATACACTTCGCGTAAAGGACATGGCATAAGAAAGAACTAAATACGGTTCAGATAATTTTGATCTTTTGATCTATAGGGAAAGTTAAGCAGTATTAACATGTTTCTTTGGCTACGGCACATAAGGGGCTTGAAGGGGCAATCATAATACACAACTGCCTTTACTTACCCACCAACTACTGCCAAGTACACATCAAGAGTCCAGACCAGAATTCGAACCCGGGACCGTCGGTACACCTACCTGGCGTGCTGCCTCTAGGTCACTGTGACAATGTGTACAACCATCCAAACAACTTAAGTCAAACAACAACAACAAAAAATGACTTAATCATCGCTAGTTAAACTCAGCAAATAGTTACTTTTTATAACCATCTTTGGGAAAATCCAGTTAAGTTAATCTATTCCAGGATGAGACAATTACAGTGAAATACGGAAATTCCCTTTTGTTTCTATGTTAGACCTATTATGGCTCCCAAAACGGTTTTCCATTTCCTGAAAATCTCTTAGCCAGGGTAAAGGCTATACGCCCACACAACTTTTAAAAACCCAACATAGTAAGCGTTAGTTTATTTTGTTTGTTGTTTGTTTGTTTTTTGCTCGAAACACTTTTTTTTTTATCTTTTTTTTTTTTACTATTACTATTGTTAGTTTGTATTTGTGCTATGCCTTCCCCAGATCTTTTTGCTCATTGTCTATAAAAGATTATTAGTTCCACTTAACGTTTTTCAAAAGTGAAATTTAAAACGTAATACAGCAGTTCAATAAGTAGTTTGAAAAGGGAATCTTTCAACATGTTTAAATCCAAATATATGTTACTGACTACGCTAATGATATAAATCTAACCAATGTATTAAGAAAAATTGGAGAATCGGCTGGTGGGTCTGTATGAGTTGGATCAAGGGACAAAGAAATGCTTTGGATTTAGTAATTAGAAAATTTCGAATATTCAAAGTAAACTTAAGAAGGTGGGTAACCGTGTAAATAGTAGATGTGAAATTCCTGGTAAAGTTATCCCCCTTTTAAATATTTTCTGGACTAAAACGTATATCTTAATATCTAGTAATCTAGTTTCATAAATGCATGGCTATTGTTATCACTGACAAGTTAAATCAACGTATGACTATTGTTATTGAGAAGGCCAATAAATATCTGCCAGTTCTTATCAGTAAGAAATATAAGCATTGTATAACTATTGTTATCACTAAGAAGGCTTTTTGAACATTGCAGATCAACTTGAGCACATGTGAGTAAGTATAGTAATTCCGTCGGACCAAACTCCATAGGGCCGGTGAAACAGCGTTCGCCAGTTTCTGTGGCCACGACATACTAGGGGATTTCGGGGTCAGCACAATACCCAGCCGCCTTTACCTTTTTTCCTAACTAATGTCAGGTACCCATTTGAGCTGGGTAGACTCAGTGACACCATCCAGTCCCGGAAACAAATTCTAACCCTCACCGGGATTCGAACCCAGAACGGTACGCCAGCCGAACGCGCAACCGTGCCCCATGTTCTATAAGTCCTACAAATGCTCTGCCCTAGCACTAAGACGTCCAATGCCAGGGAAAGAATCAACTACTTCATGAGAGCCATAGAGAGACATCGTCTCCCATGTAACTGTATGTAAATCCAATAAATGATCTCCCCTTTACGTGTTGTCAGAATCAACTAATCCCAGAGAACCACAGAGAGGACATCGTGTCCCACTGCGTCATGGTGCACCTGAGCGTCAACGACTACAGCCAGAGGTTCCTGCAGCGGCTGAGGCGCTACAACTTCGTCACGCCCAAAAACTACCTGGACTTCATCACCTGCTACCTGAGGCTGCTGAAGGAGAAGGACCTGTACATACTTTCTCAGGTAAGGTGACTGTAACCCAGGCAAGAGGTAAACACACAGTGGTAGATTGCTTGAAATGTAAGCACCTGCCTGTGCGAATCAACAATAGTTCACCTGTAACGGTGTTAATGTTTTAAAACCTAAACATAAGAACCTTTTTCAAGACCTCGAGATTTCTTGGCCTGCGTGGTGTAGCCACAGCAAAAGAAATTATAACTAGTTGCCTTTCAAATGCGTTGCTGTTAGACATGGCTAATGAAACAGGGTATACAAGTTTTCGTGGCCACCGTATACAAATAGATAGTGTGACCAGCACAATGCCCGACCCTTCTTTTAACTTTCATCAACTAAATGTTAAGTAACTTTTCGAGCTATGGGTGAACTCTTGGATACCATTCGATCCCGGGAGGGACACACACGGGAGGGACACACACGAGAGGGACACACACGGGAGGGACACACACGGGAGGGACACACACGGCCGATTTCACTTTAAACGTTGCTCATAGGCTAAAGACATTTCAATAATAAAACAGAATGCCTTTTAGGATAAGAATTCGCTGTATGGATGTATTCTAATTTGTGTAAGTGGCGGCTGGATAGCAAAGTCGACAGTGAACACGAAACCATACCGTAAGTTATTAATTGACTTTCGGCCAAAATCGAAGCCGAAACCAAACGTTTCACTACACCTTCGGACGAAAACGAATGATAAACTGAAATTTCTAAACAAAAGATTTTAAAAGACTGCACATTTTTGTGTAATATTAACTAGTTTATGGATACTCTATTTAAGTCAACCATAGAACATGTAATATACAGTTGTACATACATGTATTTTTTATCATTTTATTCAGAATTGAATACTCTTTAAGATTTGATAACCTAAAGGGCAATATAAACTTTATATAAGATTTTTTTGTATAAATATTTTGACATATTTTTTATAAGATTAGACAAAACAACACCAAAAAAAGACAAAATGCAAGATATTCGGCTGATGACCGAAAGTCAATATCAGTTTTGACCGAAATGGAAATCCAATCTAAAGATAACTTTTTGGCTTCGGTCAAAACCCAAAAGTACGCCGAAAGATACATGTGGCCTACTTTCGGCACAAAACCCGAGTTTCGGTCGGCCTCAATTTGTAACGGCAAAGGCAAACAATTTTTCCGTCAACTAACAAGTCATTTAGATGATATGTGGTTCGTTGTAAGTGATCATTGGCGTATCGCTGTGTCTTTTGAATGTCTTTTGCTGCCAGTGTGAACGTCTACAAGGAGGCCTGGCTAAAATCGCGGACGCCAGCAAGATGCTGACGGTGCTGAACGAGAAGCTGGCCGTCCAAAGGGTGGCCGTCAAGGAGAAGACCATCGCCTGCGAGACGCTCCTGAAGGAGATTGCCCACTCCAGCACCGAGGCCAACGAGATGAAGAGCGCCGCACAAATCAAGGCGCAGGAAATCACGGAGTCCAGCAAAATCATTGTCGAGGAGAAGGTGAGTTGTATTTCTTTGACTACGTCTCTTTCTTAAAGTGGGTTCTGTGTTTGTCTAGATCCCTATCTCTTTCGCTCTCTCTCTCTCTCTCTCTCTCTCTCTCTCTCTCTCTCTCTCTCTCTCTTATTCTCTCTTTTTTTCCATTGCTTTTCTTGCTTGTATATCTCTATTAAAAAATGATTTCTTTGTTTGTTAGTCCCAAATGAGTATTAAATAATTTTCTTCTCAATGTTCAGGCAGAGGCCGAAGAAGCTCTCCAAGAAGCTCTGCCTGCTCTAGAAGCGGCTCGACTCGCCCTGGACGATCTGGACAAGACGGACATAACAGAAGTCAGGTGAATAACTTGTAGCATCCATCTAGTTTTAGGCCTGTGATCCTTCTTTTCATGTTTTGTTGTGCTTACTGTTTGAGCGTTCGCTTTGGTGAAAGCGCATTGTCAAAATTCCAAGAGTGTCCAAAAGTTGATGAACGTCTAATTTGCAAATGGATGAGAACACCTAACTACAATATGGTTCAAATGGCTAAGCTCGATAGAATGAAAGCCAATAGGAACAACACATGAGTGATTAGCCTTTTCTTTGAATGAATGGGACGGAATAATGAGCTAAAAAGCATTCTTCTTCTTCTTTACGTGCCAGGTCTGGAACAGACATCGGCGGTCGTGACTCTCCATTCTTTCCTGTTGTTAGCTTTTTGCAGAAAGTTATTATTACTTATGTTGTTGTTCGTGGCCCATTCGTTCAGGCTTCCTACATATGTTAGCCTTTGTCTTCCTCTTGTCGCATTAGTTTAGAAAAATACAACTGTTTTCTTCCAGGTCATTCGCCAAACCCCCTCCTGCGGTACAGACTGTATGTGAGTGCATTGCGGTACTGAAAGGTGTTAAGGAGATCTCGTGGAAGTCGGCCAAGGGAATGATGTCAGACCCAAGTTTCCTGAGACAGTTGAAAGAACTGGACGTTGACAACATAACGACGCGTCAAACGCAGACCGTGAAAGGTAACTCAGTTTTGTCATAATTAGACTTTTGAAGGTAACTTATTTTTGGCAGACGCAGACCGTTGGATGTAACTTACTTTTTACCGTTAAAGACAACTTTATTTTTTCCAGCATTAAACTTGAGCCAGCACTGTGTTCGGTCTGTAGTGTAGTTTAGTTACATGAATGTAACGATGCCTAAACTGTAAATGTCACGTGACCGGCTCTCTTTCAGCCAAGCTGCAGGACATCAACGTGACCGTCCAGCAGATGTCCCAGATCTCCAGAGCCGGGTCCGGACTTTTGAAGTTCGTCATCGCCGTCATGGGCTACTGCTCCGTGTTCAGGGAGATCAAACCGAAGAGAGATAAAGTAAATAATCACTGTATCCATTGTTTGATATGTTTTTAAATATAATCCTGGTTGCAAAGGGCTGGATGTTTTTATTTTCATTTACAGCAATTTACAATAGATCATTATCTTTCTTCATTTGAAACATATAGGAGCAAATTTTAAAATATGGCAATGGTTCAAATAGAACAAATCTTATATTATACATTACAGACGCTCCTTCTATAAAGAAGATTATTGCCTCCTACGCTCATCCGTGGTCAAAAACTAGTCTTGCATTTTGATTAATGTTTTAAATGATATTGAGTTACTGGTTTTCCTGGGTTTGTTCAGGCAACCCATTCCATGCCCGAATGAGCTGTGAAAAGACTAAAAAAGCTTCATAATATAACCTATGTATGAAGTAGCACTATTCACTAAATATAGAAAGGAGCGTAAACAAGCATTTATCTAAAGATACAAAGAGCTCTCAATTCTAAATGGAAATGCAACACAAAATTTATTAAAATGCTCAGAAAAATAGAAAACAATTTTCTTCTTCCCTAAGCAAGGATTAATATTTATGTAATCAAGTCAAATTTCCATTTGTTTGGATCAATATAGTAATCTTATCTTATCTTATAACATAAGAAAGCATAGCCTACTTATCTCGAGTAACGAGGAAGGCATGGAATATGTTTCCTGAACTATTCAGTAAAAACCAACTAATTAACATCATTTAAAAGTTCTTGTATCGAAACGCATTACTAGATTGAGTTTTGGCTATGTTTAGGGCAGTAAATGTTTACATGCTTGGGGGATGATGGAGTCCGTAGCTAGTTTAAAGTTAAACTCATTATAGAGTAAGTGATACAAAAACAAACTGTTATATAGCATTATATACGTTCGTTCTATGAAAATAAAAAAAACAAAGACTTCACCAAGCATTGTTTCATTTTTCTCTCTGGCCAGGTGGCGACGCTGGAAAAGAATTTCTTCGAGCTGAAGCGAGGGCTGGACAAGATCAACAAGCAGGTGGCCAAGCTGGAAGACCTGATCGACAATCTGAACATGAAGTACGAGATGGCCATGCTGGAGAGGCAGCGGCTGGAGGAGGAGACCAGGGTCATGGAGAGACGGCTCATCGCAGCAGATAAACTCATCAACGGGCTGAGTTCAGAGAACATCAGGTAATGAAAGGTTCTGGTACTGAAACGGTGGGGGGGGGGGGGGGCATGGTTATCCAGCGTTTGGTTACTCTCTTAAAAGGCTCGGTCCCCTCCCCCTCCCCCCCAAAAAAAACAAAAAAAAAAAAAAAAAAACAACAACAACATAGCCGCGATTTATTCCCGGGTCTCGAGGCTGTCCTTGACTTTACGAAGCTGTGTCATATTCCTGACATTAATTTGGGGGGGGGGGGGGGGAGTAAAAAAAAAAAGAAAATGGATTGGAATTCTGCTGGCCACAACAGTCCCCTTGTATGTTGTGGCCACGGAAATTGCATGGTCTGAAGTGGATGCTTTCTGATAGCGGTTGCAGGATGTTGGCTCAATTATAAATCATGTATCTGGTGTGGCATGTGACTGAATCTCTCTTCTAGTTCGTTGGGTAAGTAGTTCATACTTTTTGTGAATATCAGGTACTTGTATAGCTAATAGAATTTCCTATAATGAGTAAAGCAGAACGATTTCTTATACTTTGCTTTTAAATCTGTGTAATAAGATGTTTATTCCGTGTAGTTTGGTTAACTTTGAAAATCGTTATCTTTACACCATAATTTAAAGGCCAATATTACTAAACAAATCAACAATACTTGGCTGAGATGTAGAATTAGCCTCAAGCTATTAGGATGTTCACTAGTTTCCGTGGCCACGGCATACTAGGGGATGTGTGCACAGCCGCCTTTACTTTACACCAACTAATGTCAGGTACCCATCAGAGCTGGGTAGACTCAGGAGTCAGGGACACCTTCAAATCCTTGGAAAAAAAATCCTAGCCTCCACCAGGATTCGAACCCAGGACCCTTGGCTCGTCAGTCGAACGCGCTGCCGCTCGGCCCTATGGATCAATTTGGTCCGACGGGATACTTTATTAATACCATTTTATTTGTTTTCATCCGGAATTCCATTCTTACTCCACCACCATATACCCGAAGTTCTGCCACTGAGCATGTTGAAGGTATTTAATGAAGGTTCAATTTCGTGTGTCTATAGGCCTATTGAAAAAGTAACTTTTTGTGAGTGGATAATAATAAACTAAGGCTAGAAATGGGTTTATGGCGGCATGGTGACAAGAAGCTTCTGGGTCATTTCAGATGGCTGAAGGATCTGGATGAGTTGAAGAAGAAACGCAAGCGCCTGTTGGGTGACTGCATTGTGGGCGCCGCCTTCCTGAGTTACCTGGGCGCCTTCAGCTACGAATACAGGTATAGACAAGCAGTATGGAAATATTGGTGTGTTGTCATTTGTGTTGATTTTTTAATGAACAAACTCAATATTATTATTTCACAAATTTTGTAATGTTTTTGACTTTCTACCAAAGAATATTATTTAGTAATTCATTTGTATGTTTGTCCATTACTCTAAGTTCTACTTGTTCTGTTCTGTTTTCCTCTGCGTCAGATGATCTATCCATTTGTAAACTATATCGATATGTGTGTTTTTTGTTCCATATTTCTCTAAATCCATAAGTCTTTCTTTACTTGTTTCTATTGAATAATAATAATAATAATGGTTATTTATATAGCGCTTCTATCCATGCTATTTTAGCATGCTCAGTGCACTCTAGAATATTAAGCTTATTACGTCCTCTAGTCCCAAAACTCCTGCAGGGCTACAAGGATCGGTCGTTAGCAGGGATAGAACCCGCGACGTGTCAGTTGGCTTTCGGTTGGCAGTCCGGTGAAGTAATTGCAGGACCAGCGGGCTAAGTCTCGTTAACTTCCTTGCACCATTGTTCATTGTTCGTGCAACACAGTGCTACGTTGTGGAACCTTCCAAGATCTCTTAAACTGTTTTCAACCAACGACCCGATGGCCACCTCGTCACCTCTGTTCACGATATATTGATTGTTCAAAAAAAAATTCTGCGCCTAGAAAGTAGCTTTCACCGCACTGAGCCAATATTTATCCAATGTGTACAAGGTTTTACGTGCATGTCTATTTATATCTCAGACATGAAATGTTGAACCTGGTCTGGGTGACGGACCTGAAGGAGAAAGAGATCCCGCTCAGCAGCCCGTACCGCATCGAAGACCTGCTCACGACAGACGTGGAGATAAGCAAGTAAGATTTCATCCAAACTTTGTCGTCGCGACGTAAGAAACTTACAGTGAGCTATTTAAGATTTTGATCCTTCGAATCATTCTTTAACCCAGGGGTCGGCAACCTTTTGATAATAGTGTTCCAAAGTAGGATTTCTAATTCATTCAGCGTGCCGACAGCCTATAAGTCTATAAGTCCTATAACACTGCTCTTCTCTTGTAAAAAAGTCTTGAATAAACGTTGGATGAGTTTTCCGCTTGCCATAGAAAATCGGTGGGCTCTGCATGCCAAGTCTGGCACGCGTGCCGTAGGCTGCCGACCCCACCTTTAACCGAATCGTAAGTGGGATGGAAGCACTACATTACAGAGCTCTCTATGTACACTGTCGCACACATTTCGATCCAGGAATCTGGAAAAAGTGGAAAAGTCCATTCTGTTTCTGCCACCTTGTCCTTTTCTTATGCTCATTGGATGTAACAATGAAGATTTCTTACCTTCATTGCAGCGACGAGATTTTCACGAGGGGATTGACAAAAATTAAAAAGGGATGGGGGGGGATATACGCTTGTATTCAATTCTGTACTTCGTTATTTCACTGACACTTAAAGAAAAAATTAACTTTTCTTTTATGTTCGTATTGGTCTACACAAAATAGGTTCTAGATTCTAAACTCAGCGTTTCCCTTATGACTGGCCAGGACTCCGTATCGGCCGAGAAAGCGAAATTATCTGTTCACATTAAAAAGCTCAAAGTATCGTATATATAGTAAAGTATATAGTATACAAAATTTACAGTATATTTAGCTCGAAACTGACACTGTCAGATATATTACCCGAGAATTTGCTAGGGAGAGACGTCAATAGTCTTACAAAATTGTGTGCCAAATTCGTATCTCTTTTATGTGTTACTAACTGGCCAGTTGAGGCGATATAAATCTGTGTGTTACTAACTGGCCAGTATAGGCGAAATAAATCTATGTGTTACTAACTGGCCAGTATAGTCGATATAAATCTGTGTGTTACTAACTGGCCAGTATAGGCGATATAAATCTGTGTGTTACTAACTGGCCAGTATAGTCGATATAAATCTGTGTGTTACTAACTGCTCAGTATAGTCGATATAAATCTGTGTGTTACTAACTGGCCAGTATAGGCGATATAAATCTGTGTGTTACTAACTGGCCAGTATAGGCGATATAAATCTGTGTGTTACTAACTGGCCAGTATAGGCGATATAAATCTGTGTGTTACTAACTAATCAGTTGAGGCGATATGAATCTGTGTGTTACTAACTGATCAGTTGAGGCGATATGAGTCTAAATGTGTCACGAAGTAAAAGTATGAAAATATTATACAATAGCATTCCTGATACAGTGACTGCTTAGGTCGGGGTGAATTTTTTTATTTAAATAATCCCACAACTGACTTAGGAAAACTGAAACTGTAAAGTTAAATCCTTTTTTCCTACAATTCAGTATGTTGATAATATAAAATAGCTCCCCCCTCCAGTTTTTTGTTTTCAAATATTTAATAACTTGAACTCTAAATGTGGCTGTCACCAACGTGTGATGAAGGTCTTATAACAATTTTCATTACCGTTGTCCTGCTAATGGGACGCTTTGCCATCTAAGGCAATATATTATTTTCCTCTGACTAGGTGGTCATCTGAAGGGCTACCCCCGGACGAGCTGTCTGTCCAGAACGGTATACTGACCATGAGGGCCAGCCGGTTCCCTCTGTGCATCGACCCGCAGCAGCAGGCGCTGAACTGGATCAAGAAGCGGGAAGAGAAGCACAACCTGAAGGTACGCCGCCATTATGGATGTTGAATCCATGTGGATTCACATTACATTGATAATGTGTGTGGATAATGATGTGAATGGAAGCCAATAGATATAATAAACTGTTATGGGGTGTGCAATACTTTTCGTCACTGGGCCGAATAAAGACGGGCCATACTGTCTGAAAATGTATCTACATTATAAATACAATGTATTTTTAAATTTACATTAGAAGCAGTATAGGGGTCCACAGTTTAGCCGACCATTGTTGTGGTCCTAGGGCCACCTTGTGCACATCCCTGTCTTACAATATGTTTTACTATTTCACTACTTTTTTAGCAGCCCATCTTATCCCGGCTAGTATTTTTAGCATTTTGGTTTTTACTATGTCTGCTCCTATGTGAGCTATCATTTAGGAATCATATCAATATCATTTTGTTATATATCAATGACTGCCATTTTGTTATTATTGTGAGCAGTTAATTGTTATGTTTTTTTCGTGTCCCATTCATTGTCTGTCAATTGTCGCACTTTGTCTGTCCTTATCATACGTTTTGTGCCATTAGTCAATCACTGGTAGTCATTTTGTGTGCTATTACCGGATGTTATTAATATTGTTATTATTGTAGGTTTTCATTCGGGGGGCCATCGCCTGTCACTTTCGATATCATCGTCATTCCTTTCATTGGCCACCAAATGAATAGCCTAAACAATGACTATTATTGCCATAGCAGTGCCCTCACATAGGGGGGCAGAGAGGGGGCTTATGCCCGAGGGCAACACTTCCAGGGGGGAAGCAAATGTAGTCTTAATATAGCAAATATAGCATTAAACAAGCAGTTACAGTATGCAAGGGGGCGGCGCTGAAACTTTTGCCCTGGGGCGCTACATAAGCGTGTAAAGGCTCTGTGCCATTGACCAATGTTGATTCATTCATCATATTATCTTTGAAGCTGTTGTCTAATGTAAAATCAAATTCTCTCTTTGTATGTTTCCGCTCGTCTTACTTCATTTCACTGTTGACCAACTTCCGGTTCATCTGCTTCCGCTTACTCACAGTGCTGCACTTTCAACGACGAAGACTTCCTGAAACAGCTGGAGATGTCCATCAAATATGGCTTCCCGTTCCTGTTTACGGACGTGGACGAATACATTGACCCGGTCATAGACAACGTCCTTGAGAAAAATATTAAAGGTCAGACTATGTACACGATGTCATGCTAGTTTTGTGTCAGAGCCTTTTGTGTTCGACTGAAGATTATACAAATTATGTCAATCCTTGTCTGAGAAAGTTAAAGCCTTGGGACAAAAAGAGGTCCCTGGTACCCGCTCTGTGTGCTCCGTTCGCAGCTGGAGAGCTCTCGCCGATCGATACTTGCGTGGGAGTCAGAGAAGTGGTTTAAATAATTGGGATGAATCTGACAAGGGCGGAGGTGTGTGGCAGCAACTAAAAGGACCTAATCGAGCAGACCCGTGGTGGAAGCTCCGCGCAGGAAGGATCGTACAACTGTTGCCCAGTTTCGCACACGTCACTGCTCAATAGGGACCTATTTTGGAAATTTTATGCCCCATCTGGACTCACAGTGTCGAAATTGCAGGGAAGCAGAAGAGACAATCGAGCAAATGCTTTTAGTTTGCCCAAATTTGCAGGAGCATAGAGTGGATGAGAAGGGTAAACTGTTTGCATTGGACCTACATTATGGTGACTTGGATACACTGCGCAGCACAAGCCTGTATGTCCTTCCAGCCCTAAATAATCTCGGTTCGTATTCTCACTCTGTAGAAGTGAGGTTTTAGTCTGATATGCTCAGCCCCATGTAACCTTTTATTTTTCTGAACCTCATTAATTATCCTCGGATTAACTATGATGAGGAAATTTCCTCACAAAGACAAGAAAAAGAATTTCCTGCTGTCTATATTTAACAATATTCTAGATTCTAGATCAGCGTTGAATGATACAGCGTTGACTATTGAGAAAGTTATAAACTGCGTGGTTTGTTATTCTTTGCTTTTTCTACCCACAGGAGTTCAAGGTCGCGAGGTCGTCATGCTCGGCGACAAGGAGGTCGACTACGACAAGAACTTCCGCCTGTACCTCAACACCAAACTCTCCAACCCAAAGTTTGGCCCAAACGTTTTCGGCAAGGCCATGGTGATCAACTATACAGTCACGTTGATGGTATGTTCAGATGTTACCATGGTAACCTAATGGCTACCTCAGTAGAGCACGGTTTCCCAAACGTTTCTCGTTTCGTGACCCAGTTATTGTTCATACTTCTGCTTTCTGACCCACCAACTTTTTATCGCCTATCCCAGGAGTCGGCAAACTTTCAATAATAGTATGCCGAAATAGGATTTGTAATTCATTCAGCGTGCCGAATTTTTTTAAAGTCATCCTGTTCTGGCACTTAATTTCTTGTAAAAAACAAACTTGAAGTACCTTTTGTAGGTATCCTGCGTGCCATTGAAAATTGATATGCGTGCCACGTCTGTAACGCATGCCGTAGGTTGCCTAGTAGTCTCTAAATATTTTTTTAGACCCGTTGATTTACTTTTTTGTGACCTGGTACCGGATCTTGACCCGGCGTTTGGGAAACCCTGCATTAGTGGATGTAATAATGCATCGGTACTTCTTCTTGTTTCAACCATTCTGCAGAGCTATTTCGCTCTCTCGCAGTCAATGCCAGACAAACATAATTAAATGAGTTTTTTGGAATTAGCTGCTCTGCGTTGTTGTAATTGTAGGTTTTGGGATAGGGGGTCAATAGTTAATTGAAATAATTAGGGCGAATGGTTAATAAACAAATCCTTTAGAAAAGTTAACGTTTGTTTTTCTTCTACAAACTTGATAATTCAATGTCCCCCCCCCCCCCCTTCGTTTAATACAACTCTGCCTTAATTTTTAAGTAGCTTGTCATGTTAAGCGCAACGCTGCACTATCAATGACAAACTTTATCGGGCGTGGTAATTGCGTCTAATAGCGGGGCTTTTGGCGAGGGCATATCTGTGCTGTCTTTTTCTTTAGTTCTATTTAAGTTACATTCGCTATCTCAATTTGTTCAAAACGTTTGCAATAATATTTCAAAATGGATACTTTTGAAAAAACCTATCAAATATAGTTGCTTATGTCAGAGGGGGGGGGGACAATGAATATCACATGACTTGAAGCCATGTTTAATTTTATTTTGTGTTTTTGTTTATTCTCCAGGGTCTCGAAGATCAGCTGCTGAGTGTGATCGTGGGCTACGAGAAGAGAGAACTGGAGGAACAGAGAGAAAGTCTGATCCAAGAAACTAGGTTAGCTGTGAATTACAATATTAGACCAACATTGGGCCAAGATTTAAATAAAGGTCAAGATTTAAATATAGGCCCAATATTGGACTTACATTAGGCCAAGATTTAAATAAAGGTCAAGATTTAAGTATAGGCCCAATATTGGACTAACATTAGGCCAAGATTTAAATAAAGGTCATGCTTTAAGTAAAGGCCCAGATTTAAGTATTGGCCCAATATTTGTGCAACATTTGGCAAAGATTTAAATATTGGATCAATATAATGTGCTGTTAGATTTAATTTGTTTCTCTAACTTTTGTATCGTTTTTTTTTTTACTTTCTTTCCACTTATTCCAATGATTTAGAATTTAGACTATTCTACTGTTGCCCTGTGTCGAGTGTGTGTCTAGTCTGTTTTAATAATCAGTGTATTTTAAACTTCATAATGCGATTTTTTTTTCCTTCTTGTTACATTAAACTAAGAGTCAGCTGGGGACACCCAGTATCGCCTATGTCCCATGGCTGCTTAGGTCTTCGGACTAGATGGATGTAGAATTCAGTTATCTCCCCTGGAAAACGAAATTCAATCAACCAGAAAGTATAGTTTCACACATCTAGAAATTAATTTAATAATGATGACTAATGCAGCCGTGTCGCTGTATTAAAATAGTAGTACTTCTATACAGTTCAGTTATGAATACTTCAATACTTCTAGTATTTTTTCCAAACCTAGCACCAACCCGCCACCCCCCTCTGCAAAATCTCACATTAGCTTTTCTCTAATTGACTGATTCCTATGATTACCAAAACGTGTAATCCTCCCAGATTCAAGCTTTTCTAATTCTAATTATCTTCATTGGACAGGTTCATTCTCCATTAGTTTCTTACTAATTGATTATTTATCTGCCTCATCTAACAATATACACAGGACCGGCTATGGCGTTTTTGACGCCCTAAGTGAAAACGAATTCTCCGCCCTCATTAAAGTGCCTTCGGCGGGGAGAAACTGAGTAGTGTTAGGGCATACTTTTCTATTTTCTAAGACAAGTTAAATAAAGTACCCTTTGCCTTTCATTACCTAGCAAATCGTCTGCCTATGCTAGTAGCACACATAAGTACTAAACTTTAATTTATTTTATATTTGTCAATCCTCAAATTGAAAAAAAAAACCACTTCATTTTGCGCCCCCCCCCACCAAATTTTGAGCCCTGCAGACCGCCTAGGTTGCCTATATGGACTAGCCGGACCTGACTATATATAAATATGGATGTGTATGCTTCAAATCGCAATGTTGAAGCTGTTCAATGATATAAACTTGGTTTTCTCAGCTTTAACAAGAAACTGCTCTACGATTTGGAAGATTCCCTGCTACGTGAGCTGGCTCAATCCAAGGGCAACATGCTGGACAATGAGGACCTGGTGGAAACTCTGGAATCTACCAAGACCAAAGCTTCTGAAGTGAGTACTACGTGCTAATTAAAATACTTTTCACAGTTGTAACCTATTAAAAGTAGTTTAAATTCATATACTTTTCTTGTAAAATTCCTGTCGCCTCAAAAAAATATCTGACTTTCAACATTTGGGATTACCAAATCAATAGATCAATTATTATATGTCTGTTGGCTTTTCTTCTTGTTCAACCAGACAGCAGAGCTGTTAATTATCTCTTGCCAGACTTAACATCTTTGTGTGTATTTAGATCTAGTGCTTTGGTGGTGTTGTATATATAGAGTTTTAGTTATGATAGTCTGGGTGGTTCAGCAATGCATGACTCAGCATGATTGGTGCGGGAGATCTTAATCCTTACTGTCCCGGGCGCGTATATAGCGGAACTGAAGGCAGCATAGATAGAAGTAGGTCGGTACGGGAAGGGTTAAGTATGAATACATCTACTGCTCCGTGTCTGTGGTTGGCAACGTCAGCAGTTGATTGGTCGTGTTGGACTTTTTCTTTAGAGAGCGTCCTGTTCTCATCTGGAAGATTCTTCAGAACATAAAAAGCCATATATATATAGATAATCTTTAAACGCCCTGCTTGCCACTTTCTCTGCAGGTGACCTACAAACTGGATTTGGCTTCCAAGACGGCCATCGACATTGAGAAGACCAGGGACGGCTACAGGCCGGCGGCCATGAGAGGAGCCATCCTGTTCTTTGTCCTGGCGGACATGTCTGTCGTGAACTCGATGTATCAATATTCCTTGGAGGCTTTCCTTGAGGTGAGCAGCAGGTCCTGGCTGAGTCCTAGATCGGCAGAACAATTGTTTTTGAGACTGGCTAGGACAAAAACATTTAATGTGCAATTAATTAATTTGTATAGCGCTGCCAACAAACATAATGTAAGCTCAGAGCGCATTTGACATACAACTAAGAACACGGATATAATCTCTAGGCTAAGAAATATAAAGCTAATTGATGATTTAAAACTTTACAAACTTAGGACAATTCAAATAAATGAAGCATTAACCGACCTAACATGTAAATAAGATGGTAGGGGTCTAAAGCATGTTATCTAAGGTAAATATTAAAATAATGAGTTTTTCAGTTGTTTTTGAAAGTATCAATAGAGCTTGTTCGCCTGAGTTGAATGGGAAGTAGATTCCACACCTTCGGGCAAATTAATGTGCAATTATTGGTATAATCGTAAAGACATCTTTTAAAGTGATTTCGGTAATGACATTAAAATTTGACTTTGTATGTATTTTAAACAAAATAAACTCATCGAATGATTATGTAACTGGATACTTTATAAATGAAATATGTTTATCTGACTGCTGTTTATCTGACTGCTGTTTATCCGAGTGCTGTTTATCTAACTGCTGTTTATCTAACTGCTGTTTATCTGACTGCTGTTTATCTGACTGCTGTTTATCTAACTGCTGTTTATCTGACTGCTGTTTATGTGACTTCAGGTATTCGTGTTCTCATTGAAAAGAAGTTTACCTGATACAATACTCAGAAAGAGAATCAACAATATATTGGAAGCCTTGACCTTGAATGTTTACAACTACGGCTGCACAGGTAAGTGAAACATTTAACAATAAAAAAAAAAATTCCGCAGTCGCACAATTTTTTCAGTTTTACAGTATTTCAATGCACAGTCTAATAATTTACAATACAGAAATAAGATTTTGGTACACAGATTTCACTATGCAGACAAAAATTTCATTATAGAGACTTAGATTTGATTGTACTGTCCTAGATTTCATTATGCATAATTAGATTTCATTTGCAATTTCAAACCTCATCGTCCATTAGAAGGTTACATTTGCATCGTGGACTTTGATTTCATTGTTTTAATTTCGCGGCTAAGTCTCAGGTTGCCGCTTGCCCGGATGTAATTTCCTATGCTAATGTTTTCCTTGCAGGAATATTTGAGAGGGAGAAGTTGCTGTTTTCCTTCCAGATCACGCTGAAGCTTGAGCAGCAGCAGAAGCGCATCCTCCAGGAGGAGCTGGATTTTTTCATCAAGGTGTGACCACACAAGATGACTCATCTCCATCATACCTATTTGTGCCTGTTTCCTTATTAATTGCAGACATTGCCCCTGCTCACAAGAAACTGTGGAAACCACTTCCTGCTTGAATGCCCTGAGCTAACCTACCTCAGATACACTCTGCTCCCCCCCCCCCCCCCCACCCTCAACCTACCATTACCAACACACTAAATACCAATATGGAACAACTGAAAAAGACATGTAAATATGTTTGTCTGGCATTGACTGCAAGAGAGCAAACAGCTCTGCAGAGTGGCTAACAGAAGAAGAAGAAGTGTCCAGGTTAAGTACTTCTGATAGGGAAAGCTTGACTCCAGAGATGTTTAGATGTACTTTATAAACGTAAACTTACATGTTTGTTTTCCCCACCAATTACCTATTGTTAGTTTTAAAAGAGATCATCGAATGTTTACGAATTATAGGTAGGTGAATCTTGAAAATTAGAAAAAGAGTTCATTGGCAAGAAAATGTATACATTAAATTGGGCGAAATCAAACTTCAACGCTCATAATCGTATCCACTGTAACTGTATATTTTTTTTATATAAAAAGCAGTTCATTTGTAATGATGTCTTTCTTTCACCTTCATCTAATTGTTATCTCACTTTTACCTGATTCCTGGGCAACACATCTAATTGTTATCTCACTTTTACCTGATTCCTGGGCAACACATCTAATTGTTATCTCACTTTTACCTGATTCCTGGGCAACACATCTAATTGTTATCTCACATTTACCTGATTCCTGGGCAACACATCTAATTGTTATCTCACATTTACCTGATTCCTGGGCAACACATCTAATTGTTATCTCACTTTTACCTGATTCCTGGGCAACACATCTAATTGTTATCTCACATTTACCTGATTCCTGGGCAACACATCTAATTGTTATCTCACATTTACCTGATTCCTGGGCAACACATCTAATTGTTATCTCACATTTACCTGATTCCTGAGCAACACATCTAATTGTTATCTCACATTTACCTGATTCCTGGGCAACACATCTAATTGTTATCTCACTTTTACCTGATTCCTGGGCAACAAATCTAATTGTTATCTCACATTTACCTGATTCCTGGGCAACACATCTAATTGTTATCTCACTTTTACCTGATTCCTGGGCAACACATCTAATTGTTATCTCACTTTTACCTGATTCCTGGGCAACAAATCTAATTGTTATCTCACTTTTACCTGATTCCTGGGCAACAAATCTAATTGTTATCTCACTTTTACCTGATTCCTGGGCAACAAATCTAATTGTTATCTCACTTTTACCTGATTCCTGGGCAACAAATCTAATTGTTATCTCACTTTTACCTGATTCCTGGGCAACAAATCTAATTGTTATCTCACATTTACCTGATTCCTGGGCAACAAATCTAATTGTTATCTCACATTTACCTGATTCCTGGGCAACAAATCTAATTGTTATCTCACTTTTACCTGATTCCTGGGCAACACATCTAATTGTTATCTCACTTTTACCTGATTCCTGGGCAACACATCTAATTGTTATCTCACATTTACCTGATTCCTGGGCAACAAATCTAATTGTTATCTCACATTTACCTGATTCCTGGGCAACAAATCTAATTGTTATCTCACTTTTACCTGATTCCTGGGCAACAAATCTAATTGTTATCTCACTTTTACCTGATTCCTGGGCAACAAATCTAATTGTTATCTCACATTTACCTGATTCCTGGGCAACACATCTAATTGTTATCTCACTTTTACCTGATTCCTGGGCAACACATCTAATTGTTATCTCACTTTTACCTGATTCCTGGGCAACACATCTAATTGTTATCTCACATTTACCTGATTCCTGGGCAACACATCTAATTGTTATCTCACTTTTACCTGATTCCTGGGCAACAAATCTAATTGTTATCTCACTTTTACCTGATTCCTGGGCAACACATCTAATTGTTATCTCACATTTACCTGATTCCTGGGCAACAAATCTAATTGTTATCTCACATTTACCTGATTCCTGGGCAACACATCTAATTGTTATCTCACATTTACCTGATTCCTGGGCAACACATCTAATTGTTATCTCACATTTACCTGATTCCTGGGCAACAAATCTAATTGTTATCTCACATTTACCTGATTCCTGGGCAACACATCTAATTGTTATCTCACATTTACCTGATTCCTGGGCAACACATCTAATTGTTATCTCACATTTACCTGATTCCTGGGCAACACATCTAATTGTTATCTCACATTTACCTGATTCCTGGGCAACAAATCTAATTGTTATCTCACATTTACCTGATTCCTGGGCAACAAATCTAATTGTTATCTCACATTTACCTGATTCCTGGGCAACAAATCTAATTGTTATCTCACATTTACCTGATTCCTGGGCAACAAATCTAATTGTTATCTCACATTTACCTGATTCCTGGGCAACACATCTAATTGTTATCTCACATTTACCTGATTCCTGGGCAACAAATCTAATTGTTATCTCACATTTACCTGATTCCTGGGCAACACATCTAATTGTTATCTCACATTTACCTGATTCCTGGGCAACACATCTAATTGTTATCTCACATTTACCTGATTCCTGGGCAACACATCTAATTGTTATCTCACATTTACCTGATTCCTGGGCAACAAATCTAATTGTTATCTCACATTTACCTGATTCCTGGGCAACAAATCTAATTGTTATCTAATTTTTACTTTATTCCAGGGCAACACATCTAATTGTTATCTCACATTTACCTGATTCCTGGGCAACACATCTAATTGTTATCTCACATTTACCTGATTCCTGGGCAACACATCTAATTGTTATCTCACATTTACCTGATTCCTGGGCAACACACCTAATTGTTATCTCACATTTACCTGATTCCTGGGCAACACATCTAATTGTTATCTCACATTTACCTGATTCCTGGGCAACACATCTAATTGTTATCTCACATTTACCTGATTCCTGGGCAACACATCTAATTGTTATCTCACATTTACCTGATTCCTGGGCAACACATCTAATTGTTATCTCACATTTACCTGATTCCTGGGCAACACATCTAATTGTTATCTCACATTTACCTGATTCCTGGGCAACAAATCTAATTGTTATCTCACTTTTACCTGATTCCTGGGCAACACATCTAATTGTTATCTCACATTTACCTGATTCCTGGGCAACAAATCTAATTGTTATCTAATTTTTACTTTATTCCAGGGCAACACATCTAATTGTTATCTCACATTTACCTGATTCCTGGGCAACACATCTAATTGTTATCTCACATTTACCTGATTCCTGGGCAACACATCTAATTGTTATCTCACATTTACCTGATTCCTGGGCAACACATCTAATTGTTATCTCACATTTACCTGATTCCTGGGCAACACATCTAATTGTTATCTCACATTTACCTGATTCCTGGGCAACACATCTAATTGTTATCTCACATTTACCTGATTCCTGGGCAACAAATCTAATTGTTATCTCACATTTACCTGATTCCTGGGCAACAAATCTAATTGTTATCTAATTTTTACTTTATTCCAGGGCAACAAATCTAATTGTTATCTCACATTTACCTGATTCCTGGGCAACACATCTAATTGTTATCTCACATTTACCTGATTCCTGGGCAACAAATCTAATTGTTATCTAATTTTTACTTTATTCCAGGGCAACACATCTAATTGTTATCTCACATTTACCTGATTCCTGGGCAACACATCTAATTGTTATCTCACATTTACCTGATTCCTGGGCAACACATCTAATTGTTATCTCACATTTACCTGATTCCTGGGCAACACATCTAATTGTTATCTAATTTTTACTTTATTCCAGGGCAACACATCTAATTGTTATCTCACATTTACCTGATTCCTGGGCAACACATCTAATTGTTATCTCACATTTACCTGATTCCTGGGCAACACATCTAATTGTTATCTCACATTTACCTGATTCCTGGGCAACACATCTAATTGTTATCTCACATTTACCTGATTCCTGGGCAACAAATCTAATTGTTATCTCACATTTACCTGATTCCTGGGCAACAAATCTAATTGTTATCTCACATTTACCTGATTCCTGGCCAACAAATCTAATTATTATCTCACATTTACCTGATTCCTGGGCAACAAATCTAATTGTTATCTCACATTTACCTGATTCCTGGGCAACAAATCTAATTGTTATCTCACATTTACCTGATTCCTGGGCAACAAATCTAATTGTTATCTCACATTTACCTGATTCCTGGGCAACAAATCTAATTGTTATCTCACATTTACCTGATTCCTGGGCAACAAATCTAATTGTTATCTCACTTTTACCTGATTCCTGGGCAACAAATCTAATTGTTATCTAATTTTTACTTTATTCCAGGGCAACACATCTAATTGTTATCTCACATTTACCTGATTCCTGGGCAACACATCTAATTGTTATCTCACATTTACCTGATTCCTGGGCAACACATCTAATTGTTATCTCACATTTACCTGATTCCTGGGCAACACATCTAATTGTTATCTCACATTTACCTGATTCCTGGGCAACAAATCTAATTGTTATCTCACATTTACCTGATTCCTGGGCAACAAATCTAATTGTTATCTAATTTTTACTTTATTCCAGGGCAACAAATCTAATTGTTATCTCACATTTACCTGATTCCTGGGCAACACATCTAATTGTTATCTCACATTTACCTGATTCCTGGGCAACAAATCTAATTGTTATCTAATTTTTACTTTATTCCAGGGCAACACATCTAATTGTTATCTCACATTTACCTGATTCCTGGGCAACACATCTAATTGTTATCTCACATTTACCTGATTCCTGGGCAACACATCTAATTGTTATCTCACATTTACCTGATTCCTGGGCAACACATCTAATTGTTATCTAATTTTTACTTTATTCCAGGGCAACACATCTAATTGTTATCTCACATTTACCTGATTCCTGGGCAACACATCTAATTGTTATCTCACATTTACCTGATTCCTGGGCAACACATCTAATTGTTATCTCACATTTACCTGATTCCTGGGCAACACATCTAATTGTTATCTCACATTTACCTGATTCCTGGGCAACAAATCTAATTGTTATCTCACATTTACCTGATTCCTGGGCAACAAATCTAATTGTTATCTCACATTTACCTGATTCCTGGGCAACAAATCTAATTGTTATCTCACATTTACCTGATTCCTGGGCAACAAATCTAATTGTTATCTCACATTTACCTGATTCCTGGGCAACAAATCTAATTGTTATCTCACATTTACCTGATTCCTGGGCAACAAATCTAATTGTTATCTCACATTTACCTGATTCCTGGGCAACAAATCTAATTGTTATCTAATTTTTACTTTATTCCAGGGCAACACATCTCTTCAGAAAAGTGAAATTAAAAAGCCTCACGCTTGGATTCCAGACGTCGGCTGGGAAGACATCAACCGCCTCGCCATGGACTTCACGTGCTTCTCAAACCTGCGGAATGACATTCTGGAGAATGGCTTGGAGTGGAAAGAGGTGGGTGTTTTTATTGATGTTGATATTGTTCGAACGGTTCTGACAATGGAATGTTGGGTTAGGATCACGAGAGATCACAACGGTCTTGTTTATTTACAAGCATTTGTTAAGTACGTATTTTTTTACTTGTCAGTGGTTTGATCACGACACACCGGAATCTCAGCGGTTACCACAGAATTACGGGAAGACTCTGACGCCGTTCCAGAAATTGATGCTGCTGCGATGCTTCCGCGTGGACAGGATCTACAGGGCGTTGATGGAGTAGGTCATATAGCTTATAAAAACTGTAGTATTGGCCGTAACAAACAACATTACACTTGATACTCGAACAGGCAGTGCTCTTTAACTTGACCAATAGAACAAACACTTAAAACGGCTGAGATTAGTTATTCCATAGCGCCATTTATATGAAATCTGAGGCTGCTGATATCTCAACGTAGTGCCAGTAAAAAAGATTTCTCACTTGGACTAAAAGCGACCGATTGAGTCTACTTCAAGATCAGTTGTTATAACTTTCATTAGAAGAATCGTATTTTGATATTGATTTCAATGAGAGAATCAGAGTTAGTCCTGCAAGAATACATTTAGAGACTCAAAGTTAGTCCTGCAAGAATAGGCCTGATATTCTAAAATGAGAGAATCAGAGTTAGTCCTGCAAGAACAGGCCTGATATTCTAAAATTGTGTCCTTCCTTTCGGGATCACAGTGGGCCAGCGGCAACGCGTTCGTTTGGCGAACTGACGCTCCTTGGCTCGAATCCTCGCAAAAGCTACGATTTGTTTCCAGGTTCTGGAGGGTGTCCCTGAGTCTAGCCAGCTCTGATGCATACCTGGCTTTAGGTGGGGCAAAGGTGGCTGGGCTTTGTGCTGGCCACACAATCCTCTAGTATGTCGTGGCCGCACAGAAACTGGTGAACGCTGCTTCACCGGCACTATGGATCAATTTTGTCCGACGGGTACTTTTTCTTATTTCCTTCCTTCCCAAATGTCTACAAAGCATCTTAGCCGGCAGTGTGGCATCCAATCTGTGGGTAGGTGTTACGAAACGTAAATTCCCTACATTGTAATGTTAATAAACCAACTAAATCATTTAAGCGAATTGCGTTTAAACGATATAAATATTTCTCAGCTCACGGTTTTCCCCGGGTTTTTCCTAACCTAATTAAAGCATTATTGTTTTTTATTAACCTCGATAAAAACATGAACTGTCCACGCAACTACAGCGTGTCAAGGCCGTCCGGTCTCTCCTTATTTTGTTAGAGCATTATTGCTTCTTCTTAATAAAAAGTATCTGTTCACGCAGTCAGCACGCAGGCTTGATTAAAATTCTCGTGTCACTAGGCTGTCGGGTTTTTCCAACGATTGACCCGTAATATATTTCTACGCGATTCGACCTTTTAGTCAGTTCTTGGCTTGCATTCGATCTAGTAACATCAAATATACTCCGCTCTGAGTCTTATTTCTATTTGATTTGTATTATGGAAAATTTATTATTCTACTATTATTACAAGGCAATTTATTCACCATAATAAATTATGGATGAGACCTTCTATTTATCACACAAGTATAATTATGATTTATAATGTTATTACGGCTAGAGCCCCCATTCAATTTATGAAAATGATAGTTATAGTATTGTTATTATTAGTGTGAGTATCCTTGTATTAGTGAAGATCTTATTATATCATTCTGAAGTTTATTTGTAGTTGTCTAGAGTATTCCGTGGTTCTTAGTATCCCCTGGCAATTCACATAGCGTAGTTTTAGAGTTTACAGTTGATTTGCTTCATGTATAATTATTTATGTGGCTCATATTATACAGCAAGAACCTCGATGTTGAGTGGTAGTGTAGATTATTAAAATAGTTGTATAAATATTACACATACACACATGTATATAACTTTGAAATATTGACGTTAACCAAGTTGTGTAGAAAGCAACGATAAATTTGGTTTAATTTACAACATCAATCCAGTAGGAATCCAAATAATATTATATACACAATCAAGAAATACACATATTCCAATTAGTAATGAATATCCTCAATGAACATATAGCATTGTAGTTAATAGTAGAATAATAAATTTTCCATAATACAAATCAAATAGAAATGATACTCAGAGCGGAGAATATTTGATGTTACTAGATCGAATGCAAGCCAAGAACTGACTAAAAGTGTCGAATCGCGTAGAAATATATTACGGGTCAATCGTTGGAAAAACCAGACAGTTTAGTGACACGAATATTTTAATCAAGCCTGCATGTTGACTGCGTGATCAGATACTTTTTTTATTAAGAACAAGCAATAATGCTCTAACAAAATAAGGAGAGACCGATCGACCTTGACATGCTGTACTCGCGTGAACAGTTCATGTTTTTATCGAGGTTAATAAAAAACAATAATGCTCAAATTAGGTTAGGAAAAACCCGGGGGAAACTTTGAGCTGAGAAATATTTATATCGTTTAAACGCAATTCGCTTAAATGATTTAGTTGGTTTATTAACATTACAATGTAGGGAATTTACGTTTCGTAACAGTCGCCCATACCAAAAGGAAAAGAACATTGCATACTAAACAATAGAAGTGTGCAATTTCTTTTAGAACCGCCTGCACTTAACTTTAGTTCTAAACAATATAAAAAAAAAAAAAACTGACTCCACCTGGGTAGTCCGTTAAATAAGACAAGTAAGGGAAATAATTTATTCTATTAAACCCTCATCATATAGGATCTCAAGTTATCCTTAGACCATAACACATGTTCGCGTTATTAAAAAAAATTATACTCTCTGAGATATCATTACTTATAAACATCATCATCTTATTTATAAGGTAAAAATCAACATAACTAATGTTATCATATTAAACAATTCAATCATTAATTAATTCAACTTAAATGAAATTAATATTTAAATAAACTTAAGAGTAAGAATTTAATCTTAAGTGTGTAAGCATGTGAAGTGTATGCACATTACTCTATTTTGGTTTTTACATAATCACAACTATAGTTTGATTGTTTCAAAATAAGGATGTACATTTCTGTTCATTCATTATCTTACTAATAAAGAAAAATTATGTTCATAAATCCATAATATTTATAAGGAACTTATTAGGTTCTTTCTTTTTCCTACAACAATAATAATATTTGTTTTAGCAAATGGAAATATTCATGGCATAAAATAAGGCATAAGATATCGCATAAAATAATCACAACATATTCATATATTCATGCATTTATATTTTAAATGATCCAATTCTCTTAGTTAGGATTATCAGAATATATACATGAAGTTATCTATTTCCTTATACATTTGTTACATGCGCGATAGGGTGTCCGCGACGATGTGATCTTTTACCAATACGTAAGTTATTCTTAAGTTGTATGGTATTAACCCTATACGGATGTTGTTTGACAGGTTTAACATTATCATCTTTTAAAACTACATCATGGGTAACCAAAGTTGTTTTGTTAGGAACATCACTAAACAAATTTACATGATCATAGATTAAACCCTTGATAGAAGTCTGTTCACCTGAGTCTAGATGTGCCAGTTTATCATTGAGGTTTTTAAGTGCTTCAGTGTTCTGAAGTTTACTTTCTATGATTGTCTTTTTAAATTTAGGCGGGGGTGTTTCAACAGTTTTGATAGCACTCACTGGCCTAATGTCAGTTTGTTCTTCCCTAACAACATAAGGTTTTAGCATGTTTATATGGCACAGTCTCTGTGTTTTCCTTCTATCAGGGGTTTTTACAAGGTATGTTACATCACTGATTTTATCTAAAACCTGATATGGTCCTGTATATTTTGCACTCAGGGGTTGTCCAGACAATTGGGTCAACATGAGGACTTTATCACCAGGATGGAAACATCGGGATCTGGCCTTGACATCATAGTACCCTTTCATTCTTTTCTGAGCCTGCAAAAGATTATCTTTAACATGATTAAAAGCATGATAGATTCTGTTGCTAAATTGTTCCACATAAGCTACGAGTCCAGTCTCTTCATCAGAATTTAACAAGGTTTCCTGCAACAGTTTTAGAGGTCCTCGAACTGAATGTCCAAACACTAACTCGAACGGACTGAATCCAAGAGATTCCTGCACAGTTTCTCTAGTCGCGAAAAGAGCGAATGGAATACCGCGATCCCAGTCTTCAGTGTTCTCAAAACAGTATGTGCGGAGCATGGTTTTCAGAGTCTGATGATATCTTTCTAGGGCACCTTGGCTTTGCGGATGGTACGCAGTTGAAGTTGCATGTTGGATGCCTAGTTTCTTTAAGACCTGGTTAAACAGCTTTGATGTAAAGTTAGATCCTTGGTCTGACTGTATAGTCTTTGGAAGACCGTATCTTGAACAAAATGCAATCAGTGCGTCAGATATCTTATCTGCGTTAATGGTGCGTAGCGGAATAGCTTCAGGGTATCTCGTGGCAGTGCACATTATAGTGAATAAGTACTGGTGTCCTGTCTTTGTTTTAGGCAGAGGACCTACACAGTCTATTAGCAAGTGGCTAAATGGTTCTGCAAAGGCAGGTATTGGCTTTAGAGGTGCTACCGGTATAGTCTGGTTAGGTTTACCAACTATCTGGCATGTATTGCATGACTTGCAGTATTTTGTGACGTCACGATGTAGTCCAGGCCAATAGAAGTACGGAAGAATTCGACGGTAAGTCTTGTTCACTCCTAGATGACCAGCATATGGCGTGTCATGAGCCATGTGTAAGATGTCATTACGATATATGGCTGGTACCACAATCTGACTTCCTTCTCTGCAATTGTCATTATCACATTTCACATCTCTCCATTTTTGCATTAATATTCCCTCCTTCAGAAAAAATCCATTTCCTTTAATTTCTGCCTCCTGTTCAGTTATCACCTTTTTCTTCAGGTGTTTAATTCCTGAATCTCTATTCTGTTCTAATAGGAGTAATTGTCGAGGTGACAAATTACTTTCAGTAGTCTTGACTGAGGGACCACTCAAGATGTCAGCCAGGAAAGTTGCCTGTAGGTCAATTTCTGGTTCTATTTTTGACTTTGACATGGTTTCGACAGACTTTTGTTGTTGGGCCATACCTCTAGTGACGATGCATATAGGTTTGATAAAGCTCTCACTTTTATTAAGGCATTGTTTTTTCTTGGATATGGAATGCACCACATCTCCAGCAATATCATTTCCCAGTATTAAAGAAACGCCTTTAAACGGAAGTGATTTGTATACACCCACAACTACATTTCCAGTGAAGTACGCACTCTTCAGCTGTATTTGATGCAAAGGAACTTGTACATTTTTCCTTGATACACCTTGAATAGTAAGATCCTGTCCTGTATATGTCGATTGTGACGTAGGAACAGTATTCTCTAAAAGTAGTGAAACCTCAGCCCCTGTATCACGGAGTATTCTGATGTTCTTTTCACTAGTGACACCATTTATTATGGATGACACGGTACCTTCTTCAATGAATGGTAAACAATTGCTTGGTATCTCAGTATCGATGAGATCTGTATCCAAGTTATTTTTGTAAGAGGTATGTTTAGTACTCATGGTGGTTCTATCTGATATAGACTCCTTGGAGCTCAGATTAGAATTAGAATTATTGAAAACCATTGTCTCTATTTCAGGAACTATTTCTGGTTTCAAGTTTCCAAGATACGTGTGTTTTGTCAGGTTATCTGCATTAGCACTAGGTATCTCTGTTTGAGTTCTAACATCCTTCTTTACATGTACATGAGTTCTTTGTTTTGGCATTGCTACATACGATAAGACAACATTCTTTTTATTCGGGTTCCCATTCAATATCCAGCACTTTTCCTTAGTATGTCCAATTCGTTTACAATGGCTACAGGTTGGCTTGGAATTTGTTGGACCTTCATTGCTCTGCTGATGTCTCTTTGATTGATAGGATTCATTTGGATTCATGGTTTTCTTTTCTACCTTCATATCTCGATTCTGGAATTTAGATTTATCAACGGTTGTAAATTTATTGCTGGAATGGATAATAACATATTCGTCTGCCATCACTGCTGCTGTTTCTACTTGTTCTACACCTTTGTCTGCTAAATGTATTCTTACATCACCTCTGATGTTATTGTTAAAGTCTTCCATTAGCATAAGATTAGCTAATTTATCAAAGTCTTTGTTTACACCTTTGGATCGAATCCATCTTTCAAAATATTTCTTTTTCTGTCTTAGAAAATCAACATGGGATTGTTCCTGTTCTTTCTTAGACTCACGAAACACTTTTCTATATTTTTCAGGTGTCAATGCATAACTTAGCAGTACTCTATTCTTGATCAGTTCATAATCATACAATTCCTCTTCAGTAAGACTTAATACAACATCAAGTGCCTTTCCTTTGTTCAGAGCTGAGCGTAGGAGTATAGCTTTCTTGCCCTCGGGAAATTGATAGTCTCTAGCGTTTCTCTCGAAAATCATGAAGAACTCTTCCACCGAATTATCTTCAAAAACTGGAATATGTTTCTTAAACTTATACAGTTCTGCATCTGCTTCAGAGCTTGCATTCGAATGATTTGACGTACGAGACCTTGCTATCTCAATTCTTTCTTGGCTTGCTATTTTCTCTCTTGCTATTTCTCTTTCCATCTCAATTCTCTGGCTTTCTCTCTCTCTTTCCATCTCAATTCTCTTGTTTTCTCTTTCTCTTTCCATCTCTAATTCCATCTTTCTTAACTCAAGTTTAAATTTCAATTCTTCACTTAAGTCACCAGTTGTATGCTTTACTCTTTGTTTTATAGGAAAAAGTAATTCATCATCTGATTCATCATTAATGTTATCATTAGCAGTAGTTTCTTCAATAATTAGTGTACCTTGTTTTCTTAAACACTCAGTTACCTCTTGAAGTAATTTAGTTTTTGATGGCCTAGTTTCTGTGATAGAAATGCCCAATGATTTAGCCAATTCTTTTAGTTGTATCATCGACATTTTATTAAGCTGTTCTGAGGTTAGATCAAATATCTCTGGATCCAATGTAAGATTATTTGTGGCTTCCATTTTATATTATTAAAAGTTACTGTAAATCTTGTTAATAATACAATAAAAGTGTCCAACTTACTTTCTGTCCTTTGAATAATTTACTACACCACACAGTTCAGATTTGTCACAACAAGGTCATAAAAATAATACTTTCTTAGAGTTACTTTGTTCGATAAGGTAATACACCAGATAATTTTCCAGGCTGAATAGTTAAGTTTTCCGATTCTCAATAGCAATGTTCAATTCAATCACAATCTTTAGTATATTGTATATTGTTCATATTTTCCAACACAATCCATCCAAGTTACGAGTATGTATTACGGCAGTTGTAAATAGTTTGTGTAAATAGTATAACGATTCTTGAAGTTGAAGTAAATCCTCTAAACGTTTGTTAGTAAATCCCGGACGAGCCCCCATTTTATTACAAGGCAATTTATTCACCATAATAAATTATGGATGAGACCTTCTATTTATCACACAAGTATAATTATGATTTATAATGTTATTACGGCTAGAGCCCCCATTCAATTTATGAAAATGATAGTTATAGTATTGTTATTATTAGTGTGAGTATCCTTGTATTAGTGAAGATCTTATTATATCATTCTGAAGTTTATTTGTAGTTGTCTAGAGTATTCCGTGGTTCTTAGTATCCCCTGGCAATTCACATAGCGTAGTTTTAGAGTTTACAGTTGATTTGCTTCATGTATAATTATTTATGTGGCTCATATTATACAGCAAGAACCTCGATGTTGAGTGGTAGTGTAGATTATTAAAATAGTTGTATAAATATTACACATACACACATGTATATAACTTTGAAATATTGACGTTAACCAAGTTGTGTAGAAAGCAACGATAAATTTGGTTTAATTTACAACATCAATCCAGTAGGAATCCAAATAATATTATATACACAATCAAGAAATACACATATTCCAATTAGTAATGAATATCCTCAATGAACATATAGCATTGTAGTTAATAGTAGAATAATAAATTTTCCATAATACAAATCAAATAGAAATGATACTCAGAGCGGAGAATATTTGATGTTACTAGATCGAATGCAAGCCAAGAACTGACTAAAAGTGTCGAATCGCGTAGAAATATATTACGGGTCAATCGTTGGAAAAACCAGACAGTTTAGTGACACGAATATTTTAATCAAGCCTGCATGTTGACTGCGTGATCAGATACTTTTTTTATTAAGAACAAGCAATAATGCTCTAACAAAATAAGGAGAGACCGATCGACCTTGACATGCTGTACTCGCGTGAACAGTTCATGTTTTTATCGAGGTTAATAAAAAACAATAATGCTCAAATTAGGTTAGGAAAAACCCGGGGGAAACTTTGAGCTGAGAAATATTTATATCGTTTAAACGCAATTCGCTTAAATGATTTAGTTGGTTTATTAACATTACAATGTAGGGAATTTACGTTTCGTAACACTATTAACTACAATGCTATATGTTCATTGAGGATATTCATTACTAATTGGAATATGTGTATTTCTTGATTGTGTATATAATATTATTTGGATTCCTACTGGATTGATGTTGTAAATTAAACCAAATTTATCGTTGCTTTCTACACAACTTGGTTAACGTCAATATTTCAAAGTTATATACATGTGTGTATGTGTAATATTTATACAACTATTTTAATAATCTACACTACCACTCAACATCGAGGTTCTTGCTGTATAATATGAGCCACACAAATAATTATACATGAAGTAAATCAACTGAAAACTCTAAAACTACGCTATGTGAATTGCCAGGGGATACTAAGAACCACGGAATACTCTAGACAACTACAAATAAACTTCAGAATGATATAATAAGATCTTCACTAATACAAGGATACTCACACTAATAATAACAATACTATAACTATTATTTTCATAAATTGAATGGGGGCTCTAGCCGTAATAACATTATAAATCATAATTATACTTGTGTGATAAATAGAAGGTCTCATCCATAATTTATTATGGTGAATAAATTGCCTTGTAATAAAATGGGTTTTGCTCGTCAGTGATTTACTAACAAACGTTTGGAGGATTTGCTTCAACTTCAAGAATCGTTATACTATTTACACAAACTATTTACAACTGCCGTAATACATACTCGTAACTTGGATGGATTGTGTTGGAAAATATGAACAATATACAATATACTAAAGATTGTGATTGAATTGAACATTGCTATTGAGAATCGGAAAACTTAACTATTCAGCCTGGAAAATTATCTGGTGTATTACCTTATCAAACAAAGTAACTCTAAGAAAGTATTTTTTTGTGACCTTGTTGTGACAAATCTGAACTGTGTGGTGTAGTGAATTATTCAAAGGACAGAAAGTAAGTTGGACTCTTTATTGTATTATTAACAAGATTTATAGTAACTTTTAATAATATATAAAATGGAGGCCACAAATAATCTTACATTGGATCCAGAGATATTTGATCTAACCTCAGAACAGCTTAATAAAATGTCAATGATACAATTAAAAGAATTGGCTAAATCATTGGGCATTTCTATCACAGAAACTAGGCCATCAAAAACTAAATTACTTCAAGAGGTAACTGAGTGTTTAAGAAAACAAGGTACACTAATTATTGAAGAAACTACTGCTAATGATAACATTAATGATGAATCAGATGATGAATTACCTTTTCCTATAACACAAAGAGTAAAGCATACAACTGGTGACTTAAGTGAAGAATGGAAATTTAAACTTGAGTTAAGAAAGATGGAATTAGAGATGGAAAGAGAAATAGCAAGAGAGAAAATAGCAAGCCAGGAAAGAATTGAGATAGCAAGGTCTCGTACGTCAAATCATTCGAATGCAAGCTCTGAAGCAGATGCAGAACTGTATAAGTTTAAGAAACATATTCCAGTTTTTGAAGATAACTCGGTGGAAGAGTTCTTCATGATTTTCGAGAGAAACGCTAGAGACTATCAATTTCCCGAGGGCAAGAAAGCTATACTCCTACGCTCAGCTCTGAACAAAGGAAAGGCACTTGATGTTGTATTAAGTCTTACTGAAGAGGAATTGTATGATTATGAACTGATCAAGAATAGAGTACTGCTAAGTTATGCATTAACACCTGAAAAATATAGAAAAGTTTTTCGCGAGTCTAAGAAAGAACAGGAACAATCCCATGTTGATTTTCTAAGACAGAAAAAGAAATATTTTGAAAGATGGATTCGATCCAAAGGTGTAAACAAAGACTTTGATAAATTAGCTAATCTTATGCTAATGGAAGACTTTAACAATAACATCAGAGGTGATGTAAGAATACATTTAGCAGACAAAGGTGTAGAACAAGTAGAAACAGCAGCAGTGATGGCAGACGAATATGTTATTATCCATTCCAGCAATAAATTTACAACAGTTGATAAATCAAAATTCCAGAATCGAGATATGAAGGTAGAAAAGAAAACCATAAATCCAAATGAATCCTATCAATCAAAGAGACATCAGCAGAGCAATGAAGGTCCAACAAATTCCAAGCCAACCTGTAGCCATTGTAAACGAATTGGACATACTAAGGAAAAGTGCTGGATATTGAATGGGAACCCGAATAAAAAGAATGTTGTCTTATCGTATGTAGCAATGCCAAAACAAAGAACTCATGTAAATGTAAAGAAGGATGTTAGAACTCAAACAGAGATACCTAGTGCTAATGCAGATAACCTGACAAAACACACGTATCTAGGAAACTTGAAACCAGAAATAGTTCCTGAAATAGAGACAATGGTTTTCAATAATTCTAATTCTAATCATAGCTCCAAGGAGTCTATATCAGATAGAACCATCATGAGTACTAAACATACCTCTTACAAAAATAACTTGGATACAGATCTCATCGATACTGAGATACCAAGCAATTGTTTACCATTCATTGAAGAAGGTACCGTGTCATCCATAATAAATGGTGTCACTAGTGAAAAGAACATCAGAATACTCCGTGATACAGGGGCTGAGGTTTCACTACTTTTAGAGAATACTGTTCCTACGTCACAATCGACATATACAGGACAGGATCTCACTATTCAAGGTGTATCAAGGAAAAATGTACAAATTCCTTTGCATCAAATACAGCTGAAGAGTGCGTACTTCACTGGAAATGTAGTTGTGGGTGTATACAAATCACTTCCGTTTAAAGGTGTTTCTTTAATACTGGGAAATGATATTGCTGGAGATGTGGTGCATTCCATATCCAAGAAAAAACAATGCCTTAATAAAAGTGAGAGCTTTATCAAACCTATATGCATCGTCACTAGAGGTATGGCCCAACAACAAAAGTCTGTCGAAACCATGTCAAAGTCAAAAATAGAACCAGAAATTGACCTACAGGCAACTTTCCTGGCTGACATCTTGAGTGGTCCCTCAGTCAAGACTACTGAAAGTAATTTGTCACCTCGACAATTACTCCTATTAGAACAGAATAGAGATTCAGGAATTAAACACCTGAAGAAAAAGGTGATAACTGAACAGGAGGCAGAAACTAAAGGAAATGGATTTTTTCTGAAGGAGGGAATATTAATGCAAACATGGAGAGATGTGAAATGTGATAATGACAATTGCAGAGAAGGAAGTCAGATTGTGGTACCAGCCATATATCGTAATGACATCTTACACATGGCTCATGACACGCCATATGCTGGTCATCTAGGAGTGAACAAGACTTACCGTCGAATTCTTCCGTACTTCTATTGGCCTGGACTACATCGTGACGTCACAAAATACTGCAAGTCATGCAATACATGCCAGATAGTTGGTAAACCTAACCAGACTATACCGGTAGCACCTCTAAAGCCAATACCCGCCTTTGCAGAACCATTTAGCCACTTGCTAATAGACTGTGTAGGTCCTTTGCCTAAAACAAAGACAGGACACCAGTACTTATTCACTATAATGTGCACTGCCACGAGATATCCTGAAGCTATTCCGCTACGCACCATTAACGCAGATAAGATATCTGACGCACTGATTGCATTTTGTTCAAGATACGGTCTTCCAAAGACTATACAGTCAGACCAAGGATCTAACTTTACATCAAAGCTGTTTAACCAGGTCTTAAAGAAACTAGGCATCCAACATGCAACTTCAACTGCGTACCATCCGCAAAGCCAAGGTGCCCTAGAAAGATATCATCAGACTCTGAAAACCATGCTCCGCACATACTGTTTTGAGAACACTGAAGACTGGGATCGCGGTATTCCATTCGCTCTTTTCGCGACTAGAGAAACTGTGCAGGAATCTCTTGGATTCAGTCCGTTCGAGTTAGTGTTTGGACATTCAGTTCGAGGACCTCTAAAACTGTTGCAGGAAACCTTGTTAAATTCTGATGAAGAGACTGGACTCGTAGCTTATGTGGAACAATTTAGCAATAGAATCTATCATGCTTTTAATCATGTTAAAGATAATCTTTTGCAGGCTCAGAAAAGAATGAAAGGGTACTATGATGTCAAGGCCAGATCCCGATGTTTCCATCCTGGTGATAAAGTCCTCATGTTGACCCAATTGTCTGGACAACCCCTGAGTGCAAAATATACAGGACCATATCAGGTTTTAGATAAAATCAGTGATGTAACATACATTGTAAAAACCCCTGATAGAAGGAAAACACAGAGACTGTGCCATATAAACATGCTAAAACCTTATGTTGTTAGGGAAGAACAAACTGACATTAGGCCAGTGAGTGCTATCAAAACTGTTGAAACACCCCCGCCTAAATTTAAAAAGACAATCATAGAAAGTAAACTTCAGAACACTGAAGCCCTTAAAAACCTCAATGATAAACTGGCACATCTAGACTCAGGTGAACAGACTTCTATCAAGGGTTTAATCTATGATCATGTAAATTTGTTTAGTGATGTTCCTAACAAAACAACTTTGGTTACCCATGATGTAGTTTTAAAAGATGATAATGTTAAACCTGTCAAACAACATCCGTATAGGGTTAATCCCATACAACTTGAACACATCCGTAAAGAAATTGATTATATGCTGAGCAATGATATAATTACTCACAGTAACAGTGATTGGTCATCCCCATGTGTGTTGGTTCCCAAATCTGATGGTTCACTACGCTTTTGTGTAGACTATAGGAAATTAAACCAAGTGACAAAAACAGATTCGTATCCCATACCACGGATAGATGATTTAATCGATAGAGTAAGCACTGCAAACTATGTAACTAAGATTGACTTACTAACAGCTTATTTCCAAATCCCATTAACAGATAGGGCTCAGGAGGTATCAACTTTTGTTACTCCTGATGGATTATATAAGTTTAAAGTAATGCCATTCGGAATGGTCAATGCTCCAGCTAGTTTTCAAAGACTAATAAACACTATTATCCGTGATATCCCACAATGCCATGCATATCTGGACGATATCGTAGTGTTCAGTAATAACTTTAATGATCATCTACATCAGTTAAAACTATTATTCCAAAAACTAAAACAGGCTAATCTTACTATAAACCTAGTTAAAAGTCAATTTTGCCATGCAGAAATTGAATATTTAGGTCATGTAGTGGGTAATGGCAAAGTAAAACCAGTGAATGCCAAAGTCAAAGCTATACAGGAATTCCCTGTCCCTAAAACGCAGAAACAACTTCGAGGATTTCTGGGTATGGCCGGGTACTACAGGAAGTTTTGTAAAAACTTTTCTATTATCACTTGCCCTTTGACAAATCTCTTGAGAAAGAAAAATCAATTTAAGTGGACTCAGGAATGTGACCAAGCCTTTAATGATATAAAAGACATACTGACCAAGGCACCAGTATTAGTCTCACCTGATTATACTAAACCCTTCAGAATAACGGTAGACTCGTGTAATACAGGAATGGGCGCGGTAATCTCACAAATAGGAGATGATTCTCTTGAACATCCCATTAGCTTTTGTTCAAAAAAATTTAACCCACATGAGGTAAATTATAGCACAATAGAGCAGGAATTACTAGGACTTATCCAAGCATTGAAACATTTCAATTACTATGTAAATGGTTCTCAGTTCCCAATCGAGATATTCACTGATCACAATCCACTAGTATTTCTTTCCCGCATCAAACAAAATCAGCGCATTCTAAGATGGAGTTTGTTTATTCAAGCTTACAACTTAAAAATAACTCACTTATCTGGAAAAGATAACATCGTCGCGGACACCCTATCGCGCATGTAACAAATGTATAAGGAAATAGATAACTTCATGTATATATTCTGATAATCCTAACTAAGAGAATTGGATCATTTAAAATATAAATGCATGAATACATGAATATGTTGTGATTATTTTATGCAATATCTTATGCCTTATTTTATGCCATGAATATTTCCATTTGCTAAAACAAATATTATTATTGTTGTAGATAAAAAAAAAAAAAAAAGAACCTAATAAGTTACTTATAAATATTATGGATTTATGAACATAAATTTTCTTTATTAGTAAGATAATGAATGAACAGAAATGTACATCCTTATTTTGAAACAATCAAACTATAGTTGTGATTATGTAAAAACCAAAATAGAGTAATGTGCATACACTTCACATGCTTACACACTTAAGATTAAATTCTTACTCTTAAGTTTATTTAAATATTAATTTCATTTACGTTGAATTAATTAATGATTGAATTGTTTAATATGATAACATTAGTTATGTTGATTTTTACCTTATAAATAAGATGATGATGTTTATAAGGAATGATATCTCAGAGAGTATAATTTTTTTTAATAACGCGAACATGTGTTATGGTCTAAGGATAACTTGAGATCCTATATGATGAGGGTTTAATAGAATAAATTATTTCCCTTACTTGTCTTATTTAACGGACTACCCAGGTGGAGTCAGTTTTTTTTGTATATTGTTTAGAACTAAAGTTAAGTGCAGGCGGTTCTAAAAGAAATTGCACACTTCTATTGTTTAGTATGCAATGTTCTTTTCCTTTTGGTATGGGCGACTGTTACGAAACGTAAATTCCCTACATTGTAATGTTAATAAACCAACTAAATCATTTAAGCGAATTGCGTTTAAACGATATAAATATTTCTCAGCTCACGGTTTTCCCCGGGTTTTTCCTAACCTAATTAAAGCATTATTGTTTTTTATTAACCTCGATAAAAACATGAACTGTCCACGCAACTACAGCGTGTCAAGGCCGTCCGGTCTCTCCTTATTTTGTTAGAGCATTATTGCTTCTTCTTAATAAAAAGTATCTGTTCACGCAGTCAGCACGCAGGCTTGATTAAAATTCTCGTGTCACTAGGCTGTCGGGTTTTTCCAACGATTGACCCGTAATATATTTCTACGCGATTCGACCTTTTAGTCAGTTCTTGGCTTGCATTCGATCTAGTAACATCAAATATACTCCGCTCTGAGTCTTATTTCTATTTGATTTGTATTATGGAAAATTTATTATTCTACTATTAACTACAATGCTATATGTTCATTGAGGATATTCATTACTAATTGGAATATGTGTATTTCTTGATTGTGTATATAATATTATTTGGATTCCTACTGGATTGATGTTGTAAATTAAACCAAATTTATCGTTGCTTTCTACACAACTTGGTTAACGTCAATATTTCAAAGTTATATACATGTGTGTATGTGTAATATTTATACAACTATTTTAATAATCTACACTACCACTCAACATCGAGGTTCTTGCTGTATAATATGAGCCACACAAATAATTATACATGAAGTAAATCAACTGAAAACTCTAAAACTACGCTATGTGAATTGCCAGGGGATACTAAGAACCACGGAATACTCTAGACAACTACAAATAAACTTCAGAATGATATAATAAGATCTTCACTAATACAAGGATACTCACACTAATAATAACAATACTATAACTATTATTTTCATAAATTGAATGGGGGCTCTAGCCGTAATAACATTATAAATCATAATTATACTTGTGTGATAAATAGAAGGTCTCATCCATAATTTATTATGGTGAATAAATTGCCTTGTAATAGTAGGACATATACTGTACTAACTGAGATTTCTCATAAGCTGAATGTGTTATATGTTTACTCTTATCTCTGCTGGGTCTATCGGAGGGTAGGTTTGTAGTGTATGGCTTGGTTTTATAAACGATCCCAATTAAAGCAATGCATCTTCCTGATGTTCTTTCTCTTTCAGCTACGTGACAATCACCATGGGAGAACGCTACGTGACCCCACCGATCCTCAGCTTCGACAACATCTTCGAACAGAGCAGCCCGACGTCCCCGATAGTGTTCATACTGAGCCCGGGGTCCGACCCCGCCAGCGACCTCCTAAAGTTGGCGGAGCGACAAGACTTCCACAACTCCAAGATCAAGTTTTTGTCCATGGGTCAAGGCCAAGAAGATGTACGCTAATAAACAACAACCTTGTATATACAAACTTTAGCATAGTGCTAAAACAATTAAATGTGTGTAAACTTTAGCACAATGAGTCAAAGACTTAAACAGTATATTATTTCTCTTTGTTTTAATTTAAAATGTATTGGCTTACTAGCAATGTTTCTGAAATTCCTAAGTGAACTAACTCTTTGTTTCCTACAAAATATTTGTAGATCTGTCACTTGTCGACATTTTATTTAACATGTAGAATATGTCTATATTCAAACGGGAATTTCTTTGTGTCAATATTGGCTTACTAGCAATGTTTCTGAAATTCTTAAGTGAACTAACTCTTTGTTTCCTACAAAAATACATACTATATATTCATTAGCCTATATATATTTGTAGATCTATCATTGTACTTGTCGACATTCTATTTAACATGTAGAATATGTCTATATTCAAATGGGAATTTCTTTGTGTCAATATTTGATTAGGTTAATTGGAATTAGGTAGAAATTGTTAGTTCACTTGTTTTGCTGTAAGCACTGACATGTCAATTATTGTTTGTGTGTACAATTGTTGAAATACTGTAGTTTGATATAATTAAATGTTATGGGTTTTTTGCCTTGCCATTTCTTGCTGTGCAGGCCGCCATCCAACTGCTGGACACTGCCATCGCCAGGGGCCAGTGGCTGATGCTCCAGAACTGTCACCTGCTGGTCCGATGGCTGAGGGACCTGGAGAAGATCTTGGAGAGCCTGAGCAAGCCCCACCCGGACTTCCGGTTGTGGATCACCACGGATCCCACGCCGAATTTTCCGATTGGCATTCTGCAGAGGTCCCTGAAGGTGAGCAGGCCACATTGTGGATACATTAGTATCTATGAAGCTGCAATGCAGTTTAGTGACATTGAATGTCTGTTTATTTATATTCACTGATCTGTTTTACTTTGACAATAAGCGTTCATTGTGAGACAGAGCGATCTATTTCAAGTATAAAGATGTTATGCTCAGATCCAGATTTAAAACAAAAAGATAATTTTTCCTTGCACCGCCCAGTCTAAGAATGGTACCCGAAATAATAAAAAAATGGAAGATTTAATAGTACTCATGCAACTCAATCTTCTTGCTTGTTGTCACCACTGATAACTGTGAAGTGTTGAGAAATGGTTGTAAAATTCCTAGCTGAAACTATTTTGGTGAACCATTTATTTCGTCGTGGAAACAATTCAAAGTTTGTTTACTTTTGGCTATTGTAGATTATCTTTGAGCACCTTTACATTAAGTAACGGGAGCAGGTGATCGAGCGGCAGCGCGTTCGACTGGCGTATCGAAGCTCCCGGGTTCTAATCCTGGTGAAGACTGGGATCTTTTCCCGGGTTTGGGGGGTGTCCCTGAGTCTACCCAGCTCTGGTGGGTGCCTGACCTTAGTTGGGGTAAAGTAAAGGCGGCTGTGCATTGTGCTGGCCCCAGAATCACCTGGTATGCTGAGGCCACAGAAACTGACGAACACTGCTTCACAGGCCCTATGATCAATTTGGTCTGACGGGTACTTTACTTACATTATGTTGTTGGCATTACCGCCTCGTAATGAGACTTAATTATAACAGGATGACTATCATCTTGGCTTTTTTGTTGTTGTATAGTCACGACACAAACAGTCGTCTGGATCGCCATTAGTGCATGTTATGCCCAAAATTTGCAGGTTGTGACCGAGCCACCCAATGGCCTGAGGCTGAACATGCGCAGCACGTACCTGAAGATGCAGAGCACGGCCTTGACAGACTGCGAGCACCCGGCCTTCCCTCCTCTTGTCTTCGTCCTGGCCTTCTTCCACGCGGTAGTTCAGGAGAGACGGAAGTACGGCAAGGTAATTTCTTTAAAAACTAAAAACCGGAAATGCAGATCTTTTTCTTTAATATAAGCTTTTGATCAGGGGTAGGCAACCTATGACACGCGTGCCAAACCGCAGAGCGATTTTCAATGGCACGCTGAGAACTACCGAAAAGGCAATTTAGGTAGGGGCCTACTTCTTTAAAAGGTTGACTTCTAAAGCAGGATGACCTTTAGGCTTTTTGGCACGCTTAATGAATTAGAAATCTACTTTGGCACACTGTTATCAAAAGGTTTCCCGCCCCTGCTTTAGATTATATAGTGTTATCATATGACTGTCCACGACAATCATTAATATCAATTATGTGCTCTTGCAGGAAATCTTGAAGTGCTTGGAACATTTCTGCAGCCTGGGCACCTCTGTTGGCCATGAATGTTACAAAACTATTCTAACTGCCAAGAGAAAAGACTAAAAAAAATATTTTATTTTGGTGGGTGGGGGATGTGTGGGGGCAAGACCATCGTAAATACGGTATCCTTGGTGGGGGACCCTTTTGTGTGGGGGCCCCTGTTCCATAGGAACATGTGGAACATGCCTAAATACGCCACTGGGTCTACTTATTTCTAGGCATATTCAACTACCTAACGATTAGCTGAGATGTGTTTTGCGAAGCGAGTTTCGCGGATGACTTCAGAATTAGATCTATAACAAACGAAAAAAACATACAAAGTAAATTTAAACAACAGTTTTAAAAACATTATCTTTATTTTTTTAGAAACCTGTGTTTTTTTTAAATTTCATTTTTAATAAATCACTTTCTTCTTGAAATACACGATGTTTTATCTAATAGTTTTAAAAAAGATTGTCAGCGGACACACCACGTCGTATCGACGATGGAGAACTGAATGATTAGTCAATTAAAAAAGAAAGGAATCATTCTAATTGTGAGATATATTATTGATGACCTTTAACCTGAAAGAACGCGCCTTGTCGTCAGGTTGGTTGGAACGTGAGCTACGACTTCAATGAGAGTGACTTCAACACGTGCATGATAGTCCTCAACACTTACCTGAACCGCATGGTGGAGCAGGGCGATCCCAAAATTCCATGGAACACGCTCAAGTATCTGATTGGAGAGGTAGGTCACGTGGTGCCACCCCCCCCCCTCCTCGCAAAGCAGACGTCCATTGTTCGCAAATAGAGAAAAGTGTACCTTATCGTATAAGTTGTACAGAAGTTCCTTCTAGATAAAAGATTTTTACGTCCAATAGGCCCCAAAACTCCTGCAGGGCGGCAGGGATCGGTCGGCGACAGGGATAGAACCCGCCACGTGTCGGTTGACAGTCCGGTGGTAATTTATCAAATGTACATGGTTGGGGTTGTTTGGAATTGGTGATGTTTACTCTTAGGTGAAATAAAACTGTCGATGAACTAGATAAGTTCTCAACCTTTTTCGGCTCACCGGCCCCTTTTACAATTTTTTTTCACATAAATATAATTAATTAAAATATAATTAAACATAAATATAATTAATTCTAAAACAAATTTATTTGAATTTTTTTTATTTGGAAATATAAGAGACTTATTTAATAGCCCTATATCATGTAATTTCTGTAATTATTAATGTTTAACATATAAACTCCTTAAGTGGACAAAACAATAAATGCAGGAAATGTTTATTTACAACTGTTTAACGTAAATTATTTAATCCTCTAATAATTAAATCTTGTTATGAATACCATAATGTTGAATGTATGTAAAGAAATAATAATAATCAGTAATATTTGTTATATTACAAAACAGAACTTGTTCGGCATCACTATTGAATCAAATGTGGACACATTTGTTAATTAAAGGGAGATAATTAGCCTATTTAATTTGAGCTAATATTTCTGTATTTTTTTTTCTTTTATAAAAAAAGATTAATGGCTTACATTTATAACTTTGAATTGATCAAACAGTAAAAAGTATTTGAAAATTAAATAAATATTATATGACTAAATAATTTGTATGTATATTTTCAAGCATTACAATAACTACCCAGTTTGTATAATTACTACGTATCTATACCGCTTTTGGATAATATACACCTCGACTTCGACTTTTCAAACGGATTAAAGGACATCTCGGTAAAACTGAGATCAAAATATCATTAATATTAGTATATGTGAGGGCGACAGTCCGGTGAACCAATAATAGGACCAGTTATACCACTCCTTGGCTTTTTTTCCCAAGATCTTGGCTTTTTCGATCCGAACTTGGGATTGTGGCATTTTTTTCGATTTCTTTGGCTTTTTATCTTGGCATTTATTTTTCAAGAAAATTGTAACATTATTTTATGTTTATAAGTGGCAAAAATGTATTTTGGGAAGCGATTAAAAGTATAAATGTATGTTTCAACTGTACTGCAGATTTGGCAACGCTTATAGTGTCACCAGCGATGGTCCATAGTCCAACGATAGTTACATCGTAGCCTTTAACAGAGCTGTTGTAGCTGGAAATCTAGTGAATAGGCCTAGATGAGGTGACAACAAAGAAAAAGGGGGGGGGGGGGTGAATAGGTGTATAATTAATCTAATCTCACATTTGGCAACACACAATAAGTAGATCAGACATCATGGTAAACACCCCGCAGCCGCTTATTGCGAGTCAATCAAAAATTTCATATTATAGGCTATGACAATATAGAAATATATGGTAAACTGGAAAAGGTTGAGACAAAAAATGATGCGAGGTGGGAGGATGAAGTTACATATTGTGAAAAGTAGGGAGGGGTGAAGGGGGCAAATTTTAAGCATAAAGGGGAATCGGGGGAGTGGGGTTTGCCTAAGGAAAATAGTGTTTAATGAGGGGGCTATAATATATCAGGCTTTTTATCATGTCTTATAGGCTACATTACAGACGCTCCTTCTATACAGAAGATTATTGCGTCATACGCCCATCCGCGGTTTGAGGGTCGTAATGGTTTTCCTGGTTTATTCAGACGACCCATTCCATGCCCTGATGTCACTCGGAAAGAAAGAGTAGGCTACTTATATGCATTTATTCTCGCATAAGAGATAGAAAGGTGTATTTGTCCTTATTTTTATCTGAGCATTGCGAAAAGTTAAATTGTTATTTTTAGGGCCTAGAGTTTAATGCCTGGACACTGCACTGGTGCACGAGTTAACCGTAAACAATTAAAAAACGAATATGTTTTTTACGTATCGAAAGTTGAAGTAAACAATTTAGAGTTCTAGATCTACAATTAAATTACATTTCGAAAAAATAATTAACAAAGAATTTTTTTTGCCAAAACTTAGAATGAATTTTTTTTTTTTTTTTTAGATTTGTTTAACTCTTAGTTTTGGAAGAAAGAAAAAAGGGGGGGGGGTAGCGTTGCACATGGATTGAGTTGAAAAGGAGGGGGGGGGGGGGCACAAAATCGGTCACAGAGACCATTATTTTATTACAACTTGACTTTTCTGAGCTTTTTTTTTAAGAGCTCAACTTGGCTTTTCTGAAATTTAAGAGCGGTATCACTGAATAGGACCAGACGGCCGCTCACCATATTTGCCAAATACCCCTACTTCATCGAAAAGTCATTGCGATTCCTATTTCTTATTTGTTTAATAATATGTATTGTTGGGGGATATCGGATATTTAGCTTCACTTGCCTTTACATCATATTTCTTCCAAAAAAAAAAATCGATTCAAATAGCTGAGGTGTTCAAATTATATCAGGTACGTTTGTACCGCTCACTTCCCCTTCACCGCCCCCCCCCCCCCAATCGCCCCCGGGAATGTCAGCGCCCCCCTAAAGCTTCTCAAAGCCCCCCCCCCCGGGGGGCGTTAACGCCCCCGTTGAGAACCTATGAACTAGAACGATAAAATTATATATACATGTAGGCCTAATATAAAAATACTTTACTAGTAAGTTATAGCAGCTTTTTTTTTTTCTAATTTGCTTTATGGAAAACTATTTTTCAAGTTTTATTAATTAAACAATTTGATTGTTTTAACTTATTTTAATTAGAATCCAGATTTGCATACGCTCTGTTGTTGTTTTTTTTTCTTCAAAGAAAGATTTAAAGTTAATAAGGCCAGCGCAGGGTTGTATATTTATGGAAACGGCTTCGACTGGCCGGCCAAACCAGATGAGGGTAACCAAAAGGGCCTTAAAACCTTGGTGAATCAGGCTTGTCTCCTATGCATGTGAAGTCTGGAACTCGACGGACAGCGCGGAGGAACCACTAGCTGATCAACGGGCTGAAAGGCGATCCCATTAATGTGTGGTGGAATGCATAGAGCATGGCATGACACGTAGAATGCCCTGGTCATCCACTGCATCCAGTCCCTACTCCAGTCGTCTTGACTACGTCTTGCCACTGGACAAAGTGGGGCCTGGACGAGAGAGTGAGGATAACGCTGCGCAACTCTTCCTCACTTAAATCCAATTGACCCGCAAGTCATCCTTGTCAATTCATTGTCAGTATTATTCTAATAACCTCAACCTTTGATTAACATTGCCACATGTCCAGGGATTTGTATACATTGCCAGGATGACCGATTACATGGTTTTTATTGTTCATCTTTGTCAGAGTTATAGGGCAGTGTTGCTATCATTAGCCAGTTTCTGAAGAATCAAATGTAACCCAGACTCCTGTCAAACGGTCTACCCGTGTAGTCTAGCACCTGTAGGACATCCCCTGTTGCGCGTCCGAGAGGCTCCGAGACTCGGTGGGTAGGAAGCAATGAGCGCAAGAGCCCTCACAACACCGCCATGGTGCCTATAGTATGGAATTTGTGCTACCGGGCGACAGTGCATGTATAGGGAGCAAGAAACCCATGGTAATGATCCAAGGTGAATTCCGCAGGCGGGGGAGTGAAGTGTAGTGCCTGCACTGTGATGACCGTACCCTATGTTAAACGACACGCCTAATCGACGTGCCTGCGGGTTGGCTAGTCTCGGACAGGATCTTGGTGTGCCTCCTTTATCCACCCCAGTAGGACGTAAGACCTGGACGTAAGAGCTGGACGTAAAACCTGGACGTAAGACCTGGACGTAAGAGCTGGACGTAAGAGCTGGACGTAAGAGCTGGACGTAAGAGCTGGACGTAAGACCTGGACGTAAGAGCTGGACGTAAGACCTGGACGTAAGACCTGGACGTAAGAGCTGGACATAAGAGCTGGACGTAAGAGCTGGACGTAAGAGCTGGACGTAAGACCTGGACGTAAGAGCTGGACGTAAGACCTGGACGTAAGAGCTGGACGTAAGACCTGGACGTAAGACCTGGACGTAAGAGCTGGACGTAAGAGCTGGACGTAAGAGCTGGACGTAAGAGCTGGACGTAAGAGCTGGACGTAAGACCTGGACGTAAGAGCTGGACGTAAGAGCTGGAGGCTCGTCCGATTTTTTTAAAGCATTTATAGACCCGGTCAAATGATTGGCCCATCTATCAAATTGATTTTTTTAAACTTTCCTGTAACTATGTGAACTCACTCATACAGAAAAGTATCGCAGCTGCAATAACTGAAATCGAATCAATTTTTTTTTCTTTTCGCGTCAGGTGATGTACGGAGGGCGAGCTATTGACGACTTTGACAGACGAATCCTCCGCACCTACATGGACGAGTACATGGGCGACTTCATATTCGATTCCTTCCAACCGTTCCATTTTTACCACGACGACTCGGTCGATTACTTTATACCGACTCCAGACGACCCGACCAACAAGGAAGAGTATTTAGGTAATACTAAACGATAATTAGATTTTTTTCTTGTTTACAATCTACTACTAGTATAAATTAATGTCCAAACAATATTTTGAGCATGTAAAAAAAAAGTTTCCACTGAACAAAAATCCACAAATGAAGGTATACATTATATTTATAAGCTTGATACGGATCACTGATCTATAAAAAAAAAACAGATTAGCCTCGGAAACAATATTATTGATGCATAAAAGCGAACATGCTTTCACTTATCTATAAAATTATATTTCCTAAACACTGACCTGTAAATACATTTAAATTACTTAAGACTTTCTTTTCAAAGTATAGATTTGTTCTATTTATAGGTGGTTTATTCCTAATATCGCTTAGATAGATACGTTGGTTGTGTAAACTGAGTAAAAAAAAAAATTGTAGCTTCCGCCAGCTTCTCTTTGCATACACAAATTGTTTTAATTATGCTATAGCCATTCTATTTATAGAGCAGTGGATACGGATCCATGTGTCATCAATGATACCAAAAGACTATTATAAGATGGACCGCTTGCTTTGATCAAAGACTAAAAAAAGATGAACCGCTTGCTTTTGATATTTCTGCTATTTGATAACTTGAAACACATAGTTTGGGAGTTTCCCGATCGTACCCTGTCCTCTAGGCTTCCTATTTAGTAATTCGCTATGATTCTCTCAATAAAAAAATTAAGATTAAAATCAAAGTTATATACAGCGGAAGTCTTTAGGGAAGTTTAGGAGTCATTAAAAACAGCGTTATTGGCTGCGCGCGGAAAAACAACAACACTTGGCTCTAAAAATAAAGCGAGCGGTCCATCTCAATATTATAGTCTTTGAAGATGTCAAGCATAAATAATAAACTATAAATATTTTCAAGACCGGAAATCCCCCAAAAAGTGCCTACCAATATGGCCTACTTTTGTGTGGAATTTTTTTTTCTTATCTTATATTTTAGTAATGAGTACTTAATTTATGTAAATGTCAGTTGTATTATATTATCTGCGTATTATAGTTAGTACTTTGTCATTTTATATTCTATTGATGTATTCTGGATCTCTCCCTGTCACCCATGTAGCTTACATCGAGTCTCTCCCACTCGCCAACAAGCCCGATGTCTTCGGCTTGAATCCCAACGCAGAGATCGGCTACTATACACAGGCCGCCAAGGCAATGTGGGAGCATCTAGTGGAGCTGCAACCTCAGACAGGTAGGTTTATTGGGGACATTTAGTGGAGCTGCAACATTAGACAGGTAGGTCTATGGGGACATTTAGTGGAGCTGCAACCTCAGACAGGTAGGTTTATTGAGGACATTTGGTGGAACTGCAACATTAGACTGGTAGGTTTATGGAGGACATTTAGTATAGCTGAAACATCAGACAGGTAGGTTTGTGGGGACATTTAGTGGAGCTGAAACATCAGACAGGTAGGTTTGTGGGGACATTTAGTGGAGCTGAAACATCAGACAGGTAGGTTTGTGGGGACATTTAGTGGAGCTGAAACATCAGACAGGTAGGTTTGTGGGGACATTTAGTGGAGCTACAATCTCGCAATCAAATAGGTTTGAGGCAGCAATTAGTGTCCTGAAGAGGTTGTTTCTTGGAACAAGAGTTGTGACCGGATTGCATAGCATTAGGGGGGCTGGTCGGTGGGGAAGTGTTTTCACCTGGGCTCAATGGCTTTACTATGTAGTTAATAAGTTCACGTGTAATACTATTGATAATAGGGCCTTTTGTGCATTAAACTCTGCTTTCTCACATATGCAGGAAGCTCCGCCTCCGGCATCAGTCGCGAGGACTACATCTCCCAGATAGCCACGGAAGTCCTGGAGAAGCTGCCGTCGGAGTTTGACCTGGTCAAGATCAGACGCGCTCTGGGACTGGACATTTCCCCGACCACGGTGGTTTTACTTCAGGTAAAAAAAAATGCAAGCCACTGTACTTTACGAGTGAAGTTTTTCTCTGGGTTCCACCATGTGTGGGAATCATCAAGGGACTTCGGAATAATGAAAAAAGAGCTAAAGAGAGAGGGCGCAATTAGTGTGAGGGAGAGAAAGAGAAAAAAAGAGGGAGATTTACTTAAAAAGCCATCGTAAGAGGCTTAGTGTTCAAATCTTTAGTATAATAACTGTGGATTACAGCCCAGTTCACACAATGGTGCTACTGTGTACTTAAACGCTGTTGTTGTTTTTTTTCTGTCTGATTTTCCAGGAGCTGGAAAGGTTCAATAATCTGGTGACACGCATGAAGCGATCCCTGGCCACTCTCAAAAGGGTAGGACAACCATCTCTTTATGTAGCGAATTGGTCGAAACTGTAACACAAATAGATGAGCAGAAAAGCACAAAGCAGATGACACATCAGTTAATGGTTTTTTATTTAAACAATTCTCCCGCTGTTGGATGTGTATGCCAACACTGCAACTACTAAAGCGACATAAACCTTTGACGTCACTGTATGGTTTCCATTGCGAGGTGGATTCTCCCTTCACTTTTATTTATAGCGTAGCAGCTGTAATAAGTTTCATTTTCTCTGCACGGTAATCAGTTGCCTTAGCTCTTTCGTGATTTCCAGCACAAAATGTATTCAGTTGGCATCTTGACCCACCATATGCATACAAACAATAGCAGACCACGACACTGACGCCAAATGTTACCGTTTTGGAGATATTTCTGTAATTTGACCTACATTAAAAGACCAACTGAAGAGATTTTTCTCAAAGGGACGAGATTTGGAATAGCATCATACGGAAGTGACGTTTGAGATGGGAAATAAATAAACCAAAACACCATGCTCTAAATCTATATTTAACCATTTTGTTAAAAATAAGAACCGGGAAAAGATTCAAAACACGTGGCAACACACACATTTAAGTGCAAATATTGAACTAATTACTTGATCTATGATATTTTGTATACATGATTTTATTAACATTCAGATAACTCAATTTTGATATAAAGCTCTTCACTTGATCTTTAAATCTTAAAATTAATTAACACAATTTTTTTTTAACCAGAGCAACAATTAATTTTTTTAATGTTGAAATGACACTACTGTTTTGCTTTATAATTTTGAAAAGACACTTGTGTTTGATTTTAAAATGTTGGTATGACACTAGGGCAATAAGAATGAAGATAATGAGATAATGGATTTTAAATTGTTGACCTCTGTCCATGTCTATGTCCAGGCACTGGCCGGTGAGGTAGGGATGAGCACCGAGCTTGATGACGTGGCGCGCTCCCTTTTCAACGGTCAGCTCCCCGCCATCTGGAGGCGCCTGGCGCCCATCACGTTAAAGTCCCTGGGCAACTGGATGAACCACTTCCTTAGACGCTTCAAGCAGTACTACCAATGGGTGAGTCTTTCATCGTCTGCGTACCATAACCAAGAAACCGTATAGGGCCAGACTGAAGCATAAGTCCCGCATGGACTATTGCAATTCGCTCTTAGCTGGTCTCTCGGCCTCCTCCCTTCAAGGCCTTTAACGTATCCAGAACTGCGCAGCCCGACTAGTCCTCAAGAAGAAGAAGTCAAATAATATCACTCCTCTGCTCCGTTCTCTGCACTGGCTACCCATCAACAACCGGATCTCGTATAAGCAGGCTTCTCTCTGCTATAAGTGTCTAAATAACTCTGCCCCGGAATATCTTTGCTCCTGTCTTGAGCCCTACACCCAATCTCGCCCACTCCGCTCAGCTTCTGATGCGCTTACTCTGCGGATCCCTCGTGTGAGGCTAGTGTCTGCTGGCGAACGTGCTTTCTCCTACGCGGGACCGTACGCTTGGAATCACCTCCCACTTTAGCTTCGCAAGAGCCTTAGCTTCGACACCTTCAGAAGCCGACTGAAGACTCACCTATTTCGTTAGCAATATTTGCTACATATTTTCATTTTCGTCTGTTGTTGTCGTTTCAGCGCATAGAACTGTTATCAATGGGATATGCGCCATATAAGCATTATTATTATTATTATAAGTTTAACGCTTCTTTATTCCTAGTAATTATGGTGTAATGGTTTTTGTTCTATGTGGCTAGTGTTCTATATTTATTATCTTCGTCTACCTGTTGTGGTACCTGATGTTATTATGCGTATATAGTGTGAAATAATACTTTTCTATATTGTTGCGTTTGAGATTGTCTAGCTAGTTCATGTGGATTTATTTATTTACATTTAATTTTGGTGAAGAGAATAATTGCGTTGATAGTTATTTAGTATGACGTAATAATACCAATATTGTTTTCTCGTAGTCTCTATCACTTTCTAGTACGTCTTTTCTTTTGCGTTCGTAAAGCTTCGGGAAAATCCGTTCTAATACTTTCTGCACCAAAATCTATATGAAGCACGCATTGTTTCAGTTAGTTTTGTTGATTTTTCGCTTAGCTACAAGACAGCTACCTATTATTAACCAGTGAAGTTGGATGTTATTATTATACAAACGTTCAAGAATGAAATTCATTGAGTGGCTTGAGTGTATTATTTCATAGTGAACAGGAGCCTAGTTGGACGACAGAAGACCCGGATGTGTAATATTGTTACTGAATTAATTCGTGTGTGTCCTCTGTAGGTGAACGACTGCGAACCGGCTGTCATGTGGCTGTCTGGGCTACACATCCCGGAGTCCTACCTCACTGCGCTGGTCCAGGCCACCTGCAGGAAGAACAGCTGGCCGCTGGACAAGTCCACACTCTACACGACGGTGACAAAGTATACTGACCCCGACGACGTCACGGACAGGGCAGCCAGTGGTAAGTGGTCATTATGAAATCAATTGCACAAAAATACAAAGACATAGAACCAAACGTTATGCAAACTCGTTCAAACTTCAAATTTTATAACTAAAGCTGAATCCTTAGTTAAGATAAGCTTTTCACAAGATTTACCTTGTTCACAGTGGAGTTAAAAATTTCACTTCATCATCAGATTATCTTATTTTACATGTTACAGGCGCTCCTTCTATAAAGGAGATTATTGCGTCCTACGCTTAACCGTGGTCTGAGCCAAGAAGTCTTGCATTTTTATTAGAGTTTTAAATGATGTTAACTTACTGGTTTTTCGTTTGTGTTGAGGGAACCCATTCCATGTCCGGATGCCAATCGAGAAGAAAGAATACTTATGTGCATTTGTTCTTGCATATGGGATAAGAAAAGTATTTTTTGTCTTTTTGGTTATCTGAGCATTGTAACAAGAGTGTAATATATTTTACTTATTTAATTAATTTAGACTTTTTATTGACTATATACTAGTATATACATTCCGTTATCTGTACTATTAATTATTTCTAACGTTGAATCACCGACAACATCACAAATTAATCACAATGCGCCAGTAATAGTCTTTCTAAGGTGTTATAACTATGTACTGCTGAGATTGCCAGTGGGTTAAAAAAAAATGGTTAGCTCCCTTTAAACATAAAGATTTCACAAACACGTCATATGATTAGCTAGGCTGCTAGTTAGATATGATAAATAATATACCATAGACTGATATACCGTAACAAGAGGGGGCATATAATTACTAGGGGAAACACGGTTAAAGGTTTTTGGACATGTATTATGTAAGTAAAGAACCATTTCGGACTAAACTGATAATATGGCTGGTGAAGCGGCGTTCAACAGTTTCTGTGGCCACGGCATACTAGGGGATGTGTAGCCAGCACAATGACCAGCCGGCTTTACTTTTACCCACAACTAATGGCAGGTGCCCACCAAACCTTGGTAGACTCAGGGACTCCCGGGAAAAAAAATCCTAGCACCCCCATCAGGATTCGAACCCAGAACCTTCGCATCGCCAGTCGAACGCACTGCTGCTAGTCCACCGTGCTACTCCCCCCTCCCCCCTAAATTCTCTTCTTCGTTCTTCCAGTAGTTGTTAAAGGGATCTATACACAAAAGACATCTGCTATATGCTAGTGATGAATTGGACTGTTGTTTTAAGGGTTCCATAGAGTTTTACGTCAATACAGGTCTCCTGAAGCCAGGCGCTCCACCCTTCAGGAGTGTCTATTATATTACACTTCAATCAATACTATAAAGAAAACAAGGACATATTTTGGTGCATATTGTAGGTTGTTATGTTCACGGTTTGTACCTGGAAGGGGCGGGCTGGGAGGTGGATCGAAAATGTGTCACCCGTCAGCCACCGAAACAATTGATCCAGGAGCTGCCAGTGTTGAAGATAATCCCCATCGAGGCCCACAGGCTAAAACTGCAGGTAAACAATTTGTAGTTGTCAACATGTACACTATGGGGAAATGTGTGTGTGGTGTTATCTTATATATTACATACGCTCCTTTTATAAAGAAGATTATTGCGTCCTATGCTCATCCGTGGTTCGAGTATAGGCTTGCAATTTTTTTTAATGTTTTAGATTTTAGATGATGTTTAGTTACTGGTTTTCCTGGTTCGTTCAGGCAACCCATTCCATGCTCGAATGCCACCGGGTTGAAGGCATGATGGCGACAGGACAGCAATAGGGACTTTCTGTATTAGTTCCTGCAATAGGACATAATAAGTTGGTGTTTTTTTATATTCATGTCCATTTTAGGACTGAAATAAAGACATTGCAATAATGTCCACTTAAGGGCTATAATAAAGACATTTTGTTTAGTGTCCACTTAAGGGCTGCAGTTGGGTCATTTTGTTATAATGCTCACTTTGAGATTGCATTTTGGACAATTTGTAATAATGTCCAATTTAGGATGGCAACAATAACATGTCGTAATGGTCACCCTCAGAAGGTGAGAAGGTCATTATAATAATGTCTACTAAAGAATGATAATTAGGTCATTTTTAATAAAGTCCACTTTATGACGGCGAAAGAAGACATTGAATAATAATATTCACCCTAGGACGGCAAAAATATAGATATTTTGTTTAATGTCCACTTTAGGACGGCTATTAGGACATTTCGTAATAATATCTGCCATTGTACGACAAAAAGGAAATTTTGTAATAAAGTCTACATTGTGACTAGCAGTGCGGACACATTGTATTAACATTTAGACTAGTGATTACAGTATTATTTAGACTAGTGGTGTATTGTAATATATGCCTACTGATTCACGTGAAGCCAGTCGCAAGAGTCTTATAGATAAATATTAACGGAGGGGCAAACTGAATTCACTACAGCCCTCGCACACAGGCCTCAATTATTGAAGAATGTTTACAGGAAAACTCAGACTCGTTCCACTTGGCCGACGTTGACCTTATTTTCAACAAGTTTCATAAAGGATGATAATGAGTTTGTAGCCGTGACGAACTTTTAAATATATTAGAAGAGTTTGTATTACAATGGTGGTCTCGTGTATACAGTGTGTTTTGACATTATTATGGTGCGTAGTAAAATGGCTAGAAATATGGGAGGGACAGGTGGAGGGGATGGAGGGTGGTATTATTGTATCTGAAGTAAAATATGTAGAGTATTTAAATATATGTTATGCTAAAAAGGAACCCATCGCTATTTCAACACTTGACAAAAATGTGCAAGACAAATCAAACTTAGGATAGATGACAACGGACTAAAAATGAGCACATAAAATCTGAATTCGTTCTGTTCGGAGCAAAGTAACAAATAAAAAATGCCAAAGAAATTATCTACTGGTACTATTGGTTAAAAATGATAATATTCAGAAAAGAACTCAAATAAAATATCTCGGAGTTTATTTAGATGAAAATCTAACCGTCAAAGATCATATAAAGAAAACAATGTAGGCCTAAATCTGCTATGAGGAATCTGCAGAGAATAGAGAGTATAAGAAACCTTCTAACAAAAGAGGCTTGTGAGACATTAATCGTAGGCCTGGTAATCTCTCATCTAGACTACGTGAACTGTCTGTACACAGGACTGTCAAAGTGTGATTAGAAAGAACTCTACAAAACATGGCTGCAAAAATTGTTCTGAACAATGAAGGAAACTCAAGAACCTGTCTAGAGAAATTGAACTGGCTATTTATAACACTTAGGATAAAATTCAAAGTTCTGACTATGCTCTATAAAAGCATTCATGGTCAATCTCCCCAGTACATCAGATCCATGGTTGAGCTACACACCTCAGAAAAATACTGGACTGCGTTCAAACAAAATTCATCAGCAACTCAAGGTACCTAAAGTAAAACATTTGCAGCTCGCTCCTACAGCGTTGTAGTACCTCTGTGGTGGAACGAACTTCCGAAGACAATTAAACAAGCGGACAATATTGACATTTTAAAAAGAAAATTTAAAACACACTTATTTGATTTATTTTAATAGCATAGGGTAAATGTCAAACGCATTCGAAGACTAATCGTTATGAAAAACGCTATATAATTGATGTAATTTGTTACTTGTAATTATCAAAGAATATTTAAATAATAACGTATCAAAGTTAGTGACGCTATTGTTTTTTTTTAATTCTACTTCCTTTGACGGACAGAACACTTTCCGGACGCCGGTCTACGTCACCTCCATGAGGCGCAACGCCATGGGCGTAGGACTGGTGTTCGAGGCGGACCTGGCCACGAAGGAGCACATCTCTCACTGGGTCCTGCAGGGGCTCTGCCTCATCCTCAACACGGACTGACCGCTGAGTTTTCAAGTTGCTGTTTTATGTGTGTGTGTTTTTTGTGTTGTGTTAATTTCTTTTTGTGATTTGAGCTGAGGCGCAATTCGACTCTCCCGTCTCCAGCAACAAACCCCCACGATACCTTAAAAGTACACACGCCTACGAGAAACGCGTGAAATTCACTGTGAATGATGCATTGTGTTCGCTCGATTTCCTATTTAAAACATGGATTTGTGTTTCTTTGTTGATAAAAACAAAATGTCGGAAATAGAAAATATTTTTTTTTAAGATTTTGTCTTCCGTTGATTGCACGCTTCCTTGTTAACTTTTGACCTTTGATACGATGAACTTTTGTAAGTTGAAAACATTGGCTTACGCGTTTATTGTTATTAAACACGTAATAATAGTGATGCAATAGTGTTAAATTGTACAGTAGCTTTTGCGGCCCCCGAATGCTATCCATATTTAAACGCCCCCCCCCCCCCCAACTGAGCCCCCAACCCCACCCCCTTGAGGGTCATCCATATTTTGGGACCCTCGAAATGCATGCATATTTTTTTCCGCTCCTGTACCTTTTTTTTTACTGGCTTCCATCATCAATTTTCATAAGATTTTTTCTTGGGAACCGCTGGGTTGTCATCCAGGGGAGGGACGGGGGGAGTCGCTCAACAACCTTGACCCCTGTGTGTACGACTTATTGAGATGATGTGGGCGTCTACTCACATATAAATATATATGCCTAAAGCCTGTACAGATACATAAATTAGAATTGTCAGATTTATAAACTGCACACTTATAGAACTGTGTCTTTCAATTTTACATGCCAGTGAAAATGAAATTATTTCACATAAACCTCAAGTGTTGTCGTGTTTTTATTTTCCTTTTTCGTTTCCTTCTTGTTTTTTGTTGTTGTTTTTTGTTGTTGTTGTTGTTGTTTTTGTTGTTTTTTTTTGTTTTTTTTCGGGGGAGGAGGGGGGGGGTTGTAGGTTAGCGGGTGTTTGGGGAACAGGTGGTTTTGGACTTTATTTGTGGGATGGTAATGTTTTTAGGTGTGTTTTTGTTTGGTGTTCCCAATGGTTTGGTTGTTACAATGTTGTTTTATGTTATTGGTTTTTTTTTTTCTTGTAATATTAAAAATTAGTTTATTGTTTATTTTTTTGTCTTTTAACTGTTCATGGACTTGGAGGTTTTATTTTATTTCTTAAATTGTTTTACTTTTGGTGGAAATCGACAAGCCTTTGTTATTTCAACGCTTCGCATGATCAAAAACTTCACTCTTTAAAAAAAAAACGTAAACCATTAAGCAAAATAAGCATCTAGAGAAAGTGAGCATTGTAGAAATTTGCCACATGACACATGTGTTGCAATCCCAAGGCGTAGCTAGGGGAGGGGGAAGGGGGTCCAAATTCGAAAATCCCCCCCGGGCCCCTATTTCAGGGGGGGGGGCCCAAAGGAGTGTTCGAATTGTTTTTTCTCATGTAATAATGTCGAATGTCAAGATGCAGGGGCCCCTAAAGAGGACAAGCCCCCCGGGACCCCTAAAGAGGACAAGCCCCCCGGGACCCCTAAAGAGGACAAGCCCCCCGGGACCCCAAATCCCTAGCAACGGCCCTGTGCAATCCTACGAAGTAGTTGAAAGGAAAACTTACCGAAAGCGAGTAATACGCTCCAGTCCCGGGAAAAAAAACCTTCGCCATCTTTAAAAGAGGAAGTGGAGATGGATTGGTCACACCCTAAGAAGAGGATCGGGCAACATAGCTCGCAAAGCACGAGAGTGGAACCCTCAAGGAACTAGGTAAAGAAGCCGGCCAAATACCACCTGGAGAAGATAACTGGACAAAGCGGGAATGCAGTCGCGAAAGACGAAGAGACTGTCTCAAGACCGGAAAGAGTGGATAGGCGTTGTCGCGGCCTTATGGCTGAGGGGTCTAATTGAGTAATATATTGATGTCTTGCAGTGCTGCAAACGGTGCAGATCTACCAGGATTCGCAACGTGGCCTTCGCCGGAACAGCAGCCCACGAAGATAAAAGGCCAAGGGTCGCAATTGAATAGCGACACCTCAGAAAATACCACCTTTCCATCAAGCCACGCATCCGTGCTCCCATTGCGGCAAACACTTTCGAAGAGGCCTCATCGGCCATCTCCGGACCCACAAGCAACTATGTCAGAGGATGGTCTTCATCGAAACCGATGGACAAGCATCGTCACAAGGATTCGAGAATAAGTGTTCCAATTCATTAAAAAGAATCTTATTACAGAATTTGTAATTTCAAAAGATAGAGAAAGTTTTTAAAAGTGGAAGTAGGCCTATAAAGATAACAAAGTAAAAACAACAGTAACATTTATTTCCATATTACAGTATAACAACATCTTCAGTGTTTGTGGACAATAAATGCGGCTGGGCGTTGCATCGACCACTCATTCCCTTGAATGCAGTGACCCATGAAACTAATACAACGTTTACAAGCCCCGTCGCCTAGCGTACTGTCAGCTGCTATTGGTCGCTTTCTTAAAGTCGTGTTTGCGGCTAAGTCCACGTACATAACAACGGAAAGAGGGTTCCTTCCGACTCGCGCAAAAACTGTGGACCAGTAAGGTTGGTAAAAGGCTGTACGTTGGTTCTTGTTTCACTACTTGTAATATGTAAATGCGACAAGACGTAGGCTTGGTTTTTGAAAAAAAAAAAAAGAAATTTACCTTCAATAAACTTGACATTTTTTTTAAATGTTGACACATTCTTTGTTATCTACCGTCCACACTTCGCATTCCTACACCCCCAGCCATGAAGCAATAGGGCGCGCCCTTTATCACCGGCTCCCGAATAATATACCCCAAGACTTTTTTTTCTTTCTTCTCTTCCCGAGTGGCGATGTGTGCGTCTTTGTTTATGCTCCCCGCGCATTTCGCCTCCCTACCCCCACCCCTCCGCCTCCACACATAGAAACACACACAATTATAACAACATAAAAGGAAATAACCCGTTCCTAAACCCAGGGCCTTTACTTGTACATGACTTAAACACGTAGACCGTTCTGCCTTCAACCCCCCCCCCCACTCCCTTTTTACACCCCGCCACTCGCACACACGTGAGATAAGTGTGAGATAAAAGCAGTCCATTTATAGTATCTTGCAACAGGTTAAAATCTCCTCCCCTACACGCCCTCCCCCGCCCACAGTCGGCCCTCCCCTGCCCCCAACCCAATGTGCAATGTGTCTCCAATACTCCCCACTGCCCCCCCCCCTCCAACCCATTGCTTAAAGGCGCCCGTACATTGAAGCAAATACTCAAGCCACGTACGTTTTAAAACACAATTTTTATTTTTTTTGGTCTCTTTGCAGAACTTGCCGGACAGGTTTTTGAATATATATTTTATTTACACAATATTATTAGTACTGGCTTGCTCCTTAGCACATACAACGCTGGATGGTTACAGCTATACGCGAGATTCCTGTTTTTAGGCGGGCTTTTCGGGAGTATAGTAAGTAACAAAATGTATCCCGTCGAGCCGGTATTCATGGCATTCTAGGTGATTGTGTGGTCAGCATTATGCACAAGTTACAATAATATCAACTAAATATGCAACAACATCATCAAAATATACAAACACATCAAACAATTTTTTATCTTTTCTCCTTACTCTCTCTCTCTCTCTCTCTCTCTCTTCAATACTCTTTCTTTATTTATTATGTATCTATCTATCCATATGGACAAGTCTTGAATATCATGCATGCACTGTGAACCTGAAGATTGAACACTTCGAGTAGGCCTATTAATTGTCGCCTACTCACGTTTGATGTTTGATTCCTCATAACTAATCTTGTAGCCTTTGTATATTTCTAAAAGCCCAGAACTGGCCCGTCGAGGTTGAAATAAATCGTCAAACACCCGCAATAGCATGTGGTTGTTGTTGCCGAAAATAAACCGGAAGTTCGTGATCACGTTTAACCCAGGACCTATTGATATTGAAAAAGGGTCAACCCTCATTAAGACGTGTCCAAATATCTTCATTTCTATTCCTCACTCACTTTACAACACCATCAAGTCTCCAGCTCATACCCCCCCCCCCCCCCCCGCCCAGGTAAATCCCAACCTCTGTCTGGCTCGATGCAGTGCTATAACCTTTTTTTTTTTTTTTACCTCACGCTTGCCGGTGCGGCAAATTTCAACTTAGAACGCACACAGAAAAGAACTTAATGTTTTTAAAAAGAAATGGACTCAAATGTATTTTTTTAATATTTATAATTCCCGTGATATGACGAACGAAGTAAAAAAAGAAAAAAATTATATTTACGTCAGAGCTATGTCAGCATACGGACAAGTTTAACATTAGTTCTATAGTAATTGTTGTTGTTGATGCAGTTAGCCTTTCAAGTTCTATTACAAGGAACTCGTCGCCGGCGTTGGATGGACTATTGTGTTGTTGGTTTCTTTTTGTTATCTCTTCCTTTCAAAAACTATAACTGGATTTGGGATTAGCTGTCGATGCTAACGGCTAGCTATCCATGCTAACGGCTAGCTATCGGTGTGTCGCGATCAATAAGGTCTAACTACTATCGGCACGCTGTTTATGTTTTGTTGATTGTGTGAGTGGTGTGGTGTGTGTGGACTAGGGCAAGTCAATCACAGCGTATGAAAATATTGGACTTATAATTTGAAAGACTTCTACTGCAAATATGTAAGTGTTGTGTTTTTATAAGATATTATGCTTTTATTGATTAAAACAAATGGAAATTTGACTTGATTACAGGCGTTCTGTTCTGTCTATCAGCATATTTTAAACAATATAAAATAAATATTTTTACTCAAGCACAGAAAAAATAAAAACAAAATATAAAAAGTCAATTATCCGTAGGACAAAATTGATCATAGAGTTTCAATGGCAACGGCATACTAGGGGATGTGTGGCCAGCACAATACCCAGCACAATACCCAGCACAATACCCAGCCGCCTTTTTCTTTACCCCCAACTTAGGTCAGGTACCCATCAGAGCTGGGTAGACTCAGGGACGCCCTCAAGTCCAGGGAAAAAAATCCTAGCTGTCACCAGGATTCGAATCCAGGACCCTCGGTACGCCAGCCGAACGCACTGCCGCTCCGGCACCGTGGACCACTTATCAATAATTTTATGTCAAAAGAGAAAGACTATTCAAAGAATCTGGTATTAGAATTAAGTCATAGTAAGGCTCTACGTTCTAATAGCACATACTATTATTAATGATGCGCCTTCCTTCTTTAGAGAATAGTATTGCATCTAAACGTTTTTGTGTTTTAAGGCTAATCTTGCAGCTTGATAAGTTTACATAGCTTATATTTGTGCGTCCTACGCTAATCCGTGGTCTGAGTGTAGTCTAGCTTTCTTAATTAGTGTTTTAAATGCTGGTTAATTAAGTTAATGTTTTTCATGGTTTGTTCGGGCAACCCATTCCACACACACACACCACATACACACACACACACCTCGCTAAGTCACTGTTTAAAAGAGTTATTATGACTTTAGTTGCATTTGTTTGAAATGTAAATATCTTCTTCTTCATATTACTGCAGAGAATCGGTTAAGACCGATGAAAGAGTCCACAATTTAAATACACATAAAATAAAAAATACATCACAAACAATAATTATAAACAGATGACAGAGTGTCACTTTAGGTTTTTAGTCCAGCCCTTCATTGAAGATTTTAAAGCTAACAAAGGGCAGTGATGGAGGCCTGGTCCAGGATGTTCCACAGTTTAATGACTAATGGGTGACGGGAAGAAAAGAATATTTGAAGACGTCGGTTCCGGCATGTGGAACATGCAGTTTGAACTGATGACCTCGAGTAGAGCCCCACACCTGTTGGATGCGACCTGGTTGTGTGGACATTTCCACGTGGCGGTTCATGATCTTGTACATAGTGGTGACTTTGAGGGTGGGAGGTATGACATGTAACTTTATCACTCACACCCCACTCTTTTCTACGCCCCCACCAACACCCAACATGGAACTACTGCTTGCTTTTATGAAACCAATTCAGTGAACACATTCAGACAGTAAGGTTATGGAAGTGGGGATGAGGAGGGGTTAACGAGTCTCTCAATTAGCATAATATAGCTTGACATCAACAACAGCAGGTCACCAGCCAAAGAATTAAGACCCAACACTGTCTACGCTGGCACATAAGTCAACGCCCCCCTCCCCCGTTGCGTCACACCACTGCGTAGGTAATCTTATTCTTATCTTGTCACACATTCATCATGGTAGATAACAATTTAAAAATTCACGTGGATTATCTTTCTTTTGTTTTCACTTTGACAAATTCTGACTGCAGTTGTATAAGACTTTTGGAGTATGTTGAAATACCTCGAACACGTGTATCGCCATTAATTAAATGACTGTATCGCCATTAATTAAATAACTAAAATTAAAAAAAAAACATTTGTTCGTGTTACTGAACATGGGGCACGGTTGTCAAGCGGCAGTGCGTTCGACTGGCGTACAGAAGGTCCTGGGTTTGACTCTTGGTGACGATGTGACTGAACGGGTAACTTAGTATAAAAGAAACTCCAACAACATACCTTTACACGAGCCTCCGAGAAGGCTGGAAAATATTAATCGCCTTTTTTTGTTACTTATTGACGAGTCTTAAATCTTATGCATCCATACATTTTGGATGAGACATCACTTCCGATCCTATTAGCTAAATTGGATTTTAAAAACAAATGGCTGCCTTCTGCTACAAATTCTGGCATACTCACTTTTAATATCCAAGACATAATCCTCACAATAATACTTATAGCCTTTGTTTATTAGTAGTCGGCCTGAACTTGCTGTTGAAAGTGCAATGAATTTCTCAAAATGAATGTTAAGTCAGCAACAAGGCGTAAATCTCTACTTTTAATCGTAATGGTTGCCATATTGTTACTTGTAAGCAAAACAAAATGAAACCGGAAGTTCAACAATGCACTTGAAACATGCCAAAAATATAATTATACGATTTTTTACGTAACATAGCGGAAATGCATTTTCATCCAAATTGCCTGTTTAAGACTCGTCAGCTGGGTGAATTAATTTATGTGTGGTGGGGACTGGTGAGTGTAAATGTTAGATGAACAATTAATAATTGTTTGTGTGTGTGTGGGGGGGGGGGGTATAAATTATTTGAAATGGGTAGGAGTGGTGGAGGAAATGGTCCTTAAAAAACTAAATATAGTCTAGATGCTATTTCGAAACATTAGGTTAGGAGCAGCAAAAATTCATACATTTTTTCAATATATGTAGATAGCCTATAAAGGCGTAGCCTTTCTGTCACTGCAAGAATTTATCTGTCTGCGAGAATGTATCCGTCTGCGTGAATGTATCTGTCTGCGAGAACTTATCTGTCTGCGAGAATTTATCTGTCTGCGAGAATATATCTGTCTGCGAGAATGTATCTGTCTGCGAGAATGTATCTGTCTGCAAGAATGTATCTGCCTGCGATAATTTATCTGTCTGCGAGAATTTATCTGTCTACGAGAATTTATCTGTCTGCAAGAATTTATCTGTCTGCAAGAATTTTTCTGTCTGCAAGAATGTATATGTCTGCAAGAATTTATATGTCTACAAGAACGTATCTGTCTGCAAGAACGTATCTGTATAAAGTATCTGTCTGCAAGAATTTATCTGTCTGCAAGAATTTATCTATCTGCAAGAATTTATCTGTCTGCAAGAATTTATCTGTCTGCAAGAATTTATCTGTCTGCAAGAATTTATCTGTCTGCAAGAATGTATATGCCTGGAAGAATGTATATGCCTGCAAGAATTTATCTGCATGCAATTATTATCTGTACGGTTCTTGTCTAAATATTGTGAAAAACTTTCTGCAATATTATACAGTTGAAGGCTACATAGAATTACATACATCTACTCCAAGCCAACCCACCCACTCCCCTTCACCACAGCCATACATTCTCATCTTAAATTAATCTTAAAATATGTTTTTTCGCAAACGTGATATGGCTTAAATGCAAGTTCTAACTGATAAGAGACTCTCACACAGACACAGTTACACTAAAAAAAAACTGGTCTGTCGTCTGCTGTGTGACACGAATGACAAATGCCCGTCACTCCACAGGCGTCTGACGGCCATCGCTCATAAACAGCTACACACACAGACACACAAAAAATGGTTTGAGATGAAGTGAATCAATATACCGGATAAACTTGTTTAAGTTGTGAGAGAACCAGGCTTGTTTTTTGTTTTTTTTAAATTGGGGCATTTACTTGTGGGTAGATACTGCGTTAGATGAAATGGATTAGACTGTGCTGATCGGCTAGTATATCCCATCATTAATCGGTTCTCTCAAAATTTCTGCAAATATCTCAATCTTGGTCTCAATGAAGCGGAGAAACGACTTGCAAATTCTCTGGATTTTTTTCTTTGGTTAACTTTTACGTAGAACAGCACATCGCTCTTTGTTTGTGTCACATACTTCAAGGGAGGCTACCAAACATCAGGCACGTGAACTATTTTTATTATTGCCTCTGTTTTTCTTTGGAGACTTCCCCCCGTACTTTCTTAGCCCGAAAGTGTAGAATTCGCCTCCCCTATGGGGCTCAGATAAACCACATGCTTCACAACTTGCAACAAGAACATAAAGACTATTTCTACACTCCACCTGCTTATTGTTTATATTAGTTGGTAAAACAATTTTATTTCGTTATATTTTATACTTCCATGTTAGTTTGTGATGTTCAAATTATGCTCTAATTTGTAATAATATGTCATCAAAAAATGTTTCGTAGGCCAATTGACAAGTCTTAAAGAGGTCTGACCTTCTGAGTTCAACGCATACACGAACTTCCTGTTTATTTCCGTCAACAAACTTCAAATAATGTTTTCAACTTTTTTTTTATAAGTATAGAATTTACAAATATACAAAGGCTACAATATTAGTTATAAGGAATCCGTTTTTTAACATCAAAAGGGAATCGGCAATAATTAATAGTGTTAGTGGCGTTAAGTTTCAATTAAAATTTGTTCGTTTACAACTAGCATACTCTAAACTAAACTATATAGGTCAGGTATCAATGCATACATTTACTTCCGGTTTCACTTCCGGAAACAATTTAACTTAAATTTTGCTTCAAAATATGGGATTATTCACGTCTGGCGTTCAAAATCAATCCTTTTATTTCGGCAACATCTTTTGGAAATGATTTTATCCCCTACAATATTTCTCACTAGCAGAACAACCAGGAACGCAGCACATAGGCACGTTTTTGTTAGTAAATTAACGAATAGGACCGAAAATGTGTTGGAATGCATCGACCTTTTAGGTTCACCGTGCATGCATAATCGTTAAAACTTGTCAATGTAACCTAGCTAATGTTGGTCCAGTCCTTGTACTTCTACATCTATGTCTTATTTCCTTAGTATTAAATATGCTTTGAACTCACAGCGAAATAGAAATAAATTCATCATTATTATTATTATTACATTTCTAAAGCGCTGCCAACAAACATAATGTAAGCTCAAAGCGAATATAATCTCTAGGCTAACAAATATATAGCCAATTGAACATAGGCCAAATCAGATAATTGAAGCAATAACCGACCTAACATATAAGTAAGACAGTAGGGGTCTAAAGCATGTTATCTAAGGTAAATATTGAAATAATGTGTTTTTAAGTTCTTTTCGAAAGTAAAAATAGAGCTTGTTTGCCTAAGTTGAATGGGAAGTCGATTCCACACCTTCTGACCGGATATTGCGAAGGCTCTAAGGCCAAAGGTCGTCTGAGAAAAACGGGGTCCCCCAGAAGCGAGGAGTCGGCAGAACGAAGTATTCTTTGCGGAACATATGATTTAATTAGTTCCTTGAGATAGGACGGCATTATAAAGGCTCTCTGATGGCAAAGTAGCGCCACTTTATATTCAATTCTGGCTTTCACAGGGAGCCAGGAGAACTGTCACAGAATCTCGCCTTGACTTACGCATGACCAGGCGGACGGCTGTATTATTCTAAATGAATCATTTTATTTCCGTAAAAAAATATTTTAAAAATGTATTTCCCAGTTTACTTAATACTTCTCTTCCCTTGTGATATTCACTTTAAAATATTATATGCAAAATCAAATCTAAGGTTTTGCCAAATCAACGAATTTGCATTTGACATACTATAACCTTTCGCTTAATATCTCTGAACGCACACACACAGACACACAAACACAGAATCTCACATACACACAGACACAGAATCCCCCCCTACACACACACACACATACACATACAGAGGGGCAAGTTATATAAAACACACCATAGTCGTGTAAGAATCATCCTACTATTATAAATCCGTGTCTATACAAATTGCCTTATCCATTAGCGCTTCCCGAGTGGCATTCGGGTATGGAATGGGTTGCCTGGACAAACCAGGTAAACCAGTAGCTTAACATTATTTAAAACATTAATAAAGATGCAAGACTAGACTCGGACCACGAATGAGGGTTGGACGCAATAATCTTCATTTCATAGGGAGCGTCTGTAATATATAAGATAAGAAGATAAGCACTATCAAAAGATAGCCGATTCGGCGCTATATACTGTTTTTATGTTGTTGCTTTTTTTTACTAGGTTTGACTATTTTAAATGTACGCTTGCACACTCTCACTTTATTTTCATCCAGATAGTATAGATATACGCCCTGCCCGCCCCTCATTTCAGCGGACGCCCACAGATCTCTATATTAATGTGTTATCAAGATTTGACCTTTGCAATAAGAGATATCGTACAGTCTAGATCTCGCGTTGTTTCTATTTACATTTTCGATAGAGTTAAGTCCCATGTTGATGTTTGTGAGGGGGACGGTTCAAAGATTTGGTTCACTGTATGTCGAGTGTTGAGATCTCTAGTCTAGTCTATTGACAGTTTCACTTTGTTTCAATGACAACGCCCAAAACTAGGATGGTGGGGTTTGCTTTGATGTGTCTTTTGGTGGTGGGGAAAGACAGACGTATAAACTGATTGAGTGAATGATTGATTGGTGGATTGGTTGGTGGATGGATTGCTTAAAGGTATTATATGGGTTAAGGCGTTGCCTAGTCGATATACTAATAAATATTATTAGTCAAAGTCATTATTTGATTGATAGATTAATTGATTGATTATTTGATTTAATGATTGATGAATTGATTGATTAATTAATTGATTGTTGAATTGATTGAGTCATTGATATGTTGATTGATTGATCGGTGAATTGATTGATTGGTTAATTAATTGATTGGTTAATTGATTGATTGGTGAATTGGTAGATTGATTCATCAGTTGATTGTTTAATTGATTAATTGGTTGATTAATTGATTGGTTAATGGATTAATTGGTGAATCGGTTAAATGATTGATTCATTTATTGGTTAATTGATTGATTGGTGAATTGGTTGATTGATTGGTTAATTGACTGATTGGTGACTTGGTTGATTGATTGATTAGTTGATTATTGAATTGATTAATTGGTGAATTGGTTAATTGAATGATTAATTGATTGGTTAATCAATTTATTGGTAAATCGGTTAAATGATTGATGAATGTATTGCTCTGTCAAAAAAATTGAACTTTATGATCATAGAGATGTAAGAGAAAGAATAACAATTGACAAGAAATGTTCCAATAGGCAAGAAATGACATAAAATAATATCAATGTTAAAAGGTAGTTATTGTGTTTGTGTGTGTTATAGAGAGAAAGAGAGAGAAAGAGAGATAGAGAGATAGAGACAAAATGCATATAAGTTCTCTTTCTTCCCGAGTGGCATCTGGGAATGGAATGGGTTGCCTGAACAAAACACGTAAAAACCAGTAACTTAACATCATTTAAAACCCTGATCAAAATGCAAGACTAGGCTCGGACCACGGATGAGCGTAGGACGCAATAATCATCTTTATGGAAGCTGCGCCTGTAATGTATAAGATAAGATCGACAGAGGGAGACTTTCAATTTCACACAGCTCACGCACACAAGACGAAATGTGAGTGTTTGCCCTACTACACACCCACTTACTGACGACACGCTACACACATGTATGCATGCCTGAATGACGTAGAAATACCTACATAAATGTGTTATATATATATAAATAATATGTGTGTAGAAGAAAAAACAAGAAACTATAAAGCAACAATTTATGAATCATCTTTACATAAACCGGTCCGACAACTCTTGCCTCCACTCCAGGAGAGTAGTGTTACCTTTGAATGTAGCCACTAGTAGTGCCCAAATAGCTAACACATTCTTCATATAGCCCCATATAAAACTAGATCTATATAGCTGTATTATAGACTAGTTTCTGTGTGTGTGTGTGCCTATAGATTAGCTTTTGTTATTGTTGCATTCAGGAACAGTGACTGAGAGAAGATAGCAGACGACAATACAACACAGACTATTCTTACAACGTCAAAAGTCAAACGTAAATAAAAAGAAAAGTAAACAAAAAAATATTTGAATTTTTTTTTTATGTAACACAAAACATTGTTTACTTTTTACTGAAACTTGATAAATTGTATTAGATCTGGGTTTTTCAAACAGGACTCCATTTTATTGTTTCGCATTTTTTTTTTTTACATTCTAGTTCTGTCACCTTTCGCCTGGCGTTTCGAGGCTATTTATAACATAACATTTTGGTTGCTTACACATTTTCACAGAAATGAATGACTTTTATCACCATGTTTATAAGCACAATTTCTTTTCAGCAAATTTTTTTTAATTATAATTTAAAAGGTGTTTATTTCTCCAAAGTTTACATTTCGTTCTATTACTACCTTAAAACTGGTCCACTCTACTGTGGGATTCGAATACAATTATAAAAATATGAATTATGGCTCTCAATGAAAAAGTGTAATATGAATCTATATAGCCGACATCTCTCTCTCTCTCTCTCTCTCTCATTATTTCTCTCTCTTGGCCTATAGATAGATAAACAGACAGACAGGCAGACAGACAGACAAACATGCAAGCAGACAAGCATGCAGGTAGATAGATAGATTGATAGATAGATAGATAGATAGATAGGTAGATAGGTAGATATATAGATAGGTAGATAGATAGAGAGAGAGAGAGAGAGATAGAGAGATACATAGAAACTTAGATGCATAGATACATAGATATATTATTTTATTTAAACCTAATGCAAAGATTCTCTATTTCGATACACAAAAAAACCTGTCTAACCAGCTCCCACTCAATCCGCGCTGTAGTGTAAATCTATCCCAATACTTCTTATCTGCTCTATTACGATTTAACTTTAAACAAGAAACCAATAGTTACTGTACACAGTTCATATGAAATTTAATTCTTAACTCAAATCCGTAAGCTATATAGGCCTACTAATTATATATCTTCTTCTTCATTGTACTGTGGAGACCACGTTACTTGATTACTTGATTACTTGATTACTTCCTTTGGTTCCTTGTGGAACGTATGGCCTTAGCTCTCCAGCGCACTCGATTCTGGGCAGCATTTTTTAGTTCACCCCATGACAGGTTGTAACTTGCCAATTCCACTTCACATGAGCTTCTCCGTGTGGTCTTCGGGCGACCAACCCGTCCTTTTCCCTGGGGGTTCCACTGCAGAGCCTGTCGGGTGATATACAGTGGGGGATTCCGCAGCGTGTGCCCGATCAACCGCCACTTTCGTCTGGCGATCTGCCGTTCGAGAGGGTCCTGGTTTGTTTGCCGCCAGAAGTCGGTGTTCTTTACTTTTTCTGTCCACCGAATCTTTAATAATATGTTGCGGAGGCAGCCATTGACAAAGGCTTGAAGCTTATTGCTTAGAGTGTTGGTGATTCTCCATGTCTCTGAACCGTAGAGAAGCACTGACTTAACGTTGGTGTTGAAGATAAGTAATTCGTTCCGGACAGACATGGCTGTTGACCTCCAGACTGGCCTCAGGGTGACGAAGGCAGGTCTCGCTTTCCCTATTCTGGCTTTAATGTCTTCGTCTGAGCCACCTGTTACTGAGACTACCTGCCCAGGTATGTGAAAGAGGTGACTTCTTTCAACTCAGTGTCTTCAACCTTGATTGGTTTCTCTTGTTTCTTAAAGACGGTCATCGCTTCTGTCTTCTCCAAGTGTATCTGCAGTCCGGTCTTGGTTGATTCTTAGGCCAGGTTATCTGTTTTTTGTTGCATGTGCTGGTTCTTCTGAGACATTAAGCACAGGTCATCCGTGAAGTCTAGGTCTTCAGGGAACTGGTGTAGTGTCCACTGGATCCCAGTTATTCCTATTTTTGTTGCCTGGCGCATCACCCAGTCAACCACTAAAAGGAAGATCATTGGGGAAAGCATGCATACTTGCCTGACTCCTGTTTTCACCTCAAATTCCTCTGTCAATTTACCGTTATTTATAACTTGACAGGTCGCCCCTTCGTAAAGTTCTTGTATTAGGGTGGTCAGTGTTTGAGGGATTCCATAATGGCGGAGAAGCTGCCAGATAACATCTCTATCTACACTATCAAAGGCTTGGCGAAAGTCAATGAAATTTATGTATAGCGTTGACTGCCAATCTATGGATTGCTCGATAATGATGACTCGAGGAAAAAGTCCACAAAGTAATGGGTGATTTTGAATGCTGAATATATATTTTTAAATTGGATGTAACTTTCAGCGTTGAGTGTACTAGTCTCTTTTCCCTCACTCCACCCCGCCCCCACCGCCACCTCCGAATCTCCTCAATTTTCTTGCTATAAAATGTAAAGAAATTTGTTTTTGTTGCATTGTTAAATTAAGTCGATATGTTAAATGCCTATAAATAATTGTTACTTATGTATTGCTTATGGAAAATACAATTATTATATTCGTTTTGTAATTTGATATGGAAACATGAGCCGTCTCTCTGTTTACAGCAGGGATCGGCAACCCACGGATCGATACGGCACGCGTGCCAGACTCGGCACCCAGAGTGATTCTCGACTGCTACAAGAAGAAAAAAAAAAGAGCAATTGGACTTTACTCTTTTGGCAATGAATGACTTTAGAAATGCTTCTTTGGAACTATCAAAAGGTCGCTGGCCCCTGGTTTACAGAATAACCAATTGAACATTATAGAAGGAGAGTCTGTAATATATAAGATAAGATACGCGGATCGCTACCGTGGCATGGGTCTTTCACTCTAAAATTAAGTAATTGCCAAGTCAGTCTAAAGCTTTGATTTTCAGAGAGAGAAATGTTCTTAGTAAAACTAAGTTAGACCCGTTCAATATTGAATCGTATTTTACGCGTAAGAGGTAGATTATTTATTAGTTCAGTAGGGCCTAGATAAGTATTGATTAGGTCTTGTTAGGGCCTCGTTAGGCCAACACAATGCGGTAGCTACGACACGGTCTAATGTTTCCAGTTAATAGAAGCAGGCGCAGACGTAGGCTATTCTAACTATTAGATCTATACTTTAACTGTTATTCTATCCAGGCATAGTTCTAAACGTCTGGTAAGCTACTGTAGTACATTTTTCAACACACTTCACTGTTTATATAATACGTCCTATTAGTGACTGTCAGTTACTGTATCTCATATGTCACAGATACTCTTTCTATGCAGAAGATTGTTGCATCCTATGCTTATCTCTGGTTTGAGTCTAGTCCAGTATTATTATTTTTTTTACTAAGGTTTGAAATGATGTTAAGTTACTGGTTTTTCAAGTTTGTTCATGTAACCCATTCCATGCCCGAATGCCACTCTATAAGAAAGATAATTAATATGCGTTTGTTTTGACATATGGAATAAGAAAAGTGTTTTTATACTAATGTCTATCTGTGCGTTGCTTTAGTTTACTGTTGGGCAAGGACTACTGAAGACAGGACGTGCAGAATTGAATTTCTGACTTCCTAGCTAAGGCCAGTTTTTTTTAACAGTAGCGATACACTCCCATGGCGCAGTGATATAATGTTAACTATTATTAAGTAACTAACAAAATTCTTTACTAATATGATTCATTGTATTAATGGTTTATGTCATTTTCATTTTTTTAATGACAAAGAACGATCTAATAGCCATTAAAATGTCTTAATAATTACCAAGCATGAGCGCACTATTTTTTAAGGAGTATGAATAGAAGGCACAGTTTGGTTCCAAAATGGATACTTGTTATTGTACTTCACTGCGTTTGTTTTCAATTATCGATCGTGTATTTTTATCAAAATGCCTAATAAATGTGGTGTAGTTGCTGCCAACAAGTGTCGTTTGTTTAAAGTGCCAAATTGTGCATGTATACCATTATTGAAAGCAGAAAAAAATGAGAGGAGAGCACAATGTTTGTTTATTTGTAACTATCACAGTCAATTTACATTCTTTATATTCTTGGTCATGAAAACACAAATAAATTTTGCCATAGACATAGAAATCAAATTATCGTATTTATAATAATGGTACATGTACCACTTGGCAAAATTCTCAACCCAAATAATCGACTTACTTCATAATCACTTTTTTTAGAGGCTGTGCATTTGTCTCTTAATTATGAGCGAGATAAATTTTATGGGTGGGTTACGTTTTTCCCTTTTTAGGTCAAGAAATAACGATTTTTTTGAATTTTTTTTTCACTTTATTTTATTCCTTAGGTGACCCCCCACACGAAACCGTCAACACCAACCGCATATATATATATATAGGGTATCATGTGTACGGCCCTAATCATTCAATCATCTAAATAGATCTTAAATAATATTCAAATGCTCTTTTAAACCCTCTCAATCCTAACCCCTCATTAGTAAACGGCCCTGCACATTAACATTATTGACAGTATTGACATTATTGACATTAATTATGTTAGTTACGTTAATAATAATTTACTTCATATATAAGCGCGACAAGCGAGTGTATCGCTACTGTTAAAAAAACTGGCCTTAGCTAGCTAAGTCAGAAATTCAAGTCTGCACGTCCTGTCTTCAGTAGTCCTTGCTGTTGGGTTATATTTCGAAGTTATATCTAATTTAAAGCTTTATGTAGTATAACTACTTTACACTTTCCGCTTGTGTTTCCATGCCTAGTGATTTAACTATTGCCGAGTCTAGTCTTGCATTTTTATTAATGTTTTATGTAATATGTTTGACTTCAAACGTTGTTGAAAAAAATATACGAACATTGTGTCTACAAACCGTTTGACTGTGTGCGTTTGTGATTAACTTAAAGCATGTCATGTTATATTTCCGGTTTAATTTTTTCTTACATTGTTCCACCTTTATATATTTTCTACATTCTGTATACGGTGTATAACTGCTATATTGTTTGGCGGATTACTTCTTCAATAATGAATACTATAATATAAATAGTAATGCATTGTAGGTCGCTTCTATTTGTTAACATCTCAAGCGATTCAGTAGGCCCACAAAGCTTTGAAAAAGAAAACTTAGTCCTTTTGTTACTGGATAGAGCAGTCATGGCAAATACTCAATGAAATATAGTTTGGTATTCATATTTAACCACGAACTACAATCAAAGGGGGTTCTTTGTTCTGACTTGTTTAGGGAGCAACGAATCTTTGTTCTGACTTGTTTAGGGAGCAACGAATCTTTGTTCTGACTTGTTTAGGGAGCAACGAATCGTAAAATAAGGGGATGTCCATAAAGAACGTCATACACATATTTGTTTTTGGGTGAGGAGGGATATAATTTCGGGACAATGTGTGTCAAGATTGTATTGTACAATATATTCAACATTAAAAAATATAGGCCTACAACATTAGAATTTCCACATATTTATCGAGACTACTCGAGGGCTGTACCGAAACTCGGGTACTTATAACACACAAAGTCCAGGTGGATCAAAATATATTGTTATAGCCAGAGGAGGGGGGGGGGCTGAACTTTCACTTGACAAACATTAACCTAATGATTAGCGAATTCAGTACATATTTAAACAAAAAACTAAGGAAAAGAATATTTTTCAAAAATGCAGGGGGGGGGGGGGGGGGGGGCGGGGTGCTCAGACCCTGGTACTAGGTCACCATTACGATTACCTGACATAGTTTTGAATTTTAATTTTGCTTTCCTTGTCCCGGTGCAGGGTCGCGCCCCGGCTATTTTGGGAAACGTTGATCTAAGTATTAAAATATTGCAAGAATAAACCTAAATTTAAACAATGAAGAAAATCTTCTTCTTTTTTTTTGTTTTGGTTTCCTTGTTTGTAATGCGGTAAATTTGCCTCCAGACCATTTTCAACACGACTTAGGAATTAGCTCAACCTCTAGCACGTGTACAAGGCCACAAATTTAATCCGAAAAGTCATAATCATTGTAGGTAATACCAAAGACAAAATATTTATTTTTAGAGTTCTTACGTTCTTTTTTTCCGTGCGCATCCAATAACGCTGTCTTAAATGACTTCTACGCTCCTACGTTTGCAGAAATGTCTCCGCTGTATACAACTTTCGATTTTAATTTTAATTTTTCATTGAGAAAATCAAAGCGATTAAATAAAACGGAAGTTTACAATACAAAAGGGAATTGGGAATTCCGAAAAGAAGTCATTGGAGTCATCAAATACGGTAGCTCAACCACTAGAGCGAGTACAAGGCAACAATATCAATGCGAAAAGACATGACACGGAGGAGAACTTGAAGGAATTTTTTTTATCTGAGATTATATAAGTAACTAATGTCGGGTACGCATCAGGGCTGGGTAGACTAGGGAAAACATTACTCACCTTCACCAGGATTCGAACCCAGAACCCTTCGGTACGAGAGCCAAACGCGCTTCTCGTGCACCGAGCCCCATCTTAGAATATTTATTTACTTTATATAAAACAATACAACTTGGCAGGAAGCCGCATAATTAGGAGACCCTATGTTTCAACCTCGGTTAACGTGTTTATGTGTAAATTCGTTAGCAGGGTTAGAGGACCTTGTTGTTAATTGTTTAACTTCACCTATCATTTGTGTGTGTGTGTGTGTATGAGGAATGAGAACAGACAACTGCACAAGTAGGTCGCATATCATTTGAATAAGTGTGAGGTGTGTGTTTGTAGTGTGTGAAACAGTTCTCCTGAAGCTGTGGCTGGACAGCAGTGAGATGGTGAGAATGGCGGGTATGGAGATTCAAACTGTGCCAAAGTAAGCCAAGATTGCGGGAAGTCAAAAGAAATCGATGCCAGTTACAGGCAGGAATTGAATCGATACCGCAGGTTATACAAAAATACACATCAATAAATTCAATTTGGATCTCTGCTTTTCACTACCGATTTTCAGTGATAAATATATTATACATTGTACATCTTTCACGTCTGTTGCTGTTTCCGCCTTTTGTTTTATTATATTATATATTTTAGTTTTATTTGTTGATACATCTTTCAGTTCTATTTGTTTATACATCTTTCAGTTCTATATGTTTATACATCTTTCAGTTTTATTTGTTTATAGGCTACATCTTTCAGTTATATTGTTTATACATCTTTCAGTTCTATTTGTTTATACATCTTTCAGTTCTTTTTGTTTATAGGCTACATCTTTCAGTTATATTGTTTATACATCTTTCAGTTCTATTTGTTTATACATCTTTCAGTTCTATTTGTTTATAGGCTACATCTTTCAGTTCTATTTGTTTATACATCTTTCAGTTATATTTGTTTATACATCTTTCAGTTCTATTTGTTTATACATCTTTCAGTTATATTTGTTTATACATATTTCAGCTCTATTTGTTTATACATCTTTCAGTTCTATTTGTTTATACATCTTTCATTTCTTTTTGTTTATACATCTTTCAGATATATTTGTTTATACATATTTCAGCTCTATTTGTTTATACATATTTCAGCTCTATTTGTTTATACATCTTTCAGTTTTATTTGTTTATACATCTTTCATTTCTTTTTGTTTATACATCTTTCAGTTCTATTTGTTCATGCATCTCTCAATTCGATTTTTTATACATATTCTACTTCTATTGATTTACTCCACTTTAATTTTATTTATATTATACAACTTTTAATTCTGTCTATATTTTTGTTTAAAGAGATCTTTCACTTCTACTTTACTTTATGCAACTGTCGACAACTAGATTTATTTATCTCCGTCACAAAAATTACAATAATAAAGAACGGTCTTTACATATCTACATATCTTTACATATCGTGTCAATGGTATTAAATAAATAATAGAAAAAAAAAAGAATTTTCCCAAATGTCATGTCATGTTTACCTGCAGGCCGAATCGGGACAAAAGGCCGCCTACATAATAATCGTACTTAAAGAAATATCGTAAGTCTTTCTATTCCCGATTACGACTTTGTGTCGTGAGAAACCCTACTCTTTTTTTTTTGTCTTCGTTTCGCCCTCCAGGTTCCATGTTAAGAACACGCCTGGTAAGACTAAAAACAGTTTTTGGTAAAATGTTTCCTTTTCTATCATTAAATCAATCATGTGGAACATTTTTCATGAATAGCACCAATTGGATACAAATAAGGAGGGGGTCACGATAAGGTAGCCATCCCAAAAGTCATGGGAATCTAACATTAGTCGAAGGCAAAGTAAAAGACGGCTGGGCATTGTGCTGACCACATAATCCCCTTCTATGCCTTGGCCATCTGAAACAACGGATCAATAAGGAACCGACGGGATAACTTGATACAAATAAACTATTTGCTTTATGAAATGTATCTTGCTGTTTACATATACTCACCATCTTACAAATTGTGTGCCAGACTTAATAATCGTTAATTGTCATTTTCTTTATCAGGATGGCAGAAGATCTGCAGACAATGACATGAAGGAGCCCGCGCCATAAAAAAAAGTTAACTATACCTTCTGTGTAAGGAATTCAAAGCAAGCTTCTAGCACAATGTCCAGAAAAGAAATCGTGAAAAAGGTCATCCAGCATGGGCCGTGGGTTGAAGACATACTCAACGACCACGTGATGGACACCATAGCCGCTTCCGTTGCCAAGGAAACCGGCAAGAAACGGAAGCTCAAGCTCAGCCAAGCTGGCCTGAAGCTGATCCAGTCCAGGTTTTTCCAGGAGAGCAAGTCGGTCTCTTATTCCCTGTCGGAAGTCAAGACGATCACGCGAATTCTGAACGCGCCCACCTGCGTCATGTTTGTCCTTGAGGACAAGGTCAAGCGTTTCAGGATCCTTGCCTTCCGCTGCACCACCGAAGAGGACGCGGTGCAGATCATTTCCCTGTTTGACCAGATCCAGCTGGAGCAGCCGAGGGCCGTGGAGCTGAAGAAGGAGGACAACGGGAACTGGACGCTGAGGGAAAGAAGCGTCCACGCGGTCAACAAGCACATGGCGGACATCTTCAACGAGAGGAGCCTAAACAACGGCGAGGTCAAGCCCAACGGCTCGGTGGCGCACATCACGGTTGTTGCAGACCCGGGGAGGGTGATCGTGGCGCCCCAGCTTGAGCCGGTCCACCACGTCGAAAAGCCGCGCAGCAAGAGGTACTCCTTCAAGCGCAACAAGGGATCGAAGAAGTCTCAGGACGAAGCCGATTACAAAATCATGAAGAACAAAGGGGACGAGTACGTGATCGAGACGGAGGTCTCCCAGTACCCGTACGTTTCGATGAAGACGCACTCGATGCTTAGCTCGGACATTAGCGTCGTCGACGAGAACCCCGTTGAGATCAGGGTGAGGAACGGTCACCATCACGAGGACAAGCCCGAGGGCGACCACCTGATCTACAGCCAGCCTTACACGACCATCTCTCCCTCGCAGCCGTTCGTGTACAAGACGCACACGTACGCCGAGCCCCCTCCCGTGGTCTACAGGAGCAGTTCCAGGACCTACGAGGCCAAGCCCAGGCCCGCTTCTCATTACCCGGACCCGTGGGCGACCCACCGGCGATTCGTTGGCGAGTACGACGGTCGCCCCCGGAGTGTCATTTACCACCCTTCAGGTATGATGTCGTTAAACTATTATTTAGAAATACAACACAATAACAACCTGTTGCAATGCTCAGATAAACATAAAGACAAAGAAATATTCCTTGTCCCTTATGCGAGAACAAATGCATATAAGTACTATTTCTTCCTGAGTGGCATTCGGGCATGGAATTGGTTGCCTGAACAAGCCAGTAAAACCATTTAAAATATTAATAAAAATGCAAGGCTAGACTCGGACCGCGGATGAGCGTAGGACGCAATAATCTTCTTTATAGAAGGAGCATCTGTAATGTATAAGATAAGGTAGTGTCTAAAGAGTTAAACACAAGCTTGAGAGAAATGTTAGTGTAAGGATATTAGCCGATATTAAACAAGCCAATAGTACAGTCAAAGACATTGTCTTTATTAGTATTAGTACAATATAATGCAGTTCTTTCATAATACATACACTGTAGCAGGGGGGGGGGGGGGGGAGTTTATGGCTGAGGTAGGGAATGGTGTTTCAACACACACACAAAAAGACGGGTTTGCAATATCAATCAGAGTTTTAAGAATGGTTATATTTTGTTCTGAGGCGGAAGCCAGAAATTTGTTCCAGTGAGGTGAACTTTCGCATGACAAATATTTACCGAATTCCAGCGAATTTACTACATATTAAACAAAATGTTGAAAAAAATGTATTATTCTCCCCCCCCCTCCCGGCCCTCCCTGATCCCCCCTTCCTTTCTGTAGCTTCCCCTCTGGTCTTGTGTTACTGTCTCGCGCATGAATGTGTTTCATTTATTTGTAACGTTGTTTTTCTATCCCCAGGTTACGGATCTGAACACGGCAGCGTCATCATGAGGGCCGACACGGAGTCTGTCCATTCCAGGATGAGCAGGGCGTCCCGCGCCCTCAGCCGCTCCGAGATGTCCGTGAAGACCACGGTCCAGAGGCCGATCGAGGCCACCTACGGCCGCCGGACAGGGACTGTGGTCAGGCGGTCCCAGCCTGCCTTCATGCTGGTGCCCATCCACCGCAATTCTTACCACGACGTGATACTGTAAACGGGCCCCGGGGTGACGTCACTCTCCACGTGACTCGCTCGTGCTGGCCTTATGACGCAGTTCTTTTGTGTGTCTATAAATAATATATATATATATATATATATATACTCATATGGCTCCTCCTGTGTGACACAGCTGTGTGCCAATCTTTGGTTGCACACACAAAAAAGCGTGGCTATTTCTATATTTATAATTGAAAAAAAAAACGTGCTCAATGTCTCTGGCCTGGACATTTCTCTACTGCTTTCACACAACTTCCACTTTAGCGTAGGACGCTACGGCCTGTGTGAGATCTTTCATCTGTTTGTGTGTGTGTATGTATGACTGTTCATTCCAGAATGTCCATTGACATAAGAACGTATAATATATTCCCTCATTGACGAAACATTTTCTTTCGGACACTTATGTCACAAACTGTTTGAGCCCTGCCTTTACTTTATTAACCCTTACAGTCCCGGGCGCGTATATAGCGGAACTGAAGGCAGCATAGATAGAAGTAGGTCGGTACGGGAAGGGTTAATAAGTAAATGTGAAACATCACTGTAAACATATTGTTCATTGAAGCACAGTGTTTGAATTTCTTTCGTATACTATCATATAATAGCAGAAGAGTTCAAGTCAATTAGAAGGAGAATGTTTTTTCGTTGTATTTATTTCAGTACTGTGGCAGAGCGTGCGGCTACGGGGCGTTTCGAAGGTCCCGGGTTCGAATCCTGATGAAGGCTAGGATTTGTTCCCGGATCTGGAGGGTGGCGCGCATCAGTCTAAACAGCCTCTGATGGGTACCTGCCTTTAGTTTTTGGGTAAATTAAAGACGGCTGGATATTGTGCTGGCCATGCGATCCCATAGTATGCCGCGGGCACAGAAACTTCTGAGCGCTGCTTCACGGGCCCTACGAATCAATTTTATTTCGCCTCATGTAATACATATAATGTTAAGATAATTTAATGAATATAATGTTACTATAATATAATGTTACTATAATATTATGATATAATGATACTATAATATAATGTTACTACAAGTTATTATACATTGGTTCGTGTATATCTCAGTGTTACTTGACACTTTAAAAAAAACTGAAACTTCCATTGAACATATAATGAACATGTGCCAGTATATAAATAGAATGTTACAGCCTGGCACCTGAAAGTGACTTCTGCAAACTGCAGCAATATCAAACCTGATTGCTTTTGAGCACTGAACTATATATATTTATAAATGGAGTGCTCAATCACTTACATTGTCAGAGAAAATGCGGACGTTTAAATATAGTTAAGTGAACCCCAGTAAGATGGACGATTTGACCCGGAAATACATATTGCTCAGTGGTTTTGAGCAAGTCTCGTCTCTTTCATATTATGATGCTCCATCGGCTTGTGATATCCAGGCAATGAAAATTTTAACAAACTATATTATTATGGTGGACTGGAGCAACTCACTGCCACTGCGCAATTCATCACAAGTATTGGACGTTGTGTAAATCTCTCTGTATTATACACTTCAGAACGAAGAAGAAGACTTAACATTTCGCTAGAATTAGAAGTCGTCGCTGAGATGTGTCTCAACTACCACGGTGAGACACTTTCGGAATACATATTTCCCCTTGTAGCTATGAACCTAAAACTATTGTTTAATCTACTCCCATTATTTTAATATAATACTGGTATCGTCCACTTGTTGTTTTTTCTAACGTCAAATGTAGCGAACCTCCTGGTTGAAATAATTTATACACTGGATGCATTTCATTATTTGTTTATTCATTTTACTGTTGATTATTCAATTTACTATTGATTATTCGTTTTAGCCTACTGTTGATTATTCGTTTCACTGTTGTTTATTCGTTTAATGTTGTTTGTTTATATGTTTATCGATTTAATGTTTAACTTTTGTTGTCGTTTATCAGCTGTTGTTTATATGTTGTTGTCGTTTGTCATTTGTTTACTTTTAAGTTGTTTCTGCATTCGACCAGCGGGCAAAGAGTCCTAAGGTTTTCGATTAGCGGACAAAGAGTCATAAGGTTTTCGATTAGCGGGCAAAGAGTCCTAAGGTTTTCGATTAGCGAACAAAGAGTCATAAGGTTTTCGATTAGCGAACAAAGAGTCATAAGGTATTCGATTAGCGAACAGAGAGTCCTAAGGTTTTCGATTAGCGAACAAAGAGTCCTAAGTCTAAGGTTTTCGATTAGCGAACAAAGAGTCCTAAGTCTAAGGTTTTCGATTAGCGAACAAAGAGTCCTAAGTCTAAGGTTTTCGATTAGCGAACAAAGAGTCCTAAGTCTAAGGTTTTCGATTAGCGGGCAAAGAGTTCTAAGGCTTTTAACTGGGAATAATGACAACATCTGTAGCTTAATATGAAAGATGGGTGTGTCAAAAAATAGATAAATATAGACAAAGATATTTCTAAAGATATATTTACATTTTCGCTGTCTCTTTCACTGTTGAGCGTTAAAGTAAACAGACAATAATTTCCAGTGATCGGATGTCTTGTCTCATAGGTTAAAATGGCTTTTGAATTAAATCAATCGTAGTAAAGGCCGGTGAAATCAATGCGCGGAGGTCAGCAACTGAAATCCAGACGATTCAAATCAAAAGCCTCGTTATGAATAAAAAAAAATTTCAACGGAAGGAATGAACTTTAAAAATATATACTTTCACTGAATGATATCATTGCTAAACCATCATCTTATAGCTTTATTGAAATATATATATAGTCCATTTTAAATGTACAAAACATGTAATAAACATTAAACATATATAATTATAATGTTGTTCTGTCGTATTTTATTGTTTCGTTCAATTAGCTGATCAGTTTAACACTTGAAAGTCTGAGCACGATCTTCGTTTGTCATGAAACTAACTAGCAATGATGATTTCCAGATGTCACTAAGAAGCGGCAGCGGCGTTCGGCTGGCGTACCGAATGTCCTAGGTTCGAATCCTGGTGAAGGCTAGGATTTTGTTCTTGTGTCTGGAGGGTGTCCCCTGAGTCTACTCGGCTCTGATGGTTACCTGACTTCACTTCGGGTAAAGTAAAGGCGGCTGGACATTGTGATGCTGGACATTGTGATGCTGGACATTGTGATGCTGGACATTGTGATGCTGGACATTGTGATGCTGGACATTGTGATGCTGGACATTGTGATGCTGGACATTGTGATGCTGGACATTGTGATGCCGTGGTCACAGAAACTGCTTCACCATTCCCTGGCTGCACTTCGGGTAAAGTAAAGGCGGCTGGAGATTGTGATGCTGGACATTGTGATGCTGGACATTGTGATGATGGACATTGTGATGCTGGACATTGTGATGCCGTGGTCACAAAAACTGCTTCACCATTCCCTGACTTCACTTCGGGTAAAGTAAAGGCGGCTGGACATTGTGATGCCGTGGTCATAGAAACTGCTTCACCATCCCCATGAATCAATTTGGTCCAACGGGATACTTTACTAAAAAGTGCATTTCGATAAATATATGCACCTTATATATTAATGTAATCTTTCCCTGTTTTTTTACTTTTGTGAGGTTTAATTTTCAAGATTTCAGGACTTTGTGATATCAGAGACTCTTGAGATGTTTACACTCATCGAAGCACTCGTTATTTGCTGTTATTTGATAAGGTTGTGTCCTTTTAGTTCCTCTGCATCTAACGTTGGGCAATGGTATCCGATTCCAGGTCTGTTGTTTATTCTGTCTGGCTAGTTCGTTGTCCTAGACCAAATACAGGAAAACATTGAGTGTGTCAATATGGGAACTGTTGTTTTAATTGCATGTCTCTGATTGGATAATTACGTTTACCCCAACCCAAGAATAGGCGTGGGGGCGTTTAATGGCCAGTAAAAGGTGGAAAAGGCAACCTTAGTCAAAGGGACTATGCATTTGGATTTTCGTCTCCTCCCGCCCCACCAGGTGCAGGCCAAACTTCGACTCACAGCGCCGCTACTGCGGGGAGATAGATGAGACGATGGTGAGGCGATCCCTAAGCTATAGGCCTACTATTTTGACCAGCGGGCAAAGAGTCCTAAGGCTTTTGACCAGCGGGCAAAAAATAGCTATTTTATATGTTGATTTTAGACAGGGATTTCAGAGGAAACCATTTTTCATTGGTTTCTCCAGATATTTGACCGATGTACGCTTGACATCAGTAGGATAAGTCCATTCCCACCAGCTTCCAAGTTTCAATAAGCGGGTTGAGGTGGCTCAAAAAGTGAGTGTGTAAGCGGGGGCATTTCAGTTTAAGGTCAGATCGTCTGCAAACGACTTTTTATCACTCTACATAACCGTTTATAACTTAGCAATTTTTCAATTGTCTAGCTTATAAATGATGATAATTATTATATAAATAAATAATACTTAGTTTAGTGTTGTTACGTTATCAAACAAATAAATTTTTTAACAATTATTTTGTTTAAAGTCTATTTTCATTTGTGTCTGCTGACTATAAAAGTGTTGTTGGTTGTTGACACTTGCTCTCTATAAAGGCAGTATCCTATCATTATTATTTTTTTCATTTAAAAATAAATAAATTAGAAGGTCATCTAGGCTCTAGAACTAGATATAAAAAGCATTTGGCCTAAATTCAAATAGGTTCTCGCTCTTCCCACGCGACATGTATGCATATAATGGGTTGCCTGAATTAGTTATAAAGACCAACTAAGTAATATTAGGTTCCGGTTTTGAGCCATACAGTCCTATATTTTAGCAAGCTGTCCGGGTATAAAACAAATATCAGCACATCGAGCAATGTGCCTAATAAGCCATTGTGTGAGACAGGTCTACCCGAGCGAGGGTAAGGCTGGGAAGGACCCCGTTGCTGTTATTTTTTCTGAAAAGGTAACTGGCTAACGATATTTTAAACCTTAATTAAAACTCAACACTGATCTACAATCACAGTTTTAGGAAGCAATACAAACATTCTTTATTAAGTATGCGTCTGTAAATTATAATGTAATCAGTTAAGCACTTTTACAAATGTAATAAGAATATGAAACGAAATGTTATCTCACATTAGTTAGACCTATATTAGAATATACATCTTGTGTATGGGCTCTATCAACCAAAGAAAACATTCAAAAATTAGAACAAATTCAGAAAAGAGCTGCAAGGCTCATTACTAGCGAATATTCACAAATGACAAGAGTTACACTAATAGTCATATCACTAAACGTAGAAACACTCCAATCATGAATAAGCGTACGATGCACAAATCATCTGTATAGAAGAGTTTCCATGCAAAACCGAAGTTATCACAGTATAGAACAGCATAAAATTAACATAAATTAATAGCAGCCTAACTACAGTAAATAAATAGGCTAGAGAATTATATTTAAAAAATATATTTATGGTTATAATAATGTGATTTTTTTGTGGACGGGGGCGGAAATTAAACTTGACAACCCCCCCCCCCCCCCTCGACCCTCTCATGTGGCTACTCCCCTGGATGTAAATGCAGGCTGGGCTCATTGGAAGACGCCAACGAATATGAGATACAGGCCTTATTTAGTCCAATAATTTTATTATAAAGATCTTTTGATGTTAAGTATCTGATCCAATTAAATAAATATTTATCCTGTGATAAGGGACATAACTCATCAAATTGAAGAAAACCATATTAAATTTATGAAAGAGTACACTCACTTTTTTTATTTAATTTTTTAGGTCGGTGCTGATAATTTAAAAAAACTATTAATTTATTAAACAAAAAACTTTTCAATATTTGGCATTATTAAATCTAAAATATAGACTGGTTGAATGTCTTGTGTAATGTGTAGCCTAAATATAGCCTAAAAGCATCGAGAAATCGGGTCATGACCAATTGAAACATGTTGTGAACCACGTAGCCTATGTCCATAAAGAAATTATAGATCTTCTTTTCTAATGCAAATGAACTAGGCTACTACTTATGTTCTATGAGGAACATCTTCACAGAAGAGAGCCTATCAGGCTGGACCAATACATAGAAGATAGATAACATAGGGCGGTACAGTAGGCTACATGCACTAACACCGCTCCCATATCATCCCTCGCAACTAAAATCAACATTACACCATAAGGTGCATGCGATAAAGAAACCATTTTAACATAATTTTAAACCATAGATAAATACTACTGAAATCTCTTATGCCGTAGTAATATTATGCTGTCAATATTTATAAACAAAACAAACATATTGACTACAATATTATATAACTAAGGAAGGGCACGAGGTTGGCCTATTTGATTTTGCAAATATGCATTTTTTATGCATTAGACTTCACTAGATTTCTTTCCCTTTGCTATCCACCAAGAAATAAAGCAGTCTATCTTATCTTATCTTATCTTATACTATAAAGAAGATTATTGCGTCCTACGCTCATCAGTGGTCCGAGTCTAGTCTTGCAAGTTTATTAATGTTTTAAATGATGTTAAGTTACTGGTTTCCCTGGCTTGTCCAGGCAACCCATTCCATGCCCGAATGCCACTCGGGAAGAAAGAGCACTTATATGCATTTGTTCTCGCATAAGGGACAAGGAAAGTGTTTTTGTCTTTATGTTTATCTGAGCTTTGCAACAAGTTGTTATTGGGTTGTATTTCTAAATTAGATTTTTATGCCTTGTGTATTATTACTACTTTACTCTTTGCCCTTCTGTCCTCTAGTGTTTCTAGGTTTAGTGATTTGACTAATGGTGTTACTCTTGTTAATTGGGAATATTCACTGGTTATGAACCTTGCAGCTCTTTTTTGGATTTGATCTAATTTTTTAATCGTCACCTTTGGGTGTAGACGTTTTTGCATCTAATTCTAACTGTTAGCCTATATGTTTTACGTAGCCTATAGGTTCGAATAGGCAATAGGCTTATAATGACCTCGTCTAATTCTTAATGATTAGGCTATATGGATCACGAAGCATAGGTATTTTTAAAAAAAAACGGTTCACGGAAAAAAATGGTTCTGAAACGCTGATTTATAGGATTTTCTGCGACGGTGATAGACTATGCCTAACCATATATTATATAGGTAGCCTACTAGCCTATAGAATCATAGAATTATGTTCACAACCACGGCACCCCCATCACCCATCATATTTTTTCTAAACTGATGGATTTTTAAATATTAAAAATATTTTTTTTTTAAATAAAAGGCATACCCTACTAGATATAGTTGACAAGTTAAACCAAAACGTGTAGGCCTACATATTAAAATAATTTATTTTTTTTTGAAGTTGACAGTACTAATAATAAAATAATAAATGTTCTTATAAAATATAACCTTTTGTTCCGTTAAAATTGTACTTTTTAAATATTAACTAAGGGAAACAATTTCTACATTCTCGTTGCTTACGAGGTAAATCGAGACTTCGCGTCATCGTGAAGATTGTTTATGAGAAACGTATACAAGAGTGCTACCGGCTTAATTTGGAAATGGGTGCATTTGATTTTCTTGATGAAGTGAAACGCATGAACGCTCGTCAGGTACAAGAAAACATTGTTTTTCGTTGTGCACATATCTGATAAAACGGCTTCATCTTTGAGAGGACTCAAATACCATCGTCATAAAAAGTCATAATCAATGATAATGACACAATTCAATTAAATTTTATAAATTTTACAAAAATATTCATTAAAATTATTCTCTTGCAAAAAGTTTTTGTCATGAACTCACAACATAAAAACAATCTCAAGTATTAAGATATTGTAGGGGGTGGGTGAATAATTTATCTGAAAATCATTCTAAATAAAAATGTTTACTAGGACTAGGGTTATTCAACGTCCAGTCACTTATTCCATGTGGTTGGAATGTTTACAAATTAACCATGCCATATGCCAGTTTCCTCTACCATTTAAAGTAAAAGTGATGGTCATTTAATACTTGAATTGCATTTATGGTAATTAGCATGTTACCCCAATGTAAACTTATACTTATTGTTTAAAAAATGTATTTAAAAATGACCATCTCAGGTATGTCAAGGTAAAGATTTTAATCGTAGTGTCTACCACAAGGATAAGGGGCCTGGTAGCCGAGCGGTAGTGCGTTCGACTGTTGATCCGAAGGTCCTGGGTTCGAATTCTGGTGGAGGCTAGGATTTTTTTCCAGCACTTGAGGGTGTCCCTGAGTCTACCCAGCTCTTATGGCTTATGGGTACCTGACATTAGTCATTAGTTGGGGTTAAGTAAATGCCCGGGCATTGTGCTGGCCACACATCCCCTAGTATGCCTTGGCCAAAGAAACTGGTGAATGCTGCTTCACCAGCCCTATGATAAGTTTGGTCCAAAGGGTAGGCCTACTTTATTTTTTACTACCACAAGGATAGAATAAACATATCCCACTATTTCGTCAGACTGTGTCAAGCTTGTCTGCTTTGGTGATGTTCCAAAATGTTTTTACCCTTATGAAAAAGTTTTTATCTGATGTAATTTGAAAATCCTGTAACTATACGAGTTTGTCGTCTTCATTCTCAAACTAGTAAAAAAAAACGATATTTAAACAAAAATTGTGATTTTGTTTCAGTTGTACTACCAGTTTCTCAATTTTGGCATGATAGTATCGTCCGCACTGATGATATGGAAAGGATTAATGGTTGTCACAGGCAGTGAAAGCCCCATTGTAGTAGTACTTAGGTATTTTTTTTTCTTTTTTATTTTACTGTATCAGTACACTACGTATTACTTTTTTTTTTTAAGCCATTTTTTTAAACTTTACAAATATATTTCAACAGTATAGAGAAGAAATTAGTTTTAAATGAAGTTTCCATGTTGTTGTTTTTTCTGTGTATTATGATAGGATAGAGAAAATATTAAGAAAACTAGCAGGTTAAAGATGATCTGAGTTTTTTTCTGACAAAACTTAATAATAGAATGAATCTCAAAACTATTTTTACTTTATTAATTCCCCTTGAAAAATGGGGAAAACTATTTTTTTTTGGGGGGGGAGGGGTTGAAGATGAGATTGTAAATTTGATATTGATAGAATGTGTTGTCAACTGCATTGAGTCTGTGTGCCCATTTTCAGCTGTATTGGAAGACAGGAAGTTGGTTCATTTTCCTTATAAAGATTTTGGTAGCTGCCACAAAGTAACAAAAGTGAAGTTTATAATCATCATATGCTTAACCGTTATGGTCTCTCTGGCATTGTTATGGTCTGTCAATAGTTCAGTCATTTGCAGCTTTGTCCAATCTTTTATATTGTTGAACCAGCATTTCCGCTGTCGCTCCGACGTCCACCTTCTTAAACAGAAAAGCCTCAATTGCGGGCCCTCAAGAAACCATCATGGCAACAATCAAGCGGCGCAAGCTGTCATGATTCGGTCATGTGTTGCGGCATAATAATCTGCCAAAAAACATCCTCCAAGGCACCATAGAAGTTTATATTAATGGTTTAAAAATATATCAGCTGCAATAAAAATCCCATTGTCTCTAAAAAGATGCATCATTATGATGCTCAATTTCACAGCAGAATGTTATTTATTGAAGATTTAATAAGTTGTCTCCAAATGAAATTAACAATGGTCTGACAATCATTCTCAGTGGCAGTATGGAGCCTGCATTCCATCGTGGAGACCTCTTGCTTCTCACCAATCACAGGGAAGAGCCCATCAGAGTCGGGGAGATAGTGGTATTCAAGATAGAAGGAAGAGATATCCCCATTGTACACAGAGTATTGAAGGTTCATGAAAAGTAAGTTTTAGATAGTGGTATTCAAGATAGAAGGAAGAGATATCCCATTGTACACAGAGTATTGAAGGTTCATGAAAAGTAAGTTTTAGATAGTGGTATTCAAGATAGAAGGAAGAGATATCCCCATTGTACACAGAGTATTGAAGGTTCATGAAAAGTAAGTTTTAGATAGTGGTATTCAAGATAGAAGGAAGAGATATCCCCATTGTACACAGAGTATTGAAGGTTCATGAAAAGTAAGTTTTAGATAGTGGTATTCAAGATAGAAGGAAAAGATATCCCCATTGTACACAGAGTATTGAAGGTTCATGAAAAGTAAGTTTTAGATAGTGGTATTCGAGATAGAAGGAAGAGATATCCCATTGTGCACTCAGTATTGAAGGTTCATGAAAAGTAAGATAGTTAGTTAACTAAATTTTAGTATACTTTTTTTTTCTTCAGTTTATCCATTGAAGACGAAAAAGGTCTAGCTGACAATACTTTTTTTTTTTTAATTTTGGTTTGTTAACTGGATATTTATTTGATTATGTGGCTGTGTCTTGTAAAGAAATATCTCACGCACACATACAATAAAAAGATTTTGAAATTCATTATTTAATATGAAGCTGATTCTTATAACTGATGATCACTTTACAATATAAAAATATATCTACGTGTGTATCCAATTTTTTTAAAATATCTGGTAAATGATGTGCATGTTTACAGTAAAGTAGATATTGTTGGACCGAATTGACCCGTAGGGCCAGGGAGGCAGCGTTCACTGCATACTAGCAAAATGCCCAGCCACTCATTATTTTGCCTCAGCAAAAGTCAGATACCGTACGCATCTGGGCTGGGTAGACTCAGGGATAACTTTGAGACACGAGAATAAAAAACCCTAGCCTTCAGTAGGATTTGAACCCAGGGCCTGTGGTATGCCAGCCGAACGCGCGGCTGCTTATCCACCATGTCCAACATTGTACATGGTTTGCTCATTGTTATTATTTTTGCTGACAGTTTTCATTGAAAAATCTGTATTTCTTTGTTTAATGTTTGCCAATTACGACACATTGTTTCTTATATTTTTATTTCCTCATTAGGGATAATGGCACGTGTTTCTTATATTTTTATTTCCTCATTAGGGAGAATGGCACAATCAGGTTTCTGACCAAGGGAGACAACAACTCCGTGGATGACAGAGGACTCTACGCTAAAGGACAACTGTGGTTGGAGAAAAAGGACGTAGTTGGCAGAGCTAAGGCGTAAGTCTTTTGGATTTTGTTGTGCGTAGTTCATTGAAGTGTACTTGTGTTATAAAAGAATTCTTTCAAATGCACAAGTTGGAAAATTGTCAACAAAACAACAGAGAAAAACATTCACAAGAGTCTAGTTTTCTTCTGGTTAAGAGCATCTTTTAAATTTTATCTATGATGTTTATCTTCGACAAAAAAAATAAAAAATTTTATGCAGAGAAATCTTTTTAAATATGGCTTTGACCATGCTATTGTCTCTCTTATGCTACACATGACAATGTAAAAACATAAAATATGATCAAATCTATTTTTGTGAGTATTTGAATATCTTTTCCTGGTTATATGTTTATATATGGGTCAGCTGTGGGCAAATGTTTCATTTTGATTTTTTTAAAATGCATTTCAGGTTCTTACCTTATGCTGGTATAGTAACAATTCTTATGAATGACTACCCCAAGTTCAAGGTGAGTTAATTTTGTTTCATTACACTGCTGACATTGAACATAAAATTGTACCTATAAGTATAAGGGACAGAATATAGAATTGTCTATGCTGTAAATTACACACTAGCCAAGTGCATCATATAAAATTATTTAAATAGAATGAAAATTTCTTTATCTATTGTTACACATTCATATTTATCTTATACATTACTGACGCTCCTTCTATAAAGAAGATTTTTGTGTCCTACACAGATCGAAGGTTTGAGTCTAGTCCTGCATTGCTATTAGTGTTTTAAATGTCAGGCAACCCATTCCATACCCGAATGCCCAAAAGAGTACTTATAACCACTTATTTGTTACAATTCATATTAATTATTTGCTCCCAACAGACATTTCTTCAGATAAAAACTGAATGACTATGTGTTGTGTTTTTCTATTTCAGTATGCTATCCTGGCCTTCTTAGGAGCGTTTGTGTTGACACACAGAGAGTAAAGAATTGGTTGAGCGACAGACAAAGAAAGACAGAGATGTGATTGCATGACATGTTGATTGAGTGCATGACTATATGGGCCAGAGAGTGTCTGCTTACAAAAATATGTTTATCAAAACTATTATAGTATCGTCAAATGTTTGAAGGTGAAAAATTTGAAATCTTCATTGTTAGATTTTCTCTTATTTTCTATGTTAGAAAACAAGAGCTTGGAAAGCTGTTAGCTTAGGTTATAGAATTTTTATGTATGCAGATGCGTATATTAGACGCGTTTTGTTAACACTCTCCTTCAAGTAGTGTATAGTATTACACTGTATGTCATTCAATGCAAAGATAATCAAACTTAGTACCGGTATTTTTTATATTCATTCCATAGCCCTTGTTTCCTTGGTCTATGAATGGACTAATGACTAAAGCATGTGAAGGCCATGTGGGGGGATAATTGCTTATACACAGTCTTAGATGTGTCCTTTTTTTCCCCCCATTCTACTTCAATTAACTTCTAATCTTTCGCTTAGAACTATATTCAATATCTTTAGTTGACTTGTCAGCAATGTGTCTTTAAAGAAAAAATAATTTAACATGATTTTTTTTCCCTGTGGTCTTTTCCTTTCTATTGTATGTACATTGGACATTCATTAAGAGAAGATGTGATTATTGCTTGTGTCATTTTAATCTATAAAATATTGACATGTATATTTGGGCTAGTTTGGTGAAGGAAGGATGAATGATTATTTTAATTACCGTTCTTTATAAAGTTCAGTTCTATGTGAAGATTTTAAACAAGCCTTATCATATGTTTAGAAATACCTTTTTAATTAAATTATCAGAGAAGCTTCAGTATACATTTTATTTGAACTTTTTCGGAGAAAAAAAAAACTCAAGGGTTTTTGGTTTTCCTATATTCATTTCTGTGCTCAACAAATACTTTTTTTTCATGGAAATGAGCAATCAATTTGTTTAGTAAAAGAATCGTCAGCTTTTAAAATCTTCATCTCAACTTTGTTCAGTAAAAGAATGTCTGCCTTTTGAATTTTTAACTTGAGTGTGTATGTCAACCTTGATATTTATAACTTTACAAGTATTTAAAGCCCAAAAACTTTGTTGTCATGTTTATGTAATTTTTTTTTTTGCTTTGTTGACTTTATGGGTTTTGGGAATAATAAACATTTCCTTTGATATGTAAAGAAACAACTTGTTCTTATTCTTAGATTTCATTAAAACTCAGACATAGAAAATGACTGACATATTGAAGTTTTCTTTTTGTTTAATTAGATCTATGTTACAAAATGACAATGAATTATTTACAAGAAATAAAAGTATGACAACATTCTTTTACACTAACAGTTCACATTTAGTCCTGTATGTGGAATTGACACTGGATGAAATATAATACAATGTACTGAAATAGACTTAATCAGCCGTTCTACCAAGTGGGTGCAGTGTTGGCCAATCTTCGCATGCGCCTGGTTGGATAGAGAAAAAAAAGTATAAAAACAAGAGATCACTGGGAAATATCAAACACAGAAAAAGCCTTTGACAAATTAAGTAATAGCAACAAAAATGAGGTCAAGTGAGGTCACCTGGTGTTTCTATCCTGGTCTCTGATTTTCTTCTCCATTTCTGCATCTGTCAAGGTCTCAAGGAAAGGACACCACTGGTCTGCCTCATTCTGATTTCTAAAGGCAACCTCAACAACTGGTAATGGTGCTTCACTGAAACATTCAATTTAGTACATTCTGATTTCTAAAGGCAACCTCAACAACTGGTAATGGTGCTTCACTGAAACATTCAATTTAGTACATTCTGATTTCTAAAGGCAACCTCAACAACTGGTAATGGTGCTTCACTGAAACATTCAATTTAGTGCATTCTGATTTCTAAAGGCAACCTCAACAACTGGTAATGGTGCTTCACTGAAACATTCAATTTAGTGCATTCTGATTTCTAAAGGCAACCTCAACAACTGGTAATGGTGCTTCACTGAAACATTCAATTTAGTGCATTCTGATTTCTAAAGGCAACCTCAACAACTGGTAATGGTGCTTCACTGAAACATTCAATTTAGTGCATTCTGATTTCTAAAGGCAACCTCAACAACTGGTAATGGTGCTTCACTGAAACATTCAATTTAGTGCATTCTGATTTCTAAAGGCAACCTCAACAACTGGTAATGGTGCTTCACTGAAACATTCAATTTAGTGCATTCTGATTTCTAAAGGCAACCTCAACAACTGGTAATGGTGCTTCACTGAAACATTCAATTTAGTGCATTCTGATTTCTAAAGGCAACCTCAACAACTGGTAATGGTGCTTCACTGAAACATTCAATTTAGTGCATTCTGATTTCTAAAGGCAACCTCAACAACTGGTAATGGTGCTTCACTGAAACATTCAATTTAGTGCATTCTGATTTCTAAAGGCAACCTCAACAACTGGTAATGGTGCTTCACTGAAACATTCAATTTAGTACATTCTGATTTCTAAAGGCAACCTCAACAACTGGTAATGGTGCTTCACTGAAACATTCAATTTAGTACATTCTGATTTCTAAAGGCAACCTCAACAACTGGTAATGGTGCTTCACTGAAACATTCAATTTAGTACATTCTGATTTCTAAAGGCAACCTCAACAACTGGTAATGGTGCTTCACTGAAACATTCAATTTAGTGCATTCTGATTTCTAAAGGCAACCTCAACAACTGGTAATGGTGCTTCACTGAAACATTCAATTTAGTACATTCTGATTTCTAAAGGCAACCTCAACAACTGGTAATGGTGCTTCACTGAAACATTCAATTTAGTACATTCTGATTTCTAAAGGCAACCTCAACAACTGGTAATGGTGCTTCACTGAAACATTCAATTTAGTGCATTCTGAGTACGTTTGAAATATATACCATATATTGACCTAAGCAGAAATATACATTTAACACAAAAGTCATTAAAATATATACCGTAAATAAAAAAAAATAATGATACAATACCACATAAATATAAAAATGTATCGATCTGTATAATTTACAATAAATGCAAAATGTACACATATCCCCACTTCCCAAAAGGCCTGGTCTGAATAAAACACTAAATGTCTCCCCCCTATTTATAGAAAATCTAATAGACTGTTCTAGGCTGGCTTCCAGGTGTAGAAGGCTCTGGACAACACAAACAGTTGTTTACTGTAGTGGAGAAATGTCCAGAAGGCCAAAATGCTCTACAAAATGTGGAGGCAAGTGTGGAAAGAGAGAGAATAACAGATTGCGGTCAATCTGGATCGATGCCGTTTTACAAAATGAAACAAATTGAGAGGGAATAATTGCGTAAGAAACGTCCAAAACATTGTCCAACCCAACATTACTGTTGAGGGAGGAATGCTTTAAGATAGTAAAATTGAGTTTGTGAGTGTAAATGTTTTCTTCGACGGCCTACCACAGTTTGTTGTTATAACATTGTTCTTTTTGATGGGTGACATTTTTTATTTTGAAAACTTAGGAGTGGTAGTGTGGTTTTTGCTATCGGGGTGTCCATTGGTTAGACCAGTCACAGATCTAGATGTATAGAGAATTGAGAGTAGTTTAGATGTAGAGTGATAGTGTATCATGTTGCAGAAGTAGTAGTTTACGTGTAATCAGCAGAAGAACTTTTATCCTATTAGCACGATATTAAAAGTTGTGCAATTTGACTGGAGTTGACTTCTTTTTATTATCATTGTTGTAACATGTATCGAATCTCACCATTTTAACACACCAACTCATTACAATTACACACAGGAGTAAAGCATGTTTTCAATTTTTTGCTCGCCAATGTAGATATCTTTCTTACTTCAACATTTATCTGCTGTGTACTACAAAGATTTTATTGATGCTGTAACTGTATGTAAAGACCTTTGTGTGTGTATTCACCAGCACTTACCTAAATGCATATGTTCTTTGGTGCCAGCTCAGTTGCCCTCGTATACTGTAAGCAATGGCTGTCACAAACTCTCCACCAAGGCCTGTAGAGGTGTAACAAGTTTTAGGGAAGGTTTGACATGGATTTGTAAAGGTTTGACAGGGTTTTATAAAGGTTTGACATGGTTTTATAAAGGTTTGACATGGTTTTGTAAACGTTTGACATGGTTTTGTGGAAAGTTTCATACTTTATGGAAGGTTACTAATAGTTTTTAATGGAAGATTCAACATAGCATAAAAGATGTAACATAGCTTTATGGAAATCTAAACTTTGTTTCATGGAAGTAAGTAAACTACCCTTCATGCCAAACTGATCATAGGGCTGGTGAAACGGCATTCACCAGTTTCTGTGGCCAGCACAATGACCAGCCACTTTTAATTACCCCAACTATTGTCAGGTACCCATCAGAGCTAGGTCCACCTTCAAGTCCAGGGAAAAAAATCCTAGCCTCCACCAGGATTTGAACCCATGACCTTCGGATCGCCAGTCAAACGTGCTGTCGAGCCCCATTGTTTTACGGAAGGTTTCATATAATTTAACAGCAGATTCAAAAGTTTTATAGAAAATTTTAACATATTTTTATGGGAACCTTAGATTTATGGAATGTTTAATATAGTATATAGAAAGTACTGGCACGTACGATTTAAATTGTTTTTTGTATCAATAAATGATCAATACCTAATTCTGCACAAAGCTTTGTGGCAAATTCCTCCGGGCTATTTTGAGATTCAGACATGTCCCACTCGAACTGATCCACAAGAGAGATATTTCCAACATGGATATTGAGCTGGCAAAAAAGAGAGGGGCAAAAATCATCTCGTGAAAAGTAAAATTTTATCTTTATGATTTAAAAAAAAAACATTTTTAAAATTTACCCTGGTGATCTACATCAGGGGTCGGCAACCTACGACCCCCCCCCCCCCTGTGCCAGACTTGCATAGCAATTTTCAATGGCACGCGAAAGACCAACCAAAAGGCAATTCTGCACAAATTTGAGTGCTAGATCAAGATAAAGCTTAGGCTCTTGGCGCGCTGAATAAATTAGAATTCCTACTTTGTCACTCTAATATGAAAAGGTTGCCGACCCCTGACCTACATAACAGACAATATAAAATGTCCTTCTTACTTTGATGATGACTCTTTGGTCTGCTTGCTCCTCTGCCCCTTCAGGGGCGGCAGTGTTCTCAATCTGTTGTCGAATAGCACCAGCTATGGCCGGGACAAAGTTGATGGGGTTTAGGTCAAGGTCATCGCAAAGTATTTCAGCAAACTGCTCGGGAGTAATCACAGTCTCTAAAGAAAGAAAAAGAAAATATAATAAGTGTAATAATCATAAGTTTTTTTTAATATTGCGCTGCCAATAAACATAGTGAGCTCAGAGTGCATCACCAAGAAACAAAATCATGCATAGAGTTAATTTTATGAAAATTAATAATTTTGCTTTTTAAATTATTAAAATTGGCCAATTAGTGCGATGCTAATGAGTGATACCATGTTACCTTTCACTATTTTTAACTTGGCTGTTGATGAAACTTTTTCTTGTAAATTAATTCTAGTAATAAATCCAATTATTTTATGAATTAGCTGATTTTAATAAGATAAGTTATTCAGTTTAAGTCAATTTACTCTCTGCATGTTATTATCACTTTTTAAAAACAAAGAAGTAAAAATTTAATTTCGAACCCCTTTCGATGTTTCAGCCATTCCAAAATAAAGTCTTGGTCGCGGGGAGTAATAAGTAAAAATAATAGACGGTATTTGAGGTATGCACAGCAAGAAAATAGGTTGGCAACGAGAAGGGTTAAAATTGTATAAAGAAGCTGAAATAGGTATTGCTACATTTTTAAATTTTACAATGTGGAGAGAAGGCATTATCTATGAGTAAAATAAATGAATATATTAATAAGGAGTACTTGTATAGGAACAATGTATTTCAGATGTGTTGTACCATTTTTATTCCAAGTAAAGCAGTCTCTCAACTTCTGTCCTTCAATCTCCATGTCCAATCGAATGGGTACCAGATCTTCTCTCTGATTTGAGTTTTCGTGAATCAACGATGGGTCCGTGTCATCAAAACTATAGAGACAAAAATATACAGCATTGCAGAAATGATGCGAACATAGGGGGGTACAGATGTTTCAGAGATCAAGCTCACAATAGCATTAGCGTAGAAATAAACATTTAAGTTATAATGATACATAACATAGAATTATAGAATTTTTTATGCATCATAATAATTATGGATGTATATCAAAACAGATTTCTCTTCATTTCTTATACATCAATGTTTAAATAATCTGTTGCCATAAGTTCTACTGATTGTTAAAGTTATAATAGAATTAATAAGAAGAAAAATGGCTTAAGACATTAGCACCCCCACAGAAATGATTAGGATCAATACATGTTTAGTCAATATAGTAAATCTGCATTCATAAACTAGTACATTCTACACATACCACAGGGGAAAAGTTCGAATCTTTGTTTTGGACAATCTGTTTCTGTTTATGTGGGTGGAGCAAGGAACTGCATCTAGATGATGAGAGCTGCTAGGGATTGTCGGAACCCAGCTGTTCCCTCGTTTGCTTTTCGCTGTTTGTCTGTAAATAAAAGATGAGCACACTAATAAATGACATTCTACTTAAGACAACATCTACGTCAACTTTGAGAAGAAATCCCTTACAGTACCGTATTCCAGCAGGGCCACCAATAGGGGGACAAGTTTACTGCGTTTACCATAATGCATTTATATTAAACTTTTAGTAGTTTGTAAAAAATTACTTTTCTCAACTAATTGGCATATAATTAAGAAGAAAGCAAAATGTACACCTACGTTATAAAAGAAGTATCCGAGCTGAGCGCTACAGCTTTGTATTTCTCATCAAAGCCATTGATTATTTCATCAACTTCACTGGCTTTCAGGAGAGTGATATTTGTAGCCAGTGAATGATGGCCATACCCTAAAGGAAATAAATGAAATAAACAAATATTATAATCAAAAAATTATCTGTCAGAATTGTCATGGTCATTTCATTTCAGAAAACTTGTTTTGTTTGTTTTTTTGTTGTTTTTTTTATACAAAAAATGTACCAAAGTAACATAACAGAAGTAATACAGATGTTATTAATTTTTTTTAGTGTTCTCAAAACATGAAGAAATGACTTAGGTGTTTGTGAAATGCCAGTGACGATATTATGTGTATAATCATGTCATACAAAGCTAAGCAATTTTTGAAATAATCTTATCTTCTAAAAAAAAAATTAATATGCGTTCTTTAATCACTACCATAATATTAAACAACAGGACCATAATAGGATTGGGATATATGAGAGAGATAGGTTTTAAATTAATGGCACTCTTAGCCGCCACCATTTCAAGGATTGAAAAAGTAGGACATATATTTGCAACTTTCAAGAGCTGTCTATCTGGACTCAATGTGGGTTTTCGTTCTGACCAGATTTTTTTAATAACTTATTATATCCATAAATTAAAAAAAAATGGGCTGATTTTAAATGCAGTAATGTAATCAATGTAGTATAATAATGATTAGTCAAAACTCAAAACTAACAAAACACAAGTCACAACACCTTACCCATGGTGGCTAATTTCTTTCTTTCATCTATTGTTATTAACCTCCTCCACATGGAAGGGTAGCGTTTATACAAGGATCCACGGAACATGCGCAGGTAATTACCAACCTGATTGTTGAAAGATCGGCGTACACAAATTTTAATAAAATCAGCATTGACTACAAAATACTTTTAAACATTTATATATAATTTATATTGGTAGGCCTAATTAAAGTAAAGTACCCATCGGACCGAGTTGATCCATAGGTCAGATGAAGCAGCATTCACCAGTTTCTGTGGCCACGGCATACTAGATGATTGTGTGGCCAGCACTATGCACAACCGCCATTATTTTACCCCAACTAAGGTCAGGTACCCATCAGAGCTGGGTAGACTCAGGGACACTCTCCAGACGCGGGAAAAAATCCTAGCCTGCACCATGATTTGAAACCGGGACCTTCGGCTCGCCAGTCAAACGCGCTGCCGCTAGGCTACAGTGCCCCAGGCCTAATTACGTTTGAGCAATATTATAATAAATGAATAAAGATAGGCTAATGCAAATACATTTCAGCTTATAAGAAATACAGTGTGTCAATTTGAAGCCAAAGGAAAGGCAAGGCAAAGCCGTAGGCATGAAATTCGTGTTGCTGACGAGGCCTACACCCAGCCTGAATGTAGGCTATTATACTGACCATAATTGGCATAATAGATAAAGTGCAAGTGTAATAGTTTAATTTATTTAAATATCCAAGAAAAAAATAAGAGGTATGCCCCTAAACAATTAAAATGTGTTGTTTTTTTTTACTTGCTATGGCGGCTATGCTATCCTATGAGTACTATGACTATGTGACACTATCACTATGTTTTATGTGACTTTATGTCCTTTGTCTATGACAAACATCGAGTCTTAGACCTACTTTTTATAATGTAAACATAACCTAGTTATAATTTTATAGGGCCTATGCTAACTACTTTCTAAACAATAAATGAGACAATTAGAATTAGAACAAACAAAGCCTAAAACTCAAAGCCAACCCAACAGTCAACAGACGTCAAAGCAAATAGATTTATATTTATAGACTTGGACTTGTGAATTAGTGGTATTACATACATGAATACATGCTATCCATTCCAATGTTAATTTATTAAAATGTTGTGATTGTGAGGTAAGTTTGTCGTCTGGCCTGTCTTATTTCAAAATTATTAATGCTAACGAGTGTGTCAGCCACAGTGACAACAGTGTGATGAGTCTAGACTAGTCTAGATCTAGATTAGATCTCATTAAATAAAAAAAAAGGCTTTTGTTTTTTTGAGTTCTTTCTTTCTTTTGTTTGCCACCCGGCTTGTTACGAACCTAATTAATCTAGTCTAATATTTGACTTGAATAATTCAACTTTCTGACCTCAGATCCGATGTAATATGATTCGCCATCTTCTTCAATTTTAAAAGATTTGGGTTTCTCGCCATAAGTTTTGATACTCCCAGCCGGAGTGCAAGAAGGAGTATTCGGTGTTGAGGGGGACGCCATTGTGACTAGTTGTGCCAATCCGGCAATGTCAGTCAGATTTGGCAGATTTTGTCGCGAAATTAAACAACCCATAAAATCAGCGTCTTTCTTTGAAATTATTTGTATCCATTTCTGTTTTCCATTAGCCTTCCGGTTTTAGCTCCTCAATACTCACAAACACAAACAAATATATATTTAAAAAATTGATCTATAAATTGATTTAAAATAAGGGGAAATCGTTTAACTAGTCAACGTTCAAAAAGGACTTGATATTGCCTACCATTGAGTGTTGTTGTTTTTTAAGTTAAAAGCTGATTACTGATATTTGTGGGTTGGGGTGGGCTGACAATTTAAAAGAAAGAGTTGCCAAATGTAACACGTCTCTATAACAGAGAGCGGGGGTCTCTAAAAGTTCTAACATTTGTTGATAAGGGAATAGGGGGATGGATTAAAAATTGCCTTAAATTGTTGAAGTAATTAATGGACATCCCACCTAAATGTTTTCACAATAGGAGGAAATCACTTTGCCATGTAAATAGCCCCTGAGTCAAGTACCACTGAATGTACTGTCAGTCATTAGAACACAAAAAGAATTTTATTCAATAGGGATTTTCAAATGTGCACCATTGAGTTATGATAAACTAAACATTTAAACATCCTGTACATTGATATAACTTCAACCCATTCTCAAATGCCCAAATGTAGCCCATGTATTATGAATTGGGTCCATTCATTTCCTTTTTAAAGTATCATGTCGGATCAAATTGATCCATAGGGCCGTTCACCAGTTTCTGTGGCCACGGCATACTAGGTGATTGTGTGGCCAGCACAATTCACAGCTGCCTTTACTTTGCCCCAACTAAGGTCAGGTACCCATCAGAGCTGGGTAGACTCGGGGACACCCTCCAGATCCTAGCCTGCACCAGGATTCGAACCCAAGACCTTCTCACACAAGCCAAACGCTCGGCCACCGTTCCCCTTGTATAATATACACAAAAACAACGTACATGTGTTTGAATCATTTTATTTCCAGTGCATTTTATTTATTCAATATCTAACAATTTGAAAACATGCAGCGGTTTGTTTAAAAAAAAATGCTCATATATATTCCATCATTATGAGGAATCACAGTGACAAAATCTATAATGGAAATATTTGAACACAATCACTTAAAGCATGGAATACAAAATGGCAGAATAGTCATGTGATATCTATTTTTGTTTTAAATATCATTTCTTTGAACATGTGAGCAAAAGATAAAATATTAAAATTTAAATTTAAGCTTTGTTCTATCAATTTATATCTTTGTATTGAAATTATTTGTTTGTTAAATAGAGATAAGCAAATACACCTTAATATTATAGAGCTAGGCAAAAGACTTAGGTATTTTTTAATGTTAAGTTACAGGTTTACATGGTTTGATCAGGGCAACCCATTGCATGCCCGCATGCCACTCAGGAAGAAAGAGTATTTATATACATTATATCATTTTATTATTTGCTTACACCCAGAATTGTTTCATAAAAAATTAAATTCGGAACTGGACTGTCATTATCTGCACTGCCTGTACTGCTACAGGGTTCAAATGGGCTTTTTAAAACTTGCGAAAGTTTAAGAAAACTGGATTGTTTGTTTTTTTCAAGTTTGTGAAATTTAGTGAAGACTGACCAAAGTTTGAAAAAGCTCTTGCTCTTATAGCCAAAGCAGCAAAAAGATAAGCATTAGAATTGCTTAACTCTTAATGATTTCTTTTTTAAATAGAAATTAACTATGAGTTATATGAGCACTGAAGAAAATAAAACACAGCGAAGATGTTCAATTCGGACCTAGGATAAACACTCCTTGTTAACGTTAAGACAATTAACACATAGCAGAATAGTAATCATTGGTTTGTACTAGCTAAGAGGTCTCTGATTTAAATCCTTCTTATTGGGGGGAGGGAAGTATCTAATATCTGTTTGGGAATATAAAGCCAGTTGCGAATTGTGGCAGCCGAAGACTCATAAGCCATGAAAATGGACTGGGTATCTTACTATGTTTTAGAATGAGGATACATGGTAACAATAATTAAATTTAAATAGTAATTATATATATAGCCAGCTTTTATGGTAATGGAATTAAAAGAATCATTTAATGAAATCTGAGGCACAAAAACTTTATCGTTGACACACACACTCACAAAAAAAAGAAATAAAAATATGTTTAAAATTTGATATCAGCAATTTGATACCATTAATACCATAAAAATATGTGTACATTCCAGGAACAATTGTCACCAAAACAAAAAAACAAGATTCAGCTTTATCAACAAACACACACACACACTTGGTTGAAAGATTATATTTGAGGAAAAAAAAACACAAAAAAGTAACAGAGCAAAGTCACAAATTGTAACATTATCACAACAAGCTAAACAGGCATGCCTTATACAAATACTTCAAATAAATTATGCATTGTGGAGGGGGTGGGGCGGAAGTGGTTTTGTGTACAGGACTAGGATGAGATGGAATGTCTAACATACAAACCTAATGACATAATGTTCCACATGGCAGAGTATTGTTTTACAGTAATTAACCTACTAGCCAGTTCATTCATAGGTGTTTTTTTTTATGTCTTATTTAAAAATATCTTTGTCAAAATAACAAGGGACTTCTACATTGTACATGAATAACAAAGGCACAAATTGATTCATTTATACTTCATACTGGAGTTTTGTCTTGGGACCTAGATGCATCCCAATGTCTGGCCATCTCTGATCGTTATCTGAAAGTCCCAGGGGGAAGGTGAGCATTAAGGTCCCCGAGCATTGTGCCGGACATGCATTACCCTGGGATGCGGTGAGCATATAAAACTGGTGAACTTTTTCCAAGATTCATGAACCATTTGGAGCTTCAAGAGGAACTTTGCTATTAACAATAAAACTAAAACTGGGGTAGCTGCCCAGGCCGCTATGTCCATTTCTATCACAATCAAAAGCATTTTCTCAAATGTCAAAGTCACAAAAAATTATGCATCTGACACAACTTGGGGTAACAGTAATTTTTAAACACTTGAATTTCACTTTCATGTAAAACTGACTTTTTTGGCAGGTGTTTGAAGTTCAAAAAATGTTGAATACCAGTATGTTGTTTTGATCATAACATAGACCTATCTATTTTTTTTCACCCCTGTTTGAAATGCATAATAGAAACTTGCACATTATGGATTTCTGAGTTTAACAAATCACATAATTGAAAGCCAAATACAATGGACTACATAGGCACATGTGAACAATAGGATTTATATAACAAAACTAACAAAAAATATGTTTGTCTAAGTGTCCAAACTGTCCTTCAAAGTAAAATAAAGAATAATTTTTGGAAAAAAAAGTACCTAGCTGTACAGAGTTTTACTCTAATGCCATTTATACATATAAAATTTAATTTAAAAAAAAACTATGTCCAACAAAAGAAAGTACTCAATATACAAAGAGACTAAAGAAAGATAATTACAGATCTACGAGCTTTATACTATTTATAGAAACTAATAGAACTTTGGCTGTTTGTTTTTTTATTTACATTTTTATAGTCAGTTTCTTCCCAAGAAGAGAAATATATAAGTCAATCAATAGAACACAGTTCTTCAACAACCTGCAATGGGGGAGACAAATCAGGATTACCATCTCTGGTCTTGATGACTTTTAACTGGGTTTAAATGGGCACGTGATGTATTGATTGCAGTTTGTTTTGTTGTTTTTTTTGGTTTGGAGAAAGTAATGCACAAATATTTCATGTGTCAGCCACACTACGCTCTGGCATGTCATTGCCGGAAACAAAAAAGTGATAACAGCTAAACTGGCCTATGGATAAAAAATAAATGTCTAAAGATACTGACCTTTTTTTTAACCTGCCGATTCAATGCCCATAGTGGTGCATGGTGAAAATGATGGTTTAATATAATAGCAAAGTAATAGTTGATGCTTAATGGAGTGAATCAATATTTAGTAGAAAAACAAAACATCAAATGTTAATTGAAAAATACAACATCAGCAAAGGTCAAGTAAGATACAATCACAAAAGAAAAATATATTAGGGATACAAATTTGTTAGAAAGTCTATATGCCTGCCTAGTTTCAGCTAAATTAAGTGGGTCAATTAAACTTCCGGTAATTTTACCAGTCAGCCAGAACGTTTTAAAAAAAAAGCAAAGTTGATATAAAAGGAATTTTTAAAAAACTTTGATAATATTTATCATTTGCATGTGTACGCCACCTTATAAAATAATTGTTCAAACTCTATGGTAGTAATAGAGCCACACCATAAGGACCGCTAAGGCCATGAGGTATAAAACTCTAGCAATCAATCGCACACAAAAGTTTCTAACACTTTACTTTGGAAGATTGGGAATGGATGGCGGCCACTTTTGTAGGAAAAGTGGCGTCCACATGAGCATTGGACTGCACTGTGTTTGTTATAAGCACAAAAAGACTTTATTCGCAACGTATGAATTAAGTAAAGTACCAGTCGGGACCAAATTGATCATAGGGTCAATGGGGCAGCGTTAACCAGTTTCTGTGGCCACGGCAAACTAGGGAATTGTGTGTACTTTACCTTAACTAATGTCAGGTACCCATCAGAGCTGGGTAGACTCAGGGACACCCTCCAGTTCGAAGAACAAACCCTTGCCATCACAAGGATTCAAACCCAGAACCTTCGGTACGCAAGCCGCACATGCTGCCTCTCAGCCACCGTGCCCCCCAAATGTATGAATTATTACAGTGAAAATTATATTGCATCTAACAACAACAAAACACACACAGAAGAAATATTGGGTGAGCTTCAAATGGAAATAACAACAAAGAAAAAAAAGTCAAAACTATAACTATAATATCACAGTTCCGGTACATTTTGATTGGTGACGACTGAACAGAGAAATTGACCCAGAGAGTCAGTAATCACAAGGCAAAGTTTATCAAATGGAATAAGATTAAGATCTGTTTATAATCTAAATGTAACAACTTCTTTTTAAGCCGTACACATAATTTAAAGTGTCTTCACTATGTAAAGAAATAACTAGAAGGAAAAAAGCATATTTATACATCAGTTCAAAAATGAAAGTCTACAATCAATAGATAATATTTAGCCATAAAAATCACTAGAAAGTCACAATTCAAAACAAATAAACAACAGGTATGGCAAAGAAAAATTACAGCTAAATATTTTCTATACTAAAAGGACAATTCATCAACATGAATAAAAAAAACTTATTTTAATATATTAAAATGTATGCAACGAAAACCAATAAATTATGCATAAGACTAGCTCCTTTCAACCAGATCTAGGACAATAAAGAAATTTTCAGCTTTAAAGACATACACAATTTTTATAAAGATTTAGAAATGCATAAATATCATGACAAGCATATTAATGAAATAATAAAATGGTTTGTAAAGTCAAAAAATGGCAGATTTTAAAATATAAATTTGATCTACTGAATATACAAAAATATTTTTTTACACAAATCTTATTGAATATATCTGATTTTCTTAAGTGGCTGAAAAAACTGCCAACTGATTAAATTTGTTGTCAAAATGATATCATACACCATTATCATAACATATAGTAATGTCTATTAATACAAAATTCAAGAGGATTCATTTTATATTTAGGAACCAGCCCAATCTGTACAATTGAAAACAAACTAAAAAAAAAAGAAAGATTACAAGCGTCACATAAAATAAATTGGTTTTAAATGTTTCAAAGTTGCTGCTGATAGATGAGCAATTTACACAAACCATGCATACACACAAAGAAAGGTTAACCCATTACGCCTACCAAACATGCTGTCGCAAACTGTACCAATGCCTACTTACAATATATTGCTTAGCAACAAGACTTTATATGGTCTTTAACTAACATATCTCTTCTTTAGCCTCATAACACAGCATTTTATGTTTTGTTAGAAGATTCTTTTCTTTGGCAAAATATCAAAGATCGAGGTATGAGATTTAAATTGTATTGTACACATTTTTTAGCATTATGCTTATGAAAATATTTTTTTTTTTCCAATAAGAAGAACTAAAAAATATTAGTAACATTTACAAGGCCTGCATTTTTTAAATAAAAGGTATCTTTGACTAATGTGCATTTTAAGCCCAAAATAGGTGAGGCAATAATAGGTTTAAAATAAAGTATTTGGACATTTGAAATATAGAAATACAATCTGAAGCTCAGACTGCACAAATACTCAGCATACCTATATAACATTTACTCCATCTCCTGTAGGATTCAACTCTCTTGCCATCTCATCAAGCTCTCTTAAGCCCTCTGTGTGCCGCTGATACTTGTGTGCCATCAGCTTCTTGTAGAACATTAGAGAGAACGCAATGAACAGGATCCCGGCCGGTATGACAATCACGGTGGAGGCTATGGCCGTGCTCTTGCTGACCGTGAAGAACTTCACCCAGCAGAGGATGGCTATCTCCAGGAGGAACAGGAGTATGCCTAAGCCCGTAGAGCACACCCAAGCCATCTCCACGCACAGGCGCATTTCATCGTGCGGCGATTCGTTGACTGCCTGAACACTGTGGACGTTGCTGACAGCCTCGATGTTTGGCAGGATGCAGGTGCTTATCATCAGAGCCATCAGGTGAACAACTACCAAGAGAGTAGTGCAGGCGCCAAACACAATGAGCAGGGAGTCAGGGATTGGGTTCTTGTCATCTGAAGTGATGGATATTTCAACCATGGCTACCTATACAATATAAAACAATCATAACAGAATTTAGGTTGGCAAACAAACAAAAAACAAACACTGTCATTCCATGCCTTGGCCTAGGATCTTTAAGACTTTAAACAAATTTCATTATGCTTACTTTTTTTTTATAGATTATAGTTATAGATAATAGATAGGCCTATTTACCTATTTTAAATATTTAATATTTAAATTAAAGTAAAAGTGTTTCATTCAGTAAGCCTTGAAGGCATTATTAACTAAGTATGTAATGCTTAATTAATATGCGTAGTTGTTTGATATAAAAGAAGTTTGAAGAAGCCTTGGCCTTGATAGTTGAAATAGAAATAGTCTAGATCTAGATCTAGATTAGATCTAGTTGTAGTTTTTTTTTAAGTTTTTAATTACAAATAATCAAATTCAATTTTCAATCATCAAAAAATTAACTAGCCTAGTAATCTAATTGACACATTGATCAATGAATTATTAAATAAATGAGAACACAATAACAAACATTCACATTTATTTACGTTAGTTAATATTTTTTCCACAATCGAAAAACATACCATAGCGAAACCTGACAAAAGAGCTGAAGTTCTGCTGCTTGCTTTCAGCTTCGCTCTGCTCAAGTAAAGCCTTCTCCAAGAGAGCGCTGTGTTTGAATGTGTTTGGGACATTTGGTTGATGTAAGATTTTAGCAACCACTCTTGATAAGACTCAACTCTGTTTTGCATCTGGTCATAAGAATTTAAAAATTGAAAATGTTAATCATCGCCGGCCTATTATATTATATATTTGTTGTGAAAACGAGGAAGAAAGGTTTGCCGACGATAACAAAACAATGTAGCTAACATCCGTTTCCGCCATCTATATGCAATCTTCTAGACACGAGAGTTGCCATCTCACTACTCTATATATTATACGGATTCAAGCAGACTTAATTTTTCCCATAAGATTTATATCTATACAAGCCGTTTTGTGCCCGATTCTTCGAACGGGCTTTTTTTTAGAATATGCTTGAAACATTATAGTTTTTTAGTTTTGTTTTTGCAACATACATAAAGTAGTATGTTGTTTTTTTGTGGTCAGTATTTTTTAAATTTATTTTTGTTTTGCACACTTTATTATACACCAATTCAATATACAACTAAAAAGGAAAAACAAATAATAATAATTTTTTTTTATTTCTTGCTCAAAGTATGACCACTATGATCGAATTTTGTGAGTTTATTGGGTAATTAAACTCTTTCTGTAAAACAGAACTCACATGTCTTTTAAAAAGTACTGTTAATTCGAAAATGATTGTTTGATATATTTTTTTGCTACAACATTAGTCGTAGATCAATATTTTTTTTTTTTGTTTTTTTTTTTTCTTTTTGTTGGTGTTATTTGCTATTTATTTATTGTTGCTTTGGAAGCAAACTTAGAATTAAATTTTAAATTCAACAGGAAAAACAATAACAACTGAAACCGATATGAATCATAGTTTATACAACGTATACGACATGAATTAAAACTTTTAAAAGTTGGTCCGGCAAATTTAAACATTGCCCGGCAATATAAAAATTTCCCGCTACATAGTTTATAAGACGTATACGATACAAATTAAAACTTTAAAACGTTGAGCTCGGCAATTTAAACATTGCCTGGCAATTGAAAAATTTCCCGCTACAAAGTTTATAAGACGTATACACAGAATAGGTATAGAACAGAATGCACAATCCCTATATACGCAGTCACTAAAAGTTACCATTTTCCGCAAAGCAGCGGTCGCTAGAGACGCTACTATAGTAAAATGTGAAAGGATATCTACGTCTGCCATAAATATATACAATATATATAGGGCCTACATTATCTTTCATTATAGGCTTACTTTTATATAAATTTGACTTAATTAACCATTTTGTTTTGAACATTATATGATTAGGCCAATATGATGTATAAATATTTTTATTGCCCGGTACTGATTTGAAAAAAAAATGGCTTAGACGTAGCTCGGTACCGGTAACTAAATTGCTGCGGCTACCGGTACATAAATATATATACTTTTTAAACCAAAATAAACTTTTAAAATTATGAAGGGAAATAGGCATATAATTCATAATGAGTTAATATGAGGTTGTTTATGCTGTTGTTTATCCTTTATGGAGTCAGTAAAGCCATGCAGTTTGACATGCTCTTTTTTACGATAATCAGTCGTTTTCGCATCATTGTTGTAGTTTATTACACAACCGTTTATGCACATTTTGCCTGAAATATTAGCTTTGGGTGTTCGAACTTGTAGATTTGAAGAAAAGGACGTTGTAGGCTAAATAAGCATAAATATAGAGTGTAACCAGGACCGCTGCGTTTAAATAAGCTTAGTATGGCGTCGGTATTACTGCCCAAAACAGAAATAAAATGCGATTGCGCATTCTGTTTTATACCTATTCTGTGGACATATACAACACGAATAAAAACGTGATGGAATTTTGTATTTGCCAGATACAACGTAAGATACCCATTAAAACCATTAATCATTACCCATTATAACAATTTAAAAATATCCCGCTATAAATTACGACGCAAATAAAAACGTGAATATATTTTGTTCTATTCATTCATAAAGTACATTAGCAAAGGTTGAAGCGAAGTTAATTAAAATGAATACGCAAAATTCGATGACGCCATAAAAAAAAGACAACCAGCTATCTCTGCGCAAACTTTGATGACGTCATCCTGAAAAAAATCTCAACGCCATCCTTTTTTTTATTTTCTTAGCGCGATCGATCAAAAAACTATAAAAAGTTGGAACGGCAAATTCAACATGAACCCAAAATATGTCGTTTTATTCGCGTTTTTTGACCAAACTGACCACTGCGGTCATTTTAATTTTGTTAAAACCTTGACAGTGTTCACCGCCGTAACGCAAAGAATATTTGTAGCAAATTTCACGTTTTTATGTCCAGTATTTAAAAAGATTATGCGGTATGTACATACCCAGCCAGCCAGCCAGCCAGCCAGCCACATACATACATACATATTCCTTTTGAGATTTATATATGACAAGCCGTTATGTGCCCGATTCTTCGAACGGGCTTTTTTTTAGAATATGCTTGACACATTATAGTTTTTTAGTTTTGTTTTTGCAACATACATAAAGTAGTATGTTTGTTTTTTTTGTGGTCAGTATTTTTTAAATTTATTTTTGTTTTGCACACTTTATTATACACCCATTCAATATACAACTAAAAAGGAAAAACAAATAACAATAATTTTTTTTATTTCTTGCTCAAAGTATGACCACTATGATCGAATTTTGTGAGTTTATTGGGTAATTAAACTCTTTCTGTAAAACAGAACTCACATGTCTTTTAAAAAGTACTGTTAATTCGAAAATGATTGTTTGATATATTTTTTTGCTACAACATTCGTCGTAGATCAATAATTTTTTTATTTTTTTTTGTTTTTGTTGGTGTTATTTGCTATTTATTTATTGTTGCTTTGGAGGCAAACTTAGAATTAAATTTTAAATTCAACAGGAAAAACAATAACAACTGAAACCGATATGAATCATAGTTTATACAACGTATAAGACATGAATTAAAACTTTTAAAAGTTGGTCCGGCAAATTTAAACATTGCCCGGCAATATAAAAATTTCCCGCTACATAGTTTATAAGACGTATACGATATAAAATAAAACTTTAAAACGTTGAGCTCGGCAATTTAAACATTGCCTAGCAATTGAACAATTTCCCGCTACAAAGTTTATAAGACGTATACACAGAATAGGTATAGAACAGAATGCACAATCCCTATATACGCACTCACTAAAAGTTACCATTTTCCGCAATGCAGCGGTCGCTAGAGACGCTACTATAGTAAAATGAGACATGATATCTACGTCTGCCATAAATATATACAATATATATAGGGCCTACATTATCTTTCGTTATAGGCTTAGTTTTATATAAATTTGACTTAATTACCCATTTTGTTTTGAACATTATATGATTAGGCCAATATGATGTAAAAATATTTATTACCCGGTACTGATTTGAAAAAAAAAATGGCTTAGACGTAGCTCGGTACCGGTAACTAAATTGCTGCGGCTACCGGTACATAAATATATATACTTTTTAAACCAAAATAAACTTTTAAAATTATGAAGGGAAATAGGCATATAATTCATAATGAGTTAATATGAGGTTGTTTATGCTGTTGTTTATCCTTTATGGAGTCAGGAAAGCCATGCAGTTTGACATGCTCTTTTTTACGATAATCAGTCGTTTTCGCATCATTGTTGTAGTTTATTACACAACCGTTTATGCACATTTTGCCTGAAATATTAGCTTTGGGTGTTCGAACTTGTAGATTTGAAGAAAAGGACGTTGTAGGCTAAATAAGCATAAATATAGAGTGTAACCAGGACCGCTGCGTTTAAATAAGCTTAGTATGGCGTCGGTATTACTGCCCAAAACAGAAATAAAATGCGATTGCGCATTCTGTTTAATACCTATTCTGTGGACATATACAACACGAATAAAAACGTGAAGGAATTTTGTATTTGCCAGATACAACGTAAGATACCCATTAAAACCATTAATCATTACCCATTATAACAATTTAAAAATATCCCGCTATAAATTACGACGCAAATTAAAACGTGAATATATTTTGTTCTATTCATTCATAAAGTACATTAGCAAAGGTTGAAGCAAAGTTAATTTTAAATGAATACGCAAAATTTGATGACGTCATAACGAAAAGCCGGCTAGCTATCTCTGCGCAAACTTTGATGACGTCATCCTGAAAAAAATCTCAACGCCATCCTTTTTTTTATTTTTTTAGCGCGATCGATCGAAAAACTATAAAAAGTTGGAACGGCAAATTCAACATGAACGCAAAATATGTCGTTTTTTTCGCGTTTTTTGACCAAACTGACCACTGCGGTCATTTTATTTTTTTTAAAACCTTGACAGTGTTCACCGCCGTAACGCAAAGAATTTTTGTAGAAAATTTCACGTTTTTATGTCCAGTATTTAAAAAGATTATGCGGTATGTACATACCCAGCCAGCCAGCCAGCCACATACATATTCCTTTTGAGATTTATATATATACAAGCCGTTATGTGCCCGATTCTTCGAACGGGCTTTTTTTTAGAATATGCTTGACACATTATAGTTTTTTAGTTTTGTTTCCGCAACATACATAAAGTAGTATGTTTTTTTTTTTGTGGTCAGTATTTTTTAAATTTATTTTTGTTTTGCTCACTTTATTATACACCAATTCAATATACAACTAAAAAGGAAAAACAAATAATACAATTTTTTTTTTATTTCTTGCTCAAAGTATGACCACTATGATCGAATTTTGTGAGTTTATTGGGTAATTAAACTCTTTCTGTAAAACAGAACTCACATGTCTTTTAAAAAGTACTGTTAATTCGAAAATGATTGTTTGATATATTTTTTTGCTACAACATTAGTCGTAGATCAATATTTTTTTGTTTTGTTTTTTTTTTTGTTTTTGTTGGTGTTATTTGCTATTTATTTAATGTTGCTTTGGAAGCAAACTTAGAATTAAATTTTAAATTCAACAGGAAAAACAATAACAACTGAAACCGATATGAATCATAGTTTATACAACGTATACGACATGAATTAAAACTTTAAAAAGTTGGTCCGGCAAATTTAAACATTGCCCGGCAATATAAAAATTTCCCGCTACATAGTTTATAAGACGTATACGATACAAATTAAAACTTTAAAACGTTGAGCTCGGCAATTTAAACATTGCCTGGCAATTGAAAAATTTCCCGCTACAAAGTTTATAAGACGTATACACAGAATAGGTATAGAACAGAATGCACAATCCCTATATACGCACTCACTAAAAGTTACCATTTTCCGCAATGCAGCGGTCGCTAGAGACGCTACTATAGTAAAATGAGAAATGATATCTACGTCTGCCATAAATATATACAATATATATAGGGCCTACATTATCTTTCATTTTAGGCTTACTTTTATATAAATTTGACTTAATTACCCATTTTGTTTTGAACATTATATGATTAGGCCAATATGATGTAAAAATATTTATTACCCGGTACTGATTTGAAAAAAAAAATGGCTTAGACGTAGCTCGGTACCGGTAACTAAATTGCTGCGGCTACCGGTACATAAATATATATACTTTTTAAACCAAAATAAACTTTTAAAATTATGAAGGGAAATAGGCATATAATTCATAATGAGTTAATATGAGGTTGTTTATGCTGTTGTTTATCCTTTATGGAGTCATGAAAGCCATGCAGTTTGACATGCTCTTTTTTACGATAATCAGTCGTTTTCGCATCATTGTTGTAGTTTATTACACAACCGTTTATGCACATTTTGCCTGAAATATTAGCTTTGGGTGTTCGAACTTGTAGATTTGAAGAAAAGGACGTTGTAGGCTAAATAAGCATAAATATAGAGTGTAACCAGGACCGCTGCGTTTAAATAAGCTTAGTATGGCGTCGGTATTACTGCCCAAAACAGAAATAAAATGCGATTGCGCATTCTGTTTTATACCTATTCCGTGGACATATACAACACGAATAAAAACGTGAAGGATTTTTGTATTTGCCAGATACAACGTAAGTTACCCATTAAAACCATTAATCATTACCCATTATAACAATTTAAAAATATCCCGCTATAAATTACGACGCAAATTAAAACGTGAATATATTTTTTTCTATTCATTCATAAAGTACATTAGCAAACGTTGAAGCGAATTTAATTAAAATGAATACGCAAAACTCGATGACGCCATAAAAAAAAAGACAGCCAGCTATCCCTGCGCAAACTTTGATGACGTCATCCTGAAACAAATCTCAACGCCATCCTTTTTTTTTTATTTTCTTAGCGCGATCGATCGAAAAACTATAAAAAGTTGGAACGGCAAATTCAACATGAACCCAAAATATGTCGTTTTATTCGCGTTTTTTGACCAAACTGACCACTGCGGTCATTTTATTTTTTTTAAAACCTTGACAGTGTTCACCGCCGTAACGCAAAGAATATTTGTAGCAAATTTCACGTTTTTATGTCCAGTATTTAAAAAGATTATGCGGTATGTACATACCCAGCCAGCCAGCCAGCCAGCCAGCCACATACATACATATTCCTTTTGAGATTTATATATATACAAGCCGTTATGTGCCCGATTCTTCGAACGGGCTTTTTTTTAGAATATGCTTGACACATTATAGTTTTTTAGTTTTGTTTTTTGCAACATACATAAAGTAGTATGTTTTTTTTTTGTGGTCAGTATTTTTTAAATTTATTTTTGTTTTGCACACTTTATTATACACCAATTCAATATACAACTAAAAAGGAAAAACAAATAATAATAATATTTTTTTATTTCTTGCTCAAAGTATGACCACTATGATCGAATTTTGTGAGTTTATTGGGTAATTAAACTCTTTCTGTAAAACAGAACTCACATGTCTTTTAAAAAGTACTGTTAATTCGAAAATTATTGTTTGATATATTTTATTGCTACAACATTAGTCGTAGATCAATATTTTTTTTATTTTTTTTTGGTGTTTTTTGCTATTTATTTATTGTTGCTTTGGAAGCAAACTTAGAATTAAATTTTTAATTCAACAGGAAAAACAATAACAACTGAAACCGATATGAATCATAGTTTATACAACGTATACAACATGAATTAAAACTTTAAAAAGTTGGTCCGGCAAATTTAAACATTGCCCGGCAATATAAAAATTTCCCGCTACATAGTTTATAAGACGTATACGATACAAATTAAAACTTTAAAACGTTAAGCTCGGCAATTTAAACATTGCCTGGCAATTGAAAAATTTCCCGCTACAAAGTTTATAAGACGTATACACAGAATAGGTATAGAACAGAATGCACAATCCCTATATACGCAGTCACTAAAAGTTACATTTTCCGCAATGCAGCGGTCGCTAGAGAGGCTACTATAGTAAAATGTGAAAGGATATCTACGTCTGCCATAAATATATACAATATATATAGGGCCTACATTATAGGCTTACTTTTATATAAATTTGACTTAATTACCCATTTTGTTTTGAACATTATATGATTAGGCCAATATGATGTAAAAATATTTATTACCCGGTACTAATTTGAAAAAAAAAATGGCTTAGACGTAGCTCGGTACCGGTAACTAAATTGCTACGGCTACCGGTACATAAATATATATACTTGTTAAACCAAAATAAACTTTTAAAATTATGAAGGGAAATAGGCATATAATTCATAATGAGTTAATATGAGGTTGTTTATGCTGTTGTTTATCCTTTATGGAGTCAGGAAAGCCATGCAGTTTGACATGCTCTTTTTTACGATAATCAGTCGTTTTCGCATCATTGTTGTAGTTTATTACACAACCGTTTATGCACATTTTGCCTGAAATATTAGCTTTGGGTGTTCGAACTTGTAGATTTGAAGAAAAGGACGTTGTAGGCTAAATAAGCATAAATATAGAGTGTAACCAGGACCGCTGCGTTTAAATAAGCTTAGTATGGCGTCGGTATTACTGCCCAAAACAGAAATAAAATGCGATTGCGCATTCTGTTTTATACCTATTCTGTGGACATATACAACACGAATAAAAACGTGAAGGAATTTCGTATTTGCCAGATACAACGTAAGATACCCATTAAAACCATTAATCATTACCCATTATAACAATTTAAAAATATCCCGCTATAAATTACGACGCAAATTAAAACGTGAATATATTTTGTTCTATTCATTTATAAAGTACATTAGCAAAGGTTGAAGCAAAGTTAATTTTAAATGAATACGCAAAATTTGATGACGTCATAACGAAAAGCCGGCTAGCTATCACTGCGCAAACTTTGATGACGTCATCAATAAAAAAATCTCAACGCCATCCTTTTTTTTAAATTTTTTTAGCGCGATCGATCGAAAAACTATAAAAAATTGGAACGGCAATTTTAACATGAACCCAAAATATGTCGTTTTATTCGCGTTTTTTGACCAAACTGACCACTGCGGTCATTTTAATTTTTTTTAAACCTTGACAGTGTTCACCGCCGTAACGCAAAGAATATTTGTAGCAAATTTCACGTTTTTATGTCCAGTATTTAAAAAGATTATGCGGTATGTACATACCCAGCCAGCCAGCCAGCCAGCCAGCCACATACATACATACATATTCCTTTTGAGATTTATATATGACAAGCCGTTATGTGCCCGATTCTTCGAACGGGCTTTTTTTTAGAATATGCTTGACACATTATAGTTTTTTAGTTTTGTTTTTGCAACATACATAAAGTAGTATGTTTTTTTTTTTGTGGTCAGTATTTTTTAAATTTATTTTTGTTTTGCACACTTTATTATACACCAATTCAATATACAACTAAAAAGGAAAAACAAATAATAATAATTTTTTTTTTATTTCTTGCTCAAAGTATGACCACTATGATCGAATTTTGTGAGTTTATTGGGTAATTAAACTCTTTCTGTAAAACAGAACTCACATGTCTTTTAAAAAGTACTGTTAATTCGAAAATGATTGTTTGATATATTTTTTTGCTACAACATTAGTCGTAGATCAATATTTTTTTTTGTTTTTGTTTGTGTTATTTGCTATTTATTTATTGTTGCTTTGGAAGCAAACTTAGAATTAAATTTTAAATTCAACAGGAAAAACAATAACAACTGAAACCGATATGAATCATAGTTTATACAACGTATACGACATGAATTAAAACTTTAAAAAGTTGGTCCGGCAAATTTAAACATTGCCCGGCAATATAAAAATTTCCCGCTACATAGTTTATAAGACGTATACGATACAAATTAAAACTTTAAAACGTTGAGCTCGGCAATTTAAACATTGCCTGGCAATTGAAAAATTTCCCGCTACAAAGTTTATAAGACGTATACACAGAATAGGTATAGAACAGAATGCACAATCCCTATATACGCACTCACTAAAAGTTACCATTTTCCGCAATGCAGCGGTCGCTAGAGACGCTACTATAGTAAAATGAGAAATGATATCTACAATATATATAGGGCCTACATTATCTTTCATTATAGGCTTACTTTTATATAAATTTGACTTAATTACCCATTTTGTTTTGAACATTATATGATTAGGCCAATATGATGTAAAAATATTTATTACCCGGTACTGATTTGAAAAAAAAATGGCTTAGACGTAGCTCGGTACCGGTAACTAAATTGCTGCGGCTACCGGTACATAAATATATATACTTTTTAAACCAAAATAAACTTTTAAAATTATGAAGGGAAATAGGCATATAATTCATAATGAGTTAATATGAGGTTGTTTATGCTGTTGTTTATCCTTTATGGAGTCAGGAAAGCCATGCAGTTTGACATGCTCTTTTTTACGATAATCAGTCGTTTTCGCATCATTGTTGTAGTTTATTACACAACCGTTTATGCACATTTTGCCTGAAATATTAGCTTTGGGTTTTCGAACTTGTAGATTTGAAGAAAAGGACGTTGTAGGCTAAATAAGCATAAATATAGAGTGTAACCAGGACCACTGCGTTTAAATAGGCTTAGTATGGCGTCGGTATTACTGCCCAAAACAGAAATAAAATGCGATTGCGCATTCTGTTTTATACCTTTTCTGTGGACATATACAACACGAATAAAAACGTGAAGGAATTTTGTATTTGCCAGATACAACGTAAGATACCCATTAAAACCATTAATCATTACCCATTATAACAATTTAAAAAAAATATCCCGCTATAAATTACGACGCAAATTAAAACGTGAATATATTTTGTTCTATTCATTCATAAAGTACATTAGCAAAGGTTGAAGCGAAGTTAATTAAAATGAATACGCAAAATTCGATGACGCCATAAACAAAAAAGACAACCAGCTATCCCTGCGCAAACTTTGATGACGTCATCCTGAAAAAAAATCTCAACGCCATCCTTTTTTATATTTTCTGAGCGCGATCGATCGAAAAACTATAAAAAGTTGGAACGGCAAATTCAACATGAACCCAAAATATGTCGTTTTATTCGCGTTTTTTGACCAAACTGACCACTGCGGTCATTTTAATTTTTTTAAAACCTTGACAGTGTTCACCGCCGTAACGCAAAGAATATTTGTAGCAAATTTCACGTTTTTATGTCCAGTATTTAAAAAGATTATGCGGTATGTACATACCCAGCCAGCCAGCCAGCCAGCCACATACATACATACATATTCCTTTTGAGATTTATATATATATATGATATGATATGATATGATATGATATATGATATATAAAAAGACGGTGTTAAGCCCCGCGAGGATCCCCATTGGTCAATTTGAAAACACGTGTGTCACTGACCTATCTAGGCCTAGCCCAATATACTGTCTAATAATTTTTCACATCGGACATGTGTCTTCGATAGCTCAGTGGTAAACGTAGTGGACTGATATACGGGCGACCAGGGATCGATTCTCCAGTTAGACTATACTTTTTTTTTTCGACAATTAATTGTTCAAACTTTTAAAAACAAAAGACATTGTAAATCTATAGGCAATATAGATTTTGTTAAATAAAAATATTTTTTTTACCCTATTACAATATTTATTTACTTTCCTAAAAGTATTCAGTAAGTTTAGTTTATAAATTTGTTATCTGCACCCCAGACAGTCCTTTTTTTTTTCACCCGGGCAACGCCGGGCAATGTAGCGTAAATTATATAGAATAGAAATGCTCTCCCAACGAATGTCTGCACAAGGGCCCCAGAAAACCTTGCTAAGTCACTGCTTCATGTATTTGGTGATTATTTGAAATTACCGACATTGGATTGTAAATATAGTGCTTCTCAAAGTGGTGGTTCACGAGCCTAATTATGTCTCGTCTGTCCGCAAAAGGGGTCAATTTATAACTTAATATATATATATATTATATATATTATTATATATATTATATATATATTATATATATATATATATATATATATATATATATATATATATATATATATATATATATATATATATATATATATATATAGGCCTTATAGGCCTATATTCCTATATAAGTTTTACAGACGTTATCTAGATAGAAGATTATTACATCCACTAGGCCCCAAACTCCTTCAGCGCTGCAGGGATCGGTCGGCGGCAGGGATAGAACCCGAGACGTGTCTGTTGACAGTCCGGTGAACTAACCGCAGGACCAGGAGTGGGTAGGCCTACACTAGTAATAACCACAAAGCAAGTCAAAACACTGTTTTATTCACAGCGAGAGTCTAATAATTGGTGCCAAGAGAATTTAAACTGAACAATGTAGGCCTATAGGCTTGACTACATATCAGCACGTACGTAAAAATTGTAGGCCTGACACCCCGTAATGGCGCACACTTGTAAGCTTACATTCAATACAATATCCTATAAGCTTATAATAGCCTACTATTAACTGCGTTTTTTTCGATGGTATTGGGATTGAATAAAAATACCTCATATTGTGTTGGTTGTCCAAGGCAAAGTAGCCTATTCAGTAGCAACCGCTCCCCCGCTCCCCCTAAGTCATTGTCCGAAAAGTGGGGCCTTTTTCAGAATAAACATTAATGCTTTTTCCATGAAATAATGTCGGCATTTTTTTTATTTTTAAGAATAAAAAAAAAGTGGCCTCTGTTCGAGAAAAAAGATGGACCTTTTTGATAACAAAAAAGAGGGCTTTCTTAATTAATAAAAAAAAGTATTAGGCCTACCTATTTAATATGAATTTTTTTTTTAAGTGGGACATTTTAGATGATAAAAAGTGGGACCATATCAAAACTGTACCGGTACCATTCCACAGTGCGTACCATGATGCATTTCTTGTAAGACTTGCCTGATACGTAGGCCCTACTCATTCTTAATTCTTATATTATTCTGGGAAAAGTTCTAAAATTGGGGCTTTTTTCTAAAAAGTTCGCCCCCCCCCCCCCCCCCTCGCGTCAAAACCTGGCTACGCCGCTGGTTTTACTTGTAATCTAGTTTGAAGACGATCTATTTACGGATGTAAGAAGATGCAATAAATCCGAAATCCAGGTAGAGGCCAGGAAGGTTGCTGTGGCAGTAATTCTATACGAGAATCTTTTGGAAATACCTGCTCACAATTAAAAGGGCTAACGATGGTCTTGGATAAGGCGACATCACTTGAAGGTTTTTAAGTAGCACTTATAGGCCTTTTGGTAATGTAATTCCAATAAAACATAATAACAGTCGCTACATTTGTGATGTTTTAAAAAAAAAAAAGCAGATGCTTCAAATATCACTGCACGAATCTACATTAATTTATAGGCCTACACCTTTAACTCCAAGACGTGTAAAAGCTAAATTTATGAAAGAAAAAAAACAACTTTAAAAACAGTTGTTTAAAAGCCAAATAATGAATAGGGGCGGCCTACTGGTCCGCATTGCAAGCAAAAAAGTTTTGATGGTCCGCCACATTGAAACGTTTGAGATTAACTGTGCTACATTGTGTTTTGTATAAGCTCTCATTTGTTTGTGCGATTAGACTATCTAACAATTGTACGACTATTTAAACTTGGCCTTTTATTTTAGAGAGAGAGAAAATGTATTATGGGCCTGGTACCTGATCCGATTTCCGGCACAGGAGACAGCTAGTCACCTTGCAAAAGCGGACAAACATGAGACATTTTTTTTTCTTATCAAGCACCAAGTCTACTAGTCCACTAGAATGACTGGATATGGGACGTCGTTCGGGGAAGGGCGTCATAATATACAAATTCAGAATAGAACCGCACGGGTCATTACTAGCGAATTTTCACAAATGACAAGAGTAACACCAATAGTTAAGTCACTAAACCTAGATGAAAGGAAGGCGAAGAGTAAAGTAGTAATAATACATAAGGCATTAAACTCTAGCTAGGAAATACAACACAATAACATTAACATGCTGCAATGCTCAGATAAACAAAAAGACCAAAACATTTTCCTTATCCCTTATATTACAATTAATGCATATAAGTACTCTTTTTTCCCAAGTGGCATCAGGGCATGGAATGGGTTGTCTGAACAAACCAGGAAAATTGAGTAATTTAACAACGTTTAAAACATTAATAAAAATACAAGATTAGACTCAGACCTCGGAACAGCGTAGGACGCAATATCTAAAATATCTTCTTTAGCCTATGATTTGTTCAACGTATAAGAAAAAAAAATAGCATCTGGTGCATCCATCATTATACTATACTTATCTATGAGATACGACCACTATATGACTCTATGCCTCTATGCCTACCTTATAACTTATAAGGTTAGTTATAAATGCTCCTTCTTTTACTTCTTAACAAAAGTCTAGAATCGAAAACGTCTCAGTTGACAATGTCACGGGATATACCATATTTAAAACGGACATCCATGACACGGCAATTATTTGAGGCACTCCGTAGATTTGTGAAAACTAATGTATGTCCGTTGTTTGTTGATAATTTATATTACACGTTGAAATAGCAAAAAGAAAAAAAAAGCATTCAGCATTGCCTAACAACGGAAGTGGCGGAAGTTGCAATATAGCACACAAAAAAAAAAAATCAATGGATGACGAGAAGCGCGCCATACAGATCGAGACGCGTGTCGTGAGCCTTCGACGCTCACGTCTGCTCAAACGGCGAGCTGTGGAGTGTGGTTTCTAAATTGCAACACAATTCAAAGTTAGCACTAGAGCCATAATAAATAGAACGGGTAGGGGAAGGGAGATAACAGGAGGAAATACGAATGTATTGTTTTTCATACCATATTGTTACGTTTATCAAGCTAAATTATAACAATTTATGCAGGCACGAATATATCTATATTCTAATAAATTTCTCGATCTTACAGAGCTGCTATCTAGGCCTATTATCCCCAAATCATAGACCTAGAACTGCCTTTCCAGGCTTATTTGTTCAAGTTTTAGTTCATTATATAGATCTATAGTTTCTCATAAACTGTAAACAGTTTGGCATCATTATACTGTTGTTTATTAGTGGACGTTATTGTGACCATTATTCGAGTTTAGAGAGTAAAATGTTAAATTTGCTTTTGTGTTTTGTTGGAATCAGACTTTGGTCAAACCATTAGGCCTAGCTTATAGGCCTATTAGCGGCAAAAACATTAATGCCTAGGCCTAATCTTCTATTATTATTTCATTGTCCATCTAGGATCGATTCCACGACAACTCGTCTACAGACTTTTCGTCTACGACACTTCGTCTTCAGAAAGTAGGTCTACAGACATTAAGTCCACCACGACAACTAGTCTATCGACACTTCGTCTATAGAGACATTTTGTCTACCAGACAAATCGTCTACCGCACAAGTCGTCTACTGCGACAATTTTAATTCGCCTACCCGACAATTCGTCTACTGCACATGCAACAGTTCGTCTACCGGACAAATCGTCTACCTGGGCGGGAAAACAAGCGATGGTGATGGTATCTTTACGTAATATTATAGTTTGTGTAGAATATGTAAACATAGTAATTAAAGTTAAAGGAAATTGAATAGGCCTATGCTTATCTTGCAATAGGGCCTACACAGCGGAACCTCGGTATAGACCCTTGACTTCGCCTACCCCATAACCCAAAAGAGGGTCGTTGAGGGCACCATTATTTTTTTTTTTACTGTCGAACGATTGTATGCAACTTGTCTCGGTCCTGCGCCGCCCTCTTGGAATCTGCAAAAGACAAGCCGGTCCACTCCCTGATGTCACACTCACTGTGCTCACACCGTCTCTTCTGACTGCACTGTGCCCTGCAGTGTGGTTTTCGCCAGGCCTTCGGATCTTGCCACATGCTCGTATATTCTGTGTTCTACGTCCAGAGCGTTCGACTCATAACTTAAGACAAACAAAACTTATATCAAGCATATTTTTATTTACAAAGTAATAAAACGTAAACTGTTTAAACCGTTCACGTGTCAAAAAAAGTTATATTTATATTTTAGATGTTATTATACATTGATGGGGTCGTATCAAATATTTAAATCTTTGCGTAGGTACCAAACTACATAAATACTAAAGGAATTAGTTAAAATAAATAAAATGTAATCTCAATGCTAAGAGAAGGCAAGTATCTATACTTGGATGGTGCTGAGAAGGATACCATTTATTCTCTGCCTAATAGATGCAGCAGCCCATAGGGGCCTACGTTACCCGGATTCACATGTCATCACCTTCATATTTTTCAACAATTTTTCTCTGGAAACAACTGTGAGTTTCCATGTTTCACATCCATACACGAAAACCGGCAGAGTGCGCTAAAGACGGATTTTTTTTACTGAAAGGAGACTTTCTTGCTTTGCCAGATGCTCTTTGGCTTGATTAGTGCCGCGGTTGTCTGAGCTATTCTTGCAAGAATTTCTGGCTTTGAGCCTTCGTCCTATATAATGGCCCCGAGATATTTAAAAGAAGAGACTTCTTCGAGGTTTTCTCAGCCCATTTTTATTTCCGTTACGAATCATTTATTGTTTGTCATGACATCCGACTTTTCGTCGTTGATTTATATACCATACGCCTAACAGTGAAATCTTCCAGTTCATATCTTCAAGACCAAGTGAAGAGCTTTTTATAAAAATTGAGTTAACATTTGATTTTGATAGTAAATAGTGTATTCAGCATCTGAATGTTAATAAAAATTATTTACCGGTATACAAAATATCAAAGATAAATTTTAAGTAATTAGTTCAATATTTGCACTTAAATGTGTGTGTTTTTCGGAGGAAAAATCCAAATCTCGTAGCCATTTGAGATTTTTTCATTTCCGGCAACATAGGAATTAATATTGTAACGTGTTTTGAATCTATTGCCACATGTTTTGAATCTTTTCCCGGTTCTTATTTTTAACAAAATGGTTAAATATAGATTTATACATAGATATACACATTTATAGCGTCGAGTTTTGTTTATTTGTTTCAGTAGCGTAGCCAGGGAGGGGGGGAGCAGGGCGAGCGGCCGCTCCCCCGACGACCATTTTCGAAAAAAAAGGGCCTTTTCGGGGAAAAAATTATTTAATTCATAATTTTAACAATCCACAAAGCACAATTTATGATGTTTCTTTTTTTTTTTTTAAATTGCATTTCAACAATTTTATTTATAACAATCATTTTGAATCATTCCGTCATTCAGCGTGCCAATAGCGTGAAAGTCAAACTGATCAACTAGGCCTATATTATTTTATAAGACAATTAATTTAGTGCCGTAGCAAGACCAAAAGAAAAGGAGCGTAATAGAGAAAATCATTAACGCGTTTTATATTTAACAAAAAATTAACCTGTTTGTTATTATCAGCTTTAAAAAAAAATCCATTCCTAACTAATACACAGTTTCATTACTTAACTTACACATTAATATTTATCAACATTTGAACTTAGTTGTGAAGAAATTACCTATTTTAGGTCTAGTAATAGATACAAAGTATTTAATGATTGATCTCAGAATAACTGAGATTTTCTCAAACATATTATTTTAACCCGAAGGGAATTGCAAAGATAGTCCTACAAAATAATTATACAAACTGGGTAGTTCATTTAATGTTTATAAATGTAGGATCTACATTCTTTAGTCATAAAATATTTATATAATTTTCAACTATCTAGTGTAATTTGATCATTTTAAAGTTATAAATTGTAAGCCATTAATTTTGTTTAAAAGGAAACAACAAAGAAACATATTAAAAAAATTAATGTAAAGAAAACGGGTTAATTATTTCCCTTCAAGTAAGTTCAAGTAAATTCTCCAAATTTGATGCTAGTGATACCAAGCTCGTTAATTGTTTTAATATAACTAGTGTACTTCTGAAAATGCTAATTTATCTTAATTTGCCTTAAATTGGGGAAAAAGTTAAATGTTTTGAAATTGATTTCACGAAAAGATATGCCCAGTCTCAAAGCAAATCCATTCCAGTTGCCCAACACTTCAAGTACTTTTGGACCCAGTCTTGTAAATGGAAGTTTAACTCACTAAAACGTGTCGCCAAGTCATAGGCCTACAGAAACATTGGCTTCAACAGTCAGTTCTCCTCATTCAATAACGGAATTTTTTTTCCATTAAGATACATTTTAATTGCTTCCAGACAAGAAAATAATCCATTCAAGACTTTACCTATACTCTGTATGACTTTCTTCTAGAAGAGACTTGAGAAACTATACAATTGACTATCTTAACAATAGATTCAATCACAGATTGCAAGTCCAATGATGGGAGCTTTGCATACAAAGATTCCTGAATTGAAACAGTCGACGTCCATGTAGTTCGCCATGAAGCACCCACTAATTATGCAGACATACGTTTTTTTCCGCTTGCATTAAACAATATTCTTGGCGGTCTTTCGCGTGCAACGGAAAAAAAAATCGTTCTGTATCCCGTTGGACCAAATTGATCCATAGGGCTGGTGAAGAAACGTTTGCACCAGTTTCTGTGGCCACGGCATACGAGGGGATTATGTGGCGAGCACAATGCCCAGCCGCCCTTACTTTACCCCAACTAATGTCAGGTCCTATGATCAGTTTGGTCCGAAGTGTACTTTACTTTTAATGTCAGGTATCCATCATAGCTGGGTAAACTCAGGGACCCTCTAGACCCGAGAACACATCCTAACCGTCACCAGGACTTGAAACCAGGACTTTCGGCAGCCTACGCCTGCCAAACGCGCCACCGTGTCCCTACATCTGCCATAACCATGGCTAAAAAAGAGTTTGAAACGGATGGAAGATAGGAAACATCCCTGGTTTAATTTAAACCAGTTTTCTATTTTACTAATAAAATTATATTATAGATCTAGTGCTCATTGGGTTTTTTTTTACAGGCTTATGTCGAATGATGATTTCTATGAAGTTTGCGTTGATATTAAATGTGTACATGGTTGCTCATAACACCGCGAGCCACACTCGCTGTCAAACATTTTTTCAAAAGTCTTTGAAGACTTGAAAGAGATTTCTAAGGTGCTGAATATTTTTCTCACATAGCACACGTGTACCGGTACGTACGCAGAACTTGAAGATTTGTTGTGCCTCTTCCTGTTTTTGCCACATTTTTTTAAATTATTAAATCTAAATCTAATCTTACATTAGATAGGTTTAAATGAAGTTATATAAGCTTACTACTTATTACTAGTACTAGCCTATAAGGCCTATATAATATATATAATCCTATTGAATCCTATATATTTAGCCTATAGAGAAATTACACAATCAATGCAGCGAATGGTCATTGTCCCGGTATTGTGGCAAACGTGTTGGCTTTAAGATAATTTTCTATTGAGAAGCCACCGAAAAGCCAGAAAAACAAATGATGGAAAAAAAATATAATTAATAATTAAAAACAAAACGATACCAAAACGGTAAACAACGGTAAATGTGATGTTGGCAACTCTAAATCAATACTTTATCAGACTAGTAGTACGGTAGATTTATTGATTTATCTCTAACTTTTTTTTTACTATTTAATATATAGGCCCTAGTCTATTATTGAAATGTTTTTAAAATAATGGTTTACTCTAAAAGCCTATAAAAAAAATATAGTTCATTTAAATTTTAAGAGCGTACTTTCAACTCCCGTGCAAATTCAAATAAATGTTTTTGAACACCTTCCACCTTTTTTTTGGTATTGCCAACTTTCTTTCACAACTATTTCTGCGCATGTGCTCTGACCCAAAGTACAAGTGCCTTGACCTCAGTGCCATGTTTATGACGTCACATTAATGTGTACATGGGAGAAAATTCATTGTTTGCAGAGATTTTAACTGGATTGTCTAAAAATTTCAAAACATTTTATCGTGTTTTGCTAAGTGCAGTCACTTACAATGGCGGATGATACCGACGTTGGAAGGAAATTGGTAATTCTTTGTTACTCTTATATTTTACTGATTTTCCGATTTGCAATGTGTCGAAGAGAGGGTTCGATAAATAATGCAGAGTACAATGGTCAATGGTAACAAAAAGTAGTAAAAAGTTTGGAACGTGACATTTCGCACACTTTCGAAAAAAATGTTTTCTGATCAATTACACTGACGACACTGTCACTGTGCTAAGCTAATATGATATATGATAATATGGTTATTATTGAAATGAGATAAAAGGCTTAATGATAAGTTAATACGGGGAAATGCATTACATTTATAGAGACATATATTCAATATTGGCAATATTGCCATCATTCTGATCTGATTTTAAATTTTATTTAGACTAAGACTTAGAACACTTCCCCATCCTTTCAGCCACAGCCCATACTCAAATAGTAAATACTAGCATAAATTCATAAATATCCTATAGAGTCCTATATGATATGTATATAGCCTACGTTTAGTATAGACAGTGATATTATAGTAGAGTATCTGTAGACTATTGACTAGACTAGTGACTAGGCCTATTGACTATTGAATTGACTATTGAGATTACCTTAATATGCTAAAAAAGCTCATACTCATAGACTCATAGTCATAGTTTTTCCAAGCTATAGGGTCACTATTCTATAGGCCTATACTTAATTGAATATACTATAGGCCATAGGCCTACTTAATATTAATACTATTAGGCCTATATTATATATAGCCTAGCAACATTCTTATACTTTTATTTTTTTTACTTGTAAACTTATACTTATAGTTGTAATAGGCCTAATGCCTAAAAATTATAGTAAAAAAAACAACAACTTCCATTGACAACATTGGTCATAAGTTACACTAAGTCTTAAAACTTAGTCTTAAGTTAGTGACTAGTCTGTCTTTTACTTTTACTCTTTAAATTAAAAAAAACAACATAAATAGGCCTACAAACTTTGCAACTTAATAGGTAGGCCTATAGTAGTATAAAGTCAAGTATGGTAAGACTTTATACTTTATAATACTATCTAACTAAATTTTCAATAAACTTGTTAAGTATTAGGCCTATAATAGGCTATATAATTCTATCATAAAAGCTGTTTAAATTAATAGGCCCTAATTGGTGGTAATAATTATAATAATAGACCAAATCAATATAATATATTGAAAACCAATAAAACTACTGAAACCAATAGTTAATAGTTCAATTTTAAATTGAATTTGTATGTTTTTATTATTATAAAAGAAAAACTGTAAACCCCTACTACACTGTAGCATTTTTAGTATTTTTAGCATAAAGTTTGTAAAAAGAAATGTACAATAAACAGCAATGTAGAAGAGTTAAAAGGAAATGTTTATAAAGTTCTTCAGGCATGTGAATCAGAGTGAACTCCAGGCTTATTTTATGTTTATGATGAGAAAACAAGGAAGTGCCTAGATAGATAACAATACATCACTTTTTCCCCACAACAAGTAGCCATGGTGTTCTCTCAGGAACATGCTTGGTTTACCATTCTAATTGTATCAGGTTTGAATCCAGGCTAACTCTAGAGCTGTTTTGCGGGACCGAAGTTTGTCACTCTAAGTCTATTTACCTCAAAGGCACCCAGTAAAAGTATAGGAAGTTAGTCGTTCTTATGGCCAAACATACTCTTGTAAGCTGTAGCCACGGAAACTAGCGAAGGCTGCTTTACTTGCGACATTGTCCGTATGTTCTAAAAGGGATACATTACTTATTTATACTCATATTACTCAGTAACCAAAAAAGCCAACCTATTATCAAAGACTTGCTCCCATGACTTGAGTTAATCCTGTATATCCCCATAGGAGCATATGGTCGTAACTACACTTCTCCATCGGTCTAAGTGTTGGACGGCTCCCTTCAGCTGTGTGTCAGTGTGAGGCCAACAGTACAGCCTTTGCCTCACTTACGACCGACCTCCTCCAAGTCTGCTCGACCCCCATAAATGATTTAATTTTTTTCCTAATGCACTCCATAGAGAACGAAAGAGAGGAAAAAATACATTGACCAGGAGATAGACGAGGATGACATTGATGGGCGTAGGATGTACAGCGTTGAAGAGAAACTGGTGTGTGACAAATTCAATGCAGACCTGGTCCAGGAGATGAAAGGCTCAGGTGAGTTGTGTGGGGGAGTCTGTTTCTCAGCATTTGCAAGCTCACCCAGGTGAGTTGTGCAGGGGAATCTTTTTCTCAGCATTTGCAGGCTCACCCAGGTGAGTTGTGCAGGGGAATCTTTTTCTCAGCATTTGCAGGCTCACCCAGGTGAGTTGTGCAGGGGAATCTTTTTCTCAGCATTTGCAAGCTCACCCAGGTGAGCTGTGTGTGGAGGAATCTTTTTCTCAGCATTTGCAAGCTCACCCAGGTGAGCTGTGTGTGGAGGAATCTTTTTCTCAGCATTTGCAAGCTCACCCAGGTGAGCTGTGTGTGGAGGAATCTTTTTCTCAGCATTTGCAAGCTCACCCAGGTGAGCTGTGTGTGGAGGAATCTTTTTCTCAGCATTTGCAAGCTCACCCAGTCTGTACAAATAAAACAGAACTGTGTTTTTAATAAAGTTAACATTTGTTTGTTTTGTATTGTTTTAGAATTTACAATGGAGTGGATGCAAAGAAATGGATTGGTTCGGCCCATTGTTTTCTTAGATAAGACCGGTCTGGGTCTCAGGTAAACCTTTATATAATTTGTCATGCTCGTCAAAATGATATGGAAAAGATGGTCAATTAGTTTTAATTTCTATAAATTGTGTTCTCTTTTTTTTTTAAATCTTTACTGTCTCTCATGTTGTATGTATATAACTCTGGTTGTCCTACGCTCATATGCCAGGGATGCAACAGATTGTGTCTCTCGCAAATTGGACCCCAGAGCCACAGCTGAGGCACGGAAATTATATATGTTGATTTGACCTCTTTAATCGAGGTTCTCTTATATAATTACTTCAAACAGTCCATTAAATAAATGTCAGTGTTTTAGTTAGGACAAAGTTTATGTGTGTAAACAAATTTTGTAGCTAAATAATTGCAGTTTTTTTTTATTGTTCTAGCATTTTAAAATTATTTTTTTTTGTTGTTAAATAGAAAAATTTAATGATGCCTTTTTTTTTTTCTTTTTCAGAGTACCCAGTGAAAATTTCAAAGTTAGCGATGTCAAGCAGTGTGTTGGTAAAAAAAAACTCGGGCTATAATTTTTTCTTTAGACTTAGTGCAACATTGCATTTAATTTGTCTTAAAATTATTGTAATTCTTAAACAGGTTCTGTTTTTAAAAACGAACTGTTTTTTTCATTTTCACAGGCAGTCGAAGGATATTGGATGTGATGGATGTGAACACACAGAAAGCCATGGAGATGTCCATGAAAGACTGGGTCAAGTACTATGAAAATCCAGACAGGGATCGTCTCCTGAATGTCATCAGCTTAGAGTTCTGTCACACTCGTCTGGAAAACTACGTGGAATCTCCAACTCTGGTTAGTCTCTTTTTAGTTTACTTATTTCTGGTGAATAATTATCAGGTTATGATGTAAATGTTTTTAAAACATGAAAGCATCATAGCTATTAGTAGTGGGAAGCGTGAAGACATAATTTAACATTCTATACTTGATATAGACACTTTATTAGATATAACTAGTTGGCCCCCATACATTTTTTTTTTAACTATAAAGATTTAAATAACATTACATGTTTTACTAAAGGCACCTTTGAGATAAAAAAAAAATACATGCATAATCTAGGTTAAATTTGAATGTTTAAAATTGAATGTGGACAGTTTAGAATTGAATGTGGACAGTTTAGAATTGAATGTGGACAGTTTAGAATTGAATGTGGACAGTTTAGAATTGAATGTGGACAGATTAGACTTGAATGTGGACAGTTTAGAATTGAATGTGGACAGTTTAGAATTGAATGTGGACAGTTTAGAATTGAATGTGGACAGTTTAGAATTGAATGTGGACAGTTTAGAATTGAATGTGGACAGTTTAGAATTGAATGTGGACAGTTTAGAATTGAATGTGGACAGATTAGACTTGAATGTGGACAGTTTAGAATTGAATGTGGACAGATTAGAATTGAATGTGGACAGTTTAGAATTGAATGTGGACAGTTTAGAATTGAATGTGGACAGTTTAGAATTGAATGTGGACAGTTTAGAATTGAATGTGGACAGTTTAGAATTGAATGTGGACAGTTTAGAATTGAATGTGGACAGTTTAGAATTGAATATGGACAGCTTAGAATTGAATGTGGACAGATTAGACTTGAATGTGGACAGTTTAGAATTGAATGTGGACAGTTTAGAATTGAATGTGGACAGTTTAGAATTGAATGTGGACAGTTTAGACTTGAATGTGGACAGATTAGACTTGAATGTAGACAGTTTAGAATTGAATGTGGACAGTTTAGAATTGAATGTGGACAGTTTAGAATTGAATGTGGACAGTTTAGACGAATGTGGACAGTTTAGAATTGAATGTGGACAGTTTAGAATTGAATGTGGACAGTTTAGAATTGAATGTGGACAGTTTAGAATTGAATGTGGACAGTTAAGAATTGAATGTGGACAGATTAGAATTGAATGTGGACAGATTATAATTGAATGTGGACAGTTTAGAATTGAATGTGGACAGTTAAGAATTGAATGTGGACAGATTAGAATTGAATGTGGACAGATTATAATTGAATGTGGACAGTTTAGAATTGAATGTGGACAGATTAGACTTGAATGTGGACAGTTTAGACTTGAATGTGGACAGTTTAGACTTGAATGTGGACAGTTTAGAATTGAATGTGGACAGTTTAGAATTGAATGTGGACAGTTTAGAATTGAATGCGGACAGTTTAGACTTGAATGTGGACAGATTAGACTTGAATGTGGACTTTTTAGAATTGAATGTGGACAGTTTAGAAAGGCCTGCAAGGAATCCTGGTGTATATATTTTAAGTACTTCATTGAATGTTTGACAGGTTCGACAAGTTGATTGGGTAGACAGAGCTTGGCCAAGACACCTGAAAGAGTGCCAGACTGAGTCTACAAATGTCATTGAGAAGATGAAGTATCCTAAAGTTCAAAAGTAATTTATTAGTTAAAACGTTCAATTCATTTAAACAATGCCAGCTACTTCTCATTATCAAATAAACATAAATTTTGTCATGTATTCTAGCTATAAAACTAGTGTCATACATAAGTGCTCTCTGTGGATACATTAACACAGGGGTCGGCAACCTTTTGATAATAGTTTGCCAAAGTAGGATTTCTAATTCATTAAACGTGCCCACAACCTTAAAGTCGTCTTTTCCTGTTTTTGTAGATGAGGCATGAATTATTGCCTTCTGGGTTTTTTCTGCATGCCTTGCCTAGTCTGGCACTCCGTGGGCAAGTCAGAAAATCATTAGCAAGGCTAAAGCGCTATACAATCATTATTAGTCTCCTTGATAATTTGTATGATATGGTTTTAATTTTCTTCTTTTATAGTCATTGTTTATTTATAGAAAATTTAAGCTTCGAGCATCTATAACTATATAACTAGTTATATGATCATAATGTATTTGTTGTTTTGTTTTTCTATTCAGATATTGTCTAATGAGTGTGGCTGGCTGCTATACAGATTTCCATATAGACTTTGGTGGCACATCAGTCTGGTACCACATTCTGCATGGAGAAAAGGTTTCTAGTTGTGGCATCTTTTGTTACTTTTGTGAACGTGTACCTTTAGTATGAGCAGTACAATAAAAAGTTCAACCTTAATTCAGCAGTTATTACATTGCAATAGTAGTTTCCATCAGAGTTAGTTGGGGGCATGGTGGTCTAGCAGCATCAGGCTTAACAGACATATTGAGAGTTCGGGGGTTCAAATCCTGGTCAAGGCTAGAATTTATTTCCTGGTATCTGGAGGGTGTCCCTGAGTCTACCCAGTTACCTGACATTAGCTGTTGGGGTATAAAGGCGGCTGGGCATTGTGCTGGCAAAACAATCCCCTAAGCTGGTGAGCCTGCCCCATGGATCCAGTTGATTTAACTGTGGATACTTTTTTTTCCATAGCTAACTGTCAGAAAACTGTTTAACATATTTTGTTGTAGATATTTTGGCTGGCCCCGCCGTCACCCAAGAACATTGAGAGATACACAGAGTGGACCTTGTCGGCCAAGCAAGGGGAGACGTTTCTTGGCGACAGCCTGGAGCAGTGCCAGAGAATTGTCCTGTTTGCTGGAAACACTTTCATCATACCCTCTGGTGAGTGGCAGATTGTGATTATAATCACCTTAACTAAAGCTCTTTGTCTTCCTAACACAATCTATTCCTACAATGGTGGTTGCCTTAATAACAATTAAACATCTTACAGCACTGTTTTATTTTACTAATACATGCTATCCTTAATAAAGTGTTTGTCTTGCTAACATATTCACATGTTTGCAATCATATTCAATTCTGATAATAGTGTTTGTCTTGTCAACATATACAAGTCTTGCCAAAGTGTTTGTCTTTCTAATACATATGATTCTTGCTATAGCTTTTGTATGGCTAATACATGCAACTCTTACAAAAGTGTTTGTCCTGCAATCATATTTAGTTCTTATTATATTGTTTGTCTTGCAAACATATTCAGTTCTTATTATATTGTTTGTCTTGCAAACATATTCAATTCTTACAATGGTCTTTGTCTTGTTAACATATATATATGATTCTTGCAAGAGTGCTTGTCTAGCTGACAATACTTCAATAGTGTTTATTTTGCTAAACTAACATATTCAATTCTTACAATAGTCATTGTTAACATATTATATGATTTTTACTAGAGTGCTTTTCTAGCTGACAATACTTCAACAGTGTATCTTGCTAACATATTAAATTCTGACAAATAGTCTTTGTTAACATATATGATTCTAGCAAGAGTGCTTGTCTAGCTGACAATAGTGTTTAACTTACATGTTCTGTTTTTACAGTAGTGTTTGTCTTGTTAACACATAGGCTGCTCTATTGCTTGTTCTGCAGGTTGGATTCATGCTGTGTACACACCGAAAGATTCCCTAGTGTTTGGCGGCAACTTCTTGCACAGTTTCAACATAGAGAATCAGCTCCTGGTCTCTCGTATTGAGGATAAAACATACGTGAGCCCAAACTTTTTTAAATTTGATATTTTGATATTGAGCTAAATTATTTATTAAAAAAAAACAACTTTAATAAACATCAAAATGAGATATTTTGGAGTATTGAAGTTGCATTCTAACTCACAGTATGAGAAAGGACAAAGAAAGACCACTTAGTATTTATAGTTTTATAGCTTCCTAAGTTATCTTCACATAATATGATTGTGTTGAAGGTATTATCATGTTAAAGGTATTCATTTTGCTCATCTCACAGGTTCCCTCTAAGTTCCGGTATCCATTTTTCTCTGAAATCATGTGGTATGTTGTGGACCGCTACATCAGCTGCCTGACGGGGCACACCTACCTTGCATCGTGTGAGAAAGACGAAGTTGATGAGGACGATCAAGGTCTCATCCAGGTGGATGAGGACTCTAGGCCACCTTCGCGGAACCCAGACTCCAGGCCTCCGTCTCGTGCGATGGATGACAGTATGGATTCTAAGGTTTAAGAGCGATTCTTTGAAATAATTTTTGTTTGTTTTAGTTTTTACATACCTTCATCAAAAAAAAAATTTAATACCTTTTTTAATGATAAATTTTGTTAAAAGATGAAAGCAGATAGTGGAGAAGATGCACCGAAACTGTCTAAGAGCGTGACCATTGAACTGACCCGCATCGACCAGGCACTGAAACGGTCCCAGAGTGAAGATGATAATCAGCAGCCCTTGACCAAGCCGAGGGTCCCCAGGAAGGCGGTGTCGGACTCGAACACTTCCTGGGAGGGCGGAGGCAGGAAATGGATTTACTTGACGCAGACCGAGCTGCGCGGCATGCGGCAGCTGGTGGACTACCTCCAGGGGCTCATGGCCTTGCCCCACAGCAAACGGGGGATCCCCAGGGAGCTACTAGAACCTGATGCTGCTCTTAGAGAAATAAGGGTAAGACCAATAGGTTTTACAGCTCCCCTAAGGCATAAGCAAAGTAATATTTAAACAAGGCTCATATGGGCTGAGAAATTAAAAAAAAATATGATTTTTTCAAGTTGGGTAAAGTTTGTACATTTTTGTACAATGGACAAAACAATGTGAACAACAGGATTTAGTTCAGGAGTGATTAAGTTCCTTTTTTTTTCTAAAGTAATTTTATGGGTAAAGCTACAAATATTTTATAGGACTTTATTTACACTACACATTTGGTTTAGGTCAGTTTGTTGAAGTTTTTTTGGGGGAGGGGGAAGTGATTAAAGTTATTGTAACCTTAGAAATGTTGAACTCATGTCAAGTACAGCAACATTAAAATGGAGAAGGCACTAATATCCACAACTAATATTTCAATTTAGAATGCCTTTTATTTATCACTGGCAAAATATTGATGTTTTACACATACAGATATAAATTGTGTAAATTTTTGTGATGCTTGGGAAAAGTTAGAGAATAGCTAGTAGGGAATTTTGTAAGTAACAACCCTGTAGTTAAATAATGCTTTACTGCATGCCAATAAATCCCATTAACAGTGATTCACCTTTTTGTTTTCTAAACCTGGCGTTAACTTGTTTTCTTTTCTTCTGTGAAATATTCAACCATTTTATCATTATTGTAAGAACTGTAATTGAAATGAAATATTTGTTTTCCTCAGCAAATTCTTGAAGATCATAAAAATGATGACCCTGAGTTGGCAGCGACTGGAGATCCTGTCATTGGTTGGCCAGAGTCAGCTAAAGTAAGTTTTATATGTCATCATTTGTGAAAATCAATTAATGAGCATCAAGAATGATTTTTGTGTAAAGACAGTGTATGTTTAGGAAGAATCATATTGATGAAAACATATTGAAATGATATGTATATATTTAATATATCAATATATATATTCTTGCATGTATATTTCCTACTTGTCAAAACTATTATTTAAACCTTCTACTATCAGCCCAATATATTTGGCATTGATGGCACAAGTACTGACTTACTTTATCATTAAATCTCAGAGTCCCAAATTATTTCTCACTTGTCAATGCCAGCATTTGACAACAATTGCAACGCTGCACACACAAAAATCAGAATCTGGTCAATTTAAAAAGCCAATGAAAAGTGTTTTATTCCTCAACTCTGGAATGAACAAAGGCAACATCATTATTTTATGTGTTTGAAATAAATACTTGTGTAATCTTGTAGGTGGGGAATAGAGGTCTTTGGAACATAATCGGCTAATGGAAATATAATAATGCAAAAGGTTTTACATGTGAAATGATAATATTAGTGAAAGACAACAACATATGATCTCAGATTGAAAACCCCATAAATTGTACGCCTTATTCTGACAAAAATATATGTTTGTGGTTGTTTTTAAGTATTTTTATTACTTTTTGTTGAATAGAAAAAGCAGCAGAAGCTGAAACTTGGCTACAAAACATTCAAAACAGCGAAGGCGGCTAAAGGAGCCAGCTCTGGTTCATCCTCCTCCATAAGAAGGCGCAGGACCAGGTGTAAGCAGTGCGAGGCCTGCACTAGGACAGAGTGTGGCGAATGCACCTTCTGCAAAGATATGAAAAAGTTTGGTGGGCCGGGCCGCATGAAGCAAACTTGCATCAGCCGGCAGTGCATGGCGGTGAGTCAATGGGTCACATGGTCTTGATGCACCAATGAAAGTTGTACATTTTGTTTATTCTATATCTGACTGACTGCAGAAGTGACAATCTTTGCTTTTATTATTGCCGGAATAGTTCATAAATACCTGTAGAATCAATCATCTTAGTTTAGTATTTTGTAAAAATTTTATAACAGCTGACAAAATTGATATTTAAAAGTATTTTGTGGGATAGCAGACATGCCTACCGTTCCGCTTTTGGCGCATTTGTTCCGCTTTTTCATTAAAGAACACACTTTGTTCCGCAGTTCCACTTTTTACTAGTTTTGTTACGCCAAATTGGAAAGTTTGGGTTTTTCATGTGTTGAAATATTGTCCGTGTCTAGGTTGATAAAACAAAGGCATTAATAAGGACACAATGCTATAATTATTATAACTCTGTTTTTTTTTTAAAGACACTCTGGGCCCTTCTAACGTTTTTTCCAGTATTAGGCATGTTGGGCAATGAATCTTCTTTTCTCTTACTGTATTGCTAAGATTTTGTGAAAATGTCTTGCCTCAGAAAGGTTAAATCTGATTTTGTGAAAATGTCTTGCCTCAGAAAGGTTAAATCTGATTTTGTGAAAATGTCTTGCCTCAGAAAGGTTAAATCTGATTTTGTGAAAATGTCTTGCCTCAGAAAGGTTAAATCTGATTTTGTGAAAATGTCTTGCCTCAGAAAGGTTAAATCTGATTTTGTGAAAATGTCTTGCCTCAGAAAGGTTAAATCTGATTTTGTGAAAATGTCTTGCCTCAGAAAGGTTAAATCTGATTTTGTGAAAATGTCTTGCCTCAGAAAGGTTAAATCTGATTTTGTGAAAATGTCTTGCCTCAGAAAGGTTAAATCTGATTTTGTGAAAATGTCTTGCCTCAGAAAGGTTAAATCTGATTTTGTGAAAATGTCTTGCCTCAGAAAGGTTAAATCTGATTTTGTGAAAATGTCTTGCCTCAGAAAGGTTAAATCTGATTTTGTGAAAATGTCTTGCCTCAGAAAGGTTAAATCTGATTTTGTGAAAATGTCTTGCCTCAGAAAGGTTAAATCTGATTTTGTGAAAATGTCTTGCCTCAGAAAGGTTAAATCTGATTTTGTGAAAATGTCTTGCCTCAGAAAGGTTAAATCTGATTTTGTGAAAATGTCTTGCCTCAGAAAGGTTAAATCTGATTTTGTGAAAATGTCTTGCCTCAGAAAGGTTAAATCTGATTTTGTGAAAATGTCTTGCCTCAGAAAGGTTAAATCTGATTTTGTGAAAATGTCTTGCCTCAGAAAGGTTAAATCTGATTTGTTCTAACTGTAAAAAAAAATTAAATAAAATTCAGGGTTATAGGAAGGAATTTTCTGAGGAGTTTATTCAGCAAAGAAAAACGTGTGAATTCAATGTTCTTTGTACTAGTTCTAGAGCCATTGCTTCTAAAATGGCCTGCCTATAGGCTATAGGCTATTGCCGCTATAAGGCCTACATTTTAAATAGTAAATAGATAGGTATGTTCCTCTTTTTTTTTTGTTATAAAAGATTGTTACATAAGGTGTGTTCCTCTTTTTTGTTAAAAAATCCTCTTTTTCATCAAGATTGTTCCTCTTTTTAGTCCTTGGGGTTAGGCATGTCTGGATAGGTTATTAATGTCGACAGAATTGATAATCTTCATTTTGTGGGACTGTTGTATAACTGCCTTAGGGAAAGGACGTTTGTGTTTTTTTGGGCTATGTCATTCATGCACCTCTAATGTCCAATTTAAATGTTCACAGCCAGTTTTACCCAGTTCATCAGTGTGCATGATTTGCAACCAGGAGGGTCAGCCCAACCCCAGCGACCCTGACGATATTGCTTGCTGCCTGATGGAGTGTGGTATTTGCTGGGAGATAGTCCACCCATCATGTTTGCAGAAAAAGTAAGTTTGTTCTAGTTCTGTCAATGTAAAACCCACTGACCTATGTAAATAATAGCTTTGGTCCAAGGAAACTATATTTTTTGATGCCAAAATCAAGTATGCTTTCACTTATCTATAAAATTTATTTCCTAAACATTGACTTCATTGATTTCAGTCATTTCATTTAAAGCGACTTAGACTTCCTTTGTAGCGTATAGATTTGTTCTAATTATAGGTGGTTTATTCTTATAATTCGCTTACGGTATATTGTTAAGTCAATTGTGTAGATGGTGTAATAAAATCTAGCCTCAATTTTCAAATATAAATTTATTATGGAGGTACTATCCATTCTATCTATAAATTAGTGGTAAAACCCAATAACTAATTGAAAATGGATGAAGAGTAAATACAGTTGGTCATATGTCATAGATCCACCAATCAAAGTTTACATTTGTTTATTGTCTAAAGGCCAATATATTGCATCTACCATATTTCCTCTTTATTGGGGGTAACAACAGTTTTTACTCTTATTTTGGGAACACTTATTTCAACAGTATATTGGAGCTGTCACTGTTACAAAAAAAAAATTATTGATATTGTTGCTAAAATCTGTGCACTGTCTGTTGCTAAGTCTGGTGTAGATATTATTGTTTGTCTATGATGTCTTAGTTTCTTTAATTAATTCAACAATAGTCACTCAACAATGAAATGAGTTGAAAAGTCTATAGTTGCATCAATAAAGTAGTTTAGAGAATAAGAAGATCATTGCCTTAAGCGAAAATGCAATTTTTTGTCACATTTTATGTATTAATTATAATGGTTTATAAATATTTATTATGAAATTCCTATTTGTGCTTAACAAATAGTGCTCATTGGTGGCACAGTGTGCTTACATTTCTATGTACTTGTTAGATATGAAAACTTGGACAATGAAGGTGCTGTGAATGAGGACTTGCCCAATAGCTGGGAGTGTTCTAAATGCTGTAATGAAGGCAAGCAGGGGCAACTGAAGGTAACAATTGTTTTCACTGTTGAATTTGCCAAAATGATGACGTAGTATTTTTAAACTGAGGAGAATGAGAGTTAAACTAAGGGGAGAGTACTATGTGTATATCTTAAACAGTTACTGTTCTTTCTTTTGAAATTAACTACCTGTTTTATCTTATAGCAATGGGAGCAGACCTTTAATGTTCTCACGTTTGCTAACATTTCAATAGTAAATTTGTATGATATTTGAGTAATAAATGTATACATTAAATTTGATCTTTAGGCCTAATCTTAATATATAAAAAGAGAAAGACCCTTAAAAAATTTCTTTTTTTTTTTAATTCAGTTGTTTATAACATATGTACCTATGTCTTCATGAATGATGAACTGAATGGTAAAAAATATGGAGAAATGTTTGGAACTGTGATTAATCTATTAATAATATGGATGTATATATATTGTTTTTAGTGTAAAAAAGGGTCATAGTTCATTGCGCTTTTGTAACATTTGATTAGTGAAAGTGTTCAGGATAGTAAGGATTGTTTTACTGAATTGGGACTTTAATGATTCTATCAGGTCATTAATGGTTGTATCAATTCAAATGTTACAAAAAGCAATGAACTATGACCCTTTTTTGGACATAATTGATTGTTGAATTTTTCTATCAGGAAAGTAATGATTGTATCAATTTAAAACCATATTTATGATTGTATCAAGGAAATTAATGAATGTATTCTGATATTAGGTCATTTCAATCTTTATTATTTTTTCTTTTTGTGTATATAAAAAGGATTTTGTTGATTTGACCTTTGAATGAAATCATTTCCCCACAGCCTCGAGTCAGACCTGGTTCAACAAAGAAAATCAAGCTAGAGGAGCACCGACTGTCTGCGGATAGTGACGGGCTCCCAGATGACGAACCCATGTCCCCGATCAGCCCAACAGAGGGCAAGAGGGTTGTTTCCAAGGAGGGTGCCAAGAATGGCTCCGGGGACGGCCCTTACGTCAAGGCGGAGCCCGGCGCCCCAAAGTGGACGCCGGCCTCAAAGAAAGCGGCGCTGCCCGACGTGAAAGTGAAAACGGAAGAAGGGGCCTTGCCGCCAGTGCACTCGATGACCCCTGCCCCTGGCAAGGAGGAGAGTCAGAAGAAGAAAAATGTTTCTCACTCTCACACTCCAGGGAGGGATCAGAAGAAAGTAATCAAGAAAGAAAAGGTAATGATGATGATGATTTATATAGCGCGCCTATCCATGCCTATCATGTAGTATCATGTAGAATGAATTCTTTTTTCTAAGCATAAACACTGAGCCTGTTTATACAAGTATTTCAAAGCCACACACTGGAGAAAATGTCAGAGTCACAACTTTTGTAGTTTTGTGTTATTCTAATGTTAACCCTTCCCGTACCGACCTACTTTCCTGCTTTGCATACCTTCAATGCCGGCCATTATTTTACTAATTACTCCCCACAGTCCAGACTTCATTTTAGAATGGCTGAGACATTGATAGGGTTCTGAAATTATTTTAATTTTTTTTTTGTTGGTAAAAAGTGCTAATACCATGTAGAGAGTAAATTGCTTGAAACATAAAAACTAACCTTATTAGAATAGTCAAATTCTAAAAATAATTGGATTTATGCCTAATATTAATTCATAAGAAAACATTTCACCAAAACATAGATCCATTGTAGCGGAAGGTAAATTACTATCGACCATTAGAACCGAACTTTTACAATAGGTAAAAGTTTGTGTTCATATTGTAATACATAATATTTATGTGTTCATATTGTAATACATAATATTTATGTGTTCATATTATAAAATTATTGTTTATGTGTTCATATTGTAATATATAATATGTATGTGTTCATATTGTAATACATAATATTTATGTGTTCATATTGTAATACATAATATTTATGTGTTCATATTGTAATACATAATATTTATGTGTTCATATTATAAAATATATTGTTTATGTGTATAAGTAAGAAAAAAATTCATAATTATTTATTGTGTTAGGTGGCTGCAAACAAAGCTTACTATAGGCAAAATTCGCCCCCCCCCCCCCCCAACCACCACCACCACCACCACTGAATAGCTTTTGTCAATTGTCGATGCGGTCCTACGCACAAAAAGTTTGTCCACCCTTGATCACGCCAAAAACTTTTTTTTCTACTTGGATATAAATTCCAGTGTAGAGTTGTTTTTTTTTTTATAGTTCTTTACTTTTTCACACCTCAGTCCTTGCTATTGACAACTTCACTGAGGATGTCAGACTAATTTGTTCGTCTAATTCTTAAGGAGTTTTTTTTTGTTTTGTTCTGTGTATTGGCAGAGCTCTGCTCCTGATTCACCGCCAAGTTCCGACAGCGCTTCCCGGCACCCTCGCAAGCGTCCCTCCTCCACCCCAGGCAGCAGCGAAGAGAAGGCCAGCAGCTCCTCGGCCGAGCTTGGAGGAGGCAAGAGGCCCAAAAGAGAGGTAGTTGTCCCTCGCAGATTTTTAGATTGATCACTTTATGACTGTGACATGACCGATGACCTTTCACCCATGCTTTTTTTTTCCAATACATTTGTTTACTTTCCGTATGTGTTATGGGTCATCAAAACTATATTACACAACTGTTATATTTAGACATGTCACTAATCTCTCACCCACAATTGTTGTTAATATTTACACATGAAAATGTGCTTATAATTTTGTGTTTTGGAAAATTTTATTTCAAAATATATCCTTTGTCCTTTTTTGTGTATGTTTTTATTTTCTTGGCTTATTTTGTCGATGCATGGCAATCTATCCCAATAATTACTCTGCAAATGTAGTGTTCAGTTTTACGGAGTTGTCATTTTTCTCTGACTTCGTCAAAACAAAACTCCTCGTTGAGACTTGAAACAAATTTTTTAATTGTTTACTTTCTTTTTGTTTTACTTTGCTTTTATCTACGTATGTTTTGCAATTTTGTAGCTAATTTACCTGTCACTGGAAACATTTTTATATATATTTAAAAAAAACTATTATATAAATTCATAATAAGTCAAATATATTTTTAGCGGACATGAAATATTCAATGTTGTTATTCTTTTTAAAAACCTATATCTCAGGAAACCATTAGAGCAATGTAAATATGAATCATTGATCATCACTTAACATTCACCTCAATATATATAACTTGAAATATATATTTATGTTCGTGTTTTCAAAAACTATTTTTTTTCTTTTTTTCCAATGATTTTAAAAGAAAACAAAAAAACAAACAGCGACAACAAAAAACAAACTAGAAATATGCAACATTTTAAATTTTTGTCCCCCATGTTATTGTGACACAAATTTATTAATGAGCACAGTATCGGCTGGCAGGGGTCCTTTGTTTATTGAGGTGCCCACATACCCCCTTGTTCCCCCCATCCCTCCACTCCCACCACTGCTTAATAAAGATGCCTATTCCCTAAATGAAAACTGTGCTGTTGTATGTCCTAGACATTGATCCAGTCTTGGCTTGTTTTTTTTTTTTATTACTGCAATGACTGCAGAAAAATTGTTGACTGGATCTGTTGAAGATTGTTTATACTCTTGAACAAAATTGTTGGAATCATCTTTGCTTTGTTTGGAATATGTTTTAGAGAGTACATTTGTATACATAGATTGTTCCCTTGATGTAGGATATATAGTAGGGTGTCCCAAAAATGCTCGAAAAAATTATTTTTTTTAATCTTTGGTGTCTCACCCCCTGAAATGTGTCTCTTGGGTACAATGAGTGAATTGGTGAAGTTGTAGCTCATTTGAACAACATTTAGAGGTCCCCCAAGAGCTTTGAAAATTCCAGTATTAGGCCAACATAAAAATCCAGACGATTCGTGGCTCAAATAACTTGCAGTTTTTGCATGCCATATATGAATAAAATGAAGTTTAAGTATACTTATATTTAACTCATTGCTACCATTAACCAGAGTTGAAATAGTGTGATTCTTAATTAGAAAATGTAATAAATGCGAGAAAACATAAAATACCTAATGTGCAAAACTTGTGCATATTTTTTGAAGATTTGATTGTTTTAAACTAAGCATGCTAAATTGTCAGGCTAGAAACAATTATGAAATTTTTCTTTACCATACTTGTTATTATTTGCTGCAGTGCTATTGTCACATGACCAAGGTGGTCATCTTGTTTTAAGTTTGCAAGACACCACATGGCATTGTTTTTAAACAACTGTTTTTAAACTAGTATTTTAAATAATACAACAAAATAAAAGAAACAAGAAATATACTACAAGTTGGTAACTTAGTTCATTAATTTTCACTAGTAATAATAAATAATTAATTAAATATCAATAAATTATTTATAATTAAAAACTAAGGCTAAGTATACTAAAATATTTAAATAGTAGAAGTGCTGCTACACTGCAGTCAGTCACTGCTACTAGTCTACTAAGTCTGCTTAGTCTAGTGCTATAAAACTACTTAACAAGCTGTGATTATTACCTAATATAAAATCAATGTGATGTATATTATTTTCTTAAGGTATGGCTGTGGCAGCTGCTAAATCTAAAATAACGAGAAGCAATAATAACATCTGGCTTATCGGTTTTCCAAAAGAAACTATATCAGGTGCTCGCCTCCCTTCGGGCCTCGATGTCATGAAAAATTTTGTATATTATCACCGTCAACAGAAGCTAAACATCAATACAGCTGCACAGCAAGTACATGATCAACTGTTGCCCTTCTGGGTGAAATCACGACTGCCTGTACGACAAAAGCAGCACATCCTACAGAAGATCAAAGATCTGTATGCAGAACAAGTTTGTTTGATGAAGCACCGTAAGCGTAACAACTCAACCGATCAAATGAACCAAAAAGAATACACCGAGAAGTTGAGTAATCTTTTTGACATTAGCCATGCCAACTCTGAACAGCTGATTAAAAATGATGAAGACAGGCAGTTTTTGAAGTTGCAACGAGAATCAAGAACAGGATCAATTGGATCTGTGGACAAAAGGCTTGTTGCTAAAGAAAAACGAGTTGCTGAGCGTCAGAAACAATTTATCAGGGATGTTGTTGAGGCAGCAAAAGATGCTACATCACAGTGCCGTCACCATGGGTTACCATCAGGTTCAAGTGTAGAGTCAGCAGTAGACATAGAACAGCAACTGGATGTAGGTGGTTCTGACAGTGACACAGACACACATTCAATGACATCATCCATTTGTCGGGATTCCAGTGACGATGCAGAACCTGATGAAGAATTTGTCATCCAATCAGCATCCTCAAGCAAAACAAATTCTGCAACACGACATGGCAGACGAAGCATCATATCACCAAAAGTTGCTGCAGTGCTGGACAGAACGAACACCAGCATTAGAAAATCAACAATGATACTTGCATCCGCATTCAACGAAGCTGGTGTTCCGACATCTGACACAGTATTTTCCAAGAGCACAATGCATCGTCATCGCAAGCTTCGTCGTCAACAAGCTGCAGCACGTATAAAAGAAGACTATATTCCCTCAAAATCAATTGTTCATTGGGATGGTAAGCTATTGCCCGATGTTACCGGAGAGGTTACCAACAACGTCGATCGATTACCTGTCCTGCTCTCATCACTTGTCGATGGCACTACAAAGCTTCTTGGTGTTCCCAAGTTAGCATCCGAGTCAGGACGGGCAGCTGCTGATGCAGTATATGAACATATCAAATCGTGGAAGTGCGAATCTATGGTCATCGGCATGTGCTTCGACACTACGGCTTCCAATACTGGAAGACTCAATGGAGCTTGCAATCTGTTAGAAGTAGCCCTGGGACGTAATCTATTATGGATGGCATGCCGTCATCATATGTTGGAAGTACTACTTTCCAATGCATTTAATGTTTGTCTTGGACCATCCACTGGACCAGAGATTTTGTTTTTTAAGAGGTTTCGAGAAAAATGGCCAGAATTAAACCACACACCCGAAGCCAGATCCGCCCCTTTGATAATCGTGTCCGATTCGATTAAAGAATTTATCAAATGTCAACTTGAGGTCAGTCATTCACGTGATGATTATTTGGAATTTCTTCTGCTTGCTGCACAAATGGTTGGGTTGGAGGTTGATGTCAGCATTCGCAGACCTGGTGCCCTACATAGGGCAAGGTGGATGGCGAAAGCAATCTATGCATTGAAAATCGAACTATTGTTTGCAGGCAACGAAACCATCTTTCAGTTAACAGCTCGAGAATTACAAGGTATTCAGCGCTTTAATCGGTTTACCATAGGTGTTTATCTTCAATCATGGTTTTCATGCAGGCTCACCGCAGATGCACCTGTGAATGATATCTTGTTGATACAGCGTTTATACGAATATGATGATGCTGTTCTTCGATCGACTGGATTGAAAATGATGGTGCGTCACTCGTGGTACTTGAGTCCGGAACTGTCGACGCTTGCGTTATTTTCAACCCTTTTGTCGGACAAAGAAAAAACTGACCTTGTTCGGACAATGCAATTAGAACGTGGACCGCATCTCATAAAAACACTACCAAAAAGTGTTGTTGATTTGCGTGCTTCTACCACATTTTTTGAAACATCCAACATTGATGCCAGTTTTCTAGATGTTCCTGTTGAAGCATGGTCAGATACACCATCTTTTAAAGTTGCAGCAGATTTAGTAAAGAATCTGGCTTGTATCAATGACTCTGCAGAGCGAGGTGTAGCACTGATACAAAATTTCAATGACAGTATCACCAAGGACGAAGAACAAAAACAATTTTTGCTCCAAGTGGTTGACAAACATCGGAAAAATTTTGCAGAGTGTAATCGTGAACAGCTGGCTAAAATTTAAATTTGAAGAACTTTTTTAAATTTTTGTCTACCCTACATTACAAAGTACAAGATAAATATTAGGAATGCTCAATTGCATTGCTTATTATTATTTTTCAAGCAGATTGACATTCTTTCAAGAATTAACTTGACAAAATGAATAAAACTTTGTTTTTCATAATTTTTTACTTAAATTTCAAATAAAAAAATATAAACCATTCAAGATTTATATATTTTGTTTCATTTAATATTATAAACAATACTAAGCATCAATTTGTTATTTAATATATCAGTTTCGCATATAATGCAACATTAACGCTGTATTAGATTTGACCGCGAATGATTTTACACCAAAATATGGAACTTTGAACCTCTTGGGGGACCTCTAAACATTGTCCAAATGAGCTGAAATTTTGCAGGTTAACTACTGTTACCATACAGACATATTCTGTGGGGTGAGACATCAACATTTCAAAACTTCATTTTTTTGGGACACCCTAATATATAGATTGCTCATGAAATGGTTTACTGTGGAGATTGATGCTCCTCAATTTCTGATGGAGGTATATTGCAAATCCTTATTTATAGATGAGTGGTGGATATGTTATTATTTAATTATTAACTGGAATCATATCATTACTATATGGGGAAGACTAATATATCTTTATTAAAGCTAAAATTAGTACAATGCAAAACAGCAATTAGGCTTGAAGAAGCTGTGTAGTTATAAAAAAAAAAGTATTGTTTTTTGAACACTTTCTGTTTCTAATCTTCACAACTTTTGTGGCAATTAGTAATTAGCAATCTATATATTTTACATAACCTGATCATTCCTTTTCTTGCCATTTTGACCCTTTGTGAGCCATTTTTTTCTTGAAAAAGCTAATTCAGCAAAGTATTTGAAATCCTGTTATTTAATTTTATATCTTTCACGTTAAAGAATAAAGAATGTTTTCCAGCCTCCAGTAGCTGGCTAGTCCCGGCTAGTCCTGCGGGTTAGTTCACAGAACTGTCAACAAAACCTGCGGGTTAGTTCACAGAACTGTCAACAAAACCTGCGGGTTAGTTCACAGAACTGTCAACAAAACCTGCGGGTTAGTTCACAGAACTGTCAACAAAACCTGCGGGTTAGTTCACAGAACTGTCAACAAAACCTGCGGGTTAGTTCACAGAACTGTCACTAAAACTGCCCAGGTTCTAGCCTGCCGCCCTGCAGAAGTTTTGGGCATAGTGGACGTAATAATTTACTATCTGGAAGGATACATTGGCTTTTACTATTATTCTTTGTCACTGGTTATTATCTAGGGAGATTCGATCAATTCTCTTGTCTTTAGTTGTATGCAGCACTTTACTTCTGGTCCAAGAGTGGCCCGCCACCAGAAACTGTGACCCCCCCACACACACTGGCCAAAGTTGGCCCCTCACTGGCCACATTATATGCCCCCTTTTGTCTAATTGATCTCAGGACAGCTGTTCACAAACTGTCTCATTTCTTATTCTCCCGAGTGTGTGTGTGCGCTGAGCTTGTGTGTGTGTGTGTTTTTGTGTGGATTTGATCAGCAATGGAGGAATAATTTCATTAACTTTAGGGGGATTTTTAGCCTCATTGAATAATTAACCTTTCCATTTCAGCCAATGGCAGCTTCCTGTGAAAAATGTGCTAGTTTTTATTTTGTAATATGTATTTTTGGTTTACTGGTAATATATTATAAATATAAACTTGTAGTCAAATGTTGAGTGGTCTTCTAACTACCGTAGTTAAAAAGACGTTTAGTTAACTACTGACCTAAAAAATAGTTGTATAGACATTTGTAAACCACTGACATGAATCATAAATTTAGAGACATTTTGTTGACTAATGACCAAATCAATAGTTAAGAGACAATTTGTTAACTAGGACCTAAATAATAGGGTTGTCAACGAGACATTTTGTTAACTAATGACCAAATCAATAGTTAAGAGACAATTTGTTAACTAGGACCTAAATAATAGGGTTGTCAACGAGACATTTTGTTAACTAATGACCAAATCAATAGTTAAGAGACAATTTGTTAACTAGGACCTGAATAATAGGGTTGTCAACGAGACATTTTGTTGACTATTAACCTAAAAAATAGTTTTAGAGACATTTTGATCACATCAAAAACAGTGTCTATAGTCTAGCATGAGTAGATAAAATTGTGTTAAAATGTCAATGTAAACAAAGATGTATTGCTATTATATGTTTGAATGGCCATCCATGAGATGTTTGTTATTTCTGTTAAACTGATTTGTTGAATTCATGATGTTAAAGCAACATTAAATCATCCATTTATCAATAACAAAAAAAACTGTTTTGTGTCCTATCTTTTCTTGCTTTTGGTAGAATTTAAAATTTTTTTTATTTTATAGGCCAGTTTGCCTTTTGATGTTTTTTAGAAAAAAAAATTCTTTTAGTTTTTTGTTTAGATTTACACACAAAGTATTGTGGATGGTTCTCATATTTCTGGAAGACAAAAGTAACCTGGTGACCCAAAAAATATTTTTGGCTTAAAGCTACTGCAGTTTAAAAAATGTGGCTCATTGATGAAGATTTTAATATTGCATGTTGTTTCTTCTCCCAGGCAGCCAAACTTAGAAAGAGTTTAGCCTAGAGAGTATGTAACCATCTATTTACACATTTCCTCTTGCAGCAAGTTTTTTGTTTGTTTTTTTATATTACCCTAACACATTTTTTTACTGGATCTTTACAATAATGAAACAGAGACGAAACTTAAAACTCAGGGAGCATTTCAAGTTATGGTTAATATTTCTATCCTGCAGAAAAGAAATGTATTTTAAAGAATGATTAAGGGCATTTTTGTTGGTCGTTAAAGGGAAAAATTGTTTTTTGATTTGTAAATATAACGTCTTAATTATACTTTTTGTTATGTCCATTTGTAGACACACATAAGCCATCATATGGTTCCATTCATGTATATAGACACATATATGCCATCATATGGTTCCAATCATGTATATATCAGGTCATGCTTTGTTGATCCTACTACTAACTTGTTTACTTTTAACATGGCTGCTTCTCAGTTGAACTTTAAACATTTATTCAAAACTATTCAAGGAAAAGTTTGTTTTCTTTTCAAAAAATAACTTCTGTTGGAGGTTGTACTAACAGAAACAATTGTTGTGTAAATTATTATTATTTAAACATGTTATTCTTTACTATAATTTTTAATATTACAATAGCAAAACAAAAGAATGTGAGAGTAAATTAAAAGACCATCTCCCAGTCAATTGTCATTATGCCTTTATTAATTTTATTATTTTTTGTTTTGTATTATTTCTTTATTACTTTAATTTTTTATGTTTTAAAAGCTTTTGAGTCCGAAAAAAACCACAACCCTTGAATTGACCGTATGCATGCCCAACTTTCATGTTTGCTTAATTTCTGTTTGACTTGTTCTTGTTGAGGTTTTAAATTAACGACTGGAATCCTACAGCGAATTATTCACGTCTCCCAAGAGGAAATTTTAGACGAAAACAAAAAATTCCTGGAATTATGTTGATCTAATGATCTTTTCTTAATTATTGCACTGTTTATCATTATCTATAAATTATTCATCTTAAAACCATTATGGTTGGTGTGGGGTCATTAATATTAAATAGTTAAAGTGAGAAAAAAATAAAGTAGACCCATTACTGTATTCTTCATCATAAATGAATAATTTTGGCTTCGTAAAATTATTTTTTTAGAGTCGCCCATCATTTATGTTTATAACTAGCATCACAGACCTGTACTCATTTAAAGCATTGAAAAAAAATAATTAAAATGTTTTACCTCTCCAAAAAGAAAAGATTCTTAGTCGAAGCAACAAAAAAGGAATACAATTATTTAGTATCCTCAAATTGAGTCCTTTAAAGCTTTTAATTGAAAAGGTTCTTATAGAAATAATCTTACAGAAGTAATTATCTTATAGAAATAATCTTACAGAAGTAATTATCTTATAGAAATAATCTTACAGAAGTAATTATCTTATAGAAATAATCTTACAGAAGTAATTATCTTATAGAAATAATCTTACAGAAGTAATTATCTTATAGAAATAATCTTACAGAAGTAATTATCTTATAGAAATAATCTTACAGAAGTAATTATCTTATAGAAATAATCTTACAGAAGTAATTATCTTATAGAAATAATCTTACAGAAGTAATTATCTTATAGAAATAATCTTACAGAAGTAATTATCTTATAGAAATAATCTTACAGAAATAATTATCTTATAGAAATAATCTTACAGAAATAATTATCTTATAGAAATAATCTTATTGAAATAATTATCTCATAGAAATATTCGTCCAAAAATAATTCTGATTATTAATAGAGATTTTCCTTCAAGTCTAGCATCTAGCATATTGTTATTTTTATATTACTTCAAATTTTCATTTTAAATAGTTTTATTGCTGTATTTTGAAATCAAGACATAGACTTGATTTCTGAACAGTTAAAGAAATGTAAACATATAAAAAAATCATAAACAATAGTTTTTAGATTTAAATTCTAAATTTGCAATATATTTATAAAAAAACTAGTGTTTTTTAAGATTTGTGTTTGTCAATTATCTACATGCCTCAATCTGCATGAAATGTTGGGCATTTATGAAAAGATATATTTTATTTTTATCTTGTACGTTTCAAAATATTTTTCATTCCTGGAACCAGTTTTTCCATTTCATCCCAGGGTCCTGCGTGTGTGATGGGCGATGGGGATTTGCCGGACAGCCTGATGAAGCAGCCTGATGAGTTCCGCAGCACATCTCCTGGTGGCAGCGGTGCCGGCTGTTTGAAAAAATCAAAGATGAAGCACGGGGGCTACCACCACCAAGGGGAAGTTGATCTAAGCCTCTTTGATGCAGCAGCTTCGCCATTCTCCTCGCCTCTTTCATTGACGTCTTCCCCAGCGGCGTCCAGCACACCTTTGTCCTTACTTTCTTGCATCTCCGCCTCGACTCCGGCAGGTGAGATACCCTTGGGCCAAAAGGCTGAGAACCGCAACGGAAGCCCGCAGGAGTGCGGCAATCAAACACCCAGGCCATCTGCAGAAAAACTGCGTTGGGGAACAGACTATGCACCAAAAGTTCCATTGAAAAATTATGTCATCCGACCTGCGCCTCCTTCAAATATTCCAAAGTTTCTCATCATGGCTGATGGCACGTCTCATCCCCTCCCACACGCACTCTGGACCCAGGTATTCCGCTACCTGCCCCAGTCCGACTTGGCTGCTTTGTCATCTGTGTGTCGGACATTTGACTGCTGGGCCCTGGACCCTGCGCTGTGGTATCAGATCAACCTGTCTCAGATAAGCGTCAAGCAGGCGCACCTAAAAGGTACCATGCTGCGTCAGCCCAAATGTCTAAAGCTGGCATCCTCGGTTATTTCCTACGCCCAGCTTTCTTGGCTTATAGCTCGGCTTCCGGGCCTGCGCCATCTGGATCTGTCCAACCTGTCCTGGGCATCGATATGTGCCCTGTGCTCGTCCGACTGCCCACTCCTCCGTTCTCTAAATCTCAGCTGGGCGACAGGGATCAGGGACTTGTGCTTTCGGGAGCTGGCCTCGCCCCCCATCAACCTGAAGCCTGGCCAGCGGAACATTTCCCGCCTGTCCTGCCTTGAGAGGCTCAGCCTGACGGGGACGGACATCAACGACCAGAGCCTGGAGGTCATCGCCACCCACCTGCCCAAGCTGGTGGCCCTTGACCTGACCTGCTGTATGAGAGTCACGGACCGGGGCATCAGGGCCCTCGTCCAGCTGGGAGCACCGTGCCACCTTCGGGAGATTCGGCTGGTCAAGTGCGTCCAGCTGACCGAGCGCTGCCTGGACTCGCTGGCCAGCTGCAGGGACCTCAGCTTCCTGGCGCTGACGGATATACCAGCCATAACCCAGGAAGCCTGCATGAGATTTTCCAGAAGCTACAAGTACAGGACACTACGGGCACATGCCCAGGGCATCATAAGTATTTAATCTACTTGTACGACACACAGATGATACACTAAACTTAACACTGTTGTATTTTTCTTTTAAAAAAATCTGTCTGTACCATTTCTCCTTCACAATGTTTCAAAATTAAATGTGATCAATTAACGTTCAATTGCAAAATGAAACTGCGGAGCGAACATGTGACATGTGTAAATCACTCTATTTAGTCATCACCGCCCACTATGTCAAAGATATTCTATGCATTCTTTTATACTTATACCTCAAACCCAAACTATGTGATTTGTGTTATTTAATTTATGACAGAAATAAATCAGAATATGGAATTATTACGATCATTTAATAACTGCAGCAGAAATAAGCAATTTCAAATAAATCAATCTTGTGATTAGATCTTTATTTAATCATCGATCAGATCTTCATGTAATCATGGATTAGAACTTTTTTTTTTATAATCATGGATCATATCTCTGTATAATCACTTTCATGTTTGAGTTCTCTATACTAATTGATTGATAAATGAATAATAAATTGATTAGATTAATGTTAAGTAATTAGGCAAGGGTGTGTGTTGTTGGACTAAGTGTCTTTAGCCTTATGATGTATGAAGACGATTATATCAACAATAATTGAATCTGCTCGTGATTTCTAATAAATAAATAACATGCAGGATTCACTCCCCTTGATTCCTGTAGATTAACAAATTTACAGGATTGTCCCCCCTTGAATGCAAATTAGCAATACACAGTAACCTCTAGGAGTATAAGTAATGTGTACATGGTTTAATTGCTGTGATTGTACAGTACACAAGTAGCTGGGTTTTTGTTTGTCTTGAGACTTGGAGAAATTATGTAGGACATTCTAATTCTAACATAAATATTTCCTACAGCATTGGTTTGAATGAATGTCAGCTGAGGACTGTGTGGAGTTTTTGTTATTTAATGTTTTTTTTCTCATGATGTTGCTAAGGTTGTGATGATCTAGGATTGACCCATGCAGACCCAATCAATGTTTAGCTATATTATGGCTATTCTCTAAAGATAAACAGCGTCCATGATTAGAACTTGAAAATGTTTTTTTTTTCATTTTTTTTTGTAAATACATCATCTTTTACACTTTTGGCTTCAGGCTAGCATATTGTTTTCTTTACATTAATTTAATTAAATACTTTAAAACATTTCGGATTTCAAATTTCTGGCTTTTTATTTATTCTGTTTTTTGTTTCGTTTTGTTTGTTTTGATTTTGTGTTTGAATATGTGTGTCTTAGAGAAATAAAAAAAAACAACAATAACAACAAAAAATTACAAAAACAACTGATAATGCAACATATATATTGAATTGTGCATCCAACAAAATAATAAATCCCACATGTTATTAAAAAGTTAATACATGATTCAGCTTACAACAAACATATCTGTTTTATTATGCAATATGAAATGATTTCTAATAATAATCAGATCATTTATTTTTATTTTCAACAATTACATTTCAGTGTAACCAAAAATGTATGCCTACTAATTAATTGAATTTAGGATATAAAATATTACAGATTTATCAGCGAGGGAACATTCTATTTTAATCATTTGTTAGTAGTATTTTTCTAAATTAATAATGCCATAATTTTGAATAATCAATAATCTTCTATATAGATGTACCCTAAAAGGAGTGTCTGTAACACTTGAGATAATTGGTAATATTTTTATAACAAGGTACTTCTGATGCGGTTAGCTAAATATATTCTTAGCATACAACGCAAAATCGTAGACTAATATTGTTATGTCATGGTGTGTCCAAATGCACAGCAGTTCACAAATAAAGAAGTTGAATTATTACTATTTCAAATACAAATTATTGGAAAGCCGTCATTGCAATAGCTATGGAATATTATTATTAGACCTGCCTTAGTTAACATACTAATCTTGGCAGGGAGATTTTACGGCCTTTACTTATAGAGGTTTCTTGAAAGCTCAACCAACTCCTAAATCATGTTTACAATTTTTTTTAAATACACCTAGACGTGTTGGTGGTAACAACACAATCCCCTAGCACTCTATTGTATATTTTAAAAAAAAACGCTATTCTTATAACACTATGCTATTAATATAGCTAGGTAATCATCCTATCCCAAAGAAGAAAAAAAAGAAATCCATATACTATTTAAAATTATGGGATGTCGGTTATGTATTTTCTCTCCGAGTCAAACTTATTTCCACCCTCTTTTTCTTCTTCATAGAATGAAACAAAATGGCGTCAGCGTGCCAAGAGCGATGGTGAGCGTTCACCGAATAACGCAGCCGAATCATTGGCTACTTTACTTGATAACCTACCAATGAAAAGAAAACGGGGAAGACCTAGATCAGATCCGATTCCGGTAGAGGCTTTATCTACCGCACAGCGTAACCGCAGCAGAAATGACAAGATGGCCTGTGCCGACGATAAGTTTGCAGACGATACGAAGCCACTTGAGAATGAAGAGCGTTTTCAAAACACACCAGAAGCGACTGTCTCATGTGACGCCGACAGCGATATTAATGGTAACCTAGCTTCAAGTCGTGTGTCTCGACTTGTTAGCTCATTTGTCATGTCCACACCAACTTCATCCATTTCACCTTTATCTGTTCACAATACTAGTACTACTACTAACGCCACCTGCAGCGCGACTTGCAACTCGAGTGCTTCTCACGAGGCAGAAGATCCCAATGACCCCTCCCACCTTTCAAATCCTCCATGGTCCCGGGATCTTTTCAAAAAGCCACATTTGTTAATCGGTAAATGGGTTTCATCCCAGGGCAACGACTGTTTGCGCGGGAACCAAGGCGTCTCCTCTCCACCCACGTCACCCGGTCGTCTGCTGTCTTCGCCGTCACCCGACGACACCTCGAGTTCAAAAATCGTATTCACTCACGCCACGGTTATCAACCCTGATGCAATATTTCATAAGCACTTCAGCAGCAGAAGTGTGTATCACCCAGTCTACTCAGAACATCCATATTGTAAAGAATCGTTAAAATCGTAAGGTCACTATTTTTTTCTTTGCATCAATCAATATATTATGTTTATTTTTATGTTTCTTTTATCCAACTTGATGAGGAAGTGATGAGAAAAGGCTTCGCCTATCTTATACATTACAGACGATCCTTCTATAAAGAAGATTATTGCGTCCTATTGCCTACGGCTTCGCCTATCTTATACATTACAGACGATCCTTCTATAAAGAAGATTATTGCGTCCTATTGCCTACTATTAGCCTAAGCTGGTTTAGTTACAGCAGGGGTCGGGAACCCATGGCTCGCGAGCCAGATGTGGCTCTTTTGATGGCTGCATCTGGCTCGCAGACAAATGTTCGATTATTAAAAAAATGTATTTTTAGACTTTTTAATCTACATATTAATTGCATATCAATATTTCATTCTACAAATGAGCTAAAGTCTACTGCCGCTCAGCATCAGAAGAATTCAGAGACATAATTATTGTACTTTAAGTGTTGAAAATACACAAAATGCACACATTTACTTGAATTTTTAGTTTTAAACATAATGTATGGCTCTCACAGAATTACTTTTCAAAATATGTGGCGTCCATGACTCTCTCAGACAATAAGGTTCCCGACCCCTGAGTTACAGGATGTAAGGTACGGTACTCTCGCAATACCTGATGACTGATGGCCCATCAGTGGTGTAGCCAGGATTTTTAATTAGGGAGGGGTAAATAGTGATAGTGCAATGTATGATATAGGTGCAAAAGAAGGGTTCGGGGTAGGGGGGGGGGGGGGGCTAACACTGTTAGTAACAGTGAAAAGAACATAGCCTTTTGGATTTTTAGACTGTTGTTGATATATGGATAACTTTCGTTTGAGCAGTTGTGCGCTTTACCCACTGTTGTTGATATATGGATAACTTTCGTTTGAGCAGTTGTGCGCTTTACCCACTGTTGTTGATATATGGATAACTTTCGTTTGAGCAGTTGTGCGCTTTACCCACTGTTGTTGATATATGGATAACTTTCGTTTGAGCAGTTGTGCGCTTTACCCACTGTTGTTGATATATGGATAACTTTCGTTTGAGCAGTTGTGCGCTTTACCCACTGAATCCAATTTTTTTCTTTAAAATTGCTTTTGAGGATCTCAATCCATCTTGTAGATGCCATCCCGTGTAGTTCCTCGATACGTTATTTGGATATAATATTTAAAAAAATCTTTGATTTATGTTTGCTTATATGTTGGACGAGAAACGTTTATATTCAACCAGCATAGTGTTGTTGTTGGTGTGAATATGCATTACAGTTAAAATAAATACATTGCAGTTGCACTTGTTTTAAAGAGATTTCTTTTTACAATATCGATAGGAGCCTAGATATATAAATTCTATGATTCTTCATCGTTGGTGTGGAGGTATCCCCCCCCCCATTTTTTCCCCACACCCCCCTTTTGGCCTACATGAGCACGTGTTAGGCAACTTTGTATTAAATTTTTATACAATAAAGGCAAGTGCATTTTGTTACAGTGCAGGTGGTCACATGTTGTAGTTGTTTTTTTTTTCCAAACAAAATTCTTGTGAGTGTGAACTATATTATTATTATAAAAGCTATTAGGGGAAGAATTTAGGGGTAATAAGGTGGCAGGGGGTTAATCCATCCGCACATGATAACACTTGCCAATTTTTGTTCAAACTTCATTGGAAATAGATCTAGATCTAGACTAGATCCAATCTTGATCTTATGTAAAAAAAAATTTATATAAAAAACGCTTTTTAAAAATATAAAGACAGAATTAATAGAATGTCAACAATTCAAAAAATTATAACACATTTATACTTTTTTACAATTCTAAGCCTAAAGTATAACTCTAATTCTAATGGTAACTAAATTTTAATGAAAACATATAGAGCGTTCTCAGTGGGCGTGGCTTAGGTTTTTACTCTATTTTTAATGACGTATTTGTGTAAATATAAGAACCCACTTGAGGTACGAATGTAACGTGGTGAAAGTGAAGTTGCTCTTTATCATGCAAAATTCACATCTGAATATTGGCTATCCTACTAAAAAATAAGGAGGTAAATAGTAGTACTGTAGATTAATTGATTAATGTGATTAGGCTAGGGCCGGCTAGACCTATTTACACTTTCAATTTCACTTTATAGGCCTACACTTTTAATGTTTCGTAGGCTAGGCTACGATGTCAAGTGATAGTGTTGGTTAATAGGCTATCTAGTCAAGTCACTAATAGGCTCACATCGTCTATGATCTATGTCTGTGATAATAATAAAATAGCCTATTTTATTTAACATACATAATACAGCTTAAATCTTAACAGGACTTAAAACACAAAACATCATTTTAAAAAAGCTCGAGCCTATATGAAACTTTATTAATACAGCGGCCATTATTACTTGTACACCATTACTCAAAGTAAACACAAATCACGTGCTTTTTGTCACGTGATTGCAAACGCCCTATAGGTCTATTCTTATTTTATGTTTTTTTTTCTTTTTGTATATAGATCTAGATTTTTTTGTAAAACATATAAACGTTTATTTGTTTATTTTATTATGTAGACTTACATATTGATCAATGTCTACCTTTTGTTTAAATACTTTAAATAAATTTTAATAAATCAGGAAATATTTCAAGAATCAAAGTTTCTGCCTATATTTGTTCAATTCACGCTTTTAATCGTGTATACTGAACTGTTTAGTAATCATGTTGTACGAGAGTTGTGGAGCAGCTTTTTAAATCCTGTTTTTTTTTAGCAAAACAAATGCAGCAAAATCTTTGGAAGGCTAATTGACATATTTAAACCTTCATCCGATCGAGCTGAAACTTGGCACATAGACCCGCTGCCTGATGACAACATATTCTTTAAAAAAAATGTTCAGCCCGAAACCCATCTCCTAAAGGCACAACCTAAACATGAAACAGGCAGACCATTGCAATGACTGCATGAAACCAAAGACTATAATAAGATTCCCCTTTGCACTGTGCACTTCCGTTTTATTTAATCGCTATGATTTTCTCAATGAAAAATCTAAAGTTGTATACGGAAACATTTAGAGAAACGTAGGATTGTAGAAGTAATTTAAGACAGTGTTATTGGATGCCAAGAAAAATAACATATTATAAGCTCTAAGAATAGACCAAGCGGTCCATCTTATTATAGTCTTTGATGAACAACAAACAAAGAAAAACAAAAGAGTTCAGGCAGATCTTCATAAAAAAACGTTTCAAGTTATTGAAATACAATTTTATTATTAACATTTAAGATTACCATATAACGAGCATATTTACACAGGGACAGAGTAAAAGAACGACAAACACAAAATGAGAAGCTATATTTACTCCTTTAAACAAAATTCTGCTACTCATTCTTGGTGGTGGAATCCCGAGCCTCCACGGTGCCTTCCTTCATCCCCGCCCACGTGCCCATGCTGTCCACCATGTTCATGATCTCGCTCTCCAGGCTCTGGTCAACCGGCTGAATGACCTCCACGATGTACTGGATGGACTTGTCTCTGGTCCAGCTGAAACTGTTGTCGAACTCGGCGACGTCTGCAGTGTGGGGTGTGTGTGTGTGTGGGGGGGTAGGGGTGGGGAGAGAACGAGACAGAGAAAGAAAACAAAATAAAGAGGAAAGAAAATTATGGGATGTCAAATGGACGAATGACGAGTGCTTAATCAAATGTAACAAAATAACAGAAACACGTTTAACCAAAGACTATAATAAGATGGACCGCTTGCTTTGATATTTCTGCCATTTGATAACTTGAAACACTTAGCTTCGGAATTTCCGATCGCGCTAGGTAGGTCCTCTAGACTTCCGGCTTAGTAATTCGCTATGATTTACTCAATGAAAAGGATACATTATTTTTTAGAATTAGGCCTACCGGTGTAAATATAATATCACTGAACCTTTTAGAGTTGCTATTATTGAAATATTTTAAAGTTGGCAACTAATACAAATAAAAATAATAAAATCATCGTTTTTATGCTTGTTTATTATTGTTTAATCACTAAAGAAAAAAAAACTATGCACACAAATAAAATGAAAAAAAAAAGCGAACCAAAAAATGCAAGAAGCAGATAGGCATTATGACATATTACTAAGAAATTAAATACACTTAGCCTTTATTCACTGAGCTATAGGCCTATATAGGCCTAGTCCTACACGGAGTGCTCAATCACTTAAAATAAAGTATAAAAAATGTCGGGAAAATGAAGACTTTTACAAATAGATAGTCTACGTTTTACCGTTGTAAGATGACCGATTTGACCCGGACATACATAAAATTCAATATGTACTTTTGATTTCAACCCTTTCCGGAATTGCGTCCATGTAAATGAACTCAACAAAATGCTTGTTGGTCTTTCTTGATTATATGCCAAAAATATAAATATTAATTGAATAATATTAATTTAGTAAATATTGTATTATATACACTTATACGTGTATTTTATTTAGCTCATCACTCGGGTTATACTCATGCGCCTCATGCACGTAATAAATGCCATAAAAGCGTAATAATAATAATAATAATATGGTAAATTTCTGTCGCGCACTAATGTTCTTTTAATTTAATTTTATGTATATCAGTGTCAAATCGGCCATCTTACTAGGGTAAAACTATCTATACATAAAAGTCTGCATTTTCCCGACAAATTTAAGTGATTGAGCACTCCATGTATATATATAGATCAGTGCCTATATTACAGCCACGAGCTACTGAAGATGGATGTGTGAAAAAAGACAAGCAGCTAAATACTGTGCGTACACACACGAACATACTACATCAGAGCTTTAATTTATCGAAGTGGCTATTCGGACCCGATAGACTTAGTGATAAATAGTTAGTATCGGTTAGTTTATATAGGCTAGGGATGGCTTTGTAGTATTTTTGGTAATAGTCAGTATCAGTTAGGTTATAAAGGATAGGGAGAACTCAACTCTGATTGGTTATGTTCGTGTGTGTACGCACAATATTGAGCTGCTTGTGAAAAAAGAGGGAAGGTGACCAGAAGTTTGGTGAAAGTTTATTAAAGCTAAAATGCAACACAATACAAGAAATAATTACGAGCGGACATCCAGATATTTTGTGAAGAGCTCAATTAGATGAACACGTATAGACATAATATGGTAGTTAAAGCTTTAAATATACACTTTGCAGTCTACAACTACAATAAGACAATACATTGATAGTTTATCATAAATGCGAAGATGATCTATGGCAATTTAGACTAACGACTTTATTGAATATTTATAATTTATTACGCATAGGCCTACTTAAATTCCTTTATAATTTACTAAACATGGAAATAGCCTTCACCGTGGGCAATATTCAACATAAAGAAATTCTAATTTTTAAAATACTGCCAATTTTCAATAAAAACACAACAAATTTCTGATCTGGTGAGAAAGACGCTATCTCAACCTTCGCACTGAAGTTCGTGTTGTAATTACCGGTAATAATAGTAACAGGGCCTAAATATTTCACAATCTATAATTACAAATTGTTTTTTGTGATTAACCATGTTTTTGTAACAATGAAAATGTATCCTGCGTATCAAATATTTACATTAAAATTCATAACAGTAGCACATTGCAGTTATCAGGTAGTGACGAACATAAAGTTTTAAATGGGGGTCACCACAACATGTGGAGCTTTATTAAAGGGTCGCGGCATTAGGAAGGTTGGGAACCATTGCCCTGTGCACTATAAATATATATAACAACAAGAGGTTTATTCTAGATGATCACATTGAAAAGACGACAAAACAAAAAAAAAATCAAACAGGGAGGGAAGAATATAAACCGTGTTCTAAAGCTCTTTCCCGATTCTGACGTGTTTGTGTTCGAATCCTGGCACATCGTCCTCCGCTTCTTCGGCGGACATGACGTCAATGTAATACTGCAGACGTTTGTCCCGTAGTTTACTGTAGGAGTTGTCGAACATGACGGAATCTGCCATAACCGATAAACGACACATTTAACGATGCAATATTTTTTACTGGACACACGTCTAGATTGTTTAGGACAAAATACAATAAATTTCACTTTTTTTTCGTGTTTTCTCTACATCAGATAGATCTTATTTTGGCGGGAACTTTCTAGCATGTTGGTTTTGTTCATCTAAGCCTCCTTGTTTTAGAAAACATTAAGTCATAGGGTCTTAGGGTGCCATCCATAAATTACCCATTGCAACAAAATTGTTCTGCTATTTGGTGACTCGAATGACTTCTTTTCAGAATTCCCGATTCCCTTTTGTACTTTGCACTTCCGTTTTATTTAATCTGTATGATTTTCTCAATGAAAAATAAAAATAAAAATCGAAAGTTGTAGGCTATACCGCGGAAACCTTTAGGCAGACTCAGGAGCGTAGAAGTCATTTAAGTCAGCGTTTTTTGGGATGCGCACGGGAAAAAAGAACATATTATTATAAGATCTAAAACTAGAGCAAGCGGTCCATCTTATAAAATTGGTTTGAATGAAATGTTAATTACGTCCAACGAAATGAAAATTTCAGGATTTCATTTGCATAATTTATAACTAATTGTTTCACGTCTGTCTTGACTCTGTCATTCTCGATTGTCGTTTCGAATAATTGTTAAGTCACTTTTAAATGTGATACACATTCCTGTGTCTTACACAAGTGCCGGCGTTACCCATTGCCCTGCCAGTGAGAAGGTTATTGTGTTCAAATCTGTGTGTGGTTTCACGTTAATTTTAAACAGTCTAATGCCTGGATGGTTGTTTTCTTTTCATTGTTGATTAGACAATATAGAAATGTTTGCATAATACGCATGCCATTGAGTTCCCCCCCCCCCCCCCGTACGCATTTGTCAACAAAACCTCCTTTAAGTGCAACTATCTTCTCCCCCCTTTGTGCGTTGGTAATATATGAATGGCCCCTTTAGGCTACATGCTAAACTAAAGTTATTGCATGGTCTGAAGTTGCAACCGGTTATACAGCTTTAAGTCATGAACTATATTACAAAAACATAACGAAGTGGCTATATAGTTCAGAACTATCTACAAAAACATAACGAAGTGGCTATTCGGACCTGATAGACTTAGTAATCGAGAACGAAATGAATGAAATGGTTAATGAAATAAACAGACAGCACTAGTTAGTGTTAGTTAGTTTTTAGGGTAGGGGTGGCTTTGTAGTATTTTTTGTAACAGTCGTTTGGTGATTTATTTATTTTGCTGCTATTTCTTATAAAATATAGTAAGAATGTGAATTTATTACATTATATTTTGTGTTTTTTTTTTCTAATTTTTTGTTTATGGGTTCTAAGGAATTCCGACTGAAAATGGGTCCGAATAGCCATTTAATTCTCAAGGACCCGTGCCCCAATAGCCGCAGCCAAAATATAAATGGAAAGAGTCTAAGGCACACATATGCAATAACATAAACACCAACACACATACAGTTCACATTAAAGTACATACTATAAACGAGGATTCGGCGTAGGCTACGGCGTGCCAGACTTAGCACCCCGATCAATTTTCAAAGGCACGCGCATAAGACTCACAAAAAGGTTATTCAAGTCTCTTCTACAAGAAATTGAGCAGGTTAAACTGTTGGCTCGCTGAATGAACTATGGCACACTATTATCAAAAGGTTGCCAACCCTTGTTAAAAAACTATCCCAAGCAAACTAAACACACACAGACACAAAAAAACAAAACAACGAACACATGCGCACAGATACTTACATGTTCCCGGCACGTCGCAGGTGTAACTTCCGTCCTCTGGTACCATGTGACTGTTGACCCGCTCCGTGCTGACCACGGCTACCTTCTCCTGACCTTCCTGTCTGAACAGCCCGAAGCCGATGTCGTAGCCGTCAGTTTTAAATTCCCACCTAAAGACAAGCACGTGCAATGGACAACAGCAGTCAGTGATTGTGAAATTTTTTAATATTTTTTTTTAAACAGAATATTTGTGAACACTAAAACACTGTGCTTAAAAAAACAATGTAAGAAATGAATAATTCTACCTATTGCTAGAACTACAGAATATCTTTTAATTTTAATGCCAAAATGCGTGCGTTTGAGGAACAATTTGACGATGAGCTTACACATTGTGTTTAAGTGAGTAAAGTATCCAGTCGGACCACATTGTCCCTTAAGGCATTCAATAAGGATTTTAAAATATGTACCATAAAGTTATGATAAACCAAACATTAAATCCGCCTGCACATTGGTATAACTTTAACCCTTTCTCTATGCCCAAATATAGCCCATGTATTATGAATTAGGTACATTCATTTCCTTTTTTAAAGTATCCCGTCGGACCAAATTGATCCATTGGGCCGGTGTAGCAGCGTTCACCAGTTTCTGTGGCAACGGCATACTAGGGGATGTGTGGCTATCACAACGCCCAGCCGCTTTTATTTTACCTCAACTAATATCAGGTACCCGTCAGAGCTGGGTATATATTCGAGTCCCCCCCCCCCTACAAAAATACTTGTCTTCACCAGAATTCGAACCCACGACCTTCGGTACGATATTTCTTTTTCTTGTTTTACATTTTCTTCTTTTCATGAATGGGCAAATATTAATAGATTTAAAGATTATTTATTTTAGAAAAAAATATATAGGCTAGATCTAATGCACGTAAGTAATCGCCAATGGTTTGAGATGGAGCTGTATCAGTGTACCTTATGACACTTCCTGGTTTGGTGACATTTACATTAATGTACAGCTTATCTCCCCTTGCCACATTGGCGTTTTCCATTTGTTCAGAATTCTCCGATTCCTTCAGATAATACTCTTCTGGCACCTGGCCACCTTGGGCAATCTGGATATTTAAAAGTTGGCATTGAAAAATTAAAACAAAGAGACTAAAAAAAACATGTCCAGAAATATCATTCAATTTTGTACCACATATCTTTATTTTAAACAAATAGTTTATAATCTTTTGTTTATCTTAAATAGTCAATAGAAAGTCAATTATCTAATTAATTAATGTGACCTTAAGTACTGAGAGAATCAAGAGCGTTTGGTTATAGAGCTGCCATGTTATTTAAAGGCTATGTTTTCTTGGGACAATGTCAGTTAAATGGCGATGTTAGACAATGGATCTGTTAGTTCAAGTTAGAGGCCGTGTTAATTAAAAGCTATGCTAGTGTTAGGCAATGTTAGCGGTAGGGCATGCTAGTTGGATGACATGTTAGTTAGATGTCATGTTAGTTAGATGTCATGTTAGTTAGAGGCTATGTCAGTTTGTTAATTAGTTATACATCATGTTATTTAAATGTCAAGTTAGTTGGAGGTCGTGTTAGCTAGATACCATGTTAGGCTAATTTGGACGCCTTGCTATATAGAGATAGATAGATAGATATCGTTTAGACCAGTTGTCGGCAACCTTTTGCTAACAGTGTGCCAAACTAGAATGTCAAGATCTTTCAGCGTGCCAACATCCTAACCTGCTCTATTATACTTTTTAAAATAACACAATTAATTGAACTCCGTAGAAGACCAATGCCAAAAGCAAAAGGAAATCTATAGAGAATTGTTAAAGCGATTTATATTTGATATAAAAAAAAATTAATTAACGTGTTTGTGATTATCATCTTTTTTACAATACAATTTTTTTTTAACAAACTTTTACATTATTGTAACTAGTTTGTAAACATAATCTTTTGCTTGTCAAGATTAGGATCTATCAACAGCTATTTTTTATTATAATAATTTGTTGTCAGTCTAACTGAGGTTTTCTTTAATTTGTTTTCAAATTTAATGCTGCGAAATCTGTAATGATTGAAGTTAAGCAGAAGTGATACAAGGTGATCAGACAAACTGGGTAGTTAATGTAATGTTCAGAACAGAAAATGTGCAAATATTTTTTGAGTCCTATAATGTTTATATAATTTTCATTTTTTTTTTTTTACAATTTGGTCATTATATAGTTAAAAGTTGTTGGCCTTTATATATAAAAAAAAACAACAAAAAAACAACCACACATAATATTAGAAATAATAGCGCAAATAAAATGGGCTAATTATCTCCCTTTCATTAAAATTAAGATTGTAAATTTTTATTCAATAGTGATACCAAACAAGTTATATTTTGTAATATAACAAATATTACTGACTAATTATTTCTTTATATAAATCAAGCATTACGGTATTCATTACAAGATTTAATTATTAGAGGTATACAGTTAATTTACGTTAAACGATTGTAAATAAACATTTCCTGCGTTAATTGTGTGTTCATTTAACCTTATAGAGTTTATCTTTAAAACATTAATAATTACAGCAATTGCATAATATAATGCTATTAAATAAATATAAAAAAATTGTTTTAGAATTACTTTTATTTATGTTTAATTATAGAAGATGAGCATAAAAACTCTTTTAAATGTAATTAGTCTATATCAAATAAAGAGCCCATTGTCTTGAATGCTCTTCGCTAATTTATAATTATAATGGCAGATACATATTTTTTCATTTCTGATTAGTGAGGTATAAGTGACCTCTTTGAATGCTTAACACACCTTTCATGTGCAATAAATACTTTCACAAATTTAAGTTGAACCAAAAGTTGTAAGTAGGGTGAATGCCTGGCAGTTGAGAATAGCAGATGACTTTCCTAAGCAGCTTCCATTCAGATTCCCCCGCAAATCGGCACATTTCGACGCCCATTTCTTTAAATGTTTAAAGTTCATGTGTCTGAGTTTTAAAATCGACAATATTTCTCCACTTAAAAAAAGAACACATCTACGTATAAAACGGTTGTAGTAAGATCAAGCCAGTTAAGTTTGGTGAGTTATGAAAAAAAAAAGAGTCCATGAATTTGAAAGTCTTGAAACTCCGCTTTGAGTGCTTCGATGTGCTTCTGAAAAAGGCCAACTATCTATCTTAATATAGATATATGCTTTTGAAATTGATTTCACTCAAGATATATGCAAATTCATTCCAGTGGGCTAACAGTCCAAGTGCTGTGTGACCCCGTCCTTGTAAATGCAAGTTCAACTCACTGGAATGTGTCGCTCTGTCATTCAGAAACATCGGCTTCAACAGTCAGTTTTCCTCATTCAGAATGGGAAAATGTTTTTTTTTATTTTTTCAATAATTAAAAAACAGCTCTTGGTGGTCTCTCGCGTGCCATTGAAAAAAATCGCCTTGCGTGCCAAGTTTGGCGTTTCTTAGGTTGCCAACCACTGATTTAGATGACATGTTAGCTAAATGTCATTCTAGTGAGATACCATGTTAGTTAGAGGCTCTGTCACTTTGAAGCTATGCTAGTTATATCTCAAGTTTTTCTCAAGTTAGTTAGATATTTAGATGTCATACTAGTTAGATGCCATGGTTGCTCGCAGTTATGTCAGTAGCATCAGACAGTGATAGTTTGCGGTGTCCCTACTTCTCCGTGCATCAGAAGCAGCGTGCGGTGCGATACTAAATAAGTACCCATGCAATTAAAGCTTGTTTAAAATTCTCCAGACCCCTCTGCGTGTGTTATTTGTGAAAGGGAGTTCTTAAGGACGTATCCCTGGCACCTGGCACTTACCAGAGTGGCACATCTTGGGTTTCCGTCTGGGTCTCTTTTGTTCCCGCCAAGATACGCGGGCAATTCGTCTGCTACGATGTATTGCAGAAGTGTGGAGGCATAATCCGCTTTAAGAAAAAAACAACATAACAGAGAACAATATATCATACAGCATACATGTTTACGCCACAAAAATTAAAATAATAACACAATTTTAAACATGGTTCATATCTATTATAAACTGAAATTAGGAAATTTTTCGATTTTTTGTAGAACAAAACAAAAAAACAACAACAACAACAAAAAGAACAGACAAAGAAACATTATAATATGAGCCAATTCTTTTCAGATGACTGAAACGGATACACACAAGGGTGGGTTGTGGGATGCTTCTAAATTGTTAATCATTGGTACAGCTATAGTCTCCTACCAAGCGCGTCCCCCAGGTGGCGGATAAGGGAATGTCCTTTAGACATGATGATGATGATTTATATAGCGCGCCTATCCATGCTATGTTAGCATGCTCAGTGCGCTCTGGTTCCACGTTTCAGTTGTGGATGTGCTAAAAACAGACATAAGGGTTAGCCGTGAATACTGAATAAGCGGCCGCGGACCAACTGGTTAGCTGTCAAGGAGGGTGAGGTGAGAAGGATACTCTTCTTAAAAATGCCAAAAAAATCCAAGGAAATGACTGCAAAAAGTGAACAAAGAGTGCTTTAACTCTAAACCTGGACAGATGAGGCCGTTAGCGCGGGATAGCAGTCATCTAAAAAGAGAAAACTCCGAATATAAATCAACTGCTGACTTGATGGTCTTGGCTGATCAAAAGCAGACTGAAGCCGGAGGCAGTGGGGGCCTTCTTGGCACTAAATCTCACTGCCAAGCGATTCTCAATGAATTGAGAACGAAAACGAAGAAGAGGAGGGTACAGTAACATGCAATGAAACAAAATGAGGAGAACATTTTTTGAATATAATTAAAGAAGAAGTAATTTTTTACAAATAGTTCCATTTTACTGTAGGTTTTCTTTCCTTATGATGTTTGCTTCTATTTTGAATTACATACATATTATTTATCTTAGTGGAAGGGGTAGGCTCCTACCACATTTCTCAAAGTGCTATGGGCATATAAGATATTAGATTGGCCATGCTCGTCCCCATTTATTCCTTTCTATTCACATTATTTGGGTGCACGTTCGGGATTTCTACACGCAACCATTTTCGACACAATTTCAACAAAAGACGTTAAACAATAGCAACAATGGAAAAACAAAACAAACATTACAACACTGCTTGTGTGAGATGTCTACAATTATCACGGCGTCTGTTTTAATCAAATAAATGAGTTACTGTATTGCCCAGTCATATTATTATTAATTTCGTTAATTAATATTCAGGCAAAATTTTAAGTCTCTCCGTTTCTCTTTATCACAAACTGTCACACATTTAAAAAACGACCCACGTAATAAAATTAGAAGTGACATAATACGTAAAACTGCCCTCCATTGGACCCCAGGTGGAAAAAAAAAGGAAGAGATGAACCCGGCTAGGGGGATGAAGGACAGAGGTGAATGCTGGGACAGGATCTGTGTTCTGGTACATAACTATGCGCCAATGGCGTTTTAGATCAGTAAATAGTTAGGCCTAAGTATAATAAAAAATTAAGTCTGTTCTCCCCCCCCCCTTTTTTTTAAATCCCCGACCGAGCCAGACCTTTTTCAAAGTGTAAAAACATTTGGAAATAGTTTAAATTTGAACTTTATTAGAATGTTGTTGTTGTTTTTATTTAGACTCTGAGTGTTAGGTCGGTTATTTTGTTTTAGTTGTTTGATTTGTTCTATGTTTGTAATGTTTTGAATCCCATCATTTAGTTTTTTTTTTTATCTCTTGGCCTATAGATTGTATCTGTGTTCTTTAATTGTTATGTTAAATGCGCTCTGAGCTTACAGTATGTTTGTTGGCAGCGCTATACAAATGTCATCATCATTATTATTATTATTATTCGTTTGACACGTTGAAGACTTACATCCTAGAACATGTATTTTGTTCTTTGTGTCTTGACTTATCAAAGGTCGGCACATTTTGTAGAGCAGTGGGAAGATTCTCGGTGCTTTAGTGGGAAAAAAACAAAAACAAGTCAAAAAGCTTGTCTAGAAGCAATAACTAGTGTCTTAACAACTAGTGGACACTGCTTCACCGGACCTATACTATACTTTACTTTTATAGCCATATGCTTAAAACTGTATAGTCATGTCTATGTCCATGCCTAATAAACTACCACCAACTAGTTTGTCGAGGCCCAAAGTGAAAATTAAAAAAAAAACAATGTTTTCAGTACATCGTGGCCGAGAGGCAGCGCGGGCAGCTGTCGTACCGAAGGTGCTGGATTCGAATCCTCGTGAAGGCTATTTGTATTTGTTCCTGTGTATGGAGGGTGTCCCTGAGTCAACACAGCTCTGATAGGCACCTGGCTTTAATTGGGGTAAAGTAAAGGCGGCTGGTCATTGTACCGGTCACACAATCCCCAAGTATGCCGTGGCCACAGAAACTGGTGAACGCTGCTTCAACAGCCCCATGGATCAATTTGGTCTGACGGGTACTTAACTTACATCAGTATTATAATTTTTGGTGCATCAAAATAAGACGAGAAGCTTTCCACTACGTACAATAATTGGCTCGCGGGCCATGGTTTGCCCATCCCTGTGCTGGAGGCTAGACAATGAGCGATGGTATTACTAAGTAGTTACCTTTTAAGCAGAGATCAACCCTTTCTACTGTCCCATGGACTATTAGCCACTCGCAACATTGATTAATGCAGATGGTGTAAAAAAAACAACGATAAATTGCGAATCTAATGATGAAAGTAGCGCAAAAAAAACAACAACAACACGTTAAAGATAATCTAGACTAATTACCTGACAGTTACAATAGTAAAGTCTAAATAAGTACAAATTGCGATCCAGAATCCAGACTAAATTAAGATAAATCAAAGTGAAATACACTAACCAAATACAATTTGTTGTTTAATTAAATTCTTCGTAGTTACTTCGCATTGTTTTTTTTATATATGTGGTCTAACCTTATGTATCTTTCTGGTTATCGGACGATCTGACCCTCAAATCTCCTACTGACTAGCTTCCCGTCATCTTATCGAGCTGAAACTTGGGCAGATAGACGTTAAGCCCATGACAACACAAGAATTTAAAATTTTAAGCCATTTACCTCTCTACCCCACTACTTTCTCATGGACTCTTGGACACTCACTAGATTTATTGATGCTGATGGTGTAAAAATAACGGTAAGTGCGAATCTAATGATGAAAGTAGCGCCAAAAAAAAAGTTACAGATACCGTATATACTCGCGTATAGGTCGCACTTTTTTTTATCGAAAATTTCGACAAAAACTAGGGGTGCGCATTATACACCGGTGCGACTTATACGCGAGTATATACGGTAATCCAGTCTAATTACCGGACAACGACAATAGTGGTAAATATGGTAAGTCATAATAACGATCAAAAGGCTAATTTAATAGACATATATAACTTTGCTTGTGTCAATTTCTGTTGTTTTTTTTTGTTTTTCTTTTTGTTTGTAGGTGGCAAAGAATTAATTGTTACGGAACGTTAATGCATAACCAAATACCCAGCGGACACACCACGTCCTATCGACGGGGGAAAAAAAACGTGGTTTCCATTTGTTTTCGTGGTTTCCACGTTTATTCTCCGTCGATACGATGTGGTGTGCCCGCTGGGTATATATTTAAATAATGTATACGAAAAATTTAGTTTTTCAGGGTTTGTTTAATTTGTTATTGTACAACATAATCAGCACACACACACACACACACAAATACTTACCATTGATAACAAACATTCGTTTCAACATTTCGGGATAATTGTCCTCCAGTAGTGACACCAAATGGAGGTACATCTGCAGACCTACAGACGAAAGACAACCATAGAGTTTTTAGACAACAACATTAACAACAACAACAACAACTCAGAAATAGAGACAAAACGTTTTTCTTATCCCTAGGCAAAGCAAATTTTCTTTCTTCCCGAGTAGCAGTAGCAAGGGAGGCAGTTGCTGTGTCCACGGCTCACTAGGGGACGTGTGGCCAGCACAATGCCTAGCCGCCTTTAACTTTACCCCCAACTAATGTCAGGTATCCATCAGAGCTAAGTAGACTCAGGGACACCCTCCAGTCCCTGGAACAAATCATAGCCTTCACGGGGATTCTAACCCAGAACCTTCGGAACGCCAGTTGAACGCGCTGCCGATCAGCCACCCTTACGTACAGTATCCCGTTAGACCAAATTGATCCATAGGGCCAATGAAGCAGCGTTCACCAGTTTCTGTAGCCAGGGCATACTAGGGGGATGTGTGGCCAGCACAATGCCCAGCCGCCTTTGCTTTACCCCCAACTAATGTTAGGCGCCCATCAGAGCTGGTTAGACTCAGGGACACCATCCAGTCCCGGGAAAAAATCACCTGGTCTTAACCTGAATTAGGAATAGCAATCGAGACTAGCTTCCATTGTTTATGTGTAAACTTTTAAACAGAACCAAATTGGCCACAATGGAATGAGCACAATGCCAACGACAGAAACATACATATGGACAGTTTACCTGGCCGCCATAACATTTTGCTGGACACGCCCTCCATGTCAAAGATCACAACGAGGCCGTCAACTCGCCGATTGAGCTGAATAAAAATATATTTAATAGTTGTCAACAGATAGGGGCTTAACCCTTTAACAAGAAAACCATAAAAACACAGTTTTTATTATACTCCCTTTCTTTGTAAACTAAGTTTACCATTTCCACTTCACTACAAAACTAAAATTTCGAATCGGTAATGTCGGCAAATACATATCTAATTATAACGATTGCGCATTTTTTTTTTAATGCATGAAGCCAAGTGCGTGGCTTTGCGTTTGCGCATCCTTTTTTTTTTATAGCTTTGGCTCGCAAAAACCATAAAAAGATAACTCGCTTTGTTTCGGCTACATTGTGTCACAAATTGTTTCATTGTTTCGTTTTCATTCATATTTTTTCGTAAAAACGAACATATCCGAAAACTTTAGTTACTTCCGTCAAAGGCAGCCATGTTTTTTCGTATACTATGTTCCTCGATTCGCAAATTGGTGGAAGGTATTCGTGACTATTCCAAAGGCTACGATGCTGAAAATTTGATAGAATGTATTGTTAGTCGGGACAAGTCTGCTGGCCAAGTTTCGGCTCGATTGGACGACGGGAAGTGGTCGAAAAATCGATGCAAAGTTTTGCTATCAAGCAAGCAGACAGACAGAAAATAGAAGTTAATAGAAAGGGAGTAAAAAAAATAAACAAAAGTACGCGGGCAAAGAAAATGTAGTCACTTAAAGTTGGCAAAACCATTCAATTAAAATATATGCCCCCCCCCCTTCAGTATTCAGGATATATTCAGTTTTATGATATATGGCCCTTAATTAATATATTATACTCAATATGTAAAGCTAAATGCCCTCCATTCAATGCCTGTTCAGTATCTAATACAAGATGGCCCCCATTTAGGTATACTCAGTTCTTAAGGCCAGATGGCCCACCTAAACGATATACTGACCTTCTTGGACATCTCCTCCCATTCTTTGAGGTGCTGCTCGCACTGCTTCAGCTTGACCTTCTCCATGTCCGACTTCCTGGCCGAGTACATTAACCCTTTCATGTCCAGCTTACCGAAGAGCTCCACACGGACAGGTGACCCTTCCTTGTCGTGGCCCACGTTGCCACCAGACATGTACTTTTTCAAAACCTGGTAATCAAAGGGTTAATTTTCTCAAGCAAATGAGTTCTTAAAAGCCACAAGGGACTCCTTTCCCACCCGTTGAAAAAGATGGTAACTTGACACATGAATTGTAGCAGGGATTATGAAAGCTAAACTTGGACACTTTGTGTATAAGAAATAACGCATCTAACTTTAAGGTAGGAAAAATATTTGTCAAGATTACGTTACAACTTCTTTTATACTTAATCACACGTATCCAAGGTTGTTACTATAGATATATGATACATAGATTGAAAATGAAATTCAATGAAAGCCATTTCTCATTGACAGAATTGACTATGAGTATTTAAATCACTGATCTATATTTATAAAGATCAGTTTTGCATAGATCAGTTTGAGAGGGGAGAAGTGGGGAAAATGTGTATTTGCGCTGATGGTGGTATTCGACATTTTTAGGTCTATCAAAACTGTTTATGTCAAAAATTATAAATTGAAATGGATATAATCAGTCAACAAATCAAATGTAGTGGACTTACCTCTGGTGGGTCGTATTCAGTCAACAAAGAATCCACTTTCATTCTGTCTCTGTAGGCCATGCTCTATATTAGAGAGTGGTAAACACAATTAAAATAAGTACGAAACTAACAAGGAGATTGTTTTAACCCTTCCTGTACCGACCTACTTCTATCTATGCTGCCTTCAGTTCCGCTATATACGCGCCCGGGACTGTAAGGGTTAAGAGGTGTTGTTTTTGTTTAGTTCTGGCTTGCTTTTATTTTACATCCTTCTCCCAAATGCCGAGCCACTAAAACAAAGTCGTCCCGGTTGTAAAATAAACAAGAAATGTGTCAAGATTTTGCTAAGATAGTCTCGGTGTACTAGTTATTAAAAGTATTTAAAAAAAACTTCGGACGGAATTGATCACAGGGATCATAGGGCCGGTGTAGCAGCGTTCTGTGGCCACGGCATACTAGGGGATCTGTGGTCAGCACAATGTCCAGCCACCTTTACTTTACCCCAACTAATGTCAGTTACCCATCAGAGCTGGGTAGACTCAGGGGACACCCTCCAGTCCCGGGAAAATATCCATTTGAACCGAGAACCTTCGGATCGCCAGTCGAACGCGCTGCCGTTCGGCCACCGTTAGAGACATTATAAATTATGTTTTTTTTGATGTTATTTTCTTATAATTATAAATTTGAATTGTTTAGTTAGTCTAACTTTGATTCTATTCTCTGATAGGCCTATGCCATATATCTAACTTTGATTCTATTCTCTGTTTAAATTGTTTAGTTAGTCTAACTTTGATTCTATTCTCTGATAGGCCTATGCCATATATCTAACTTTGATTCTATTCTCTGTTTAAATTGTTTAGTTAGTCTAACTTTGATTCTATTCTCTGATAGGCCTATGCCATATATCTAACTTTGATTCTATTCTCTGTTTAAATTGTTTAGTTAGTCTAACTTTGATTCTATTCTCTGATAGGCCTATGCCATATATCTATTCATATCCGAAAACAAGATGGCGCCGAGTTTAGCGACACTTGGAAAACGGCGCGTGAATTTCATTTTACTTTTGGAACAACTTCACCTTTTTTTTGCCGCAGACAAGAGCTTGGAGCATGCTTAACAGGATAGCACGGAGAGGGTGCCATACAATGGACCATGGCCATTATTATTATCATTATTCTATTATTATATATAATAAACTATATACACAGAGCGCAGGGCTGCTTGTCCCCCATTAGCGGATAAGATAAACTAACCATTTAACAATATGATTGCCATTGTTGCAGGCACGTTTGCTTGAAAAGAAGGGACGGAGGAGGATAATTAAATTACAAGATTTTGTCCATCAGTTTAAATTAACTGGGTTTTTTAAAAACTTACTCTTGGGTTTAAAAAGAAAAAAACTTACCGTTCTGAACATAGTTTCCGCTTTGTTGACGTCATAGGTTCTCGCTTGGAAGAGTGAAAATTAAATAATATTCAATTAGTTATTTCTAAATACAATTACTGAGTATCGTTTACTAGTAGTTATGCCCGTCAAAATGACAGAGAAACGAATGATTACAATGTGTTTTGTTAAAAGAGAAAGAAAGAATAACAAACAATAGTACAATAAGAACTGTAGTGAGAACGTTTTTTCGGTATTTTTTTTTAAATATTGTTTACTGTCGGCTGCAGTTTTAATACTGAGAAGTCAACATTCAAATACCATTATTGAAAGGCTGTATTACATTTTGGGGCAAGTGGGAATATTAGTATTCTAGCCTTGAAGATAAAAGGAAGAGGTGAAAAGCTTCCCCTGGCCACTATCATTCTACCTTCTGGAGAGCAACTCGGATGCAGTTTTGTATTTTGACTTTGGTAATCAATTTTAAAGCAGTAGAGCCCTTGTCACAACTAGCCCTTGTGACATAGATCCCCACTTTCCCATATTTATTTTTTTCAAAAAAAGGGCAAAGATTAAGCCAGGGCTAATACTTGTAATTTAATACAGACAAAATGTAGGTTTTAACGATATAGTTTATTATGTTAAATTTTATCTATTATAGTTTAATAATGCATACTTGTATCTGTTATAGTTTAACTTTAAGCCTGTTGTGTCTGTTATTGTTTACCTACTTGTATCTGTTAGAGTTATCTGTTAGAGTTTACCTTTAAGCCACTTCCTCAGGCTGTAATCGTCTTGTGTCGTGATCAGATCCGCGACTCTCGCCTTGAACTGCCTCATGGCCTCTTCCTCCTTGACGCTGGCATCGTCGCTCTCTTGTTTGGTCAGATCGTACTGTGGAGAATATTGGCGGGAAAGTTAAGACACAAACATAATACTCATGGCGTAGGACTAGAGATGGGAATCGAACCGAACCCGAACCGAACACACCGAACTCGAACTGTGGATTCTAGCGAACCGAACCAAACCCGAACTCTGCCGTTGACCGAACCGAACCGAACCCGAACTTTAAAGTGACGGACTCCGAACCGAACCGAACGAACTTATATAAAAGTAACAGAAACAAAAATATTTAAATCTTGTCACTAGCAAGCATTCGCCAGTAATGATAACATTTGTATTGATAGTAATAAAAAAAAAGAATTATTTTTTTATAACCATCCCTTCCCCAACACCCTTTGATACATCGGCTTTCAGGCACATAGAAATGCGCGGCGAAAAAGAAAAACAAAACATTGCTTAAACAAACATCGACCGACCGTCAACGTAAGTGACCTAGATATATGTATCACAAAAGCATGATTGCTCTTCCCGCCTCTGCGACGTCATACTGCTTTTATCATCTCTCCTGTCTTCACCCCGCTCCCTAGCTGCCTTTACCCCACCAAAAATAATTAGCGTGTTTATTCTAATAACAATCAGTGATAACACGCCTTGACTTTTTTCCCAAGAGCTTGTTTTTGTTCATTCCAAAATTAGGAGACTGGCTTTTATTTTTGAGAACCTAAGCTTAGGCATTTTAACTTGTTTGTTTTTTTTAAAGAAAAATGAATATGTTTGTATGTATATTATTGGCCAAATGTATTTTGTGAAGCGAAAAGAAGCCTAAAAGTATGTCAATTTCATTACTACAGCAGCGGCGCTGTGGCTAAAATAGAGTGAATGAGTTACGTTGCAACTAGAGATGGGGGGATGAAGAGGTGTATATTTAACCGCACATTGGAAAACAAGATAAATTGACTAGACATTATGTAAACACTCCAGCCGCTTATTGTGATTGAAAACAAAAATCCAGATTATATGGCATAGATGATAAACTGACAGAGTGTGGGACAAAGAACATTACGGGGTGGGGAAGGGACAAATTGTGTAATGTAGAGGGGTAGGGGGCAAGTGATAGCACATTTAATGGTATAAAGGTGGAGGGAGATAACATTTTAAAGGGAAAATCTTGCACGTTTTGGGTAGGAGGGGGACAATAAAATGGCAGGCTTATTTTGCATGTGTGCACAGGCTCACCCTAAACAATTTAAATACTAATATTTCTTTTAAGTATGAATATTGAAACGTAAACAATTGATAATAATATTACATTTTTAACATATTTTTTTTAAATCCTTGTTTTTGAAAAAAAAAGAGTAGGGGGCGGGTAAACAATAGGTCACAGAGACTATTTTGTTATAATTTGGCATTTCAGGTTACTTTATAAGAGCTCAACTTGTGTTTTATGACATTTTAGAGCGGTATCACTGATAACAATGAGCATTTTCAAAAAAAATTTGTTTCTGTAATGGCGAAAATTTGTTCAAATTCCTTTCACGTCGCTTACACCAGAAATACGTCGCTTACACCAGAAATACGTCGCTTACACCAGAAATATATTGCTTACACATGAAATACGTATATTAATTGTATTAGAGGCCGACCGAACTTCGGTTTCGGTTCTGCTTCGACGCAGAAAGTAGGCCAATGGCCTCTTTCGGTGTGGTTTCGGCCGAAGCTTAATAGTTTGCTTTCAGTTTGTTTTCGGTTTTGGCCGAAAGTGATATTGACTTTCGGTCATCAGCCGAATATCTTGCATTCGTCATTTTTGTATTGTTTTGTCTAATTTTATCAAAATTTTTTCATAATATTTAGATACAAAAATCTAAAATAAAGTATGTATTGCCTTTTAGGTTATTAAATCTGAAAGAATATTCAAATCTGAAAAAAATTATATATAATAGGCCTACATGTATATAGCCTACAACAGTTTATTACAAGTTCTATGGTTTAATCGACATGGAGTAGGCTACCAATAAACTAGTTAATATTTAAAATCTTTTGTTTGGAAATTTTGGTGTTTTTTTTTCGGTTTCGGCCGAAAGTGTTGTTAAACTTTTGGTTTCGGTTATGGTTTCAGCCAAAAGTTAATTTAGAACTTTCGGTATGGTTTCGTTTTCGGCCGAAACCAAATATTTGGTTTCGATCGGCCTCTAAATTGTATTTCATATAACAGAAGACCCAGAAATAACACTTATGCCTATTGTTGTTTTTATTTGCATCAACCTATGTATAATTAATTGTGAGTTTTGAACATGCGGCAGAAGACAAACATTATTTTAAATCAGTAGAAAATTCAGTTTTAGGCTACTATTTTAAGATTTTTTATTTAAAAAAACCAGTTTAATTAAAACGCTAACATTGTAAGAGTTCAGTTGTTGTCGAACCGAACGGAACCCAAACTTAAATTATTACCGAACCGAACCCGAACTTTGTTTTTTACTAATCCGACCGAACCGAACCGAACCCGAACTTAGGGTCCTACCGAACCGAACCGAACCCGAACTTATGGTCTCACCGAACCGAACCGAACCCTAACTGCTAAATTAGGGTTCGATTCCCATCTCTACGTAGGACCAGGAAAACTCTTCAAGGAGAATCAGGAGGGGTACATCCTATTATCAGGGCCGGTTAAAGGCCATGAGAAGCCCTAAACACTAAATAGTTGTGGTGCTCCTTTACCCAGTATATACGTAGGCTAAAGCAAATATAAACAATCACAAATTATAAAACAATTTTCTATTGCAGTTAAACAAAACGTCTAGTATTTACGTGTAGTTGTATATAGTATTAGCACTTGTATTTATGTGTAGTTGTGTGGAGTATTATCACTTGTATTTATGTGTAGTTGTGTAGAGTATTAGCACTTGTATTTATGTGTAGTTGTGTAGAGTATTAGCACTTGTATTTATGTGTAGTTGTGTAGAGTATTAGCACTTGTATTTATGTGTAGTTGTGTAGAGTATTAGCACTTGTATTTATGTGTAGTTGTGTAGAGTATTAGCACTTGTATTTATGTGCATAATTTATATAATAATATAACAAACCGAAGAAACTTAAATCCATGAGCTACATTACCTGTGCCATGGTATGTTCTGATAGCTCCTGTTAACACATAGTCTAGATATTCCACAATGAAATGAAATAAACATACGTGGAAATAATCAATGAAATAACTGTCTGTCCCTATGCCAAATTATTTGTATTAATTTTTTACAATAAAAATCGATATTATAGCTAAATTAACCTGAAAAAACTAGGACTTTCTAGTTTAAATAGAAAAATATATAATATTTTATCGAAAGAATGCCTCTATTTCTTGTCCTTTTCTTTCATAGATATTATATATTTTAGTTTCACACAAGATTAATGTACGAGCAATAATGTCGGTTTTATTACGCGTAAAGCACAATTTAGAAATCGAGAAACACTAGAAATAAAATCTTCACAGAGATTTCAGCAGAAGAATATCAGACAACTGTGGTGACAATTCCATATGGGGCAGGCTGAGTTATCCAACCTGACGAAGCGCACCGCTCGCCTTCAAGGAGATCAAGCAGACGACCGTCGTTTCCCTCGGCAGCCATCTCGTTAGCGAGACTGGGACCGAGGGCGAAATGAAATCATTAGAGCCAGGGGCCAGGGGATAAAAGAGTACATAAAAATGTGTTGTTGTTTTTTAATACTAGATATAATACATTTTATTCTTTTGCTTCCATCCAACTATTACCCCATCTATCATTCTATCTGTATGTCTATCTATCTATATTTCTATCTATATGTCTTTATATCTATCTATTTGTCAATCTATCTATCTATATGTATATCTATATATATATATATTGCTATCTATCTATATGTCTATCCATCTTTATTGTTATCTATCTATGTGTCTGTCTATATATCCATCCATCTATTCCATTACCCCACCTATCTGTCTATCTATTTATAAATCCATCCTTTCATTCATCCAATCATCTATCTATCTATATATTGACATGTATATAATATATATATTTCTTTCTACCTACCGGTATATAACTCTCTGTCTTTATACCGGTATATATCTGCCCATGTGTCAGTTTAACTACCTGTACCTATCTATCTATCTATCTATCTATATATATATATATATATATATATTATATATATAGTCTGGCATAGGCCTACAGTATATTATTATTAAATCTACCCATTTTTCAGTTTAACTACCTGTATCTATCTATCTATCTATATAGTCTGACATATCGACAACTTATCTCACCAACAGTAAGTGACGTCACATTGCCGCTTTAATCCCCTTCTAGTCCCTGCAGTTGGGGAGCCTGCTACAAGTTAAATAGATGTAAAGGGAGGAGTCAGCCACGCAAACGTCCCCCCCTCCCCACCCGCCATGACGCTTCCATTCCGTGTAATGCTGACACGATGGCGTGCTGAATCCTCTTACACCAAGGAACAATGTTTGCTGAGGGGAGACCATCGTGATTTCTTCACCATCCCTCGAAGTTATCTCTCTTGTAACCTTGGTTACTACTGGCAGAGTCATGCGCAGTTGGCACAACAGACAGTGTTGGCAAAGGGGGACAATTATTGAAACGATTCATGTTTGATACATACTGGATGCCCTTTTTTAAAAAACCGAAGCGATTTTTAATAGGTTCTGATATCTATTTCATAAAAATACACTCGCAGACACACACGGAGACGTATATGCAGAGGCAGATAGAGACATACACTAACACATATCTAGATACAGACACTCACACACATAGACTCTACATATTTACACACAACTTGTCACACATACATAAACAGACATATGCAGTTACACATACAAACACACACAGACACACTCAGACACACACACACACACACACGGACACACTGTGACGTAGAAGTTCAGTAGTAGTTCATTTCTATGCTTCCACCCCTCCCCCTCCCCTCAACTTTTTACCTCCATTGTAAACTCGTGTTCACGTTGTTTTCACGTTTTGTTCATGTTGTGTTCACGTTGTTTTCTATTGTGTACTCTACCCATGTCCGTCTGTTCTCCCCGTGAAAGTAAGTTAAATGAGTCAACAGTTAGTCTATGGCAGATTTGTTATATTACAAAACACAACTTGTTTGGCATCACATATTGAATCAATCGTGGAAAAGGTTATTTTTTAATTAAAGGGAGATAATTAACCCGTTTTATTTGAGCTAATATTTATGTTTCTTTTTTTTTTCTTTTATAATAGAATAAATGGCTTACAATTTATAACTTTAAAATGATCAAACTGTAAAAAGTATTTGAAATTTATATAAATATTATATAACCAAAAATGTATATGTATACTTTAAAATATTAGATTAACTACCCAGTTTGTATGATTACTACGTATCCATTCCGCTCATAAATAATTTAAGGATGTCATGAATTTCATGTAAAAATTCACTAAAATGTGTCGCTTTGTCATACACCAAAATCGGCTTCAACAGTCAGTTTACTTAATTTAGAACCGAAAAATGTGTGTTATTTTATCAATAAAATAACCTTTTTGAGGTCTTTAGCGTGCCATTGAAAATTACTCTGCGTCTCTGCGTACCAAGTTTGACACGCGTGCCTTAGGTTGCCGATCCCTGTTCTAGAGTATAGAGAGCCACTGTTGTGGCGACCACTAGAGTTTGATATCTATGATTTTTACTTTGTTTAAATGTTTTTAATGTGGGTATATGTTTTTTCGAATAGCATTAAAATAGTTTTGTTACCTGGAGATATATTTACATCTGCTATCTTTTATGCTCCTTCTATAAAGAGGATTATTGTGTCCTACGCTTATACGTGGTCCGAGTCTATGCCACTCGGGAAGAAAGAGTAGGCTACTTATATGCATTTGTTCTCGCATAAGGGACAAGATAAGTTTTTTTTCCTTGTGTTTTTCTGAGCATTGCAACAGTTTGTTATTGTGCCTATTAAAACAAACTTTAATCATGTACATTTTTTAATTTAAATTAATGTAACTTACCTCCGCTTCAGTATTGATCTTACAAATAATAATACAAAGATAAGTAAAATGTGGAAAAGTACACTCATTGGTGATTAAGGAATAATTTGAATGAAAAAAACTCCTAGAGACGTATTGGAGGTTATAAAGTTGGACAATTAAAGTGTCAATTAACTGTTACAATTCATTTTAATACGAAATAATTTGAATGTGAAAATTGAGGCAACAAATCGGGAATCTGAGACACAAGTTAACCCTTACAGTCCCGGGCGCGTATATAGCGGAACTGAAGGCAGCATAGATAGAAGTAGGTCGGTACCGGAAGGGTTAAGATAGGTTACTGGTAGTTTTCACAGCTACAGGGTTTAATCGTTTGGGACATATAACTTTGACAGTTGGAAAAAAAATACACTGCATAATTATATTAATCATGTGGGTATCTCTGGGGCACTTATCTCTGGGGCAATTATCTCTGGGGCAATTATCTCTGGGGCAATTATCTCTGGGGCAATTATCTCTGGGGCAATTATCTCTGGGGCAATTATCTCTGGGGCAATTATCTCTGGGGCGATTATCTCTGGGGCAATTATCTCTGGGGCGATTATCTCTGGGGCAATTAGCCCTGGGGCAATTACCTCTGGGGCAATTACCCGTTTGATACCCCTTGACTACACCACCGGAAATCATTAGCAAATCAGTTTAATAAGATCAACTAACTGGTAGGCTATGCAGCGGCGTATAGATCTAGCGCTCATTAGGCCTACTAAGCTCACAGCGAGCTACTATATTTGTAAGGGCCTCTGGAAGCAAAAATAATCCATCCAAAATGCTATACTCGGAAATAATTATATTACAACCAGAGGCTACTTTGCATATTTAGCAAAATTTTTCAGTACACATTCTATTATTTCATTCTAACAAAAACAAATTTAAGTGCCCTTCCCCCCCCCCACCCCCACCCCCAAGCTTCACAATAAATTGTAGGAGGTTTATGGGGCATTTCCTCTCTGCTTCAAGGCAACAATAAAAGGCGTGGGAGCGCTCTAACACCAACCCACCCCCTCTTTGAGAATGCCACTGCACAATACACTGGCATACACAAATACAATATACAAAGTTGTGTGAAGGTTCAATATATAATCTGATCGGTTTGCTATCTACAGTTTTAAAAGGGGACTGGGGGATTGTGGGGGGGGGGGGATGGCGTGTTGACACGTGATTTCCTGAAAGGGCGGCCACTCAGGAGAAAATATTTTATCCAGAAGATTTCATCGATCCAGGGGCCAGTTAATCAGATTTTCATTAGCAGTAGGCCTATAGATTAGAGAAATGGCGCGAGGGGCAATGTGGGAAGTACAAGAGTGACTTCTGGAGATAGTGAAATGGAACGTACGGTTTTAATTAGTTAATTTTCAGAAAAAGTTCTTTTTTACTTTTGACAGGTTTAAATATGATTTTAGAAATAAATAAGACGTGTGTAACCAAAGTCAACCGAAACCTTATTAGATAGAAGGACTGCGTAGTAACTTTTAATATTAAAGTTATGATACTGTTATTCGAATCGAGCTATACAATAGAGTATAATATTCACAACTGACAAGAGTAACACCAATAGTTAAATCACTAAACCTAGAAACACTAGAGGACAGAAGGGCAAAAAGTAAAGTAGTAGACTAATAATACATAAGGCATTAAATTCTAACTAAGAAATACAACCCAATAACAACCTGTTATAATGCTCAGATAAACGTAAGGACAAAAACACTTCCCGTGTCCCTTATGCGAGAACTAATGCATAGAAATGATCTTGCTTCCCGAGTGGCATCTGGGCATGGAATGGGTTGCCTGAACAAACCAGGAAATCCAGTAACTTAATATCATTTAAAAAGCAAAATGCAAGACTAGACTCAGACCACGGATGAGCGTAGGACTCATAATCATCTTTATAGAAGAAGCTTCTGTAACAAGTAAGATGGGGTAATAATCAAGCTATAGAGTAGAGTATGATATGCAGAACGCAAAAACCTCGTTTGGAAATATTACTGGAAATATCAGCGTTTTCCCCAACATTTTTATGCTTTTTTTTTTAAAGTGCTTCAGCACTCCATAAATATATAGCTCAGTGATAATAATGATAGATGAACAAACCTAACTTGAATAACTAACCGTTTTCCTGTGCATGCCCTCTTTCTTGTCTGCTGACTCAAATCTTGAGATAAAAACAGCACCAAAAAACACAACCTTAAAACATCCTTCAAACTATACTCCTAATGTCTTCCTCTGATGTTATCCATTTATTAGTACCCCCAGTTTGTGAAGATGTGCTTGCATTGTGGTCATTTCAAAGCTTTTTTAAATATCACTTTACTGACAAGCTTTGTGTGTTCCGGTGAACGGGACAGGTGGTCAGCATCCAGGTTGACCTTGGCGTCACCTGGCCATCTTGAATACCGGTACCAAAAGATGATATTTGTGTCTTTTCTTTGTTTTCCTTAGTCGAAAGATGTTTTCACATTGTCTTGCACAACATGTTTCTAAGATTTGTTTATGTGTACTAAGTAATTTATATCCAATAAGTTGGAATTTTAAGACAGTTCTTTACGTAAGTAATGCATTTGAAGGTCTACAGACTCTATGTATCTGTTATAATTATATACACATAAAGACAAATACACAGACACATAATATAGACATTTACACAGACACCGGATAGACCGCCTAATAATCAAAGCCTCTCGTACTACACAGACAGAATTACCATCTCTTTCGGATATTTTCAGTTCAAGGTGCCTGTCTATGATTGATAAAATCCTCAGATCATGCACACCCGCTTCATGATAGTTACATAATATCTAGTCGAAGTGGTCGGCTTCTTTTAGAGAGATTTAGGAACTCTTTTGTTCCACTGTCAGTGAGACTCTTTCAAAAGAATCCCCTTTCAGCCAGGAAATACAATGGTAAAATAGCTGACTCCTAAATAATAGGCCTACTTTTTTTCTTGTGTGATAAATGGTATGATAGTGTGCGTGAATGTCTAATGTGTTTGAGTACAAATAGTTCTTTAATATTGTTTTAGGTATGCTGAAAGACGGAATTTATGTAATCAAGTCAATTTTCCATTCATTTGGATCAATAAAGCAATCTTATCTTATCTAATCTTATATATATATATATATATATATATATGTATGGAGAGAGCGAGAGTTAGATAGATTGATTGATAGATAGATAGATAGAAAGTTGATAGATAGATAGATGATAGATAGATAGAAAAATAGAGACAGTAATATTTAAGTATTTCTACTCCCTGTTACTTAGTGTAATACTAATCACTGAAATTACACGATTTCATTACATTAGCATTAAGTTACGTTCCAAATAAAAAAAACGGAAGTCCAGTTATCAAAATCTAAATGACTACACATCACTCTACACTGTACATTTTGCGTGTGTTTAGAAAGCACAGATTTCAACAACTGTACCGGTATTATAAAGTAAAAAGTTGTATTACTAAACTAAAAAAAAGAGAAACAAAAGCGAGCCTGAATACCTTAGCTTAAGTTTTAAATCTCCGAGAGGCGATTTTTTTTTTTTTACAAATAGCCACCACCATCCTCCCCTTCCCACAGCACAGGCCAAAAACTGTACTGGACAATAAAGACAAAATGGGAAAATTCAAGCAACCCCCCGGTGATTTACAAATAAGTAGATAAGCTGTTTTGTTCTACACATAAAGATAGGTAGTGTTTGTGTGTGTGTCCGGTAAGTCTGTTTGTTTAGGTTTTGCCATGGACCTCTTATTTATAAGCTGATTTTTTTTTAAATGTTAAATTAAACAAATATTTCTTTGTATTGAGTTGATAACAGTTTTAAATTAAAAAATGATCAGTAAAGAAGCAGTCACCGTGGTATAATATCCATATCCGTATTACTAGATCTAAGTAAGTAAGTAAAGTGCCCGTCGGACCAAATTGATCATAGGGTCAGTAAGCAGTTTCTGTGGCCACGGAAAACTAAGGGATTGTGTGGTCAACACATTACCAGGATTAGAACCCAGGACCTTCGCGCTGCCACTCGGCCAGCGTGTCCCATATTACTAGATGATATATCTATAGATGTAAAACTGATTCTTTCATACAACATATTCATTGAACTAAAAATTTATTTTTTAAATTCCGAATAAAATATCAGTAGAAGAGCAGTAGATCTAGACCTTAAATTCTTTGCCGGAGATAACAACTGCTTTCCCCTGAAAATAAATAGGCTACATAACAATCTAACCATTTGGGCAAAGAAAGAGTTACGGGCCCTATCATGTTTTTTTTTTTTTTTACATTTTTAACACTTAACATGCCAAATTCGACTAAAGTCGAATTTACAAAACTCTTTCTGTATGCCAAATTCGACTTTAGTCGAAAATCATAGTGGTCTTAAGAAATGGATCAAAATGATAGGCCTAACCGAATAATCAATGGTATAGAGTTTGGACAGTGTATCATGACTGGCATGACTATCTTAACCTCAATCACCAGTATTTTCGGTTTTATTATTTGTATGCGTCACATATCCAACCGTCGGTTATAGCCGTACTCAATAATAACTAAACAGTAATGAAGGAATAACTTTGACTCGAACCAAACGTTATTCACACTATTTACATGAGAGTCTAACATAAACAGTATGATAGATAACGTAAGAGAACGCTATTCTTCAACGGAGTAATTATGTGACGTCACAGGCACCTATGACGCGTTTTGACTTTGACGCTCGAAACCGAACCACGTGGATGTTGCATGTACAATCTTGTCTATGTTTATCTTAGTACTGAAGCCGATTTATGTGTCCTTTTATGTTTATAGCTTGTTCTTGTGTGAATTTCAACATTTTAGTATTATTAGTATTTACTTTTATTGGAAATATACTTGAAATAGATCTATGGATGATTCTATTGTTTATCGAGCTGATTCTGATTCCGGTGAGGAATATAATTATGACAGTTGTGAATTAGATGATAATTTAGATTTAGAAAGTAATTCAGGTGATAACATTGATTTAGCCGGTGAAACCAATGGACCACTAGCACCTGCTCGCATTGATGCTAGATCGGCTTTGAGTTGTGATATTGAGCAATGCAACGAATCAGTTTATTCTAACTGGGAAATGTTGGAGAGGAATGATTTCGTTGACCTAAATAGCGAATGGCTGCCCCCATTCATTAGTAGACAATGTGTTCTTGTCGATACCAACAATTTTGAGGCTGTTGATTATTTCAAATTGTTTTTCCCTGATATTTTATTTTAGCAAATAATGAATGAGACTAATCGTTATGGTGACAAGGTAAAAAGTGAAAAATGTGTTGGGAATGATGGATCCCACCGTGTGAAAAGCTGGAAGCCATGCGATATGGATGAGCTATCGGCCTTTCTTGGCATTCAGATTGCGATGGGCTTATGTAGCAAATCATCAATAGATGATTATTGGGCAACAGGAGCTTGGCTCACATACACCCCTTTTACTCAAGTAATGGGAAGAAATAGATATCAAATTCTCAACTAATTTTTTCATTTCAACAATAACGAAAACAGACTAGAAAGGGGGCAGGATGGATATGATCCACTCTTCAAACTGCGACCGTTATTGGACATTACGGCACCTCTATACCGACAAGTCTATGGACCAGGACAAGCCCTTTCAATAGATGAGTCTATGGTGGCATTCAAAGGACGTTGTTTTTTCAAACAGTACATGCCATCTAAACCAACTAAATGGGGCATAAAGGCATTCATGTTGGCTGATTCAAAGTCTTTCTACTGTTTGAAGTTTATAATATACACAGGAAAAAATACATTTGTGATAGAAGAAGGCAACACTTTGCGTTCACAGATTGTATTTGATCTGGTTGACGGATTAGAGGGAAAATGCCATATAATATACACAGACAATTACTATACAAGTATTTATACATATTCTAGTTTGAAAGTGAAAAATCTAGGTGCGTGTGGCACAATTCTGGAAAACTCAAAGGGTTATCCAAAAGAACTGAAGAAAAAAAATTAAGAATGAAAAGAGGTGATCCTCCCATTTTTGCTAAATCAAAGGACTTGATCGTAACAACGTTTCAAGGTAGCAAACGTCTCAGTATTCTATCAACTGTGGGAAACAACACAACTACAGTGAAGCGCATACGAGACAGAAAACAGCCAGAAGGTTATAGAACAGTAGAAAAACCTACCATCTGCCAGCATTACAATGACCATATGGGTGGAGTGGATCATTTTGACCAGATGAAGGTTAGCTATAGCTATCCGCACAAATCAGTCAAGGGGTACCACTCAGTATTTCATTATATCAAAAAAGTAGCTTTGATAAATGGACTAATTTGTTACAGGCTAAACAAGGACGCTTCCATGACAGCTTAAAATTTTAGGGAACTAGTGCTTGAATCCCTTATCCAGAACCAAGTGAATAGGAAAAGACAAAAAAGAAATACTATCGCCCCGACCCCAAACATTGATGACAGATTAACTGGACGTCACTTTCCCAATACGTACACAGTCAAATCGTACAAACCAAACTGTCTTGTATGTAAATCCTGCCAAAAAAGAGCCCAAACAAGATATTACTGCCCTGTTTTAACGTCCCTCTCTGCATTGTGCCATGTTTTGAGCTGTATCATACAGCTGTGAATTATAGCACTGTTCGCCAGCGCCAGCCACAGCAGTAAACTTTTTATAATGTGTGGTTTCAAAAATGTATAGTATAGTTCTGTACATTAATTTTCATTTATATTGGTATTTTTTTTTTATTCCATTATTTGGTTGCAAAATAGTCAATTAATCTTTTGTTGATGATGAAATTAAATTGTATAAATGTAAAATTTATTATGTAGGCCTATAGTTCTTTAATTGATTTATGGCTTAACTTATGCATTGAAATTATTAATTAAAAGTCACTGTTTGATATTAACTTTAGAAGACAAGTTATTTCTATTTTTCTTAAGTTTATTACCATTCATATTGCTAAGAAGCTGCACAAGGAAAATAAAAGCTACCTAAAAAATATGTTTCCTATAGATATCACAAATATTCAAGGAAAGGTGGCACGATTTGGCACAAAACTCAATTTTTCAATATGGTTTAATGTAGATCTATATGGTAGAAATGTAATCCGTCAACATTGACCAATTACATATTTGTAAATTTTACAGTTTTAGTAGACTGACAGAAAATTGAGTAAAATCGTTTCACATTTCACGGACCAAACAAATGGCAAACGGACATAAAAACTACTTTTTTATTGCTAAATTTGTTTTTTTCAAAATTAGTTTGGTCTTCTAGCTTTGTTCTATGGTGCAACAATAAAATAATAATTGTCGACGGCTCTCAAAAAAATAAAAATGGACACAAATACATATTTTCCTATAAATGACACAAATTCAAGATGGCCGCCATGGTCACGTGACACTAATTTGCATGAAAACTTTATTTTTAAGTATGGTATTCTGTTTTACATATATGGTAGAGATTTCACAATTCGATATTGAACTGTTACAGATTTGTACATGTTGAAAGATACTAACCAGTTTTGGTAAACTAGCAGAAAATTGAGCAAAATCGTTTCAAAATTCATGGACAAAGAAGAAAAAAAGTGGACACAAGTACATATTTTTCTATAAATCTCACAAATTTAAGATGGCCGCCATGGTCACGTGACACTAATTTGCATAAAAACTTTATTTTTAAGTATGGTATTATGTTTTACATATTTGGTAAAGATTTCATGCTTCCACATAAGTCCATTAATTTTTTATTAATTTTTAAACCCCACACTCTAATTTTGTGAAATTACCAAAAAACAAGTAGGCAGTGGAGTACATTTTGCGTAAAAAACCTTTGGCATGTTAAGTGTTAAAGTCATCAAATTCATAGCTTCACCTTGGGGCCCCTCCATAAATGATATCACCCTCGTCTAGGGGAGGTCAAAGAGTTAAGACGATATGTGACGAGGGAGAGAGCGAGGGGTTTAAACAATGTTAAAAGTCACATCAAGGAAAAGTTCACATTTAAATAAAATGTCCACTTTGACAAGTTCAGCTTAATTGACTAGTGTGTTTATTGTGTTTATTGTAACAATCATACAACGAAGGTACCCGGTAATAAAAATGAATCGAAACAAAATATTTTTGAAATTGGAAATATGTCTTATAAGTTTACAGACGTTCCTTCTTGATAGAAGATTATTACGTCCACTAGGCCCAAAACTCCTGCAGGGCGACAGGGATCCGCCGGTGGCAGGGCTAGAACCCGCGACCTGTCAGTTGGTTTTTGGTTGACAGTCCGGTGGTTTAACCGCTGGACCAGCCCGCTTCACAATGTCGAGTTAGAATGGGGGGGGGAGTACAGAACTGTGTGACGTCCTATTGGAGGAAGCGTAGTCTGACTTTTTGTGACGACTTGTGATGGGTGAGATTATATTTAAAAAAAAAGCTAAAATAGCTTGGCGTCAATTATGGACGGCTTCCTCGTCTCCATCCGATAAGCAAAATCCTAAAAATAATTGATAAATAAATGTACCCAGTACAAGTTACTTTTGAAGTTCTCCTACCTAGAATAAGGACTTTTTTTTAGGTCTCAAGAATTGGTTTGATATTAGATAATTATTGAAATGGTGACGTAACTAGTGAAAATGGCGCCTGAATCGGAGGTGAAAATTGGCGCCTGTTTAAAATTTTCATTTCTTAATTAAATTGACATATAAGTCAATATTGATTAATAAATAATTAAAATCAATTAAAACATTGATGGTAATAAAGTGTCAGTTTTGTGTCAACCCCTCTCCACTTTCTCCAAAGAAGATTATTGAATTATCATAAGAGACATATGCACAACTGGTAAGTGTATTAAAAGTATGTATTTATATAATATGTTTGTAAAATTTGTATGTATGCGTGTGCGCACGAACATATCTATCATTAACTAGGGATTTTTCTTTTTGAGTCATGAGATGGATAGGCCACACATTGAGAAAACAGTATGGCGTCAGTATTACTTCCGGAAACAGACAAAAATGCTATGGCGCATTCTGTTCTATATTTATTCTGTGGAGAAAACAAACTACAAATTTTGACTAGACAAGCTTTTTCATGGAACCCCCAGGGTGCAAGACGAAGAGGTAGACCCATTAAAGTCCTGGCGGAGAGAAGTAGAAAAGGATGTGGAGCTGATAGGAAGTAGCTGGAAGGAGTTATAATAATTGGTCATTTTATATAGCGCCTCACTCCATGCTAATGCAAGCAATCAGAGTTAGAGAAGATAGCCAGAGATGGGAGGACATGGAAAGAAATTGTTGATGGCCTATGCTCCACTAGCAGTTGATAATGGTGAAGAAGATAAATTACATAAAGTACACAGTTTTTTCATTGTATTTTTCTTTTAAGGCTACCTTGTCCTAGATACATTTGAAGTAGGTCATAATCTTTTCATACTGTGCCGTCTGTTCGTCTGTACCAAGATCTCAAAGTCAGAGATGAGCAAAATAGTTAATACTATTTAACATCAATTAAAGAAACACACAAAAAATCCTCACAAAAATCAAACAAAATCATGAAGTACTTTATCATTGAGTTGAAACAACATCTTTATTCGTCAGTTATGTTTCAAGTATTATTATAATCAAATATTTCTCAAATGAAACTTTTTAACAGAAATATACTGCGTGTTTGAATGTGTCATGATAGATTTCTTTATTAAAGGCATGTGTCATGAGAGAAATCATAATATGAAGGTCAGCGTGGAAAAACGAGGCAAATCACATTAATATGAAACTGAGTTATGACCCTACAAAGTTTTTTGAGGTCCTAGAGGAAAAGAGGGACGTCTGACAATCTGTGTCAACTTGTGACAATTGGTGACTGGGGGGAGGGAGGTAAAAATTGTCCCAAATCCTGTGATGTCATCAGGGTACGGCCCAACAGTTTAAATGTCTTGTCCTTTTTTTAAAACTCAAAAGCTGTGAGTTAGGCCTCCATTGTTCTTCTACCATGGATTTCATGCATGTACTAAAAGCTCAACATAAATACTGTCCGTATAGTTAAAGGGTCATAGTGACACAAAAAAGAAAAAATGTAAAAAAAATCTTTACACTAAAACATCACAGTCAACAAAAGAATATACCAGTATTTGTCAAACTAAAAATAAAAGCATGAATACTTTGAGTGAAAAAATAAACAACAACTTATTTTAAAGAACATTAGCATACTTGTAATTGTGCTATGGACTGCATTGGTCAAATAGTTAACACAGCTTTTAACAATGAAATAACATCTGTGAGACAAAAAGTCTTAAGTGTATGGTGTGTGTGTAAGGTTGGGGGGGGGGTATATTAAAACTCTGGTAAATACCAGTATTTGTATTTTTATATTGCAGTGTCTGGGGGGGGGGGGCCTGGAGTCTACTCAACTCTGATGGTTAACAAATATAAGTTGGGGAAATTAATAGGGTATAGGATAACCAAAGACTATAATAAGATGAACCGCTTGCTTTGATATTTCTGCTATTTGATAACTTGAAATTGGAATTTCCGATTGCACCTTCCGGTTAAGTAATTCGCTATGATTTTCTCAATGAAAAATTAAGATTAAAATGGAGAGCTGTATACAGCATAAAACTTTAGGAGTCATTAAGGACAGCGTAATTGCTTGCCCACGGAAAAAACAACACTTAATCTATACGAATAGAGCAAGCGGTCCATCTTTTTATTGTCTTTGGATAAACAAACAATTTCCTTATATCCCAAGAAAGTAAAAGCCACAGAAAAAGTGTTTTTATGGGATGCTTGAATAGGCAACTAAATCTAATCTCAGAAAAAAATTGTTTTTGCAGGATCAAGAGCTCTAATACTATAAAAAATAAACAGTTGAAAACCCCATTCCCATGGACAAAAAATTGACATTAAATGAAAGAGACGTTTCTTGACCTAGCTCTATCCAGCCTCGTTACATTGGGCCAGTAACTATGCTGTGTAGCACTCAAATTGTACCATCTCTCTCATTGGTGACTCATCCATCAAAAACAAAATAACATTAATCTCCAGCTCTTAATGCATACAAAAGAAGTTCTGGTTGTCAACATGCACCGGTAGCATGCCCTAGACAGGAGATCATCATCCAGCCCTCAGCATGGGGGAGCTAAATGCCTTACTCCCTCATATCTGGACTAAGGAGCCATAAAAGCTCTTTAGGACTCTTTTAAAAAAAAAGAAATTCTGAATATGTTTTTGTTTTAGAAAAATCTGTGACATAAAATGTAAACAAATCTATAAAAAAAAAGTTTTAGTACAAAAAAAAATTGAAAGGTCAAAGGTCATGAGTAATAACAATTCCAGTACAAAATCAATATATGCATGTATTAGAAAGACAATTTCCTTCAATCCAACATAAATAGAATACATATTTTCATATCATATGAGTAAATTACATATTGCTAATGACTGAGAATAATTGAGGGTCATTTCCTTTTAGTTGACATTGACAATGTGTCCATTGTCAAGTTCAAATGGACAGATTATTGTCATGCATAAATATATCACATCATGAGGTTATGGTTGTTTGTGGATCTGATTACACCGGGTCTAAAGATGGTTTGTGGTATAAACTTTTTGGGATACCAATGTATGATAGCTCAGCATAATTCCAAAAGCTCAGTCCTTTAGCTATTCCAATCATAATACTACAGTAAAAGCTGGAATGATCAAAAGAGAACACACCCTGTACGTTCTAAATTTACAGTTTTTCTCTTGCAAGTCTGTAGATGATCTGAATATCAAACATCATTTGGGGTGAAGGAGGTGGGTGACTGGACTTTGCTAAGACACACAACTTGTCATAGATTGTGTATTCAATATTGTTAAACCTGTTTTACTTGTCCTTACTATACACAGTGAACCCTCGTTTATTGCGGTAGAAAGATTCCGAGACTGGCTGCGATTAATGTTTTAATGGAATTATCTAAATATTTTGTGGAATTACCGTAACTAAATATTTTGTGTCTTCATATATCGTTACTATTTTTGAAATTTCCGGAAAATCTACAATATATTTTCTCATATAATAGAATGAAAAAAATCTGCGAAGTCATGAATCCATGAATGTCATACAGCGAAGTAACGATGGTTCACTGTACTTTTATACATTAGAATTATTTTATTTGTATTCCAAGGGAAATCACTCATGAAAATTTCTACCCTTGTTTGCATTGTGCATCCAAAAGAAAGCAATGTCTTGCCGAAACACACAATTAAAGAAACTAGGCATCTACAATATTTATACCAGAACTATGCTTTGATATATAGATAACAAATGAATCAGAGAGAAATAAAACTTCGATTGAATCTCTTTGCAAATTTACATTCATTTACAAACACTAGTACTTACAATGACTCAATCTCTGAACTACAGCCAATCATTGTGTTCGTTTGTACAATATATTGATTGATGTTGAAAGACCAAAAATTGTCGGAATAGTTTTAACACAAACTGTAACATAATTTTAAAGAAATCTTTCTTGTTGGGAAACATTTTATGGGGAAACTTGAGATATAAAATAAAAACATATTAATTTTACATAAAAGTAAAGCAAAGTGATCCCATGGGACCAATTTGATCCATAGGGCCAGTGAAGCAGCATTCACCAGTTTATATGACTATGGCATACTAGGGGATTGTGTGGCCAGCACAATGCCCACCCAGCCATCTTAAAGTAAAGTATGTAAAGTATCTGTCAGACTGAATTGATCAATAGGGAAGTTGAAACAGCATTCCCCACTCTCTGTGTCCACGGCATACTAGGGCATTGTGTGGCCATCACAATACCCAGGCGCCTTTCCTTTACCCCAACTATAGTCAGGCACCCATCAGAGCTTGGGTAGACTCAGGAACACCCTCCAGTCCCGGGAACAAACCCTAGCCCTGACTAGGATTTGAACCCAGGACCTTCAGTGTGCCAGTTGAACATGAGGCCGCTAGTCCATCGTGCCCAGTTTTCCATAAACCATTTAACAAAAAAAATAACCAAACTATTTTACACCAATTTAACAATGGCGATACAATGCTCAATGTGAGTATAGAACACTCAACTCAGTGTCCACACTAGGTTTTACTTACAATACGAATACAAAAAAAAAAACATTTCCAATAATATTACAATAAAATACTTGTACACATTTTAAATAGTGTAAATGAAAGTGACAAAAACCAAGTTACAATTATTTTAGGGTCAGTGCATTTTGAATTTTAAAAAAACATGGCTTGTGCATGACAAAACAAAATATTTTAGAACACAAAATATAACTATTTTTGTGAGAACGAATAAAACTTAGAAAAACTTAGAAACACAAACTTCAAATAAGCACCTGAATGAACAAATCCTTATAAAAAAACAACAATTCCGGAATAAAGTTTGTACAATCAAATACGTTAATGTCATTTAATGTGAAGCAATGTAACAAAGACAGCTGACAGTTTTGATATGTTAGAAACAGGGGTCAGCAACCTTTTGATAATAGCGTGCCAAAGTAGGATTTCTAATTTATGAAGTGTGCCAACAGCTTAAAAGTCATATTTCCCTAGCACTCAATTTCTCCTAGAAGAGCCCTGTATTGCCTATTTGAAGATCTTTAGTGTGCCATAGAAAAACGCTCTGCGTGCCAAGTCTGGCAGGTGTGCCGTAGGTTGCTGACCCCTGTGTGAGAACATTGCTCATGTAAGAATATTTATATATATTGGACAATAACATAAAGCAAAACACTTCAAGAATTCAGATATAAGATATAAGTAATTAAACAATCTTTGAGGTAAATATGTAAGATTGTTGTTTTCCTTACTTCCTGTCACCCTTTATTGCGTGTTGTTTTATTATGGTCCCAAACATTTATCAACAAATCTAATTCTTGACTTATGCATTGCATGAGAAAATCCTTGGGATCTCCTACTAGAATACAAGACTAATGAGTATGTCTGAGACAGAATATCCCTATTCGCAGACTCTCATGAAACCATTCTGGCAACACTTAAGCGGCGCAAGCTGACATGGTTCGGTCATGTTTTTAATCTGCAAAAAACACCATAGAAGGTGTGACTTTGGAGAAGCCTCAGCGGAAATGCTGGCTTGACAATATAAAATATTTCTACAGGGCTGCAGTTGAATCTACTATTGACAGCCACTCAAGGTAGATAAAAATGGAGAAAGATGAGTATTGGATTTTGATTATGCTTTACAATGATATTAAGTTGTTGATTTTCCTCCAACCCATTCCATGCTCGGATTTAACAATTATGTTACTCTTGTCAGTTGTGAATATTCACCAGTAATGAGCCTTGCAGCTCTTTTCTGGATTCGTTCTAGTTGTTCTATCTTTTCTTTAATAAATACAGAAAAATAACATACAGAATAAAAAATTTTTGAAAATTATATTTTAAAAAAACTTTTTTGTCTGAAATTTAGAGTCATTTAAAAACACAAAATGGGGTATGGGAGGCATAGAGTCAAAAGTAAATAATTCAATATTGAAAACAGATGATAGTTGTTATTTTATTATTTTAAAAACTATTTTTAAAAAAATACGGAAGTTTTGCAATAAAAAATATGTTAACTATTACATAAAAAAACAAACAAAAAAAAACAACAACTAATGTGCAGAAACTAAACAAATGGTAATGTCAATACAATAAAATGATCCTTTTAAATCATAAATAGAAAACAGACTTTGAAGTAAAATAAAGACAAGAGGTTTAAAAAACATGATAACTTATGCCATTAGTTAAAACACTGTGCTTGAAGTAGGAACATTTTTGTAATGATGAGAAAATAAACTGCGTTGCTCTTGAATGATATGGCAGGAAGTGGAACTGTTTACTTTTGATCGTTAATGTGGAGCAAATATATAATATGCTCCTTGATAAAGAAGAACTGAAACAATAAGAGATGTTAGAATATTTTTTAGCCTGCTAATTAAACAAGTTATTTTAATAGATTTCATAGTGGAGAATACACTAAATAAAATTTTGTTAGAAGTATTAACCCTTACAGTCCCGGGCGCGTATATAGCGGGACTGAAGATAGCATAGATAGAAAGTAGGTCGTTATAGGAAGGGTTAACATAATACAGGGCACAGTGGCCGAGTGATAGCGCATTGGGCTGCTGTTCAGAAGGTCCTGGGTTTGAATCCTGGTGAAGGTCAAGATTTGTTCCTGGGACTGGGCGGTGTCTCTGAGTCTACCCAGCTCTGATGGGTACCTGACATTAGGTGGTGGCAAACTAAAGGCGGCTGGGCGTTGTGCTGGACACACAATCCCCTAATAAGCAGTGGCGAGAGACTTGTGAATGCTACTTCACCGGCCTTTCTGGATCAATTAAGTCGGATGGAATTACTTTACATTTTTATCAACATAATAGTAATTACTTGCAGTAATACACAATAATTGTACAATGTAAATAACCATACAATGTCATTGATAACAGATTATAAAAGGCAAATAGATTGTGTATTTATGCATGATTGGGGACTGGAAGCCCACAATTGTGTCAAAAACTGTGAATGTTTAAAAAAAAGCCACAAGGTGTAGTGACAAGTGACATCTGTTGAGACAGAAATGTGCTGCTGTTAGTCAATAATAGACTTTTAATGAGCCAACCAACACTAACCTTAACTTGAACTTAAGTACTATCAAGTATTCTAATTCTTTTGTGCACAAATTCTTTTTTTTTTTTTACTTTTTACTTGAAGCCGTATTTTTTGTAAAAAAAATTTTTTACAAGCAACTGGACATTATTGCAAGTGCAAATATTTGGATGCAAACGTGACTCAATCTGTAATGCCCAACTTGGCTAAAGAAGTGTTATATTTCCTTAGGCCAAAGCCAGTGGGAAAACTAATAGAATTGAAGCAATGGGAAGTAATTTAACTGAGGGCTACATACACTGAGCTATATACTCAGGGGCCAAATACACTGAGCTCTAATATATGGAGTGCTCAAAGGAAGTAAATTGTAGGAGTAAATGCGGACTTTTTAATATAGATAGGTGCACCGTAGACTGAACTATATATAAATTAGCGTCTAAATAATACATATATACTATTATATACATTAAAATTACTTACTCAGTTAACATATATAAGCGTATGTGGTATTCAAAGAATTATTCAGACAAATGATCAACCATTTCATCTTTTGACTTGACAAAGAAATGAATCCGGTAGTTATTAAAGTTAACACAACTCTCTAGTATAAGAGAGTATATAGAGTCTATATAAAATAGTTCATTTTTATCAAATTACAATGACACAATTACAAAAAGTTTTTAAATTTTAAGTAATTTTATGTATACAGTCAGTCTACAGTGCACCTATCTATATTATAAAGTCCGCATTTTCTCCCATTTTTTCTACTCTATTTTAATTGCTTGAGCACTCCATGTATATATAGCTCAGTGGCCAAATAGTATAGAAGGGGAGGTAATTTAGATGTAGACCTCATAGAAGTTCTTAATACACTTATTCTTACATTATTCCCTTGTGTGCATGGCCCACCATTATTAAATTTTATTTGGAAAACAATTCATTCTAATTCTCTGTCTAAACACAAAGAGAAGTATCGTTAAAAAAACAACTTACCTCAACAATAGCACAAAGCACTCTGCCAAAAAGCAGGACAGTTAGCACACACATCTGCACAGGGACAGGAAGTGGAAATGTATGAGTCAGCAGCTGGGACCTCAAGATGTACAGCCAAAGTGGCAACAGGTGCAGGCTCACCACGGTGTAGACGCCCAAAGGTGTTTTCAACTCTGCGTTAGGAAAATAAAGTATAAAGTAAAGTTTCTGACCTTACCATAAATTCAACTATTATTTTCTAAACACTAGTCAGACTAGTAAAGTATCCAGTCTGACCAAATTTGATCCTTATGGCCAAAGAAGCAGCGCTCACCAGTTTCTGCCTCCATGGCATACTAAGGGGATTGCTTAGCCAGCACAATGCCCATCCGACTTTCCTTTGTGCTACAACTACTGTTGGGTACCCATCAGAGCCAGTTACATCCTCCAGAACCGGGAATAAAGTCCTAGTCTTTTACCAGGATTCAAACCCAGGAGTTTTGGTAAGCCAGCCAAACATGCTGTTGCTCGGCCACCATGCCCAATCAATGATTCTAGTTTATAATAATATTTTTTCTACATCGATAAAAAAACAACAACAGCAAAATAATGATAATTTTATATTTGGTTCACTAGTATGTTTTTTTTAAATAGTTTTGCTCTAAGGCTGCAGCAGAAAATTCCAAGTGGCCAAATCATAGAAATTTATACCACCACATCACATTGTGAAGTGTAAGTATGGGAACAAATAGTTCATAATAGATTCATACAGTATTGGAATGTCAAAATACATGCTAAATGTAACGGAGACTTGCACTTTACAAATGACGAACATTTTCATTATTAAAATTGGTTTTATTGCACACATTTATCCCTGTTTAAGTTTGAATAAAAATAATTTTGATGTAATATTTTAATCCTCTAGAACTGACCTTGAGCCATGACCTTTTTGATAAGACAAGGGAACTGGTTCAGAGGAACCTTCCAGTGCTCTCCTCTTGAGTGAGTGGCCATAAAAGTCATCCATTCTACAAAAGCTACTAAGTATCCGCTCTGTGAAGTAAAAAAGTATTAATAATACATTAGGCATTAAACTCTAATTATTAGAAATACTACACAATAACAACCTGTTGATGTTGCAATGCTCTGATAAATATAAGGACAAAAACACTTTCATTGTCCCTTATGAAAGAACAAATGCATATATAAGTACTCTTTCTTCCCGTGTGGCATTCAGGCCTGAACAAACCAGGAAAACCAGTAACTTAACATCATTTAAAACATTCATAAAGATGCAAAACTAGACTCAGACCACGGATGAGCGTAAGACGCAATAATCTTTATAGAAGGAGCGTCTGCAATATATAAGATAAGATAAATATATCAGCCAAGCATAAATAAAACTCAAATATATCAGCCAGGCATTCTAATCTCCAAGAGCTAAGATTATTAATCTCAAATATATGATCAAATGTGTAAACTAAATCACCGACGATACATAGATACTTATATATGGGCAAGTTTCTTTTTAATCTATCTGCTAGTCAGATATTTTCTACTTCTGTGCCTCAACATGGTGAATGACGACCGTACAGGTTACAAAGCTGTTGTTTTTAATTTATTGCTGGCAGTTGTTTATCCTAACAAAAAAGGACCCTCAATCTCTATTGGTTTTAGGGTCAACAGGTCAAAAATTATAATTTTGCCTACGGGCTCTCATATAGATTACAAAAGGGAAGAGGGTGAGGTGGTATAGTGCCAGCGCTCTCTAATTGCTACCCTGAAGGCCCCAGGTTCAAGTCCTGGTGGAGAGTAGGTAGGATTTTTCCTTGGGGTCTGGTGGGTTGTCGAGTCGACCAAGCACCTGGCATTAGTTGGGGTAACGTACAGACGGCTGAGGTTGTAATGGCCACACAATCCCTTTCTAAGCCATGGACCCAGAAACTTGTGAGTGTTGCTGCATTAGCCAATAGGCCGATTGGCATTGTTATTCTGGGTTGGACCATAGGCTTGAAAGGGAATTTTCATTTGTTACAGAAGCTCCTTCTATAGGCTACAGGATATTAGAACTATTTGACTGTGAATGAAACACAAAGCAAAAATTTCTGTCAAACTTACCTGAAAGAGGGCACACCACAGGTAACCTCTTGTAAAAAGGTCAATCAAAACATCAAACTGAATAAAAAAATATAAAAAAACATGAATTTAGTTGGATTATAAATCTATAATCTTAAGAATACTCAAACTCTATTTAATTACAGTAACCCCCTCCCCCCAAACCCCCATGTTACTTTATAATATAATTTTACTTTTCTACATTTCTGAATAACTGCCGAGTACTTAAATATTTATTCCAACTCCTATTGTTTTGAAATTGTTTTTTAAAACGTAATATTTTTTTTTAGTTTTAAAATTGAATAAGGCTCTAGCCTAGACATCAAACAGCTCCTGCCGCACGCGCTGCTTGAAATCTACTATTCCCATGATAGTGAACAGGAAGAGTAATGGCTTGCACAACGGTGTACTCAGTTAACCCAGACTTTTTTCAAGAACCCGAAACCCGGTTCTTAAAGGCGCACCAGGTTCCAGTCCCACTATGAGATTTAAATTTGTACATAAACTTTTGAAACAAACCAAGTAATCTCAAAATTTCTATTTATTAACAAATCTCTGCTTTAATTTTTTCACATGAGCCAACCTTGCTGTTACTGTTATTATTTCTAAAGGACCACCAATTTTTTTAGTTATTTATTTTTGTCCTAAGTCTCCACTATGAGAGAATAAAAAAATGTTTTACCCAAGATCCAAATGCTGAGCACTGCTGTAGTTTACGAGCAAAGTATCCGTCGATGCCTAAACAAAAAACAGAATAAACAAATCTTAACTTTTTCAAGAATGTTATTCAATGTGTGCTTAAAATAATAAGGGAAACGTATTAATACCATGATAGAAAAATATGTCAACGTACCATCTAAAGATATGGATATGGTGTAAAGAAGGACAAACACGGTCGGTTGATTAAACACCACAAAAGCACAAGCTGCTAGAATGATGCGTACATAACCTGGAAATAAAATATGATATATAGACAGGCCCGTAACAAAAAAAAATATAATTATAGCAGGCAAAAATATCTCTAGCTGGTAATGATGAGACCTCGTCAGTTGCATTGATTATCAACTTCTAAACTTCAAACCTAGGATTGTATTATCAAAGCTGACTTGTCTTGTCATGTACATATTTGTGTATTTAAGGGAAGACAATTGTTAAATTCACTTTCCAATATTCATTCAATTACCACAGCGACCACAGCCGAAAATCCAATTCCAAAAATGTGGATTTAAAAGTAAAACAACACAGGATGCAAATGTTAGCTGATAACAACATTGTTAACAGTACCAAAAAAAATGTTTTGCAATAAAGATATTTCTTCTTAATGCACCTGGAATCAGTTGTTTAAATTAATCACACATAAAGTTAAAAACGCAAATTGACGCAAGCTAAATTGTAGACAGCAGTCTGTGACTTGCAAGACATAAACACTTCTGTACCCATGTGCCTCACAGTGGCGAGAGTGTGGAAACCACCAGTACGCTTACATCAAGAGCACACCAGTAGCTGAGTAGGCTAACACATGGGGGACAGCCCCTGCTGCTCCCGCTCTCAATAACATTCAAGGGGTTTGGGGCCCTGGTTGAGAGGAAGAAATGAGCGCATCTACCCCGTCCTGGTGCCTGGAAGTCCATACCTATATTATGGGATTCGTGGCAATTCGTGCTACCAGGTGACATTGCAGGTATGCATATGGGTGAGCCACCACGATAATGATCTGAGGTGAATTCCACAATAAGAGAAAATAGTGCATGTGGCTGTGAAAAACCTACACTAAGTTACTATCTGCATGATGTGAGGTGCCTGACCAGAACCTTGGTGTTTCCCCCCCCCCCTTCTCCTGGTTCACCCCATTGTTACGTCCAAGGTGTAAAAGCCAGAAGGCTTCATCCATTTTTTTAGGCCATTAAATTATAGTACAAGATATAGGGACTTAGAGTTATAGATTTTATTTCTTGATATTGGTGTTGGATTATATATTACAGACACATTAGACTAGTCATTAGACAATTTGTTTTAAAAATTTTCAAAGGCCTTTTTCTATTTTTTCAAAAACATTCTGATCTTGTCTTTTGGTGTTTGAATTTAAGTGGAGTTTTTAAGAGATACTTTTCTTTAAGCCTAGTAGATGGCGTCTTCTTAAATAACTTATTGTCTTATACCCGTTTTCTTGACCCCAAAGTCCAGAGTGTCCAGTTCAAAATGGCTAGTTGTACAGTAGTAGTAGTTATTTTTTATATAGTATATAGTATTTATATTATAATAAAAAGTATAAAAATGTGAGGACATATATATATTTAAAAACAATATTAAATATTATTCAATAAATACATTTTTCAAAATATTTTAAACAGATTAAACAACTGACAACTGAAACAGTAATTGGTAATATTTTAACACATTAGATTAGATTTTTAGATCATTGTCATTTAGACAATTTAGTATTTAGCATTAGCGTCTGTACTAAAATATGTAGGGCCTAGGCCTAACTCAAATATTTATACAAGTCAATTAAGTCTTACAAGTCAAGTCAAAGCCTACTCAAAACAGGTCTTTCTCGAGAAACAGTACAAAAGTAACACTGTTGTTGTTATTGTTATATAATTATATTATAAATTATATAATAATAAAGTATTATAAAGTAGCCTACTATTCTATGAGTCTGACTATACTAAGTAACTATGGCGTCTACTCTGTGGGCTTACAGTTTACAGGCTTACACAATTTTTGGTATATCCAATTTTGTTATATAAATATTTTAGTCTTATAAATTATAAATGAATGTATTGTAGTGTAGCCTATAAAACTAAATACTAGGCCTAAATAGTTAAGTCACTTGACTCAAGTGTCTCAAGTGGTTAAGTCTTTTATTTTTATGATATAGCCTACATTATAGGCTAACAATATATTTATTAATATATGAATTATGATTCGGCTGATTTAGCAATGACGGCAATGTGATGTTACATTGCATTGACTCGATTTCAGAGTATTTTGAGTCTCATTGAATGTAGCAGTGTAGTTCAGTGTAGCGCATTGAAAAGGGTGTCAAAAGAAAATGTTTACAACTACGACTAGAATAATAAAAACTTACCAATTATGTTTGGAACATAAAACAAAACCTCTAGACCCATCCCATCGATTAACCATGAAATGGAAAGTCTTGTGTGATACCTTGTGTGGCATCATCAATCGTCAAGTGTTGTTAAACCATGAAGTTATATAAATATGTTTCAAAACAATAATAAACGTCGATTTTTATTTTATTTAGGAGGTGTTTTTTTTCTTTCGCATTATTATTATTTTCAATTTGAAAAGTAGGCCTTTTCGCCGATTAGAATAATATTATCTTAGATCTATCTAATACTATTCCTATAACTTACGGAACCACATTATTTAAATTATTAAAGTCTATAGGCCTACTTATAAGTGCCGTTGCTAGGGATTTGGGGGCCCGGGGGGCTTGTGGGGCTACGCCACTGATACTTATCGTTGGTTTAATAATATAGGTTTGCATTTTAAGAAGGTTTTTTTTTTTTTTTTTTACATTAAGTTGAGTAAGTCTACCATATGATTACCATGACCATGCTGCCATTCGTGCCCCTTTCCCGTCGGGAAGAACGATAGTTTTTATGTCAATTTTTATTTATTTAAAGAAGTCAGAATCTCTTTCGGAAGATTATTGCAGTTGAAGGGCTGTTTTTAGACAGGTGTAGGCCTAGATCTATTACTATAGGCCTAATAAATATATAGGCCTACCTAGTAGCAGTGCCGCTTCTAGGGATTTGGGGGCCCGGGGGGCTTGACCTCTTTAGGGGCCCCTGGATTTTGACATTCGACATTATGACATAAGAACAAAAAATTCGGACACTCCTTTGGGGGCCCCCCTCAAGTAGGACTTTCCCCCTTCCCTAGCTACATCACTGTATAGTAGGCCTAATGTAATAGGCCTAGCCTATAATATTATACCCTATATAATGTGTAGGCTAGCTATAGCCTGTCATGCATTATATAGGCCATAATAATTATAATAGACCATAAAATAGCCAAAATAGGAACAATTATTACTCATAGGAGTATCTTATAAACTATCTTAATTATTCGACATGTAAAGATCTTTCAAATTGGAACTTGATTGGCCCATTAGTTTAAAAACGTTAACACATAATAGCATGCAGGCCTAAGCTTGCATGATATTGAAGCAAATTGTCTTATGTAGCAACGAAAATAGTGTGCAGCGTCTTCCGCTGCGGTTATTGCATTATTGGTTTTAGACCAAGGACTACTGAAGACGTAAATAGGCTAATTATAGCCTTATACCAATATAACAGCTGTACGTGTGTGTCCAGAGATCCATTTAGCTGTTTGTCTTTTCAACGTATCAACGCAAATGCCTAGCTATAATGCGGGCTTATAGTTCAACATATGTTAAACGGGCTATAAAATCAGATTACCATATGTGTGCATTTAGATCTAGATATATAGGTCTATTGGATGAATAAAGACAATCAAACGTATTTTGTCTATAGGCCTAACAGTATGATGATGATGATGATTTATATAGCGCGCCTATCCATGCTATGTTAACATGCTCAGTGCGCTCTGGTTCCACGTTTCAGTTGTGGACGTGCTAAAAACAAAACAAAAAACTATACGCCTAGTTGAAGAGGAAGGTCTTTAAACTATACGCCTAGTTGAAGAGGAAGGTCTTTAAACTATACGCCTAGTTGAAGAGGAAGGTCTTTAAACTATACGCCTAGTTGAAGAGGAAGGTCTTTAAACTATACGCCTAGTTGAAGAGGAAGGTCTTTAAACTATACGCCTAGTTGAAGAGGAAGGTCTTTAAACTATACGCCTAGTTGAAGAGGAAGGTCTTTAAACTATACGCCTAGTTGAAGAGGAAGGTCTTTAAACTATACGCCTAGTTGAAGAGGAAGGTCTTTAAACTATACGCCTAGTTGAAGAGGAAGGTCTTTAAACTATACGCCTAGTTGAAGAGGAAGGTCTTTAAACTATACGCCTAGTTGAAGAGGAAGGTCTTTAAACTATACGCCTAGTTGAAGAGGAAGGTCTTTAAACTATACGCCTAGTTGAAGAGGAAGGTCTTTAAACTATACGCCTAGTTGAAGAGGAAGGTCTTTAAACTATACGCCTAGTTGAAGAGGAAGGTCTTTAAACTTCTCTTGAAAGACTCTTTTTTTCTGGAATCCCTCAATGTCTGAGGCAATTTATTCCATAAATAAGGCGCTGCTGACTCGAAAGAGCGTACACCAAATGACTTCTTTTTATGACCGTCCACACTGGGTACTTTGAGTAGTGACTGTGATGAAGAGCGCAGCCCCTTAGTGGACACATGCTTGGGAACAAGTTCTTGAAGATAGTGAGGGGCAGTGCCTTCCATACAGCTATAGGCAAGTGACAATAATCAATAATCTAATAAGCCGCTTGTAGGCTATGCATATAGGCTATATTACATAGGACCTACATTTAGGTTTAGGCCCTATATAGGCCTATAATTCCTATATAGGCATTTTATAGCTTATATTAATGCAACCCTACCACAGGTTGTAGAGTTGTAGGCTACGATTTCACCTGGCCCACTTGTGTCTGGCCAGGCTTTCTAAAAGAATCTGGAAAAACTTAAGACTGACAAGGATGACCAAAAAAATGGGTTACATGACCTGGATTCTGAGTAGGCTACCCTGCTCTATGGAAGCGAGAGCTGCTCACCTTACATGTGCCAATAGTTATACCAGCTTTCACGTGCGCTGACTTAACCGCATATAGACCTACTGGGACCATATGGAGGGGTCGCATGTTTAGCCAGGATATCTCGATGTCCCGGACTAGGCAAATGTCCCAAGTATTTATTTCCTCCTGTCTCAATGATATTGTGAGGTCATGTGAGCCACATGTGGGATTGAGCTACACGTGGGATATAGTCGCATCCCAAATGACATATATATCCTGTATGGTAGTTCGGGACATCAACCCCTCAGCTAGGGAGGACATATGGAGAAAAAGAGATCGCAAAAGTAAAATAATATGAGATCACGTGTCTTCCAATTAACCAACGGGAATCGGAATACACACACACATCCTACTTTACGTATGGGGAGAGGTGGGTAATTCGTACCGCTGGGTAATTCGTACCTATGCCGGTCCTATGCCGTTTTACCTAGTTTGACTGGTTGTAATTAACATTTTAACCCGTTAACACATGCCAGCACATTAGTTTTGACTGCCATAGAACAATGGTGGACATGGACAAGAAAATAAAATTGTAGGCTTACTTTAGATGTTTTTACACTACTTGATGTTATTTTTTTACTAGTAGGCCTAACTCTTGTCGTACTACGTAGGTCTGGTTAAACATTACGTATTTATATTTGTTTAGTGTGCTGACTATCCAGTCTGCTTCATTAATAAATAGATTTAGGTCTGTTTTCTATTGCCGATAAAAACATAGAAGCAATAAACAATGTTACACCTGAGTCGGCTAAATCGTACCTCGCTATGGAGGGTAATACGTACCGGTACTAATTACGTTACAATTAGTGCAGAAGTACCGAGGGTTACCCGACATTTAAACATGCGACAGATAAACATGCGACACTTAAACATAGACACTTAACCACACGACAGATAAACATACGGACATTTAATCACACGACATTTAAACATACGGACACTTAATCCCACGACAGATAAACATACGGACACTTAATCACACGACACTTAAACATACGGACAGTTAATCATAGTGACAGATAAACACACATTTTCACTATACCATTAAAATAAATCGGAAAATAATATAGATTATGTTGCCAATAGTAAAAAATCGGTATAGAGGGAAGGTAAATACCTCATGGCATCAACAGGCCTACCGGGACACCTATGCCCTACGCCCACCCTTGGTTTTTCTCACTCCCATTTCATCGTTATTTATAATGACTTTAACCTTAATATTTATTTCTTTTTATTGAGTTTTTTTTAACTAGAAATCTATGTATACATACAACATTAGTTAAACAAAAAAAAAAGCGTTCAGTGTGTTATCCAGACTTTTTGCTCAGTAAAAGTCTTGCATACTATCTATGAGCAGGGCAATAGAGATTCTTCATTGGCACGCTCGGTGAAGTTAGACAAGAAAACATATACTACTTGTGCCAAGTGCCCTATTTGCGTACGGTAGTTCACAAAAAAAAAGAAAACATATCAGTACCATAGTCTTATACATATCCAGTGCTCAATTATAAATACTTTATTGTTCTTTATGTTTTGGTTATTAGAATTTTAAAACGTATTCATATTTTTTGCATTTTTGGGAACTTAGTTATAAATAGAGTATTTTTATTCTTGCCACCATCCTTATCAAATTGATTTTAAAAGCTGTTTCTAAATAATCATTGACCAATGCAATTAAAAGCTATATGTGTCAATTCGACCCACTAGTAGATATAAGAAGTATTGTGTTGTTTTTTTTTAAATAAAAAGTGGTGTATGAGTTACATTGTAGCCGAATACAGTTAAAATTAAAACACGAAGCAGGGATGGCGCTAGTGAAGACATAGGCCTAACGGATAAGTGGATTATGTAATACTGGCCGTCCGATCGCTGGTCTGGGCAGACACGCGTGAACTTCAACGTGAAGTAAGTCCCGCCCCTTCATCCGACCAGACAGTAACTAAAAAAAACTGAGGCGTCACATTCAACAGCCCCGGCCCCTATCCCGACAGATAAACACACATTTTCACTATACCATTAAAATAAATAGAAAAATTATATAGATTTTGTTACAAATAGTAAAAGTAATGGGATAGGGGGTTTTAATAATATATTATAGACGAAAAATATACTATATTTGACCCACTAGTAGAAATAAGAGTTTTTTCTTTTATTAACAAGGTTATGGGTTACATTTAACCACCTTGTAGTCGGATACAGTTAAAACACTCAGAAGGGATAGGGCTAGTGAAGACATAACGGGTTAGTGCTAAGTACATTACGTAATGCTCAACGCCCGATCGCCGGTCTGCACCAAGACCATCGTAAACGATTACGATGGAAAGCCAGCCACGCGTGTGAAGTACTGCCCTTTCATCCAATTTCGACCAGAGAGCCAATAAAAAGAATTGTGGCGTCCCAAACAACCGCCCCTACCCATAGACTAGTCGCTAACACAGAAACGTGTATATTATATAAACTAACAATAAAAAAATCTAATCAACAACTTTCTTTAAATCTATAAAAATAATATGTTTATTAACTCTGTACCATTTTTTTTCAATGAAACTATTATTTATAATACTTGTTTATAAGCTTACACAAAGATTCTAACTATGGATAACATATTGAAAGCTTTTGTTTCATTAATTGTATGTGTATATAGTTCAAATAAAAAATCAATAATAAAAAATTAAAACAAAAGAATAAATTCAATAAAAATAGGGTTGAAATGGGAGTGAGGAAAACCAATGATGGGCGTAGGGCACAGGTGTCCCCGTAGGCCCGTTGATGCCATGAGGTATTTTCCTCCCCCTATCCCATTATTATGATTATTTTTACTATTTGTAACATAATCTATGTAATTTTTCTATTTATTTTAATGGTATAGTGAAAATGTGTGTTTATCTGTCGGGGGAAGGGGGCGGGCTGTTGTTTGTGACGCCACATTTTTTTTTGTTGCTTGCTGACTGGTCAGATGAAGGGGCGGGACTTATTTCACGTTGAAGTTCACGCGTGTCTGCCCAGACCAGCGATCGGACGGCCAGTATTACATAATCCACTTATCCGTTAGGTCTTCACTAGCGCCATCCCTTCTTCGTGTTTTAACTGTATTCGGCTACAATGTAACTCATACATCTTGTTTTATTTAAAAAAAACAGTACTTCTTATATCTACTAGTGGGTCGAATTGACACATATAGCTTTTAATTGCATTGGTCAATGATTATTTAGAAATAGCTTTTAAAATTAATTTGATAATCATGGTGGCAAGGAATAAAAATACTCTATTTATAACTAAGTTCCCCAAAATGGAAAAATATGAATACGTTTTAAAATTGTAATAACCAAAACATTAAGAACAGTCAAGTATTTCTAATTGAGCACTAGATATGTATAAGACTATGGTAACACGGTGTTACTAACACCACCCATTTCTGCTGAGCTTGCATCTTTTGCCTATCAAAGATTTCATTTATAGTGCCTCACTGAAGGTTGTTTATACAGAACCTTTAAGTATGTATTATTCGTTCTATATGTGCTGATAAAGGTCCTTTGTTATCTACATAGATACAGTGTAGATTCTGTTTAAAGGACCGTGAAGCACGTGCAGTTAGCCTTTATTGAGCTGCAAACTTTCTGCAATTTCTGCGAACAATGGCTCACCTTTCATACCAATGCAGAATCTCATAGATAGTATTCAAGACTTCTACTGAGCAAAAAGTTGGGATAACACACTGAACGCTATTTTTTTGTTTAACTAATGTTGTATGTATACATAGATTTCTAGTTCAAAAGCTAAAAAAAAACTCAATAAAAAGAAATAAATATTAAGGTTAAAGTCATTATAAATAACGATGAAATGGGAGTGAGGAAAACCAAGGGTGGGCGTAGGGCATAGGTGTCCCGGTAGGCCTGTTGATGCCATGATGTATTTTCCTTCCCTCTATCCCGTTTTTTTACTATTGGCAACATAATCTATATTATTTTCCTATTTATTTTAATGGTATAGTGAAAATGTGTGTTTATCTGTCGCTATGATTAACTGTCCGTATGTTTAAGTGTCGTGAGATTAAGTGTCCGTATGTTTATCTGTCGTGGGATTAAGTGTCCGTATGTTTAAATGTCGTGTGATTAAATGTCCGTATGTTTATCTGACGTGTGGTTAAGTGTCTATGTTTAAGTGTCGCATGTTTATCTGTCGCATGTTTAAATGTCGGGACACGGTACCGAGACTGCACCAGAAACAAAGACAAAAGGTCTGGAGGCAAAAAAAAAAGATCTGCAATGGTACCGGGTACTGTACGGTGAGAACATCTAGGAATACATGATATTATAATGTTTTATATGTAGAGCATTGGTACATCCTGCATGCTTTGAATGAGCCTTCCAAGGTGGGTCTCTGAATAATTATACTTGCGAATTAATTATTAAATACAAATGAGATATTATATATAAATGCCCCAAAGCTAATGGTGCAACTCTATATCAGGATCGGTGGCGTCGCATAGCCAGGATTTCCAGGGAGGGGCAAATAATGCAAGGTTGGGGATAGGTAAGGAGGCAATATAGGTGGACATAGTGAAAGTGGGAATGGGGAAGTAAATAGGCCTAGGCCTATATAGGTCTGACGTAGGCTATATCACGTTCCTCTTGGTTGATTGTTGCTGAATACTTTAAATAAGCTTATTTTATTTTACATAATAACAAATTTGAATTGCACAGCTAGTGTAGCATAGGCCTAATAGGTGCGTGGCAGTAGAATTCCGATCTACTATTTCCATCATTCGACTGACTGTTATTAGGCCTATCACTGTCGTTATAGATTATGAGCATTAAGGTTAACCTTGATCCACACTTACGCCGTGGACTTTTAGTTTTTGTGTTTGAAAAAAGGTCAAGGCTAGACCTATAGATTGTCACATTGCAGATGCATTAAAATCTGTCAACGGTAAGATTATCCCTACTGCTTGCTTGCACGTTTTTAATTAAGGAAAATGAAAAAAAAACAACCAAAAACTGGGTTGAATAGTTATTACTAATTGCTGCCAACTCCTACACATATACAGTAGTGGTTTCGAAAATATCTTAAGTGGGACAATAATAATAATACGTAAACACGATAGGCAGAAATGCGAAGAGTATATAGATCTAGTCTTAATTTTGATATCTTTGCTTTTTTTTTCTTTAACAAAAAAATCATCAGCTTTTAGTTTCGCAGTAGGCCCACAAAGCCAAATTTGTGTACTTTTAGATTAGTAGTTGTGTTTCACCTATTTAGTAGGCCTAAATATAGAAGGCCCTGACTGAAGGCTACAAACCATTTTGTGTTTGTTTTGCCTTGCCGTTTCAGATAGTGAAACTCATTCTTTATTTTCTGTTCTATTTCTATCCTGAGCTAAGTGCATTAAAAAAATAATTAAGCAACATAGTCTTTGTACCCAACAACAATGGTATCTAGTTTATAGCCTATCGCATGAGCAGCTATTTAATACTCAGGCGAAAACACATCTTATGACTTATATATTACAGATGATTAAGATAAAGATTATTGCGTCCTACGCTCATCTGTGTCTAGTCTTGCATTTTGATCAGGGTTTTAAATTATATTAAGTTACTGGTTTTTCTGGTTTGTTCAGGTAACCCATTCGGCCATGCTTGGATGCCATTCGGGAAGAAAGTGTACTTATATGCATTTGTTCTCACATATGGGATAAGAAGAAAAATAGTGTTTTTGTCCTTATGTTAAACAGTAGTAAGCAGTGGTGATGCCAGGATTGTAAGGTAGAGGTGGGAAACAGGCATGGTAGGGTGGGAGTGCAATTCTTCTTCTTCGTAATACTGTGGAGACCCCGTAGAACCGCTATTAAAGGGGCGAATGGGGGAGGGGGGCAAGTAGTGCAAAGTAAGGTGCTAAACAGCAATATCTTCCCCCACCGAAGGCAGGCGTGTACAATTTCATCCTAAACTATTAAAAAACTATTTTTTTTTATCATCCTAACTATCAATGAATGAAACCTAAATTATGCCGCAGCGCAATTAAATATTTAAAAGTTTGAAATTCTTTTTTTTTCTGAAAATTATTTTTATCCCACAAAATAAGTAATAATTCCCAAGAAATAGTTTGACAGAATTATACAGGACTGACAAATGACATCACATGAGTATGGCCTATTCCCCCTCCCCAATAAGTCTGACCCCTCCCCCCTCCTTTCCACTATGTTATCACAAAACTCCTTTACCACACCTACCCAACCATTTTTCCAATTTCTGCCCCTCATGTCTGTATATAAGTATAAGAAAGTATACAAATTTACGGTAACAAAGTAGATTACATTGTTTTTTTCAAACTAAACCAACTTACCATAAAAAAAAAAAGCTTTAAAGCAAACACAAACAAAATAAAAATTCAAACACAATAAAAAGTTCACAATTTATAATTAAGTAACAGCTACAAGAAATAGCCAAAAGAGTTGTAGAAAGATAAAAAAGAGAGCTCATCTTACAAAGTAAATATCATTCATTATTTAAAACACCAAAAAACAACATTGAACAAGTTGTAATAAATATGACAATAAATTATTTTTATTGAGCTTATGGTATTTTTGTGTTTAATTCGGAAGAATTTCCACCTTATAAACGAAATAAAAATCATTCAAGCTACATGTTTGAAAAAAAACAGCAACATTTAACTTTTAAAAGTATAGAATTACTTCACGAATAAATATTTAGAAGAATTTTCCGGCTCTCAGCAGTAAGAACAGATTTGTACCTTTAACTGAAATGTGGGTGGACACATAATATCACTACAATAATATTCATATACCTTAGATAACATTTAACATGCTTTAGACCCCTACTGTCTTACTTATGGGTTGGGTCAGTTAATGTTACATTTATTTGATTGACATTAGCTCTGTCACCTGGCCTAGAGTAATATTCGTGTTCTTAGTTGTATGTTAAATGCTCTCTGAGCTTACATTATGTCTGTTGGCAGCGCTATACAAATATATAATAAATAATAAACATGAAACTTAAAGGTAAACAGAAACGTGCCAATTTTGAGGCGACATTTAAAAAAAAAAATGTGTAGATGAAAAATGTTTGCATTTTTTATAACCCCTTAAATACCTTGGACGTCACATCGACGTCATAAATATTAAACATAAACAATTGTAATAATATACAAAGTCAGTAAATATTTATATTAAAAACCTGCGGTAGTTAAAGGGTTACAAGTACAGATATAGTCTATTATTTATTTTTCTTATTTGCCAAAAATCAATAATTTGATGCTTCTGGATGAATTAAACTTAAAACAACTTATCATCAATACATTAGTTAGGTACAACTTAAACCTTTGACAAACATATCTTTTTTTTAAATAGCAATTTTAACATTATTATGCATCATGTTTTGTGAATGTCAAATAAAATATTTGTCTTTATCTTTGCATTTACCGTAATATATTAAATATCAACATATATACTGATGCAGTTGTCCTGTTCAAGTTTTATTTCATGTTCTTTCTTTTAAAAACATTAATCATTTTTATAAAACCCTTAAAAATAAAGATATAAAAAAATGTTAACTAAATATTTACATTCATTATAGTTTTAGATTCAACCCATTAAAAAAATAGTTTCAATATAAAAAGTCAATGAAAAGTTTTCCAGGAAACCTTGAATAGCTAACTAGGTTAAATATAAAAAATAATAGTTAGGGAATTCCCTTAAAAAAAGTAATTTTTTATGGCACAAAAACACAAAAGAATAATATATATTAAATGTTATTTATTAGTAATATTAGTGTCAAGCGATAGAGAAAGCTGAGAAAAAAATAGAGGATTAAAAACTCTGAATGAAATTTGTTTAAATTATAAAAATAAATATACAAAACAAACCCTGTTAGTGAAGAGGGAAAGCACAAAGGTCAAAGGTTGTCAAAGTTTTAAAAATCACAAGGTTAAGAATCTATATATAAAAAGGTAACATTACTCAGTTACTTTGTTCAATGTAAAAAAATGTTGGATACTCCTGATTTCTATAGTTGTGAAAAAGTGTGTATATTAAAAAAAAATGTGTGTATCAATAGTTAGAAATTTTTAATAGGACAGCCAAATGGCCCATGAGAAGATTGTGTGGCCAGCACAATTCCCAACACTGCACACTCTGGATTTCAAGAAAAAAACAAACCTAGCATTTTCATCAGGATTGCAACACGAGACCTTCAGAGCATCAGTTTTACAGCTGTTCAGCTCAACCATAGGAGGGTGGGGCCTACAAAATACAAGCCGTTTGAATGTGTGGAAGGGAAAATTTAAAACTAGGAATGAAAAAACAACAACTTAGAAAAAAATCTTGTTTATGTGGTTAAAAAAATAAATATTTTACATCTGGAAATAATCATATCATCATTATTGCATGCTTTATTGTAAATCAAGTACTTCAAGGTATGGGCCAGAGTTATTTTTGTGAATGCCAGTGCATTCTGGTACCAGAAGGGTTAATTTGAATATAAGCATCTAGTATTACATTTGTTTTTATACAGGGTATACCATTTTCTACAAGGGCAAGACTGCAAGCTATAGATCTGTTAACCCCTTAAATACTGTGGACATAATTTCCGTACACTTAAATACAGGGGACGTCACATTGACGTCATAAATAAAATGAAGAAATGGTAAAAATATGCAACGTCAGCAAATATTTATATTAAAAACCTGCGGTAGTTAAAGGGTTAACTGAATTTAAAACATTATGGTTTATATAAATTAGTTACATACACCATTAGTAATCTTAAATATTTTCATACATCTGCTAAGAAATTTTTTTTTTCCATAGTTCGTGGTTGAATAATCTAAAAAAAAAACATTTTTAAAGCTTTGCAAATTTTAAAACAGGAAGTGACTAGGGGAAAATGTAAAACTCAGCATTTAGGAATAAATGAGACAAAATTGTGATTTTGAGTTGACCAGATAAAAAAAATTTTTCAGGTCAGAGCAATTCCATCGATATCAACAACTCACTGATAAGGATTTGAGAGACCAATATACAATTTTGCCTGGCCTGATCTGATAAAAAGCAAAAAAAGAAAGATAACCATTACTTTTTCTATGTGTAGCTAGATATCTAACCTCCCTTGATCTTTCACAAAATGAGACAGAGTAGTAGTTTAATTCGTAGCAGTAAAAAAATAAAGGACATGCTTAAAGTAAAAGCAACACCAGCTGGAAGCCTCAGTGGAAATATAATGTTCCACTGCTGGTATCATATTAAGCCACTCATGGTGTAACAATTACAGTGTACTCTAGATTATCCGGACTAATGCTGGTTTAGACTAACAAAGGTAATAGAAAATATGGATAATCCAAACTATTCACATTTTATTCGGCTGAAAAGTACAGATTTATGAATCGAATCTATTTTTACAATGCAGATGATCAATTCTTAAATTTATAAACAAACTCTTGAGTATTCTTGTTTGCTTTATGAAGGCATCGGAACAACAAACATGATTTGCACATGGCACCAAATGTTTCAATGCTAAAAAAGATGCATATTCTCATAAAAAAATAAGGAATACAGGTTTTTTGTTTAATTTTAACCACGGATAATCTGATACTGGATAGCTGAGAGTACACTGTTTTCTTTTGAGCCCACAAAGAAAGATAACTTCTTGTTGTGACCCACAAAAAGTGTGAAGATGGCAGTAGGAAAGGGACAGAATACATAACAATTGCGTATAGATATACTTTGATAAGGAATGGAGGCCAGCCTTGCCTGGGTTTTTTAGTACATGTGTAATAGGGACATGAGAATAGCATCCTATTAAACCTAACTCTTGGGAGGAAATCATAGACCACAAGGCACACAAATAGTAGAAGCTACCCGAAGAAGAAATATAGGAGAGCCGGGAGAAAATGCAAGGGGGAGAAAACAAAGGAACTTGTCCACCGTCCCTTGAGGACGGACGCAAGCCTTTTACTTTGATAATTCATAGCAAAATATGGAATGCTACTTTATTAATTTATTTCAATTTAAGTAAGGCACCAACTCTTTTTTCATATTAATTATCAGTAAAAATTTTACAGTAAATACACAAGGATGTGAGGCAGGGGTTCCTAACCTGGGATGCATGGACTCCCAGGGACACGCGAGCAAACACAGGGGAATTAAAAAAAACAATAAATGGGTGATGGAGGAAAGCGAAGAAATGAGCTAAAGTCTTTATTAAATAGCGGTTGTTCTTTGATACAAGTTTATGAGTGTGATAGTTCTATTAGATGTTTATTACATTACATTCATTTAAAATTACTTCGCTCATATATACTTAAATACATTTTAGGGACTGGCGGTACGGGAAAGTAAGGGGTTACTTGTAAAAGAAAAAGCTTGTTCAAGGGGTATGTTGAGAAGAACAAAATTTGAGAACCACTGATGTAAGGTATACATTTAAAATAAATTATTTCTTAGATAGCAAAAAAATTATTACTATCGATGAAGTTGTTATAAAAGTTATATGTCTGATATGTATGTCAATGGCAAAGTATCACTAATATCAGGGATAAGACTTTCATGATATTGTAACAGACAAACCAATTATGTGGATATTGATTTTTATCCAAACAAACAAAAATCAACATTTTTTTGTGCTTCTAGTTTAGTATACATATATATATATATTTATGTACCGTACATAAACAATTGTTTCAATGTCTTGGTTAATTGACAGTTAAACGTATAATACATTCAGATTGAAAAAGACTTGCTATAAAAGTTCACTTGAAATGTGCGTTGAGAGGTGTTGAGATGTTGTGTTGTTACTGCAGACACTGACATAAGTCTCAATAAAACCTCATTTCATCATACAATCTGCAAAAAAAGTTGTAATAATAAAAAATAAAGATAAAACAAGCAACCATGAAATGACTGCCTAGAAAGGGAGCTAACATGGACCAATATGAAAGACCTGTCAGCTACAACACTAGTATGCAGCATGCTAAAAATAAACAACTTTAAGGAGGAATGGCTAAATCAATGGGTTCAGGGAACAACTGGAAGAAAAATGTACAGATGAATGAATCCACCCAACAAACAAGACAACATAAAGTTCCTCCCCCACAAAAGAAATAAATGAAATGTTTATCAATACCATCCAAAATCTAAACTTAGACCAAATTAATAAAAAACCAACAAGAAACCATAATATACTAGATTTATTTTTAACGAACAGACCAGGACTAGTATTAGATTATGAAATAATCCCTGGACTTTCAGATCATGATATTGTCAGAGTAAATAACAAAATAAAAATCCAAATTAGCAAGAAACCTAAAAGAATAATTTATCTCTGGAATAAATGTAACACAACAGAACTACATCAAGCAGCAATAAAATTCCAAACCAATTTTCTTACTAAATACAATATAGATAGTCCAGTTGAAGATATTTGGCAATTTATAAAAACCAACTTAAAAGCAATAATGGCTGACTCTGTGCCAACAAAACAAACATCAAATAAAATTAACAAATGTTGGTTTAACACTAAACTAAAGAAACTGTGTAAACAAAAAGAAAATCTATTCAAAAAGTTTAAGGCAACTAATTCAATTAGACTACATAAAAAATACCTAAAAATTAAACATTTAACTCAGAAACTAAGCAGACAGCTGCAGAATGAATATGTAAACAATGTAATTTCTAAAGATAATAATAAAAACTTATGGTCCTACATTAAATCAAGAAAAATGGACACTACAGGCATAGCTCCACTAAAAGACCAAAACAACAAAACTTATAATGATAATGAAACTAAAGCTAATATCCTAAACACACACTTTGCATCATCTTTTTCAAATCCAGGTGACAAAGAAATATTCATAAATTTAAACAAACTAGAAGAGATAGGAAATATAAATGTAGATGAAAAGGGTATTAAACAACTCCTAACCAACTTAAAAGTAAACAAAGCTTCTGGTCCAGATGAAATACCAGCAAGACTGCTTAAAGAACTAACTAATAAAATATCTCCAATCTTTAAAATACTTTTTCAGGCCTCTCTAAACCAGGGCAAAGTGCCCAAAGATTGGAAATTAGCCAATGTAACCCCCCTTTTCAAAAAAGGAGATAAATCTGACCCCGGAAATTATAGACCTGTTTCTCTAACAAGCATAACATGTAAATTACTTGAACATATAATATATAGTAGTATAGTAAATCATCTAGACAAACTAAATGCACTGTGCCCACACCAACATGGCTTCAGGAAAAATAGATCATGTGAGACTGTCTAAGGGATTAGATAATAACAACCAAATTGATGCTATATTAGCAGATTTTTCAAAAGCATTTGATAAAGTTCATCATTCTAGTCTTCTTAAAAAACTTAAATACTTTGGCATCTCTGGTCCCTTACATCAGTGGATTCAGGACTTTCTTATAGGCAGAGAACAAACAGTGATAATAAATGGCTCTAAGTCATCACCAATAACAGTAAACTCAGGAGTTCCACAAGGAACTGTTCTAGGGCCCCCACTATTTCTAATTTACATTAATGATCTGCCAAATTGCATCAACACAGGCACAAAAGTAAGATTATTTGCTGATGATTGCATAATTTATAGAATAATAAAGACAGGAAAAGATAGTGAACTTTTACAAAAAGACCTAGATGAACTACAAAAATGGGAATCAAACTGGAGTATGTCTTTTCACCCAGAAAAATGCCAACTAATAAGGGTATCCAAGAAAAAGAAACAAATAATAACAAACTACTTCATTCATGGTAAAGAACTAACTCAAACTAGCAACGCTAAGTATCTAGGAGTAATAATAAATGATAAGTTATCTTGGAACCCTCACATTGATGAAGTAATTAAAAAATCAAACAAAACATTAGGATTCATAAAAAGGAACTTTTACAAATGTAATAAGAATATAAAACTAAAATGCTATCTCACATTAGTTAGGCCTATACTAGAATATGCAGGATCTGTATGGGACCCATCAACTAAAGAAAACATTAAAAAATTAGAACAAATTCAAAAAAGAGCTGCAGGGTTTATAACTAGTGAATATTCCCAATTGACAAGAGTAACACCATTAGTCAAATCACTAAACCTAGAAACACTAGAGGACAGAAGGGCAAAGAGTAAAGTAGTAATAATACATAAGGCATTAAACTCTAATTTAGAAATACAACCCAATAACAATCTGTTGCAAAGCTCAGATAAACATAAAGACAAAAACACCTTCCTTGTCCCTTATGCGAGAACAAATGCATATAAGTACTCTTTCTTCCCGAGTGGCATTCGGGCATGGAATGGGTTGCCTGAACAAACCAGGAAAACCAATAACCTAACATCATTTAAAACATTAATAAAAATGCAAGACTAGACTCGGACCACGGATGAGCGTAGGACGCAATAATCTTCTTTATAGAAGGAGCGTCTGTAATGAATAAGAAGATAAGAAGACCAAGGCACTATATTCCAGTTGAGAACAAGACATATAGCACTCAACTCACACCTAAATAGAATAAATCCAACACATTCACCCAACTGCAGTACCTACAAGAAACTGTGGACCATTTCCTACTTGAATGCCCTGAGCTAACCTACCTAAGACAAACTCTACTTTCCCCTCATCCTACCATTACCAACACACTATACAGGAATACAGAACAACTAAAAAAGACATGTAAATGTAAGTATGTATGACTGCAAGAGAGCAAACTACTCTGCAGACTGGTTGACAGAAGAATAATAATATTGGTATGTGTAAAGCAAGTAAAGTAATCATGTCAGACCGAATTGATCCAAAGGATTGGTGAAGAAGTACTCACCAGGGTCCATGGCCTCAGCATACTAGGGGATTGTGTGGCCAGCACAATGCCCAACCGCCTTTACTTTTCCCGAAACTAATGTCAGAGCTGGGTAGACTCAGGAGCACCCTCCAGACCCGAGAAAAAATACCACCCACATCAGGATTTGAACCCAGGTCCTTCGGTAGGCCAGCCAAACAAGCTGCCACCATGCCGCACATTGGTATGTATGAGATGCCTTACTAGGTATATTATGCCTTACTAGGTATAGAAAGTAAAGTACCATTCGAACCAAATTGATCATAGGACTGGTTCACCAGTTTCTGTGGTCAGCACAATGCCCAGCCGTCTTTACTTTAACCCAACAAGTGTCAGGTACCCATCAATGCTGGGTAAACTCAGGGGCACCTTCAAGTCCAAGGAAAAAATCGTAGCCAGCACCAGGATTCGAACCCAGAACCTTCGGATCGCCAGTCGAACGCGCCGTCATTAGGCAGTTAGTATAGTTAGTGCTTATAGATGGTCTGAATTTTTTAAAATTTTTGTTTGCCAACACCCATTGCAATTTTGTTGAGACGTAAGATGCTTTCTACCATAAACCATGAAATTGTATCATCAGGTTACATGTATGAACTATCTGCTAAATAATGGCTAAAAAAAAAAGCCAAAACAATAAATCACTATTGGGCTATTGATCAATTATGTTCAAGCTCGTAAAAAAAACAACTCTGGTGGCAGGGTTACTCACTTCAATAACAGGACTAACGCCACACAGAGAGTTCTTCTTGGTCATGTAGCAGAGTACATACGTCCCGACGGTCAGGCCCATCTGCTGGAATGTGGAGAACGACACAGAGACAGGATGCGCCGGTGACAGGGGTGTTCTTGTGTTGGCCCATACATAGGTAACAAAGGACTCAAAGTCTTGAAAATCACTCTTTTTTTTTTATCCAGGCAGAAATGAGAAAGAAATTATTTTTTTTAGTATTGAGGCATAGGATTTATTTTATTAATATTATGTTTATTAATATATTATATATGATCCTACATGTTACAGACGATTCTTCTATAAAAAAGATTATTGTGTCGTACACATGGTTTGAGTCCAGTCTAGCAATTTATATGTTCTTACATACATCTGTAAAGTAAAGTAAAGTATCCCATCAGATCCATATGGCTGGTGAAGCAGCGTTCACCAGTTACTGTGGCCTGGGCATACTAGGCGGTTGTGTGGCCAGCACAATTCCCAGCCACCTTTATTTTATCCCAACTTAACTCAGGGTGCCCATCAGAGCTGGGTAGACATAGGGACACCCCTCCAGGCCCGAGAACGAATCCTAGCCTTCACCAGGATTCGAACACAGGATCTTTGGTGGTAAACTTGCGTAATTGGGAGTAAACCTTTAGTGAGAACAAAATTAGTAAGAGAAAGGACAAATTAAAAAATATTAAAACCCCCCAAAAAAGAAGTAGTTTTATATTGATTTAACTTCTGTTTAATTGCTAAACTCTGTGTTCATCTTTCAATATCAATAAATTGGGTCTAGTTCTAATAGTAACACTCTTCATACATTAAAATCATAAAACTTAAAGTGATGCTTTTGTTGTTGCTGTTCACCTTGTATAGTCCAATCCAGTCCCCGGAGGACATTTTGAAATCTTTCCTGACCAGGTAAGAGACACTCTCCTCTTTCTTCTTGTTCCAGACTTTATTTTGCAGCCTGAAGGTGATGAGGTTGATGGTGCCTTTGGAAATTGCCTGTGTCAGGGAAAACAGATGCACAGAGAATTAATAACAAAACTGTCATTCAGAGGCTTTGAGGAAAATAATAACATTTACAGGAGAATTATGACAAACTCTAATTCACAGGCAGTGAGGAAAACAATAACATATACAGGATAATTATAACAAACTCTATGATTATAACAAACTCTAACTATAAAACTTCAAGCTGAAGAAAAACAACAAATCCATTAGTAAAAAATGTTTCCAACTGTATTTTTTTCTCTCAAAGTTCTTTATGAACAATTTTCTGGAGGGGGGGGGGGAATGCACAAGTACTAACTTTGAATGAAATGATTGCTGTCACAGGCTTGTGGTCACTGGTTTTATACGTTGGACGATGAGTGTACTCAACAAGTTTGGCCTGCAGCTTAAGGTTACCGTAAGCAGTGTTGTGAAAGTGGTAGAGAATTCTGTCTGTGTAGGCTGGAACTCTTCGCTTCTGACTGGAGGAGAAACAAAAAAAAAAAGCCAATTCAAGGAAAACATAAATACATCGAAAAATTCAAATGCCCAGATAACAGCATGCTGCATTTCCCAGTCCACAGAATACACTCTGCAACACTGCCCAATCCACAGAATACACTCTGCAACACTGCCCAAGCCATAGAATACACCCCGCAACAGTGCCCAATCCACAGAGCACACCCTGCACACTCCAGAGGGCACACCCTGCAACACTGCCCACTCCAGAGGGCACACCCTGCAACTCACTGATCCACAGAGATGCACAAAAGATGGTCAGGACCCAAGGTGCCACAAAGAAGGAGGACCAAAGCCAGGCACAGAACTACTTTACAAGTTCTATTGTGTAGGAAAATAATATTTGTAGCTTTGTCAAAGTTAGGATTATATAAATGTAACATACTTTTGGCTAAACATGAGAATCAAGAATAGAGTTAACTAATTTAACTTTAAAAGATTTATATTATGCAACTTGAACAGCTTGAATGACGAGACATGAAAGGGTAGGAGGAAAAAAGCAAAGAACCATTTCGGGTGGTAAGCAAAGCAATACTGACCTTGTGTCATACGAGTCTGTCCCTGGATCAAATTTATATGTTGGTGGAAATGTTATAGGCCCTTCTTGAAACATTTCAAAGATAAGACCTTCTTGCATAGCTATATACAGCTAGAAATATTGTTTTTAAAAAAGATATGTTAAAGTCAGTCATTTGTAAAGAAATGTTATGCTAATTAAAAAACAACAACATGTGAATGATTTAGCCAAACTATTAGGATGCCAACAATTATGAACAATGTGCCTTAAATGATCGTTGGCTATTTTATATGTTACACACCATCATTCTATAAGAAGATTATTGCGCACTACATTTATCAGTGGTTTGAGTCTGGTCTTGCATTTTTATTAGAGTTTTAAATGATGTTAAGTTACTGGTTTTCCTGGTTAGTTCAGGCAACCCATTCCATGCCCAGATGCCACTCAGGAAAAAAAGAGTACTTAAATGCATTTTTTTTATTGCATATGGGATAAGAAAAGTATTTTTGTCCTTATGTTTATCTGAGCATTGTAATAGGTTGTTATTGTGTTGTGTTTCCAAGTTAGAATTTCTTATATATCATACACAACTAGTCTCGGAATCAGGCTTTCGATGTATATCAAGTTAAATGGAATAAACCCATTTTACTATTGCAATTGAGCAGTAGATTTGTTGTTTTTGTTTATATAAGTAAGAGGTTAGATAATCTTCTGAGTGTTGCAGTTTTCATCAGTAAGGAATCCAAGGGAAGTTAAATCTAGCCGCGGAGCGCTTTTAATAGTGTCTTTTCTTGTCACAGATCAATACACATCAACATGGTGGGGCTTCCTCTAATAGGCAACTATCAATAGTTAGAAAAAAAGACAGCCTGCCAAGATTTGAACATTTGGCTTACCTGATCATTCCGGAACAGCTTCTTGAAATTTTTCTGCTCGACTAGCTCAAGTGCCTTTTCATAGCTGGTCTCCTCAATACGGAAATTCATATCACCCATCCAGAAAATATAGCTTTACAAGATTAGAAAAAAACTTTATTTATAAAATATAGCTTTACAAAAGATTAGAAAAAACTTTATTTAGAAAATATAGCTTTACCCAAGATTAGAAAAAAACTTTATTTAGAAAATATAGCTTTACACAAGATTAAAAAAAAACTTTATTTAGAAAATATAGCTTTACACAAGATTAAAAAAAAACTTTATTTAGAAAATATAGCTTTACAAAACTAGCAACAAGAAAGAAAGTTCCACAGGTTACAGAAAGGCAGGTGATAGTATAGTCACAATCTTGTTCTTACTCGTGATCCAGTATATTGTCTGTGTCAGGGTCTTTGAATTTCTGAGAGCTCAAAATTTGATCGATATTCTGTGAGGAAAAAGAAATGACACTCCTAATCAGACTAGATTACATCGAAACAAAAAAATGTATTATGAAATAAAAATTACAATCCTAAATGTGAACACCAAATTATTGAAATTGAAAGTGAATTAGAGCCACAGAAGATAGGTCCCATGAGCTGTACTCACATTCACTTCTGTACACATGGACCTCAAAGCTAGTTAGTGCGTACACCACCAATGCGATACACCGGTGGGCTAACACATGGAGGACAGCCCCTGTGGTGCGTCTGAGATTTAATTGCACTGCCGAGAGGACCCGAGACTTGGTGGGGAGGAAGCAATGTGCGCAGCAGCCCGTCTCACCAAGCCCTGGTGCCTGACTGTCCAGGCTTATAGTCTGGAACTTGTGCTACCGGGGGCGACAGTGCATCGCAGGGTGGCTAGTCTCGGACAGGATCTTGGTGTGTCACCCTTGATCCACCCCTTTACATCCATACACCCTGAACCATATAAGATGGGTACTCACATTCAGCCGTTCTGCAACGTTTTCCATATGTGCGGTCAAGTGGCAGTTGACCACGATCATATTCATCCCCATGAAGTCCATCCGGATGCTGGCAGACCCCTTGTTGCCCTGAACAGAAATTATAGATTATTATTTTATATCTGGTATCATCAGGTCCACAAAGCATCTACCTACTACAATCTACTACCCACACTAATAAAACATCTGTATTCACTGGGGTTTTGTAGTGTATAATAAACCGGACACAAAACAAGCTGCAATAGCATCAAATATAATTAAAACAACAACAATCTCCATATTTAAACATCTTTTAAACAATAACAACAGCAGAGAATTAATGACTTCTTATCTTCTTATCAAACACCCTTTCTATAAAGAAGATTACTGTGTAACATACAGTATGTTGCTTAGACTAAAACCATATTATTAATATATAAACAGAATCAATTCACACATTAAAAAGAAGACACTCACATAGAATCCCCCCAGACCAGATTTTGTCAACTCAGATTCCACACTAGTGACGTGCTGTAGGCAGCTTCTGTGTACAAACAAAATGGTGATGATTCCCACCAGCTGCCGGCTTTTAATCTGCATGTAAACAAAATAAATCCAGTATTACACACACACACTAAATGTAATTGCTGAAGTCTCGTTAAAATATAAGTAAGTCAAAAAGTAAATTTTATCATCGGACCAAATTGATCCATAGGGCCGGTGAAGCAGCATTAACTATTTTTTTGGCCATGGCCTACTAGGGGACAATGCCCAGCCCAGTCAAGTACCCATTAGAGCTGGGTAGATTCAGGGACACTCTCCAGACCCCGAAAAAATATTCTAACCTTCACCAGGATTTGAACCCAGGACCTTCTGTATGTTTTAAAAATTACAGCAAAGACAAACTGTCCATGATACTTATAGTTTCAGAAGTTAGATTGTTGTTTGCTTTAATTTCTGATGAAATAGTCCTATCTTTTATACAGTTACATGGAACCTAAAAGACACACGTCCATGATAGTGACATTCTTTCTTCTTTTTCATTCTAAGTGCACGACTGAGGATTTAGACAACAAGTCCAATACTTGTGATGAACTGCGCAGAGGATGTGAGTTGCTCCAGACCACAATATAGTGTGCTATTGAAGGAAGTCTCCTGGGGGGTCATATGGCTGACCTGGTAGAGTGGTACAGGTAGAGGGGGGGGGGCAGGTTTGAAGGACAAGTTCCGCATTTTTAGGAATTGTTCTGCAGGGGCACATAATTTCACTTGTTCCAATTTGTAGATTGCAGAACATGTGTTGCTTCAACCTGTTGCAACCTATCCACAGCCTGAAGATGATTTGTTGAGGTTGGCGAGAGTGTCTGTAGTAAGCTTCATGTTTTGGGTTGGTTTTGTTGCAGCTCAGACAATCTTTGGGATTCATTTCTTTTAAGTATTGCTTAGATTTCTTCTGTGTGTAGGAATGGGTCTGTCTGGTTTTTGTCTGCCTCCAGATTTTGTCAGCAGTGTCATTCCCTTCATTTTGTAATTTTGTACACATGCCAAGCCATCCATTGAGAGAACCAGTTGTGACAGTAAGAGTTCCAGTTTAATAGATCAGTATATTTATAATGTGTACTGGCTGAAACTCAGAGACCCACAGAAGACAATAATATTGTAATGTGTTGGCTGAGATTTAGCAACCTGACTGAGCTGTGTTGTCTTCCTGTTGACTGAATGAGCCTGGTGTGTTTATTCCACGGACTTGTTGCTTTTTAAATGTATGACCATTGGCTGAATAACTTTGAATGCTGTATACAAAGAAATGTAAAAGCTAGGAACAAAGACAGACAGTTGTGACACAGACCAGAGTAGATGGATAAACGATATGGAAACCGGGACTAAATAAAAAGAATAATGGTTATTTTTATAGCGCTTCTATCCATGCTATTAAGTTTAGGATGCTCAGTGCGCTCTAGAAGGCCCAAGCCTCCTGCAGGGTGGCAGGGATTGATCGGCAGAAGGGCTAGAACCCAGGGCCGTTTTGTAGGGTATGAACAGAATGGAAGCATAGACATGCAGGCAGTGTTGGGTGAAGCAAGCCACCACCAATAAGAGGTTGCAAATGGAATGAGTCTTTTTTCTCGACCTACGTGAACTTATGGGGCACGGTAGCCGAGCGGCAGCGCTTTCGACTGGCGATCCGAGGGTCCTGGGTTCAAATCCTGGTGAAGCCGGGATTTTTTCCCAGGACTTAAGGGTGTCCCTGAGTCTACCCAGCTCTGATGGGAACCTGACATTAGTTGGGGTAAAGTAAAGGCGGCTGGGCATTGTGCTGGCCCCACATCCCCTAGTATGCCGTGGCCACAGAAACTGGTGAACGCTGCTTCACCGGCCCTATGATCACTTTGGTCCGAAGGGTACTTTACTTTTTACGTGAACTTTACACTTTACAGAATTGCTGTACGTGTCTCTTGTCTTCAAATTTAATTCAATCTCATGTTTTCTTCTAAGAAATAAATTAAATTTTTTTTTTTTTCCCTAATGTTCAACTCATTTGCATTGCTAAGCACAAAGGAACTACACTTTGACAACATAAGAATAGATTTAAAGCTAAAAGCCTTTATAAAAGCCATTATAAAATCCATTAACGCAGGTGTTGCAAATGTGGGATATATATATATACATATATACATGCTCGGTTCAACCTAAAGATCCAGGGCTTAAACACCGGCTCATTTCCCAGTTTTATTATATCACAACATGTTCATTTGGGAGTAATTCACTTCACTAATAAATACATTCATCAACAATGTGGACAACAAACTTTGACTACAGCTGTGTGCAGTGCAATGGGTGATCAAAGAAACGTCTAAAAAAACGTTTTGCTTTGTTTTAAATGAAATAATGAAAGCAAATACCTTGACATAATCAAAAGGTTTTAACGCAGTCATTAGAGCACCTTCCCAGTTGTGTACACCCATTTCCTGCAAACTAAAACAATAACAATTGTTGACTTATAACAATACCAATGTTGACATGACAATACCAACGTTGACACACTCGACAACACCATATTGACGACACAGGACAATACCAATCTGACACAAGACAGTATCTCGGTTGATATGACAATTACAATGTTGACATATGACAATACCAATGTTGACATGAGACAATACCAATATTGACTCACTGACAATAACAATGTTAACACAAGACAGCGTCTATGTTGACATACACAAAAAATTAAAGTTGTTGAATATAGTTGATAGGTTAATCATTCGGCTACATTAACAGCTAAAATAAGATACATTTCATTGAGCCAGGCACTCTCTTTGATTCAGAAGTCATACAATATAATCATATATAAGCATGGCAAGGGTTAGGAGGGAAAATAAAGCTAAACCACTAGCAAACTATATAAAATTGCAAAAAAAATGAAATCTTCGGTTTAAAGAAAACACACAATCGAGTACTTACCTATATGACATAGGTAAGACAACTCACCCTATTGCGTAAATTTCTGGCAGAGGACTTCTGGTCAGCTGCAGTAAGTCTGTGAAATCAGACGGTGGTGGCTTCCCGTTGACATTCCAGGTGACCAGATAAATACTAAAGAGAAACGCAACGATAATTATTGCAAATAACTATTGCAAAGAAACACAACAACAATTATTACAGATAGCTATTGCAAAGAAACACAACAACAATTATTGCATATAGCTATTGCAAAGACACGCAACAACAATTATTGCGTATAACTATAACAGCAACATGCTGTAACATCTATATGTAGATTTGTTAAGGTAATTTTTTTTCAGTAAAAATTCTGTTATTCTGTATTGGAACAGCTTAAGGAAAATGCTACTTCAATTTGTTTAAAGTTTACATCATTTTAACGTTAGATTCCCCCCCCCCCCTCCACACACACACACTTTCCCAGCCACATCATCTCCACATGATGAGGGACGGCCTGTTCTAGCATACATTATGTGAATTACCGTAATTTTTCTAGCTGTTGACTGTTAAGAAGCTTCTTGAAAAGAAATATAGACGTATACCTTTCCCCCCCCCCCCCCCCACACAAATTTCCACACAGAAAAAAACAACAAGAAAAAAGGTTGAGAAAGCTGCTTAGAGGACATGTAAAGCATTACAATAGTCGACTACTTGTGCCATATTTCACAACTTTTGCCAGACTTTACACTATATTCACAAATCAATTTATACCGAGTATGTGTGAAAAATCCTAATGTTTAAAAGTGTATAATAGTATATAGATAAACCAAAAATATGTTTGAGGATATTTTTATAGTTACCCGTAGATTAATTTAAGAAAGAAATATTATGGGATGTAAGGGCTCCTTAACGTAAATCACATATTTATTCTTTTTTTTTTTAAATTATGGTATGTATTTTTCATGTTACTTTATCCATAATTGCAGAATTCGAATCACTTTCTCAATTCTTGGTACATTTTTCAAAACTTTCACAGCCCATATGAGCCCTGTTGTATCAGGGAATATTGTGATCTAGCAGTAACAAGCTCGGACTGTCATTCCAAAGGTCATGTGTCTATGGTTAAAGCCACATTGCTGTTTTTTTTTCCTGGACTGGAGGGTGTACCTCAGTTGATCCACCTCTGATGGGTTAATTTATGACATTTATTGGGGCAAAAAGGGGAGGGGTCTGATGGCCACACAATCCATTGTAAGCCAGCCCTGGCCACGGAAACTAGAGAACGCTGCTTCACTAGTCCCACGGACCACATAGTCTGAGAGGGAAGGCTTTACTTTTACTGTACTACCTGTACTACCTTTACTACCTGTACATATATAACCCATACTGTACTACCTGTACATATATAACCCATACTGTACTACCTGTACTACCTTTACTACCTGTACATATATAACCCATACTGTACTACCTGTACATATATAACCCATACTGTACTACCTTTACTACCTGTACATATATAACCCATACTGTACTACCTGTACTACCTGTACATATATAACCCATACTGTACTGCCTGTACTACCTTTACTACCTGTACATATATAACCCATACTGTACTACCTGTACTACCTTTACTACCTGTACATATATAACCCATACTGTACTACCTGTACTACCTGTACATATATAACCCATACTGTACTACCTGTACATATATAGCCCATACTGTACTACCTGTACATATATAACCCATACTGTACTACCTGTACTACCTGTACATATATAACCCATACTGTACTACCTGTACTACCTGTACATATATTACCCCTAACAAAGCAAACATGTTTAACTCCCAATGAAAATAATATTAAAACAACTCAACCGGCCATAGAAACACACCAATTAAAAAAAAGAACAATAAAAATAATGTAACCCAACAGAATGTATAAAATATCTGAGCAACCCGTCTAACCTAACTACGGTAACATTGCAAAATCTGCTATTAAAGTCGGTCGGCGTTGAATCGTCAAATCCGAAATTAAGTATGCTGCAAAGAATGAAATAAAATAGGTCCAGAATTCTGCAAATTCTGAAATAAAATAGGGCCTACTTAGATGGATGCGCACAAAATTAGTTTTTCAAAAGGTGACACAAATTCATGTAAACTAAATGATTATATGAAAGTAAAAGTAAAGTATCCAATCGGACCAAATTGAACCACAGGGCCGGTGTAGCAGCGTTCACCAGTTTCTGTGCCCAAAGCATACTAGGGCTTGTGTGGCCAGCACAATGCCCAGCCGCCTTTTCTTTACCCCAACTTAAGTCAGGTACCCATCAGAGCTGGGTAGACTCAAGGACACCCTCCAGACCCAAGAACAAATCCTAGCCTTCACTAGGATTCAAACACAGGCCACCGTGTCCCATAATGAGTAAATAGTCAACTTAAAAAATTGAAAGATGATGATACAGTGTGTTAAAAGTAATGTACCCTTCAGACTAAACTGGTCATAGCATTCTAGGGGATTGTATGGCCAGCACAATGCCCAGCCGTCTTTATTTTACCCCAACTTAAGTCAGGTACCCATCAGAGCTGGGTAGGCTCAGGGACACCCTCAAATCCTGGGTAAAAATCCTAGCCTCCACCAGGATTCGAACCCAGGACCTTCGGATCTGTATGTTACTGATTAGTTATTATGTCATTCATTGCTTAATTCAAGCTACTTCAAAAGATTTGAAAAGAGTAAAGAAATCAAATTATCAAGTATCAAGTGTCCATGGAATTAGGAAGGAATGGCTGATACAGATAAATTTAAAAGTAGGCCTAGCTAAACAAGCCAAAAGAAAAACATTGAAATAGTTTTTTCACGTTTGATAATTAAATGTGTTCGTTTTATTTTTTTTCTTCATATTTAATAGTAAAGTAAGTGAAGTAACCGTCTGACCAAATTGATCCATAGATCCAGTGAAGCAGCGTTCACCAGTTTCTGTGGCCACGGCATACTAGGTGATAGTGTGGCCAGCACTATGCACAGCCGCCTTTACTTTACCTCAACTAGGGTCATCAGAGCTGGGTAGACTCAGGCAAACCCTCCAGACCTGGGAAAAATCCTAGCCTGCACCAGGATTCGAACCCAGTACCTTGGGTATGCCAGCCGAAAGCGCTGCTACACTGCTACCATGCCCCCTCCTATTTAATGCTTGCGGTGAAAAGTAAAAATTTATTTATTTAAAAATAAAAAAACCAATGGACAACATACTGTGACGTCAGGGATGAAAAGGCGTTTGATAGATAGCCCCAGAGAGACATGGTTGTCGGCCAATGTGGAATTATACAGTAGGTAACTAACGATCAACGTTGTATAGACATCTGTTCTTGATGTTCCCCTGAAGAGAATAAAATTGATGACATCAATTTAACTACAGAATGTAATTATTTAAAAGTTAAGCAAGACTTTGAAAGAGCCACAAATGTACTGGGTAGACTACTGTAGGTAGGCGACTTTGGTTAAGCGCAAAATTTTGAAATTAGAATATCATTAGAAGCAGCTGGCGTACCAAAAAAAATGTTAGATTTATATTTTTAAGAATTAGGCTAAAATAAAAGGATTTTAAAATTTTAGGTTTATGATGCATTTTTGCTTTGACCCCCCCCCCCCCCCCTTATTCTCATGCCGCTTACTCAGCCATTCACCTGACCTAGCCAAGAGTGTCAAGCTTGACCAACCATCCCGTCCCCAGAGGTAATTCTAGCAAGACAAGAGTTTTTATAAATTTCCTGATAACCAAGCAATATCTTTGTGAAAGGGGCTTTGCTCAAAACTAGCGATTTATGCTCTGGCCATTGCCAAAGTGCCTTCATTATTAGGGGTCAACATATATTATTATATGTAGCTTATAGAATATAATACTATAGATTGAAGATACAATAAAATCTCATCAGCACTTGTTGACTCAATGTTGTGTTTTGTCTATATTGTTTAGATAGTAATATATCAATTGCAAGGTGTTAAATAAATTGTTGGCGCACAACCAGATGAGTCTCACCTTGTCGACATGACATACCAATAGAACAATGCCAGGCGATTTCAAACGAACGTTCTACCCTAATAATATGTTACAGTTACAGTGTTAGTGGACACAAAATGCCAACTCATTACATACTATACATAATAATATACATAATAATAGCATAAATACAATAAATTTATAAATAAGGCATTAGGGGCAGTCTGGGCTAAACTTTGGTTTAACTTAATTTTTCGAAGTCCTTTTAAAGATCTTTTTATCCTGAATACAAAAATTGATGTTTTATTGAGCTGTTCCATTTCTGTGATTTAAAAAAAAATCAAATGTTGACAATTTAGATTTTTTTTTATTACAAATATTACCTCCCTTTGAGATTGTGTGTTGTAAATTTAACATGAGTTACCTCCTTTGGAAATTGTGTTACATCCCTTTGGTTTGTTTATTTCTTTCTTTTTTTTTTTCACACTGCATGTACTGCACGCTTCTCGGACCAGATTTTTTTTAGCCAGTATCGATTAGTTTCTAAGCTTTCTAAGTATTTGTTAATGATTAGTATCGGTTAGGTTAATAGGGTAGGGAGAGATTTGTAGTTTTTTTATTTGGCTGTAGATAGCCAAACTGGCCATATCTTGGGACAGGAAGTAGTCTAGAATAGCACATGGTGAAGAGACAAGGTGTTCTCAACAAGTAGGAAGAAAGAACAATAGGATTTTGTGTCTTTTTGTGTTATTTCATATGAAATACGGTAAGAATAATTTTATTTTTGTATTCATTTCGTGCAATTTCGCCCCTTTTCCCTATTCGGTATCGGTTCTAAGAAATTCCGACTGAAAATTTTCGTATTAGGAGCTATTGATGAGTGTCTTAGGAATCGCTGCAGACTTGATTCATGTCTCGTGTTTCATGGCATCATGGCTGTGTGACGTCACAAGCCTTTGGTAAACCTAATTGAAATGAATTTTTTTTTCGATGAAAAACATTTTTTTTTTCATTTTAAATATATAGTCTGCCGCTTTTCCGAAGACACTTATCAATAGCTCTACGCGAAAAAAATTTCAGTTGGAATTTTTTAGAACCCTACTTTTCGTGGGGCAGGAGTACCGAAGTATTACCGCAGTCTGTGTCAAAACATTAGTTCTATTAGTTTTTTTCTTTTCTTGTGCATCATTATTCATCATATTATATTATATTAAATATTAGCTAATAAGTTAAAATTTAGAACAAAAAAAAATACTATCCTAGCTTTTAGGCCTAGTAAATCACTAAATTAGGAAGCTTACATACTAACATATTTCATACTTTGTCTTTTTAAAGTTTTCGGTATTACTTGACTAAGTTTTAAACAGTAGCTAGTCTAGCAAATTGAAAGTAAATTGAATTTGAATTTCTTGTGACATCCCATCAATTTTCATCAAAATAAAAAATATACGATTACCTGAGGTGACTCTGATGACGACGACGAGATAATTTAGACCCCTTGGAGCATATATTTCATATGAATAAGTCCTACTGTGTAATTCAATACACAAAAGACAGGGTAAAATGATATACTTGACTATTTTATTATCATTGAAATTAAAAGTTGTGGTTTGTTTGTATATTTAATATTGTATCCTCAATGTTGTTGAGTGAAACGTCACGGTTTTATGAGCTTGTAAAGCTGCCAATTTCACCATTTTCTCCCCTCGGTCAATTTATAACCATTTTTATTTATAATTTAAGAACCAATTTATCATCTGATTAATTAATAGATAGATACTAACAAATTGCAGGACAATTATTATCACGTAACCTTCGCGTTTAAAATATATAATTTTGTTTCATATCATTTTTATTGGTTAGCAAAATAATACGGATTTGCCAGAACGATTAGTTAGTAGCACTTATTAATTAAGGGGAAGAAACTAAGTTTAAAATGTTTTCAAAATAAAGTAATATGCCAGGCTGCATGCAATATATTTTAAAAAGTATTTGGGCACTGCCTATTAACTAACTAACTTAATAGAAAACAGGGTAATATATTTTTTAATATATAATTATAAATATTTACTTGATTGACCATACTATTTTCACCAGGTTTATTATGAGGTACCTGGTAGTTTACTTTTAATCCCTACCTAAAAAATCTATTAAATCTGGTTTCGCGGTTTCCTCTGGTCACCAGACTGGTGGTAAATACGACAGTAAAGTTACTATCACTATCTCATTCCTGATCCTTTTTGTAAAAGTTACTGTCGCTATCTTTAATTGTTCTTATTGGTATAGCCTACTTTAACTACTTATTTAGCTTTCATTTAAGATTTCTTATTTAATTATATTATGAGAAAGACAATACAATAGATCTAGTATAGCAGCTATACAAGTCAATACAATCATAATTATATTTATTATATTCATAATTTCATATAATCAAACAATGTTTTGCATGTGTAAATTTTATGTAAAATAAAAACAATTCATTTAAATTTATAAAAAAAAAAAAGGTTTAGGGTATATGGCCTACCGGTATATATATTTATTTATATCTCCAAGCGGACTTTATTTTCTAAGCCAAATAAATAACCAAAAATATTCACAATATGAAAAGCCAACTGAAGAAGAGTTTTTTCTCAAGATTTCATACATGTGTAGGGGCCTATATGAATATTTCCTATATCATCTGCCTACATGAGTTGCCAAATAGTAACTCACATCCCTTTGTTGCTGGAAATATAATAAGATAATTTAAAGATATCTCAAAGGCTACACAATTTAATTTGGATTGTTTCCCCCCTAAAAAGCACACACAGCTAAGTTTTAATATTGAACTAACTGAATACACATATTTTAACCCTTTAACTACCGCAGGTTTTTAATATAAATATTTGCTGACATTGCATATTTGTACTATTTCTTTATTTATTTATGACGTCAATGTGACTTCCTTTGTATTTAATTTAAGGGGTTAATAATTAATAGCAGTATCTTTTGAACTTAGACTAACAATTATGTATAATTATTTTTTTTCAGTGAATCAATGATTCAAGAATAGTCATGAAAAGACGAAGTCTGAAGTAAACTTTGTAAACTTAGTTAATGATTTTTTTTTACTCGACTAAAGAAGCACCAAAGGCTACACTATGATAAGCTATAACTATAACTAGGACTGTAGGCCTACAGAAAAAATCCACAACTTTCAATGAGAGCAAATTAATGTTTCAATAGATAGTCAATGCTGTTCTACTTTTGATTGTGGCAGATTAACTTTACAATCTGTCTAGAACTGTAAAACCAGCCTTTTTTTTTTTCAACACACACACACACAAAAATGTCCAAAAATGGTGAATTCAACTTTTGTAGTAAAAGACAAGAAATGTTTAAACTACGAACACCACCCTGGAAAGAAACATACAGAAAGGTCAGCTGGTGATTGCCATCCAATCTTTATTTGTATGTCTGTTGTGAATGTGTATGATCATTTGTAGTAGCCTACTATACCTAATACCAATATTGTGTGTTTAGTTAGTGTATAATTGGGTACTACTTACAGCATCCCATGAAATGTCATAGGGACATTATGCCAGACAATTCAAATTGACCTTGTTTGGTGGCGATAACCAGGATTTAACAAAAAAATTGTTAAGTCTCTTTAGTGTACTGAAGGTCCTGGCTTCGAATCCTGATGAAGTCTAGGATTTGTTCCTGGGTGGGGGGGGGGGGGGGGTCACCGAGTCTCTCCAGCTCTTTCAACTTCCACTGAGTTTAAATCCTTAGGCATCTGCTAATATTAGGTGATTGTTCGTGTGTATCAAAGGTCCTGGGTTCAAATCTTGGTGAAGGCTAGGATGTGTTCAAGAATCTGGAGGGTTTCCTTGAGTCTACCCAGCTCTGTTGGGTTCCTGACATTAGTTGGTGGAAAGTAAGGAAGGCTTGGCATGGTGATGACCATACAATCCTCTAGTATACTGTGGCAATAGTGAGTGCTGCTTAACCGGCCCTATAGATCAATTTATCCAACATTATACTTTACTACTTACTTAGAAAGATAATATCATTAAAAGGAATGGCAAGTGTTTCCCCCCCCCCTCCTACCAAACTCAAAACCCCATTTACTAAATACATAAATAATAATAATTAAGAAATCCTCTTTTCTGTGAGCTTAATTTGGCACGTTAGCATATATTAGCATAGCAAAAACATAATACTGAAATAAGTTATAGACATTTTTTCCAGGAACTTACGATAAGTAGTATCAATAAAAACACGTTCCTCTATTATCTGCAGCAATGCTTAGACAGGCTGAGGGAGAGTAGAAACAAACAACAGTCTTTGAGGCGCCACATTTGTTTCAACAAGCTCGGTGAGGCTACGGAAACAGGCATGTCTTTCACAGAGGCCGTAGACATTGATGCTATCATGAAGGAAGAATGGAGAAAATTAAAGTCCAAAAAATCTGGTCTAATGGAGGTATGCTTCTGGCAATGGCTAGCATCTTGAAAACTTGCATTCTTTAAAATAATGTGATGAGTATATAGACACACATTAGAGAAATAGATTGCCTTTGATATATACAATAAGGGTTCATAGGTTAAATAAAGTTAGGCAAAACTTATCAAATGTTGAGAAAGTCTGCTAGATTCACTTTTTAGGACAGAACAATGTGATTTTTTTTTAAAGAATTCATTTTGAAATTGTTTTTATTTTAATGGTGGCATTAATGTTTACATTTTTTTTAATGACTACAATATTTCTAAATTGTTTAAATTTAAATTGTCTTTTGTTTAATATTGAAATGGCCACATTCCTTTTGAATTTGTCTTTTGTTTAATATTGAAATGGCCACATTAATGTTTAAACTGTCTTTTGTTTCATATTTAAATGGCCACATTAATGTTTAAATTGTCTTTTGTTTCATGTTGAAATGGCCACATTAATGTTTAAACTGACTTTTGTTTCATATTGAAATGGCCACATTAATGTTTAAATTGTCTTTTGTTTCATATTGAAATGGCCGCATTAATGTTTAAACTGACTTTTGTTTCATATTGAAATGGCCACATTAATGTTTAAACTGTCTTTTATTTAATATTGAAATGGCCACATGCATGTTTAAATTGTATTTTTGTTTACTATTGAAATTTTGACCATATTGCTGAGCCAGGATGACATTGAGGAGCCTGATAGTGAAGAAATGCTAGCCTTCTACGAATCCATACACAGTGAGATTAAGAAAGAGTTGGAAGCTGATTTGGCCAAAGAAGGTGAAACTGAAACTGAAAGCTGCCTATATATACTTATATAATAGCAATTTTTTAAAGTACTTAGCCCACTATGAGTATGTTTTAAACAGTATATTTATAAAAATTCAGAAAATCTTTTCTGGCCTTTTAAAAAGGTAATAATAGTTATATATAAATATATAAACATTTTCTCTGTAAAGCTACAAATCTCGACTTGCTGTTAAGTTGAACCGCACTGAACTAAAAGTGTTTATTTCATTCTTTGCATCCATTTTGTAGAGCAAAGATTATTGAGTTTGCAAGATATCTGTGATAGGCATTTGCAAGAAGAGGAGGAACTCTGTTCTGCACTAACAAGTTTAAGTACTGACGAGGTTATTTGCCCTTTGTGTGAAAAGTAAGATTTACTTTTTGTTAACCTTTCTAATAACAGATTGGTTCATTTTGCTTGGACTCGCATTTTTAAATTACGAACACCCAGCTTATTGAGCTTATTGATCATTGATTTAAAAATATTTTTTACTGAGTTAGTCAAAACACTGCTTGTGTTAGGTCTATTTTATGGTTGATTTGATTGGTCGATCTGCACTTCTTGTGCTGTGATGGCGGATAAAAAATCACAAACCAGTATCCTATCACAATCCCAAAACTTCACCTGTCACACCCACTATCTGTTATTGTTGAGATGAACTTTCGATTAAGCTGTTTGTTGATAAATGTACTCATTCAGAAATGTATTTTTATCAGCTTTCATGATAACTGTGCCGCAGCTCAAATGCATGATTGGATAAAGGCACCCCAGAAGTGAAACTGAGGCTCCCAAACTTGAAAGAATTTAATGAAAGATTGTATTCTACGTTCTCAGATTATTCTTGACATCAAAAGCCAATACTATTTCTACAATGTTCTATTACTATCAGGTCTTTGTTCAAGTCCCAAGTTATTTAGTTTTCTGTGCAGAAAGTATAGAAACCTCTGCGGGCACTAAATTCCCTACACGAATAAGAAATGTGCCAGCACACACTTTAAGAAGTATTTCAACTATGTGTCTAACAAAAAACGGTCGCTCTGTATCTAAAAACTAACTTTGGGACTTCTTTTGTTTTTTGCATAAGCACTTCAAGCTATCCAAAGGGGAGGTTTAAAATGATTTTCCTTGCAGAATATATATATATAGTTATATATAGTGATTGGGATCTGGTGCTATCATTGGAGTAGTCCACTTTCAATGGAGATAAGTCGACAGTTTACAGAAATAATTTGATATTCGCGTCTTATTTTCTTTCAAATATATTAGATTACTTAGAACTATTTAAAGGTTGGGTTAAAGATCAACGCATAAATAAACACAAATTCTTGAAAATGGTGGGGATAACTGCCGGTAAGTTGTTTTATTATAAGGTGACTTAGCTCCCTTTGAAAGTGGACTGTTTGTATTTTATTCCACAGCGATAGTACTACAGAAAATCTTTTCTTTTACATTTAAAAAACCTAGGAATTAATTGTTTTCTTGTTTGTTTTTATCTTTAGAAACATTCTGCTGGAGCATATGGGTGTCATTGTGTGTAAATGTGGGCTGAGAATAAGTACTGAGGTTAGTCTCAGACCTAGTTTTCTATTTTTACTTGTTCTATTGGTGATGCTACCCCACGGACTGGGGCACGGAAGTCGGCAAAACTGGGTTTTTTAATAAATGCAAAATCAGTCTGAAAAATAGGGTTCTGGGTCGTTTGTGAGTTAATGATTGATTTTTAATGTTAAATGTTTTAACATAGTGCTGTGAAATTTTAAAACTGAAAATATGTTTAGAAATTTCTTCAATATGTTTTTATGCAGCTTTTGTATAAAATCAAGCAAAATGACCTTTAAAGATAACATTATTCAAAGTCAAATAAATATTATTTAAATTATTTAAAATTTTAATAGCTTGTGTATTGACTCTTTATGAGTGCATTTGCTAAATTTTATGGGGATAAATTAATATTTATTCATTCTGGTAATATTTAATTATCTGTTGCAATGGTAAATAAAATTGGAACTGTTTTCTTTTTCACTTTTTTTTCAAAATGACGTCTCTTACCTTTACTTAAGTAATTTTGAATAACTTTTGAACTAATTATAATAGATTTCACCAATTTATAAATAAATGAATTGGCTTCCAGTGAACTTCTAAAACTAATTATCTTATATTGCCTACTTCAGTACCGTTCCATGGGGTTGCATCACTAATTGTCTTTTTTTATATTTCCAGTTCTTAGCACCTTTTGTATGATTTAGTTCTAGTGTCTCATCAATTAGTACTAAACCAAAGATGGGCGACTTACTTTGATATTTCTGAATTTGATGAATTGAAACACTTACTTTCAAAATTTCCAATCGCACCCGGTCCTCTAGACTTCTGGTCTAGTAATTCACTATGGTTTTCTCAATGGGAAATTAAGAGTAAGATCAAAAGCTGTATACAGCGGAAACCTTTAGTCTAATTCAAATGCAGGAACGTAGAAGTCACGGAAAAAAGAGAGCATATAAGCTCTAAAAATAGAGCAAGTGGTCCATCTTATTATAGTCATTGATTAAACTTATATTTAGATTTCTTAAAAAGGGATGTCTAAAGTAATTTTTTAGCAGATTACCGGTACATTATTGTGTTCAGTCACAGCAAGCGCTGCCCCTCATTGAAATCACAAAACCCCAAGGGCGCATCCATTGTCTTGCGAGACAGATAGGAGCTATATATATATTGTGTTAACAATTTACCATGGCCACTGCACATTTACTTTTCCCCAACTAATGTCAGATTCACGTCAATAAACAACTGGGAACCAGGGGCAAAGCCAGAAATTTTTTACGGGGGGGCCCCTGAACTTTCACGTGACTAATATTTACCGAATTTAGACAATATTTAAACAAACAACTGTTGAAAAAAAAATTTAAATAAAATTCCAGGGAGGCTTGGTCTCCCTCAGTTCCCCACCCCACTTCCCTGTGGCTTCGCCCCTGCTAGGAACTATCCAGACCATGTCAAAGCATTCTTGAGGCTTCTGCTTTTAAAGAATAATGCCCAATCGTTAACTTATGGTCTCTATTTGAATCCCCAGCTGAAAGGGGACATCAATACCTCATTTTTTTGTGGCGATGGGGAAAATTACATTTATAAATGAAATGACTCTGTTGCATACATATTCTTTCTTCAGCAAGACTGTATCACTTTGAAAAATGTCAAAGCCAACCTGGCCACCGGAACCTCAGAGCATAGTGAAAGCTGTGACCTCAGGCCGACATTTCATCTGGCTCAGAATTTTGGGATTTCTAATCTTCTTATGTCATGTGAGGTGAGATATCAATGTGTCTGCTCAATTGTCTTTGTGTGAAATTTTAGAGATCTAATTATAATAATAATAATGTTTTTTTATATAGCGCTTCTACCCATGCTATTTTAGAAGATTATTAGGTCAACTAGGCCCAAAAAACCTGCAGGGCAACAGGGATCGGTCGACGGCAGGGATAGAACCCACGACGTGTCGATTGACACTCCGGTGAACTACCTGCAGGACCGGCCAGCCTCACAATCTAACTTCTAATTCAGCTATAGAAACATCATGGTTGTTTTATTTGAGGCTTTTGCTCTCATTGTTTAGCACAGCATAACTATAGTGCAGTACCTTAAAATTTTCTATTCACAGTAGTATTTAATTGTAGTCTTTTGCCATTCATAATACTTTAAAAAAATTTGTTTTTGTTCCCGTTAAAAAAAAAAATTTAGAGTGTCATCGTAATTAAGTTTTTTAACATTTTTGTCAAAAATGTAATTGATGTAGTATTCTAATAAGCCTTTGAATACACGTTTGAGACATGGCCTAGAATTAGTAGAATGGCATTCGGGCATGGAATGGGTTGCCTGAACAAACCAGGAAATAATCTTCTTTATAGAAGGAGCGTCTGTAATATATAAGATGATAAGAAAAAGACAGCTTTGTGTGATTAATTTAAATTTGTGAAAAAGAGGACATGTATATATTTATATCACAACAATTCATCAATACACTCTGTTTACAAGTTCTTGTTTGTCTGATGTTTTCATTTCAGGGCTGTGATTTTCTTTTCATCATAGTGTGAGGCGTTGGAGGTAGAAAGTGTGCCGTCATTCTTTGTTCAAGTGGTCAGCTGATTGTTATTTCCAGAGGCTGATGGGCTAATGGTTCATTTCATGATTCACACAAAGTTTACACAAAGTCTTTTAATTTATTGCAGTTCAGATCGAAGACCTATTGATTTTTATTTTGTTAGTTTTGTATTACAGTTACAGTCCAAATTTTTGTACGAAGATTTTTTAATGTAAAATAAAACCCTTGATGTCATTTTATTATCAGGTAAAACCTTGATTTAATGTCATTTTCAGGGTTTGTACCATTTAGTGAGAAACATCAATTTTGGAATTTTTGAAATCCATTTTTTTTTAACAGTTAAACAAAAGGCGACAGCTTAAACCATATTTACGAAAATCATCTCTGTAACATTTATGTGGAAATATATTGAGAGAAAAACAAACTTTAAACAAAAAATTCATCATAATTTGTTTTTTTGATCAGGGTGAGTAAAGTGTGAAGACATTTTTTTTAGAAGTCCTCAGTTTAGAAATGTGAGGACACTCATTGTGGAGTGATTAACCACCCCCTTAACTCTCAATAATAACAAAAGTTGTTTAAATAGTAGTGAGTGGTGATTGTGTGAACAGTTCCTACTATTCAGTTTCAAGCCAAGTCTGCATCAACCCAGCATTTAGTTCTACATCAGCGTCTATACATTTAAGCTTGAAGTCGCTTCAACTTCAAGCATTTTTTAATCGTACAATTTACCATGAGGGGTTTAAAACCCTGAAATGCTATAAAACACAACCGACGCAAAGTAACTTGTAATTAATTATGTAAGATTCAATCCTGACTTGGAGTGGGGATGAGTTTGAGCAAGTGCAATATCCTAACTTACTCTTTGTACATATAAAGCCATTTTCTTTCACCAAGTGTCATATATTTCTGCGGTACAGTTTGTTTTTATTTGCATTGGTTCATCCAGTGGGATAGACAAGACATTTTGGGGGGGGGGGGAAATGAAAGTGGAGGGAGGGAGTGTGGACAGTTGAATGAGTGCATGAGGCTGTCTGGGCCATCTGGACTGACGGGGAGCAGTGACAAGACAGATGTGTTTTCTGTCTTTTTTTTTTTTGCCGCCTCGACCCGGAAACGGATGCTGACAAGCTTATTTAATACTCTAGTCCATCCTTACGAAACAACAAGGGTACGGTAACCAATTACAACTTTAACTCATCTGTTGCTGATTAATGAACTTGAGTTATTTGGGGTCGAGTTCTTTTCTTGTACATTCAATTACTTTATGTTTACTTTCTTACTTTATATTTATATCTATGTGGAAAAACTTATTAAACTTATTAATTGTAACTCAATGTATTGTTTTAGTGGTTTGTTTTTGTTCTTGATTGATTCTTGTTTAGTAATGTAATGAGCTTTGTGTTTACTTATTTCTTTAATGAATGAATCCACATGCAGGGCCCCTGCAGGAGCATTAACTCTGAAAATATACCCACAAGTTAATTAAGAAATGCAACATATGATTATTTTTTTTTTTAAAGATGGCTTAAACATCAAGTAGATTTTATAGAAGAAATTAATCAATGTAAATATGAGTTGTTTTCTTACAAAATGTAGGCTAATTTTAACGTACGGTTACGTATAAAAGTCCTTTTTGCTTAAATGTTGTTTTTATATATAGCATTAAAATGAGAAGTTTACCCTTAATGACTTAATGTTTACAATGAGCTGTATAGTTTTGGAGTTTAAGAAATCAACAATGTACGGTAGGCCTAATAGAAACATACAAAGAAATTACAGACGATTGGATAATGCAGTCTTTTACTTTTATGCATGCAATATTGAGCATGACAATTTCAATTAATTTTATTTTTTTACAAGGAATTATATATCTAGATTTTTTAAAAAATTGAGTGATATTGACATAGCATAATAGCAACTTAGGCCTATATATACATAAGTATACTTGACTTATGACCTTTTTAAATATAAAGTTAGAATACAATTGTCTTACTATATTTTTTAACCAAGTGTATGTATATGTCTTACAATACAAATAGCAAACGTACAGGAAGAGAATGTTAATTAAAATCATTTTTTCAAAGTTGAATATCGAAAAACCAACATCTGACATACATTATAATATAATTTATAATGACCTCAACCCGACACAAGCTACACAATATCAACTTCAGTAGACCACAATAATTGATGTTAAGTTTACAGACGTTGCATCTATATGGAAGATTATTACGCCCTAGGCCCAAAACTACAGCAGCTAGGATTGGTCGGCGGCAGAGCTAGAACCCGGACCGTTTCGGTTGACAGTACGATGTAGGCTTCTAGTCGCAGATCCAGCAGGCGTCACGTGTTTGTCTGGAAAGTGGCCACAAGAGAGACATCTAGCAGAATTATTAAAGCAAGCGTTCCATCGTATTATAGTCTTTGTAAAAACTCGTTATCAGCTGTTTTGCGGCTAGTGAAAGGGGCGTAATCATTCAATGTAAATACTTCAGAGTAAATGTTAATGAAGCTATATGAATGGCAGGTGAGCTGAGGAAAAGGTATGGTGATTGACCCATTCGAGAAAATGTGTGACAAAACGTTTCTCTCCACCCCCCCCCCCCTTCTTTTCCCCACCCTAAACCTCAATCTTCTTTTTTTTAAAGCGCCTTCTGTCAAACAGTTCACACAGCAGACGACAGGTGATCTGTCAGGACGACATCTAGTGTCAATTGAGTTGCTCCCCTTTTCCCCCAATCTCTGACGCGCTTACCAGCGGTTTCCAAGGTTGTTTTTTTTTTTTGCGAAAGCTACAAACTTTTTTTAAAATGATTTACCACTTTGTCATTTGAATCTTCAATTAGTTTGATCCAATTCCAAATTGACATCAATAAATACGAACATAATATGTAATTTATTTCTTATTTATCATTATCAGTGCCCACAGCCATAATTAAAAAGAGCTTTTCCCCCTCAAAGTTGTTGTTTTGTAAAACAAGGGGAGTTATATTCCAAAACAAGGGACACCACTGATGAATGCTGAAGGTAATAAAAAAAAATAAAAAAAATTTATGCGGACTGGCCAAATGCTTCCTGGTTGCATTACAGTATTCAAACATAATAATATAATATTATTATTTCTTGATATAAGTGTTAGTTTTTTTTATAAATTATAATCTATCATTGTCGACTTTGTGACGATATATTTCCTACTCATAAGTCTATTTTGCTTTTACAGTCTAATAGAAAAACAGCTCGTTTGTTTTTTTTGGCCTATGCCATGAGAAATAACATGGAAATAGTTCAACAGGCTTAAATTTACCTGTCTGTTGTTTTCCCGGTAGATTTATGAAAGTGTGAACATTGAATACCTCTTAAATCACCGAACGATATCACAACTAACGGTCAACATGTGCTATATTAATCACCGAACGATATCACAACTAACGGTCAATATGTGCTATATTAATCACCGAACGATATCACAACTAACGGTCAACATGTGCTATATTAATCACCGAACGATATCACAACTAGCGGTCAACATGTGCTATATTAATCACCGAACGATATCACAACTAACGGCCAACATGTGCTATATTAATCACCGAACGATATCACAACTAACGGTCAACATGTGCTATATTAATCACCGAACGATATCACAACTAACGGTCAACATGTGCTATATAAATCACCGAACGATATCACAACTAACGGTCAACATGTGCTATATTAATCACCGAACGATATCACAACTAACGGTCAACATGTGCTATATAAATCACCGAACGATATCACAACTAACGGTCAACATGTGCTATATTAATCACCGAACGATATCACAACTAACGGTCAACATGTGCTATATCAATCACCGAACGATATCACAACTAACGGTCAACATGTGCTTATAAGTTTACAGACGTTCCTTCTATATAGAAGATTAATACGTCCACTAGGCCCAAAACTCCTGCAGGGCAACAGGGATCCGCCGGTGGCAGGGCTAGAACCCGCGACCTGTCAGTAGGTTTTTGGTTGACAGTCCGGTGATCTAACCGCTGGACCAGCCGGCTTCACAAATATAATATTATTATAATAATTATAATATTATAAATAATATGCTATATAAATCACCGAACGATATCACAACTAACGGTCAACATGTGCTATATTAATCACCGAACGATATCACAACTAACGGTCAACATGTGCTATATTATACAGTAGACTATATATCAACATGTGCTATATTATAGGCCAACAGTATTTTCCGGTTTCTGACAATTCCCAACCTCCACCTCTTTCTTTTTTCTCCTATTGTTTTTCATTTTTCTTTTCTCATATCTTCTGGATGCTAAAAAAAATTAAAAAAATACTCTATTATATTATAACCATATTGGTACATAGGCCTACACAAATACATAGGCCTATTTTTTTTTTTCATAGGCCTATAAGCTTATTTCCCTAAACATTTATATTCTCTTTTGGTTAAACTGGTCGACACATTTTGCCAGATTAAAAATTAAAAGTTTAAAAGTTTGTATTATAGGCATTCGGACCAAATAGATCATAGGACATGTGAAGCAGCGTTTCAGTTTCTGCGACCACGGCAAACTCGGGAATTAGTGGCCAGCACAATATGCTCAGCAGCCTTTACTTTACCCCCATCTAATGTCAAGGACCCATCAAAAGTGGGTAGACTCGGGGACGCCCTCAAGTCCTGGGAACAAATTATAGCCTTCACCAAGATTCGAACCCAGGACCTTTGGTACGCCAACCTAACGCGGTCACCTATCCCCTTGTTTTGGTTAAACTGGTAGATTTTTTTTTTCAGATTTAAAAGTGTATTATACTATTAGTTTGTTTTTTCTAAATAAAAAAAACTTTATTAATGACTAGTAACACCAGCGGCATCACCACACAGATCAAGATTGGTGGGCAGAGTTTGGAAACAGTTAGCAGCTTCAAGTACCTAGGAGCTATTGTATCCGAAGAGGGCTCGAATCCAGAAGTAATGCCCAGGATTGCCCAGACAACAGCATCACTAAAGAGGCTCAAGACAATATGGAAAGACAAGAACTTAGCCCTCAGCACCAAAATCAGGCTGATGCGCTCATTGGTCCTCCATTTTCTTATATGCTTGCGAGTCATGGACACTAACAGCGGAGCTGGAAAATAAGATAAACGCCATGGAAATGAAATGCTTCAGGACCCTGCTCGGTATTTGTTACAAAGACCATATATCCAACGAACAGATAAGAAAAAGAATACAACAGAAAATTGGAAAGTACGAAGACCTGCTGGCCACAGCCAAGAAAAGAAAACTGGAATGGTATGGCCACGTCACCAGAACCAACGGGCTTGCAAAGACAATCCTGCAGGGTACCACCAGAGGAGGCAGAAAGAGAGGAAGACCAAAGAAACGTTGGGAAGATAATATCAGGGAATACACAGGTACAAAGCTGTGCGAGGCAATGAGAACGGCTGAGAGACGGGAGGAATGGAGGAGGCTGGTTTACATGTCATCTGTGGCGCCCCAACGGTCTAACAGACTACGGGATATGTAGGATGTAGGTAGGATTATACTATTATAGACCTACATATAAAATTCAACATTAAACGGGCTAAGTCGTCCAGAAACTGCAGGGCGTATGAAATAAGCAAATCATACTTTAGGTTGCATAAAAAAACAGCTTATAATAAATGTCCATCTTTATCATCAAAAGGGGCAAGGGTGTTAACTCTCAACAGCAATACGGCCCATTGTATGAACAATTGAATTTCTTTTTTTTAAGAGAGGGGTGACGGCTTGTTTGACGCTTTCGATTTCAAATTCAAACATTAAGAAACAACAACATAGGCCTACACGCTATTACATACAAAATATATTTTAAGCCCAATAAAATAATTTAAGTCTGTCAGTTTAGTAAAATAAAAGAAAAAAGTTGCAAATAGTAGGCCTATGATATAGCCTAGTGTCAACAACACATTTTTTCTTCATGTGAAAAATTTTAAAAACAATTTTACATAGTCTTATCAGTTTAATATTTATACAGTTATAAAAATGTGATCCTGTACAAATAAATAATACAACACAATAAATAAATTATGCCAAAAGATGGGCTATAGATATTATAAAAATTATGATACAAAATGTAAATGTTATCTCATGTAGTTCTATAGCTAAAAAAAAGTGTTTTAAAACGGAAAAAAAATCTAGAATATTAAGTTTTCAATTGCATTTAAATTAATTGTGTGCAGACATATACAACATTTTTTTATTTTGAAAAGTAGTCGTCTGCTTCATTGATTGTTTGCGCGCAAAATTGAGAAATGTGGATTCCAAAACATTTGATGCCAAAAGCAAGCAACAAGAAACAACAATTAATAGTTTTTAAATATCTACTATGCATACACATTGTATATAACTGAGCCTAATCTATGTCACGTTATTAACTAAAATTACTTCAATGTGTATGAATTCATCTAATAAAACAAAAGCTAAACATATTATATTGATGACCAGAAGACCGTTCCGCGTGCTAAAAGCAGCCTATTTACGCCATTACGCTTCTCCAAAAATTTCTAGCTTTCGTTAATTTGGACACAAAAGCAAAGAACCTTGGTAAAATGTATGCCTAGACATAAAGAATACAAATTGGTACCAAACGTTATTAGGTAGATATATTTTATAAATAATTTCTCATCCGACCGTTACTTCTCCATGACCGTTGGTTTTGAACTATTGGAGGAATAGTAAACCAGCGTCTGGAACGTGGTTTTATTATATGCCTTTATAAATGCATAGATTTAAAAAGGTGAATTTATTTAACCTTTGTTCATGGACGTTGTTCAGTCCGATGAGGTAAGACCATTTGACGAGTCTGTGTTGGTGTTTGGTGTGGTAGATGCTGCAGTTGTTGCAGGTGGGGTGGACATGGTGTTTGTTACTTTCTGTGTTGTTGTGCTAGAGGTAGCGGCATGCGTCGCGGTTTGATGCTGGGGTTGAGTGTCTTGTTTGTCTTGGGGCCAGTACCCTGCGGCTGGCTGGTGCCTAGCCTGGTTTGGAGATTGTCGGTGAAGCTGGTCTTGTGATTGCTGGTGAAGCTGGTCTTGTAATTGTTGTTGAAGCTGGCTTTGGTATTGTTGATGCAGCTGGTCTTGTGATTGTTGGTGAATTTGGTCCTGGGATTGTTGGTGAAGCTGGTCTTGTGATTGTTGGGGAAGCTGGTCTTGTGGTTGTTGGTGAAGCTGGTCTTGTGGTTGTTGGTGAAGCTGGTCTTGTGATTGTTGGTGAAGCTGGTTTTGTGGTTGTTGGTTAGGCTGGTCTTGTGATTGTTGGTGAAGCTGGTCTTGTGATTGTTGGTGAAGCTGGTCTTGTGATTGTTGGTGAAGCTGGTCTTGTGGTTGTTGGTGAGTTTGGTCCTGGGATTGTTGTTGAGACAGACCTTGTGATTGTAGATGACGGTCTTGTGTTTGTTGTTGAAGCTGGCTTTGTGATTGTTGATGAGGCAGATCTTGTGGTTGTTGAAATCTATTTTGTGTTTGGTAATATTGATCTTGTGCCTGCTTTGGTTGAGATTGTTGCGTATTTTGCTGTCTCTGATAGAAGCGCTCTGGAAACAGCACAGGGTTCTGAGCGTCTATAGAATGAATAAGGCCCCTGAGTACGTCAATAGTATCGACTCCGTTTTGAGCCTGTTCATTTACTGCCTGCAACGTCCTATCTGGCGAATTCATCGGCGGAGACGCCGCGTTTATGTCACGACCTGTGCCAGGTTTTAAAACATCCACCAGCGTTCGACGGATTTGTTGATCATGTGATGCTGAAGCAGCAGCAGCAGAAGACGACGACGACGACACAGAGGCTCCATCAGGAACAGCCTGCTTGCTTTGGTTATTAGTCGAAAGCTTAACGCTTTGCGAAGTCCCCGTCTGCTGAAATGTCTTCACCGATGACGGCTGCGGACGCTCTTCCGAGCCAGGGGTCTTTACGGGTTCACCGGGACTGGCCGCCTTAGGCCAAACGGTTTTAGCTTTGGCCGAAAACGCAGATGGAGGTGGCGTCGTTCTTTTTTGCGTTTGATAGTTGGAACCACACGACGTGCACCTTAGTCTATTTCCGGTAATAGGAACCTATAGAAACACACAATAGTTGTAAAAACGAGGATTAGGTAGAGTGTTTCAAAAATAAACCTAAGCTTATGTGTTTGAACTACAAGTAAAACGCAAAGTATTTTTTTAAGTAGGCCTATAAATTTAAGAATAGTACTAAAATAGTTTGTTTTTTAAACCAGTAGGATCTACTATTCAAACAATCTATTAATGTTAAATTTAGACAAAAAAAATTTGTTTAGCAAAATGCAATTACTTTAATGATTTAAATATCATTTTTAATTTCAATGTATTGTTATAATTATATTATATAAATAAAGTATTAAAACCTCTAGAGCGTACTAGTCTCTGCCTATCGTAACGTTTCCTGTTATGTGGGACAATTGTCTGGATGCCCGTAGGATAGACCACTGCGATGGAAGTAAACACATCATATTAGAAGCATGCATGAAACACACATATTGAGACACACACATATTTAAAAAAAACACACACACATATTAGAAACGTGTATGAAACACACCTCATAAAATATACATGTTAGAAGCAATAGATATAATACAAAAATATATTCCTGTAATTGAGTTATTCCTATATTGGGCAATCATCACCGATTTTACATATGTGCGAACACACACACACCACTGAACAGCCCACTTAAGTAATATGATCTATATACACCGAGTCTTTTGTTTGATTCAACGTAAAAATAAAAAGAAGATTAGGCTAACTAGACTATATTGAACAAGCACTTTATGCTAAAAATTGTGCTTTTTATTTTAAATGTACTTATATTGATATATTATTATATCGATATAAAAAATTAAGTCATTTCATTTCCGTAGGTAAAGGGCACAGAAGACACAGCAAAACTATATAGGTTATGTCAGTGCCTCTTTGCCAGTTAGGAATGTTTTTTTTTAATAAACGTGCTCTTGTTGTTTTTGTTGTCCTTATTAGCTTTTGCACAGTTTATTCCTATAAGCTTACTAAGAAAGGTGTTTCGCGATTGATTTCATTATTATTGAATACACTCACAACCATACAAAACACTCACATTCTGCTACTTACCAACATTGTTTCTGGCTATCTGGATGAAGTACCTCAGTCCTCTCCCGTTGACTATTGGGGTGGGGTCAATGACTCCCATCTGTATCTTTGTCAGGATCATGGACTCTGGGAAGGAGCCGAGCTCCCCGTTCAGCTGTAAGACTGAAACCACAAAGTGCACAACCACATTCGTGAAATTGAAATATATTTTCTTTCATCGATTAGACTTAAAGACTATCTCACTATGGGACACTGTGGGCTAGCGGCAGCGCGCTCGACTGGCGATCCGAAGGTCCCGGGTTCGAATCCTGGTGAAGGCTGGGATTTGTTCCCGGGATTTTGGAGGGTGTCCCTGAGTCTACCCAGCTGTGCTAGGTACCTGACTTTAGTTGAGGTAAAGTAAAGGCGACTGGGCATTGTGCTGGCCACAATCCTCTAGTATGCCGTGGCCACAGAGACTGGTGAACGCTCCTCCACCGGCCCTATGGATTGATTTTGGTCAGACGGGATACTTTACTTCACTATCTCACCAAATTGATAGTTTTAAGGCCGCTTTCATATATTGACGTCTAGTTCTACATATATATTAATAAATGATCCAAATAAAACGATTTTTAAAAAAATGATTTTTTTTTAATACAAAAAAGTGAGCTATGCTTGGAAATCGGCCCCCGTCCAAACTGTATTGACATAAAACAGACAGGTGAATCATAGCATTGTTTGCGATGGTATGGACAGAGAGAGAGGAAAAAAGCCGAGATTATAATATGTCCATCTGATGATGTAAAAAAAAAAAATTAACAATAGACTGCTAGCAACATTGTATTACATTTATCTTCAGAAAAAAAAGAGATAGGGAGACTACGGGATTGGTGGGGAGGGGGAGAGAGGGGGGGAGGCCTAACATTAATTAAACGAGGCTTATTATGCCTCAACTCTAGAAGGAGCGTGTGTATATATAGTATAAGATAAGAGATAAGATGACATGTCAATAAACATCTGATAGTCAATAAGGCCTATGCTTATATATTTTATCTTATCTTTTAAGTTACAGTCGGTCTTCCTAAACGGGATACTATTGCGTCATAAAATTATGCGTATTTTTGAGTCCAGTCTTGCATTTTGATAAAAGGTTTTAAATTCTGCTAAGTTGTTGGTTTTCCCAGTGGAGGCCGTTCTTGCATATTGTGAAAATGTCGTGTTTTTTTTAACCCTATGTCTATCTGAGTTAAACATCTGATTGTCATCACGTGTTTTGTGACATATTGAGGTCAGGGCAGGAAAGTAGATTAGGGCACTGTTATAAAGAAATAATATGTAATAAAGTATATGTAACTCTAAATTCACCGTTCGAGTGACAAGGTCCGACATTTCTATAGTCATGATCGTCGTTAGGTCCAGTATATTCTTATTTACCAGTAATTATACTTTTACGAACAAGTTAATATATATATATATATACAATATATATACGGGATATACAACATACAATAAGATAGAATAAAGATATTAATACAAAAAACAACAACATTGTAGTTGTTTGTTTCTCCGTCATTTTGACGGGCATGAAAACTAGTATGTAATAAATTATATGTAGCTGCAAGTTCACCAAGTGAGAGACCGGGGTGGGCTTATATTAAAAGAAACAGAGACAAATCTATATATTTTTGTTTTGTTTTAAATGAGTGGTCTAATCAAACAATGACGTCATCTCACCCAATTCATCAGCACTGACAACAAACATCAACACTGCAAGTAGTAGGACCACTGGCGACATCTGGCGATTAGAGAAGACAGGGGAGATAATTCATTTTTTTTTTAACAACACTCTGTTTTTGAAACTTTCAAAGTTTTAGATATAATAATGTTTCCAAAGCGTTTTTTTTTTACCATAAGCTTAGCCATGGAGGAAACCATTTCCAAAAGACCCACTTTTGCCTCAAATCTAAGATTAACAAAATTATTATTTTTATCTTATAATATTATATATTACAGACGCTCCTTCTAAGAAGAAGGTTATTGAATCCTACGCTCACCCGTGGTCCGAGTTTAGTCTTTATTAATGTTTTAAATGATGTTAAGTTAGTGGTTTGTAATTACATGAAATATCAACTTCAAAATAATTGAGGATGAAATAGTGCACGAGTTCAGAATTAGCATTCTATCTTCATTCCCCCCAGCCCCCCACTCCCTCAAATCACTTAGCACTATCCCCCCCCCCCACTTAGCAATATCACAACTCCCTCCAAAAAACACAAATCCATCTTGCCCATTTTCATAACCCTTCTGTTTTACAATCTTTTTGAGTGAATTATCAAGCATTGGCGTTGAAATGTGTGCGGAAGGGGGAGGTGTTATGTCCTTTGCAAATGACACCACGACATCTTTATAGGCGGACAATGGGGAAAAAATCATTTATTTTTCTCTTTCGACATAACAGGGGAATGTTTAGAGAGTATGAATGTACTGAACTCGGTGACCGTTGCCCCTGGCTACGATCAAGTTTCAACTTTGAAATCGTTTCAGGACTTAGTGGCTTGACGTCAATGGAAAAAAAAAAGTACACCAAATATGATTTGATCGTTTGGTTTTTAAATCAACTACAACCTTCCCTCTCCACGATGAAACAAAATAGTCCACAGTTGAACGTCAGTTAAATGGTTTAGTTTCTTGACGTGTACATTTTAATTATGAAGTAGGAAGAAGATGAACTCATCCGAAAAAAAAATGAGATAAATAACAATTTATTCTTCTTATACAAATAATAATAATATCTACAAATAATGGGCCTTATAATAACAATACAGATTAGCAAACTATTGTCAACGTAATTGAATGAAGTTGGCAGACTTTTTTTCGTCCAAATTTCTAACCAAACTGGGCAAGGCGAACAAACTTTAATCTAAATCTCCTTAATAAAAGTATTTCAAAAGTACTTTCATATATATTTATTCTTTAAGCCTAGCGATTACTAATACTTTGTCGTGTTTATATCAACGGTCCATGTGTATATCACAACTAAATTGACATCAATATAAATAAAATATTTGTAATGAAAAACAAAACTGCCTAATTAACTTTTGAATAAAATGTAAGCCAACATAAACACGATGAGAAGAACCAATTTTTATTATAGCAATATACGGTATTAAACTATACCTGTACTCTGTAAATAACGCATAATATATCACAAGGCTAAACTAGCCTACAGATTATTTTTTGTTTAGTTTTCATAAAATGAATTCTTGTATTTATATAAATACTATTATCAGCATGTTTCTTATAATTATTTCAACATTCTAGATTGATTTCAAAACTTTTCAAAGCAAAGTTGTCAAATAAATGTGTTGTACATAAATATTTGTACGAACCCCGAAGTCCATTATGCCTGTTGTGTTTGAATTGTTTTGTTTCACGTAAGAGAGCCTCCAACCCTTTCAGGGCTCACAACGCGATGTCAATGAAGCCTTCGACTTATTTGGCCGCTGCTGTGTCTTTTGTCCTGGCCATCTGATGAAATATTTGCCAGGTAATCCAAATTTATAACCAAAAAAAAAAGGGGGGGGGGAGAGAAAATAAAATTTTTTGAAGGTGTGTCTTTTGCCCTACTGAACTGTTTTGTCAGACGCCAGGTGGGAAAACCATAGCCTATAAAATATTCAAATGTCACATATTTAAATATCTGCTTTCCTTTTCTTCTTATTGTCTGGTTATTATATTTAAAATGAACAGAGGGTTTGACAAGTCCTTACGTCTAAATATAAATGATGGGACAACTCTTGTTTGTTTCGTTTCTTTTGTTTGTTTGTTTATTATTTACAACTTAAAATAGTTTGAGTAAGTTTAAAACTATGCACAGTACAGTACAAAATAAGGAAGAGTTGTCACATTATTTTCACGCCAATGTCGCGACAACATTTAAAATTAGAAACAGCGAAGCCAAATATAGTTTTTTCAAAAATTATAGGTATGGTGATGAACTGTATTGACAGATTACGAAATCTTTTGAATTCTTTGAGTCACCCTCATCACAAAAACATGAATAATGTACGCTAATTGTCCTAAATCTGTTTGGCTAAAAACAAAAATACCTTTACACTCTAAGCATTCTAATAATTATTTAGAAACTCGAAACATTCGAATAAAAAAATACATTGATCAAATTACATATAGATCTAAGTAAAAGAAACAAATTATTTGTGGAAATTTATTCTAGATTACCCGCAATAGAGAAGTCCTGTATGATATATGAATGACCATGACATACGTAACACTTGCCGAACTACTTGCAGATACTAACAAAAATAATCACGAGTTAAGTGTTATATATTACTAATCAATCATTGGAAATGGGCAAATACGCGAGCAGGCGTTAATGAGGTCAAGTTTGCAAAACTTTCACTGATTGGTTGTTAAATGTATGACAGCTGTTTGTGAAACATCCTGTATTAATTGAGCTCTATGAAATTGATCTACACAATTAGGTGATAGATTGACATAACTATCATTGCTCTCCATACATAAAGATAGTAGGTCAATATACCAGTTACTTGCGTAAAGTATGGAAACTGTAGAACGGGCAATCTTTATTTGAAATTCCCCCCCAAAAAGATGTGTGTGTTTCAAAATAATACATTTTTTATATATTTTTATGTGTACTGTTTCATGTGATATAGATCTAGTTGTAATTATGTATATAGGTCAGCGGCCAGGGGACCAAAAAGTGTGAGACAGAGAGAAGTGTGTAAAGCATGAAAAAGCGGGAATTTGAAAGAGTAGTACTGAAGGATGTTAAGGAAGTCAACAAGGGGAAGTAAGAATAAAATGATTTGGTCAATGGGCCATATTGCTGCTGAGAGTTAACACCCTTGCCCCTTATACCAGTCAATCTTATATACCGTAATTGTAAAGATTGCTGCTGAAAGCTAACACCCTTGCCCCTTATACAAGTCAATCTTATATACCGTAATTGTAAAATGGGCAAGGGTGTTAACTCTCAGCAGCAATACGGCCCATTGTTGTACGGACACTTTATGGGGAGGTAATCTATGCTTTTTTTTTAAAAAAAGTCTAAAGTCTAAAGGAAATGATTCTTAGTATTTCATAAGATGTTTTGAAGGAGGAGTCTTTCGGTGTGATATAAGATAGATATAGATCCATATGGATCGTATAATTATGTGTATTTTTCTCTAAAGAAGTTATGAAGACTGATAGTAGGATTTATTTTATTCTATATATTCTATTGTTAATGTGAATGTAATAAAACAATGTCATCTATTGTGTGAAGTACTTGAGTCAGTTTTTGTTGGCCTATGATGAGAGACTCAATGCAATCTAATTAAGAAATAATAAATAATATTTGTATAGCGCTGCCAACAAACATAAAGTAGCGCCACTTTATATTCAATTCTGGCTTTCCCAGGGAAAGCAGGAGAACTGTCACAGAATCGCGCCTTGACTTACGCATGACCAGCCGAGCGGCACTGTTTTGAATATCGTGTAATTTGGTGACCTTTTCGTTAGGTATCACGATTAGCAGAGCATTGCAGAAGTCTAGGCTTGAGAGTACAAAAAGGCAACAGCATAAACACTTAACATGAGCCAAAATGGAGTCTGTTCACATAGGTCAGGTGTTTTGAAGACCTTATGACGACGATTGCAAAAAGCTGTATATTATTATGAGATGGCATATTTTGTATGATTCTGTGCATGTGTACATAATTCTAAATGATGCAAGATATATAAAGAAAGAGAATTAACCCTTTCAGGCCAATGTCGGACTATAGAACTAGAGAAGTGTTGTTCACCAGTCTCAGTGACCAATACCATGCCCATCCCCCTTTAATTCCCCATTTTTTCCAGGTAGGCTGATTCGACTTTAGACCCAGCGACACCGGAAAAGCCAACCTGGTATTTTAAAAACCAGGATTCGAAACCAAGGGTTTCGGGTTGGAAAAATCCAACGCTCCCTGCCACCGGATCATTTTTTTTTTTGTTGTTGTTTTATTTGTTTTTGAAAAGGTGATCAGGTACTGTTGCTGTGTTGTGACGTAAGCTCGACTCGTCACCTAGTTCAAGTCACACCCGCATCTGTCCCCGAGGTAAGTACAGAGAAGTGTGCTAAGATTCCCCCCCTCCCCCCCCCCCCCACTAGTTACACTAAAGTAAAAAGTGTCTTTGTCATTTTATTTATCTGAGCATTGTAACAGGTTGTTATTATGTTGTATTTCCAAATTAGAGTTTAATGCCGTATGTATAATTATTACTTTACTTTTTGCCCTTCTGTCCTCTAGTGTAGGGCTCGGCAACCCAAGGTACACGTGCCGGACTTGGCAAGCAGTGCAACTTTCAGTGGCACCCGTGGGAGTCCTCCAAGAAGGAAATCTCTTAATGCTAACTACATGAAAATCACACTGGACGTTTAATTAGCCCGACTCTTAACTCTTATCTTATCTTATACATTACAGACGCTCCTTCAATAAAGAATAGTATTGCGTCCTACGCGCATCCTTGGTCCGAGTCTAGTTCCACATCTTTATTAATGTTTTAAATGATGTTAAGTTACTGTTTTTTCTGGTTTGTTCTGGCAACCCATTCCATGCCCGTATGCCACTCGGGAAGAAAGAGTACCTATATGCATTTGTTAAGTTCAAGAAAATTTGTGTGCAAGGATCTCATCATTTTTTTTATTGAATCTATTGTTAAAACAGTCCATATTATAGCTTCTCCTCTTTTATTGACTTACAGGCTATTCGTGTCACTTCTACAAGAAACTGATACGGAATATAGAGATCTGCTGTAGTTGCACACCGTGTTCGTTAGTTAAGTCGTGGTTAAGTTTTGGATCGATTCTTTTCTTGTCTGGACTGGAAGCAATTAATGAAATAGATTTAAAAAAATTTGCTCCGGTATTGCATTTCATAGCAACACATTTGAATAAGTTGAACTTGCATTTGCAAGGACGGGGTTAATCAGCACTTGAACCGTTAGACCACTGGAATAGATTTACAACTGGACATATCTTGCCGTGAAATCAATTTCAAAACATTCAAACTACTTTCCTTATTTAAGGCACACTAAGATAGATAGTTGGGTTTATTCAGAGTACATTGAAGCACTCAATGCGGGGTTTTCTAAACAAAGGCAAGACTTTCAATTTGAAAGTTTCAAATTCAGGGACATGTTTTCATACCACATCAAGCCTGACTGGATTGATTATACTACTTTTTAAATCTGGATCTTTTTTTTTAACAGTAATGTATTGACTATTCTAAAATGCAACAAGTTGTATGATAAACATAAAAAAAAAAAATTGGCATCGACATATGCCAGTTGCAAAAAAATCTGTACTGAAGCTGCTTAGGAAAGTCATCTGCTATTCTCAACTGCTAGGCATTCACTCTTCTACTTTCAGCTTTCGGTTCAACTTGCACACGTGAACATATTTTATTGCACATGAAAGCTGTTTTAAGCATACAAAGAGGTCACTTACAACTGACCATTCCGAAGTAATTAAATATGTACCTGATATTGAACATTTGGTGAAGAACAAAGCACTCATTAATTGATACAGACTAATTACATATAAAATAGTTTTTATTCTCGTCTTCTCTAATATGATTTATTCTAAAACTATTTTTTTTTGTTTTATTATTTTACTAAATATAAGAGGCTTATACACTAGCATTATATTATGTAATTTGTGTAATTATTAATGTTTAAAAAAAACTTTAACTAACTTAAAAAATTAGATCTAATGCAGGAAATATTGATTTACAAGTATGGAAAGTAAATACATTTTCTACCTATAATTACTGGTTGAAATAAATGCCATAATGCTAGATGTGTATAAAGAAATAATAATTAATGAGTAATATTAGCCCTATGATCAGTTTGATACGAAGGGTACTTTACTTTTTTAAACATTAGTTTGGCATCACTACTATGTAGAATCTAATCAAACTTAGAAACTTTGATTTAATTACAGGGAGACAATTAACCCATTTTTATTTGAGTTAATGTTTCAAAATGTTTTCTATTTTTCATTTATTAACCAAATTAGTAGCTTACAAATTATAGCTTAAAAATGACATAACTTTAAAAAAACAAAGATAGTTAACATTTATATAAATATTATATAAGAGAAGAATTTACATGTACATTTTTTGAACATTACATAAGCTACTCACTTTGTATGATCGTACAATATCAATTCCACATAATTACAATAGCACCTTGTACTGCTAGTACCAAAGACATTACAGATTACATGGATTTCATCAAGTTTCCAAGGAAGTTTCTAGCTACATGTTTCTCCCCGATTTAATATTTAAAACAAAACGAAGATGACCTCAAACAAGGTCTCTTACACGCACCCAGTGGGCACAACACGTCGTATTAACGCTAAAAAAACGTGGCAACCACAAATACACGTGAAAACCCATGTAAACACGTGGAAACCAAAACAACACGTAGAAACCACGTTTTTCCACTGTAGATACGACGTAGTATGCCCGCTGGGATAAGGGCAGATCTGATTAAAACGGAAAAGATTGAGATGGACGGGTCATGTGCTGATGATGCCAAAAGGACACACACACACACCACAAGGTGACCTTCAGTTTGAAACACGAAGAATGAGAAACGGAGACACCTGTGTTCGCACCTGGAGAAGCAACTTGCAAGCGAGAGACTTGCAGTCCCAGAGAACTCTGGGAAAAGGTTGACCGCCCAACAGCACGACTCGTAATGGACTAACAAAGACATATAAAACTACAGCCTAGCCTAGTATATAACACAGAGGCACCTTCAATTGAGAACTCTTAAATTAAAAACAAATTAATTTTTGATTGATAATTTATAAAAGCTTTTAATAAATAGAAGTAAAAAAACCAATATAAACCACAATTTTTTAAAGCATTTCCTGGTCAGGTTTGACGGACATTTTGAGGACAAGGTCACCTGTCTAGATCAATGACTAACCCCAATGCTATTTATAACGCTACATTCGGGGATTCTCAGAAAGCAGACGTGAAGAACGGAAAAGAAGCGCGAAGGTAAAATTAAATGGATCTCAGGGAGTATGAAGGGGAGATAAGCAGGAGCAAGCAAGGGAGGGAAGTGAAGAAGAAAAGACGCGCAGACAAAATAATGCGACTATCGATGGCTTTTTAGTTTCACACCGAGATGGACCGCTTGCTTTAATATTTCTGCAATTTGATGACTCGTATGACTTTTTTTTCGGAATTGCCGATTCCCTTTTGTACTGTACACTTCCGTTTTTTTTTTAATCGCTATGATTTTCTCAATGAAAAATTAAATTCGAAAGTTATATACAGCGGAAAGCGTAGAAGTCATTTAAGACACCGTTATTGGATGCGCACGGAAAAAGAACATATAAGCTCTAAAAATAGAGCAAGTGGTCCATCTCATTACAGTCTTTGTTCACACTTCGCTAAGTGGTTAATTAAAAATAAAAAAATAAATAAAAAAAGCCACTTAAGCCAAAGCCAAAAAAATTAAAATTGGGGAAAATCAATATTTCCAAATATATTTTACATGACTAATTTTTAAAGTACAACCTTAAAATTACTGATGAGGCGCGCTGGTCGGGCGGCCGCGCGTTCGGTTGGCGAGCCGAAGGTCCTGTGTTCGAATCCTGGTGAAGGTTAAATATTGTTCCAGAGTCTGGAGGGTGTCCCTGAGTCTACCCGGATCTGATGGGTACCTGACATTAATTAGGGGTAAAGTAAAGGTATCAGTGCATTGTGCTGGCCACACATTCCCCTAGTATGCCGTGGCCACAGGATCTGGTTAACGCTCAGTGACCACCGACCCCATGGATCAAATTGGTCCCGACGGGATACTTAACTTTAAAATTACATTCATTTTAAAAGAAATAACAGGCCTACTAACTAAAATAACAATAAATTTAAACAAAAATTATTTTTAAATGACAAAATAAACTCCACTGTTTTACGCTATTGAGTTTTATTTTCCAACTGTGGTATCTTTTATACAATATCCCAAAAAATTCCAGGACAAACAAATAGCAGACGTTGGCTATTTTTATGTACGTTTGATGATTTAAAAAAAAAAAGCAACTACAGTTAATCACTTTTTGGTGAAAATGTAATTTCAGTAGTTAAATGGAAGTTTTATTTATTTCAATTAAAAAAAATTAATCGAAAATAAGATAGAAAAAGAATTTTAAAGGATTTAAAAAGTAACAAAACAACTAACAACTAACAACTGTTAGAATTGTGAACAACGTTTTAAAATAAAGAGGAGTAGTACGACCTCATTGGGTAAAACTCATATATAATATGTTGTAATATGATAAAATGTAAAAGAAAGATGTTTGTAGTTTACATCATGTAAAAGAAAGATGTTTGTTGTATTACAACATATATAAGAAAAAAGAATTTAATAAATTACACCCATGTAAAAGAAAGATGTTTGTTGTATTACATCATGTAAAAGAAAGATGTTTGTTGTATTACATCATGTAAAAGAAAGATGTTTGTTGTATTACAAATGTAAAAGAAAGATGTTTGTTGTATTACATCATGTAAAAGAAAGATGTTTGTTGTATTACATCATGTAAAACAAAGATGTCTGTTGTATTACAAATGTAAAAGAAAGATGTTTGTTGTATTACAAATGTTAAAGAAAAATGTTTGTTGTATTACATCATGTAAAAGAAAGATGTTTGTTGTATTACAACATATAAGAAAAAAGAATTTAATAAATTACACCCATGTAAAAGAAAGATGTTTGTTGTATTACAACATGTAAAAGAAAGCGTTTTGTTGTTTTACATCACTTTAAAAAAAATTAGTTTGATGTATTACATCATGCAATATAATCCTCTAGTTGTATGATATTGCGTAAAATAAAGTTGTTTATTTTATACATTGCATTAAATGGTAATATCTATTTTTTTATCCTTGGTTGTGTGGCATCTGTCACATGTCTTTTCAAAAGACAAGTGTGGGTAAAGCGCAGATATACCGACCTGTAGAAGTTTCTGTTTCCGTACCAGGTCAAAAAATGCTGATATATTTACTCGCCAGGCGCCTCATCTCGTCGGCTGTGCTCGCCAGCCTCCGTCTGGACCGCTCCACCATTACCTGGGAGGCTCTAATGGTGTCTGTGGATTTCTTGATCATCTTGTCGCAGCGGTCAATCTGGAGGCTGGAGCGCTGGACGAAATCGCGCGCCCTAGGAGCCGCCTTGGCGTCGGAGCGCTGGAGCCTGGAGCGAAGCCTGCTCGTGTTTTGCGGCGAGGGATTCGTGACGCAGATGTGGTCCTTGGTGTTCTCCCGACCGTGGAGGTTCGTCGTTCCTTCCCAGAGGCATTTCGAGAGCTTAGGCACGACGCAGATCTCGCCCTTGCTGCAGCCAATGTCTCTGGCCTCGGGGCTGACATCTGGGGATGTCTTGTCAAAGAAAATTGCGTCCGTCGCATCGCTCCGCTTCCAGCGCCTGGGCGCTTGGGTGTAATAGCTGCTGCGGATGGGTCGCGGAGGCAGTGCGGATAGAACAGGCTGGTGCAACTGCAAGGACTGGCTCGACCTTGCCGAGTACCTCTTGGAGTGAGCCACTTTTCTAGGATCACTGGAGAACGTTTCTTCTCGCCTGACCGAGTGATACGGTCTACTACTTGGCACTTGCTTTGAGTGCGCCACTTTCCGTGGGTCGATGACGAAGGATTCCTCTCTTCTGATCGAGCAGTAAGGTTTACCTTTTGCATTGCCGTAATCGCGGACCTCTTCTTCTTCTTCTTTTAGAAAGTCCATAGGGGACGCGCCGTTGACATGGTGACACAATGCCAAGTCTACGGTTACAGTGTCGTTAGAGATTATCGTAACGTCGTTAGCCTTGCTGAGACAGACGGGGTAGATATCTTCAGGGTCCGGGACGCCTACAACCTGAGAAACTTCAGACAAGCTGATGACCTTTTTCATCCCATCCACATTAACTCCGTTATCGCAAACCTTCCTTTTAGATGAACTAGTACTTATGGGTAATTTGTCCTTGCTACTAGCATCCGATTTTCTATCATCCGAATAAGGAACTTGCTTAGTGGAATTTTTAGACGCCTTGAGGTTGAAAGGAATTCCTTTATGTAATCGAATCCAGCGATTCCCGGTCAGTGTCGAAACATTATTATTGGAATCTGATTTCGATCCACCTGCACTGCCGGCCGCGCTGTCGGCATTTTTAGATTCCGGCATGCTTGAATGTAAGTCAGAGCCGTCTTTTTCGTCAGGTGTGCCGCGATTCGGACCGGATGTGGCATTACCGCATTGAGCAACGTTCATTGATTGGGTCGGATAGCTCACCAGTGGCTTGTCTTTACTGAGCTTCAATGTTCGATCGTTAGAGACCGAAACGGACGCCGGGCTCCGGGCCTCGTCTTCCTCGGAAGGGCTCTCCGTGACCCATTTAATTTTCCGAGGAAGCTTGCCGCTGCAGGTTTCACCCGGTTCGACCGCGTTGACCCGAACGGCGCGTGCTTTAGGCACCGCCTTGTGTTTTAGCTCCGCCTTCGATGACTCGGCATCTTCTTTACGATGATTTGAGCTCACCGTGAGCTTTCTTTCTTTCTCCATTCGAGTCTTCTGACCAGCGCTTTGGGTTTTGATGATTTGACCGGGCTCACACGCACCCCGCGAGAAAATGCACGGCTTGGTGGTGCATTCGGGTGGTGCCGGCTGCATGATCTCAACGTCTTTATCCTGTTCGTTGTATTCCTCCTCGTCCGACAGCATGTCTTGGTTACAGACGTCTTTCAATTGCGATTCTGAATCAGAGCCTGAAAGTGAAAAGCTGTCGCTCTCTTTGCACGTGATTATCCCGCTCGGTTCGCAAATGTTGCGCCGAGATCTGCTCGGGTATTCTTCGGACCGCGTTTCGGTGGCTACTTTCGCTTGGCGCGCATTTGAGAACAAATCATCACCGAGCGCTTGGCTGTCAGGGTTTGGCGTATTCTCGTGCATTATCTCATCCTTGAGCTCACCGCAAGCGTTGGAATACGGCCTACTTTTAAAGCGCTGCTGGCCCGCGGCGGCAGACTGTGAAGTTGAGGGGATGCAGTGCTCGTACGTTTCCGCCGGGAAGATGACGTCATCAAGCGTGTCGCTGGTGCTGTCGCCCGGGGAAGTGACTGGGGGAGACGGCAGGTTCATCTCATTCTGACGTCCATCAGGACTCCCCGGGGAGTTACTTCCAGCCTTGTTTTGCTTTGACTGACACAGCGTAGATCTAGAGTTCGGCTCGATGTGCACTGAGTGGTTCGGGGCCCGCTCACTATCAGTGCGCAGCGCGCTGCACGACTCAAGAAGCGACACAATAGTTTGCACTCTGGCACCGACGAGGACGCCCAGGTCGGGAGAGTTTGGTGGAGTCAATTTTTCGGGTTCGACCTCCTCTACGGGTCGGCCCACGAGGTAAATTTCCGGACAATCATCGAAGGGTGTTACATTAGTCGAAGCTGTGCTGATCTTGGTCAGGGTTTGCTTGTCTTGTACTGGGTCATAACTCTCATTTTCTGTAGCTTGAGCTGATCCTTGTTTAGCCTCCGTAGGTTCATCTTGTTTCTGGTGGCCACCGTCAATGAGATCAGTAAGATCAGCGAAACTCGGATATCGTTTTAGAGTAACCCCTTGAGAAATCATAGACATGACATCGCTCGATTCCCCTTGCGTTGTTTCGCGACCAACCAGGAACAAGCTCTGAGATTTGAGTGGCACGGACGTTGAGAAAACGTTTTGCCCCTGGCTACTTTCCGTGTTTGCATTTTTGTGCTGCACGCTGGAGCACGAAAGGCTGGTTTGCCTGTTGGCAACGCGCTCAGCCCCAGCAGAGTTATCCCGTTTGATCATGGTGTCTATTTTAAATTCGTTCAGTTCGTCAACGCCGCACGGTTGCTGGCCTGATGGGATGGCTTCTTCTTCGTTCATCTCCACCAGAGCTTCACGCGTGTCTCTGTGCCTTGGATACGTTGTGACTTTTATGTCTGTGCTAGTTTCTCCGTACCTGAAGAAAGCAGATTTTCTTTCACAACACTCGAACAACTCAGGCTTTGAGTTGAGCGTTTTGTCGGCTGCGGTAGACTCCTGAATGTTCTCACGCCCCTTCACGATGCGGCAGTTGTCTGCGGCGGTCGAAGCTTGCCCAAGAACCGGCTGGGGTCTGAGGCTGGAAGGGTGCGCACCACCGTAGCCCTGGCTGCTCCCTGGGGCGTCCAACGATTCCACCTGGCTGTCGAAAGCGGCGTCGTTTTGAACCCGATTGTTCAGGCAAAATATAGGAGAGTTGGCGTCGCCGGGCCTCGCACTCGGCATGTCCTTTCCAGGTGTGTCCTCCGTTTTGAAATCCGTGAATCCATCACACTGAAACTTGTCCCACTTACTCTTAAAATCAGTAAACCTGAACTTGCCAATAGTTGATCTGTACATGCCACCCTTGCAAAGAGGAGTGACTAGCTCTGAAAAGGACCACGATTTGATCAGTTTGACCTCGTCCTTGGCTTTCTCACAATACTTATTCATTTTGTCGAGCACATTCTGAGGACTCATGGGTCTAACCCTGACATTTCTGAGAACCTCTTTTGCCCTTTCGATGTACGCTGTTATGAAGTTTCGACCTATTTGTGAGCTATTCGGGCGGTTATATAGGTCAGTGATTCCATTGCCTTTTCCGTGGCACAGATCTTCGAGTTCTTTTTCGACAACATCGTTGGATCTAAACCTCTCGTCGGCGGCCAGCTCTAAGAGCGCCGCGCTTGGAAGTCTGGCCCGCAGCGACATGTACACCTCAGGGACACTCAGGAGGGCACACTTGTCAAACGCGGTGCTTGAAACGTGAGGCGACGACAAGCCCTGAGGACTGCTCGGCTGTAAGGGAGACGGCGGTGTCAGCTTGATCACGATGCTGTTATTGTAAGTGTCCTGGCACTGATCCAGACTCTGTTCCTGGCTTTGCTCAACAGTGCAACGGGACTCTCCACTCACGCGTCCTTGTGCGTTCTTATCTGCAGCGGATGTTGTGGCATGGATCTCATCCTCCCCAGAACGACCATTGCTGTCTGTTCTTTCTAAATCGTCAATATCATTGACGGAGTTGTTGTGGTTATGAGAAAACTGGATCGCCTCCCATCCGTTCGGAACATTGTCAAGTGCTTCTGACAACGGATTCGGGTAAGTTACGTCAGTCACCGAATCTCGGCGTTTCGTGAGTGTAGCGTTAGATTGATACTGGATTTCATTCAAATTAACGCACTCTTTCGACCGCTGCGACACATCTTGTGTGTTCCTGATAGGGGCCTCGTGAGTCTCTATAGTACTTCTAGGCACTTCCTGAAAAAACACATCGAACAAGACTTCTGGAGTATCGGTCAGTTCTGCATCGAAGACGCCAAGCTTGTCATCATCGTATTCGTCATACCCGACGACGCTGTGATTGCAGTTTTTATCGCCGTCGCACTGGATCGACCCACCGGATCTATCGCCGACGCTCGCCATACCACCACGAGCGCCTTCTTCATGCGACCACGCTTCATCTCGAATCTCGGCGGCATCGATCTCGTCACCGGAGGGGATCCCGCCCGCGGCGTTATTCGATTTGCCGATCTCGTTCTCCATCTTGTAAGTGCACGTCTCGCACGTCTCGTGGCTGTCGTAGATGGACGTTATTCCCGAACCGCTCTCCGGCCCGCTTTGCATGATCAGCGTCTTCAGCACGTCTATGAACATCTTGTCGATGGTTGGGTAGCCCCTGGTTCTCGACCTCTGGTGGGAGTGGCATTGCTCCGCTGCAGGGTTGGCGTTCTCGACCGAACAGCCTGCGTAGTTTCGAATGTTAGAATCTACCAGTACGCTCTTGGAGTCCACAGGCTTCTCGGTCATATGTTTGAAGCTCTCTGCACCCTTGGAAAGTATCTCCATGTCTCCCTGGGCTTTAGGGAGTCTCAGCTGCCTGTGCATGCTGAGCTCCGCCTTGTGTTCCAAGGCTCTGCTCAGCTGCATGTTGCTTATTTGTGTCTCCGTCAGCTGACCTGCCTGTGATTTCTGCTTCAGCCCCTTCAGGCACGTCCTGAGTCTTGAAAACACCTTGACCTCGCCTGTCCTCTCTCTAGATCGTTGCCTCTGCGGATTACCTTCAGAGCTGGTGTGCGAGTTCTTATCCAGACTGGCTGCTCTTCTTGGGGATTTCTCTGTACTCCGTGGAGATGACTCGTAATAAAACATGGGTACTCTCTCATCGTTTCCGGTCTTCCTTTGCGACTCCCCTCTTTCCAAAGAAGTATTTTTAGCCTCCCGGCACCTCTTCGAGTTCTCGCCCGATTGACCAGCCTGGTTTCTCACGATCTCCTTCTTGCTGGACTGTGATGACGCAGGCTCCAGCTGTGTTCTCTTGACCTTGTGGGAAGAACGGAGTGCGGGCGACTTGGACGACATGCTGTTTCCTTCATCGGCGGGCGGCCACTCGCATTTAGCGCCGGGATTGCTCCCGGTGGCCGTGGTTCCGGAGGAGATGGCTTGAATGAGGTCAAAGTTTAAGTTGATCTCCGTGTGCCTGGATGGACAACCAAGGAACGTCAGCGTGGCATTCTGCGAGAGCGGCTCTGACAGCGGACCGAAATGTGAGTTGGAGAAATCAGATACCAAGAAGGTTGATGGCATGTTCTCGGCAAAGAATGCAAATTTCAGGAATGAAAGCTCGGTTCCTGAAAAAAAAGAAATGCACATAGTTACCAGCGCATTGCTACGGCAAAAATATTATAAATTATAGATTTAATCTAGCATACATATTGTTGTATTATTTCGTTAATTTATAGTTGTCATTTTTTAAAAAGTCCGAATTTAAGTGACGGTTCGCCTTTCATTGTAATTTTCCCGACACTTTCATCACCGTGTTGTTAATATTTTGTAAATCAATAGAGAATGGGTTTTTTGTCTTTGCACAAGCAAAACAAATCAACAGAGAAAAGAAACCTGAAAATCTCACTTTATGCCTTGGAAACCATAGTTTCTAAATGCAGGGCTGGTCATATTTTCAAATCTTCGTGTATATCTTTTGTCTCAAGGGAAATCTAAAAGAACGTGCATTTAATTACGGTGCTAAATGGATCTAACGCGCAAAGTTTAATGTTTGTTTAATTGTTTGGCGGGCTGCAACAAAACACGACAAAAATGTCACAATTACGAACAGTGAACATTAAGGCTAAATTAAGAAAAAAAAGTTTTAATTAAATTATTATAGATTTTGAAAAGGCTAAAGAATAGATCTATACATTATGTTTCAAATGAGTTTTCTTGATTAAGAAATATAATCACCTAGGCTATAGATCTGATTTAGGCCCCTAGATATAGGCCTAGTCTACAGACAGGCTATAATGGGCAACATGCAACTCAAACTAAAAATGCAAAGTAGAAACAATAAATGCCAAATTATTATGGAGTCCACGTTTTGATGAAGTAGTTAACAGCTCAAACTAAACGTTATACTTCATAAAACAGAATTTCCACTAAATCGATACATCAGTTTTATTTCTTAGAATAATATTTTATTAGTGCATAGTAGACTAAACGAAGAGACAATGTCTCAATTATTTCCAGCGCCTGGAATTCGGAAGTTTTTTCGGAGATGGCAACTTCTTTCTTTACTAGTCGTTCTCAACAGTGTTGGGATGGAGTTCTAGCGCATCTTCATATCAAGAAGCAGTTCTAGTACGACATCGTTTGCACTTAAATAGTTTGTATTTCTTAGGCTTGAAAGGCAATATTTCTAACTGGACATTTTTTATGAATAAAAAAAAACTAAGCTGTAAAACTAGTTTAAAAAAAACATCAACAGCTGTTATCTCTTTTTATCTATTTGGGAGTAGGGGGGGGGGAGAGAAAAGCTGAAATTTGACCTGCCGCCCTATGACAGGGAAGTAAAGGTGAAGTGGGCGGGGTTGAAAGCTGCCAAACAAAATCACGTGACAATATTATTATGGACAGATGTCTCCTTCAATTTCTAGACGATGGACGACCTGTATTTTTGCGTGTGAAATAATTGGTATTCACCCCCCTCCCTCCTCCCAGCGGACACACCACGTCGTATCGACGGGGGAAAAAAGTGATTTCCACGTGTTTACGTGGTTTCCACGATTTTATTGTTAGTTTCTACGTCTGTTCCCCGTCGTGGTGTACCCGATGCGCTTGTATTAGAGTTTCAATTCAGTTAATTTTGTTAAAAAATGTCTGAAAGAAAGTAACTTTTGGGCGTTATAGTTAATTTAAACAAATATTTTCTGTGTTCCATAATCGCCCCTTGACAGATTAGACTACCAGTAGCTAGTCCCGTCTCTCTCTAATGAACAGGCCTGTTTTTTGTGAGACTTGGTTTCGGATGACAGAGCTTTTCTTCGATGACACATTGAGGCCAGACCGGGTTTCGGGCCCTCGCTGTGGAGTGGGCATTGATGCAGGGTAAGTAGAGTAGCCTACCATTCGGACCAAACTGATCTTAGCGCTTGGTGAAGCAGCTTTCACCAATTTTTGTGGCCACGGCCTTTCGAGGGGATGTGTACAATGCCCTGCTGCCTTTACTCAAGTACCGGGAAAAAAAAATCATAATCCTCTTTATAAATGGTGGCCGATCGCGTGCTTGACCAGCATAACGAAGGTCCTGGGTTCAAATCATGGTAATGGACAAGGAATAATGGTTGACGCGTACGAAGGGTGTTTTCGAGTCTACGCAACCTGATAGTTGTTCGGGACAAGAAAAGCGGCTGGGCGATGTGCTGGCCACACAATCCCGTGACACATGTACGCTAATACACATGCCCTGTTAATCAATTAGTCTGAGTGCTTACTTTACTTTTGCTTTACATAATAATATGTTGTGTTTGTCGTTAAGCAAAGCATAATTTATTATTTTTAAATACAATAATACAAATAAACATAACCATGTTATAATTTACACATTTTATTTTTTTGTTCACAAAAAGGCACATTCCATGATAACAGATTACATTTGTTAAAATGTAGCTTTAAGTTATGAATCTAATCTACCATTATATTCAGTTTCATATCTTTTGAAACTATAATATAGCATGTTTCTCTGGCCAGTCCATGCAATAGGATTGTGTCGACAGTCCTAACAAAGAACACTTCACAATGACGTCAATGTGACCTTCCTGGCTACAATACCAAGCAGTCTTTGGGTTAAATAAACATTAACTAGCATTTAAACCGAAGACTTACACAATTATTGTCTTATCTTTTTTTTATTCATAATGCTTTGACCTTTTCTGACCTTCAACACCTGATGCTAAACACAGCGGTAGATAATGAAAAGAAATAGTAAAAACAAGGAATGACTGCGAAACATCAGATCCCAATTACAAAGATCTAGGGTTCTAATTCCAATGTTTTTCTCAGGTCTGTAGATTCTCATCGTCTCTAACAGGCTCTGATTGGTTCATTGATATGAATGTCTTATTAATAAGCTACAGATGTTTCTTCTAGAAGGAACGCCTAGATGGGGATTGGACGGCGGTAGAACTAGAACCCGGGCTCTCATAATGACAGTTTTGGGTACTAGTCGCAGGAGAAAGTAGTGCAAGTGGCTGGGCATTGTGCTGGATACTCAATCCCAAAGGCCAATGGACACTGGTTAATACCGCTTCATTAGTCCCAAAAGGGTACATTTTTGTTTCATTACAAGGGATGAAAAATAACAAGGCATATCCTACCAATTGCATTATAAATAGAATACTAACAATCAATTAGGCCTACTCAGATGTTTATTTCACAAACCTCTGTATTGTAAATAATACTCCAGCATATAGAGCGTTCGCTATGGGCGGATCTTAAGTTTTTTAGTGGCGTCATTTGTAAATTGAGGAACAAATATGGCACATGGTGAAGTTTCTTATCATGCCAAATTCACATATGAATATTGGCTATCCTACTAAAAAAAAAGGCGGTAAATAGTAGTACTGTAGATTAATTGATTAATGTGATTAGGCTTGGGCCGGCTAGACCTATTTACACTTTCAATTTCACTTTATAGGCCTACACTTTTAATGTTTCGTAGGCTAGGCTAATATATAAGTAGGGCAGCTACGATATGTCAAGTGATAGTGTTGGTGAATAGGCTATCTAGTCAAGTCACTATTAGGCTCACATTGTCTATGATCTATGTCTATGATAATAATAAAATAGCCTATTTTATTTAACATACATAATACAGCTTAAATCTTAATAAGACTTAAAACACAACACAGCATTTAAAAAAAAGCTCGAGCCTATTTGAAACTTTATTAATACAGCGGCCATTGTTACTTGTACACCATTACACAAAGTAAACACAAATCACGTGCTTTTTGTCACGTGATTGCAAACGCCCTATAGGCCAGTGATTCCCCCCAAAAATGCTTAACCCATGGAACCCTACAACTACCATAACGTTTTTTTATTCAGCAGAACCTCATCGATTAAAGAAAACAATTAAAAAAATCCACGATAAAAACTGACTATATCTTAACGTCTGTGCTTAAAATCTATGAGAACCCTTCAAAATTATCATGGAATTCTGGGGTTCGAACCCTACTTGGGTAAGCCTATCACAGATAAAGACTTAAATAGTTATCCGTATTAGCCAATAAAAACAGTATTTTCTAACAGCCAGAGCCTTATTTTCCTCATAGGTGGTTATTGAAATCTGTATCAACTTTCATTTTGCTTTAAATGTTGTTAATTTTTAATGAATGGGGTTTGTGACAACAATAACGATTTTACGTAAACAAAACAAATGAATACTTCTTAAGATTTTAATAAATTAAATCCTGGCATAAATTTTTTTATTATTATGAAGGTAAAACAAACCATTAAGACAATATCACCAAGTTAAAAAAAATTAAACAGTTTTAAAACAATGATTGTATTTGTGTTTGGCTTGTGGCTGAAAGGTTCACTCCAATCATTTCTTCTCCGAGCTAGACTGCAGTGGGACGACCAGGCTGTCCAGTTCTCTCTTGTGTCCAGTCTCCGACAGCCAGATCTGACAAACAGAAACACAATGGAGTGAGCCAAATAATTGTGTAGATTACCTTACACATTACATTATGCACACTTTTGATCTCAGAGTATTCACAATCAAATAAACCCTTAAATTGTGGACTTTTTCCTCGGGTGTAACGGGGCCTCCACAGCACAATGAAGAAGAAGATGAACTAATTTTTCTGTCAGTTATCAACAAATTAAGCAGGGCCGTAGCCGAGTTGTGACGCAGAGAAGCAACATACGGAGAGAGGGAAGGGTGGGCAAAAGCACCCAAATCTGAATACAACTTAAACATTTAAGGGGGGGGGGGCGGCATTCTGAAGACTTGCATCATACAGAGAAAATTGAACACTTGGTTCCTGAAAATAAGTGAAGGCTTACATGACACAGGATCCCAATGGTAGGGACCATACCCAATAGATGGTGGGGTGTAAAAAGTAAAGTAAAAAAGTAATGACCAAACTGATCATAGTTTATGTGGCCACTGCAAACGGGGGATGTGTGGCCAGCACAATGCCTTTACTTTACCCCAACTAGTGTTAGGTACCCATCAGAGCTGGGTAGACTCAGGGGCACCCTCAAGTCCCGGGAAACAAATCCTAGCCTCCACCAGGATTTGAACCGAGAACCGCCGGATCGCCAGTTGAACATGCTGCCGCTCGACCACCGTTTCCAATGGGGTGTAAAAAGTTAAATAGAAATAGCTGCTGGTGTGAATGGGTTAATGCCGAGAACAGAAACAATAATCTCCGATTAACTAATCCCAAAAATTAATTTTTAACAAATATTTTTTTTCTTGGAATCTTACGTGGAATCTGGACTCTACGAGTGTCTGGAATTCTTTCCTCTGTTCTCTGGAGAGGCCGGCATCTTTGACCATGTGCTGCCAGGTGTCAATCTGTTTCTGCCTTTTGTTGAGCTCCTTCTGAAAGTGAGCCGGAAGGTTGCCAGGGATGGACTGGAACAAAACACACAAAAAGTCTTGCAATGAAAAAAAAAAATTGTAATGTACTTTTTTTTTAAAATCTCTATTCGATTTAGCATGATTACTTGTAATAAGCAGATTTTTACACCATTCAGTGCAATATCAAAACATACTAGTGCAATCGACATAACAAATTTACATTTGAGACTAGTTGAAAAAAATATTTTTTAGAAATCTGGTTTTTAAAAAAATAAAGGGAGCTAAAGGGAGATGAACATAACTTTATCAGGAAAGATGATATTAAAATATTTTCTTCTTTATCAAAATCTGACTTAAAGAAATATATCTACAAGATTATGCATCTATTTTCCAATAAAGATAAGATAAGATTATTTTATTGATCCAAATAAATGGAAATCTGACTTGATTACATAAATTCCGACTTTCATCATACCGGTACCGGTACTTAAAACAATTGACATTCGGGCACACTATCATATCATTTATCATACAAGAAAAAGTATCATTTAGGAGTCAGCTATTGAGCCATTATATTTCCTGGCTGACTGATGATTCTTTTGAAAGATTCTCACTGATTCTGATTCTGATGTTTTCATAATATGATTTAATTTTTTTTTAAATCTGGCATAAATATATGCACTTAAAACAGAACATATCCATTTGCCAGAAAAGCTGTAGTTTAGATATTTTTTTGTTTCTTTCGGGGAATGCATCTAAAAAAATTAAAACTTCTTTTTGTTTTATTGTTCTGACCTTTGTGGAGCCCTGCATTTCAAAAGGCACAGAAAATGGATAAAACTCCAACTCAGATAAAATTTGCCAAACTGGTTGATCTTCTCTATGGTCTGGCCCTGGATGAAAAAAGGAAAAAAAGAAAACCTTTACATAGATCAGATCAGATTAATCTATAGCGCCTGTGATGCAATGTTCACAAGATTACTTGGGTTACTGCAAAGAATATGTGGCCAGCACAATGCCCATCCACCTTTCCTTATCCCCAACTAATGTCAGGTACCCATCAGAGCTGGGTAGACTTAGGAACACCCTCCAAATCCAAGAACAAATCTTAGCCTTTAAGTAAAGTACCTTTCGGACCAAATTGATCATAAGGCTGGTAAAGCAGGTCTCACCAGTTTCCTTGGCATGGCATACTTGGTGATTGTGGCCAGCAAAATGCCCAGCCGCCTTTGCTTTACCCCAACTAATGTCAGGTACCCATCAGAGCTGGGTAGACTCAGGGACACCCTCTAGACTCTTGGAACCAATTCTAGCCTTCACCAGGATTTGAGCTGAGGACATTTGGTTTGTCAGCCAAATGTGCTGCCTACCCCTGGGCCCCCCATATCCAGGGTTCAAACCCAGGACCTTAGGTATGCCAGTCAAGCGGGCTGCCATTTGGCCACTGTGTCCATGTAATAATAAAGGCAAAGAAGCATTAAAATTATTATAGTTAAAAAGACAAAAAAAAATAAGGGTGAGCTAATTACCAATACACAGCGGTTGGTCCCATTTATTGGGCACAACCCCGACGCCAGCCTTCAGCAACTGCTCCTCCAGGCACGGGTAGAAAGTGTGGTAGGGTGCCAGCACCACTGTATCGTTCCCGCTCAGAATCAGCGGACGGTTCGGAATCAGGAGGTACAGAGTGCACAGCGTTGACCCACTTTGTGTCAGAATAAACAGACGGTCAGTTAACAATTACACATTCACAAAAAAAGCTTTTAATAGGGAATTCCGGGTAAAGAGTAATATAAATCAGGACCTAGACTTAGAATTTAGTTTTTTAACAAATTTATCCTTAAATCCTTGTCTACCTCCCCAGAACACCAAACCTCTCCAACACCATGTATTCCCAATAAGAACAGCTACAAAAAGTCTGCAATTTCTTCACCATAGGCTCAGGCTGGGAATGATGATGATCCTTAAATATTCACTACCAAAAAACATTTACCAAGTTGTTTTTTTTTCTAAATGTTTAAAGAATAACTAAATGTATTCTTCAAACATTTAACTTTTAGTGAAATGAATACAGAAACAACAATTATGTCTTTACATTTTTTGTCTAGCATTAAAACTAATTTTAAAACTGTCCATTTTATTATTTAGTTTTAACTAGATCTAGTTAAAATTTAATTAAATTTCTTTGATTGACTCTGGTATGAAGAGTCAGAAAAGTCTTGCCCCAAACTTGGTTGAGGTTTTCTATCATTAAGCCTAAAGCTTGTGAGCTATGCGTTGGCCATGTGAGCTATGCGTTGGCCATGTGAGCTATGCGTTGGCCATGGTAAAATGTAAATACGTATGGACGTCAAGTTATGTTAGACTGGCCCATACCTGATCATTATGTTCCTGCACGGAGCTATGATGGTGACATTCTCACAGCCGCTGACATGTACTGTTGCCTCCACTGGCCCAAGTATAAGTGTTGTGTTTCTGCACTTCTCAATTGTCACTGACCTGAAATAAATCAGTTTCATGATACTAAGCCAACTTGTGGCCAGGCAGACTACAAATTGTCACAACATACCACAGTACGTTTCAAGACATTGTGCCGCGCCACGCTTAATCGTACAATACTATGCCACACCATAATGTGCCTCTATCTCACACCCTATTATGTCACACCAATCTTAACATTCTATTTAAAAAACTGGATGTCACACCACACTATGTCACACCACACTATGTCACACTACACTATGTCACACCACACAGTCACACCACACTATGTCACACCACACAGTCACACCACACTATGTCACACCACACTATGTCACACCACACTATGTCACACCACACTATGCCACACCACACTATGTCACACTACACTATGTCACGTCACACTATGTCACACCACAGTCACGCCACACTATGTCACACCACACAATGTCACACCACACAGTCACACCACACTATGTCACACCACACAGTCACACCACACTATGTCACGTCACACTATGTCACACCACACAACCACACCACACTGTCACACCACACAATCATACCACACTATGTCACACCACATAGTCATGCCACACTATGTCACACCACACAGTCACACCACACTATGTCATGTCACACTATGTCACACCACACAGTCACACCACACTATGCCACACCACACAGTCACACCACACTATGTCACACCACACAGTCACACCACACTATGTCACACCACACTATGTCATGTCACACTATGTCACACCACACAGTCATGCCACGCTATGTCACACCACACAGTCACGCCACACTATGTCACACCACACAGTCATGCCACACTATGTCACACCACACATTCACGCCACACTATGTCACACCACACAGTCACACCACACAGTCATGCCACACAGTCACACCACACTATGTCACACCACACTATGTCACACCACACAGTCACACCACACAGTCATGCCACACAGTCACACCACACTATGTCACACCACACTATGTCACACCACATTATGTCACACCACACTATGTCACACCACACAGTCACACCACACTATGTTACACCACACATTCACACAACACATTCACACCACATTATGCCACACCACACCGAGCCATTTGACACTCTGTCAATTTATATTTGTACCCACTACACCTTGTTAAGCTACAATGTAAATGTAGCCTCAGACTGGCATGATGGGACAAGAGCCACATACAATGAAACAAAAACTATTTAACTCAGATAATTGTGGTCCATTTCAGGAAAAACAACTTTATTCCAGTCTTACCTGAGAGGAGAAAGAAGATATAGGAATGAATGATGGCTGCGATGTATCTTCACTGTACTCATCTCTAGCGTTCCAGAGCTCTAGAGGAATGTATTAAAACTTAGGTATATTTATTACATTCTATTTATTACATTCTATTTATTACATTCTATTTATTACATTCTATTTATTACATTCTATTTATTACATTCTATTTATTACATTCTATTTATTACATTCTATTTATTACATTCTATTTATTACATTCTATTTATTACATTCTATTTATTACATTCTATTTATTACATTCTATTTATTACATTCTATTTATTACATTCTATTTATTACATATAATTATGTGACATACTGTGAGTAGATTTGTGGCACAAGCACAGTCAACAAGCAGCCATTCTTCTATCAAAAGCAGCAATTGACTAGCTGTGTGTGAATGTATGCAATCATTACAGTGACTAGTGAATTGTACTGTCATACTAGTGTGTATAGCATTTTCAAGTCATGTATGTAAGTCATGCTCCATTGTAACAATATACTGAGTTATATTCTTCATATCAAACAGTTGGTTATGCTTACTAAATCCATAGATTAGCTCTATTACATAGAGGTAGTTGATACACGAGTTATTCAAGTCTAACCAAAGACTATAATAAGATGGACCATTTGCATTGATATTTCTGCTTTTTGATGACTCGAATGACTCAAGTTTGTTTTGCCATACTTGTAGCTGAGCATAACTTATGTACATTTCTTTCTGAGTTACCTACCCTGGCAATCGTTTGTTTGCTGATTTGGCTCATGATGATCATCTTGTTACTGGAAGAAAAACAAATCTAAGTTAATGTAATAAGTGGCTTTGGGCAACAAAATGGCTACATCAGCATTTTGTATTTAATGAAATGTATATGTGGTGTATGTGTTTACCTTACTGCACTGAGTGTTTAGACACAAACACTGTACTGATGTTTTAACTACCTGTACTGAACAAGCCACAAGGTACAGATGTTTAAATCTGTCACAATATCATGGTGTTTAGACTTGGGGCCTATTTCATCAACATGAACTGGTGTTAATGATCTGATATCCTACCATACTCTGCCAGGGGAGTCTAGAGGGAAGTGAAAGCAAGCCTGTGGTGAAAACCTGCAACAAGGCCATGTAAGTACATAGTCAAACCCTAGACAGGGTCGTCTGTCTGCCACACCTGTTAGTTACCCCGTAGAGGCTAAATAGCTTACAAGATGTTTAGCTAAAAAATTTGGTAAAGACAAGAATTGATTCCCAGATAATGTTGAAAGAAAAACCTTCACTTACCCTTTGACATGTTCTTTAGGAACAGTTGGAGCATTCGTTGCAATCTTTCCTCGCTTGTGACTGTGTTCTGACTTTATGTCTTCACCTGTCATTAGTATAACATGTTATAATGCAACATCTACATCACACGACTCCGCAGGCCTACAGAATATTAATACGCTGCTAGGCTAAACCGTCTATTAGATATGTACTCAAATTTTTTTAAAGCTATATATATATAGATGAACTGTTAAATAGTCTCTGTAAGGAAATGTTTTTTTTATGACTATCTACCATTGGGATAAGATTTGTACTAAATACAGATATATCTTCAATGAAATATAGTTTTTTTTTCTAAATACATGGATTATCTACCCTGGATCTAAAAGTTTCAATTAGTGAATTGATACTGCCATTGAAATTTAACTACACCTTAAATATATCAATTTCAAAATATTTTAAAACAATGACTAAAACATTAATAGTATAAAGGTTAAAAAAAAATTGAATATTTTATTGAACTTAGCAAATGAGTTCAAAACATCTACGTTACTTTACGGTAAGTAAACTACGGAAAGTACGGAAAGTAAACATTTAATAATCAGTTGCAATGATGTTATTAAATAAATAGAATGTGTCTGGTGATCATTAACAAACAGTTTTAGTTAGGGAAAAAATACATTCTTGACTTGACTTTTAATAAAAATGATTCAACACGGGAGCTTAGCACCCAATAAATCAAGGCATTTTAAATCACCTACCTATAAATGGCCATGATAATTTGTCTAACCCACTTACCTATAAATGGCCAAGACAATCGTGTGCCAGATGCTATGCAAGCAGAGACATTGAATGGGTTTTGAACCAGGCACTCCTTGAGCCATACTGTGAACTGACGAGCTAGAAACACTTTATTGGCCTGCAAATTTCACAAAGCAAGGAAAGACAATTTGCATCTATTCTAAGTATGATGGGTATGATAAAAATATATTTCATCTTCATTCAGTCCTTGGTTACTAGGTTTTCTTTTCCTTCTTGCTAAAGTTTTCATAAGTGTACTGGCCAATTAACTGGAGAACTAGAGAAATGGGTTGCCTGAACATACCAGGAAAACCAGTAACTTAATATCATTTAAAACATTAATAAAAATGCAAGACTAGACCCGGACCACGGATGAACGCAGGAAGCAATAATCTTCTTTATATAAGGAGCGTCTGTAATATATAACAGGGTTTGTACAGAAAAATTGCCTCAAAATTCCAGGAGTATTCCAGGAGTGTTCCAGAAGTTTTTCAGGAGTAAATTTTTTGAAAAGCCAAGCGGAGCTCTTTAAAAAAAAACAGACACCTCGCTACACAGCATTTTTTTTTGTTTTACGACATTACGGGGACTTATATAGCCTACAGCCCAAGTTCAAGTTTGGATAGAAAAAAGAGTAAAAAAAAACAACAAGGAGTGGCATCACTGGTGTCATCAACGCTTGCGCGTGGAAATTAAAAGCTGCAAAGCTGGTTAACTCCAATAGGGCTTTCAGGAAAAGTGAAAGTACAATCTAAGAGCATTGATTACGATTTTTTTTATTAATAATTAATCTCCCTCGAAAAATAAGTAGTTTTTAGTATTTTCCCAGGACTAAATGCAGTTTTTCCAGGAGTTTTAAGGTCCTGGAACACAACTTTTTGTTTTCCAGGACTTTACAGGAGTTTCCATGAGCTGTACAAACCCTGCGTAAGAACAGATAAGCTGTGAGTCAAGTAAACCTTTTTAGGCCATTTAGATCCATGGGTCCAGTGAAGAAACTTTCACAACTGCTCTGTCCCACTGACCAACTCATACTTGGATAAAAAACAATTCACTTTTAGTTCAATCTAAAACATTCTGTGACAGCTTTGGATTGCTAGCAAAATAGTCCATGGGTCAAAAAACCTGGTTAGGCTAATCCTCTAGCATTAGATTTCAAGGATATTGAGCCGGCAATATGCAGTAGCACCCCTCACCAGTTTCTGTGGCCACGGCATACCAGGGCAATTGTGTATGCAATAATGGCCACAGAACTATAGTGTCCCATGACATTGTCTCTAAGAGATAGCACTACATAAATAATACATCACGAGAGTCAGGCTCTGGACTTACCTTCTGATACCCAGACTGCTGCTGAACCACAGGTAAAACTGCCAGATCTTGAAGCTGTATCAGTGCACTGCAACATGGAGCAAGAGAAAGATTACTTGATTATTTGAAACATGTCGCTAATGCTAAAGCGTTTTATTAGCACAGGTTAATAAGCTTATAGAAATTTGAAGAAATAAGGTCAGTTTCCCAACCTGGAAGTGTCCAGCCTCCCAATCAAAACAAAGCCTAGAGCCTCAACAGCTTCCAAAGATAAATATTTAACTGAAGTGGTCGTTCCCCCTGCAAGAGAAGTGAGCATCTTGTTAACAAACCAGGATTAAGGTTAACATTAATTTAACATTGTGAAGAGTTCCTTTCTGACCACGGTGGGGAAAGTGAAGCAGCACTCACCAGTCTCTGATTGTGTGGTCAGCACAATGCCCAGCTGCCTTTTATATTTCCTTAACTCATGTTAACTTAAGGACATTATCCAGATCTGGAGAGGTAGGGGGGTAAGTCCTGGCATTTAACATGAATTTGAACCAAGGTCCCTTACAATGGCAGCCTGAGGGCTCTGACACTTGACTACCATGTCTACTACTCAATAGTAATTAACTATTTTTATTTTACACAATTTTAGTACATCATCATCCTCTCCATCAGTTGTAACTGACTCATAAACAGTCTGCTAACAAAGACTCTATCACTGCATTATTCAAACTCTGTTGGAGATGTACTATTGATAGCAGCATACATTTAGTACACCTTGGCAGTACTCAAAGACTATAAAAATATGAACAGCTTGCTTAGATATTTCTGCTATTTGATGACTATTTTGGAAATTTCAAATCACAAACTGAATCATAGACTACCGGTTTAGTAATTGGCTTTAATTTTATCAATAGAATACTACAATCTATGGCTATCCCAGTTGCCAGTTGTTGTCGGAGAATTTAAAGGAACATTAGAGGTAAATTAAAACTTTTAAATAATTTATTTGTAAAAGTAAAAGTTGACATTTTAAACTTCATCGTTTCATTACTTTTCAAGTAGAATTGTAGAAGAATACCTTTAGAGAAGGAACATCTGTAATATATATATAAGATTAGAACTCAAATTAAGATTAAAATTTGTATACATAAGAAGTCTTTTGGATAGCCCTATCCAATTTGCTATTTGCTGCGCATGGAAAACACAACTCTTAAGCTCTAAAAATAGAGCAAGCGGTGCGCATCTTATTTTAGTCTTTGCTGTACTCTTTAATATTGGATTTTCTTTTCTTTTTTCCTTTTACTCTTCAAGTTCCTCATCTTATTATATAATGAAGATGTTCCTTTTATACAGAAGATTATTGCATCCTACGCTTGAATTTTGATTTATGTTTGAAATGATGTTGAATGCTTGTAAAATGAAATAATGGCTAAAACTATCGAGATCAGACAAATGATTATAGCTGCGCACAACAGAAATCTGAATATTATAATTACCTTCATCTGAAATCAAGTCTGTGAGTTCTCCGATGTTGTTTTGTATAAATATATGATGGCTATGGTCATCCAAGGACTAGAGAGGAAACAACAATGTTTGGAAGTTAATTTTATCATAAGCTTTATTCTCACAGAACTAACCATCATTCCTTATAAATAACCATTTTAAAACAAAAAAGACTAGCTGATACTTCTCTACCAGCACCTAACTCTTGCTACCACCCAATGACAGGACATGATAGGTTGGTGTTATTTAGATTTTTTTTTTCTGGTTTTATATTTTTTTTTGGGGTTGTTGTTTTTTATACATGTTGTGTTTATAAGAGTTACCGATAATTTTTGTGTTAATGCATGCACCTATTTTTTTTATCATTTTAATTTATAATATAATATTTGAGCAATTAAAATAAAAAATGCAGAATGATTACCAGGAGCAAAGCCAGGTGTTGAGAGCTAACTTTGTTAGAGTAATGTTGTTAATATAGTGTTTATAGTAGTTTATATTGTATAGGCCTAATGATGTGTATCTGTCTAGTGTCTTAAGGGAATGGCTGACATGCGCAGTGAGGTGCTTGAGAGAAGCACTGGTGTTGAACCTTTAGACATCTCTTCATGCAGTTACCCATTGAGACCTGAGACACGGGGTAAGATTAATTCAGCATCATTTTATTATTCACAAATAAATTGTTATTGTTATCCATATATTATATTATTGTCAACTTTAGAATAGTATCCGCATTCTATGTCTATCATAACAATGTTGTTCCATACTCATAGTCATAAATTATCTTTATCTATTGTAACACAGTTGTTATTGTTAGATGTTATTAATATTATATAGGCGTGTGTATGAGTGTTGGAGTGACGACGGTACTATACATGTGTGTATTGAAGTGACGACGGTACTATACATAATGTGTTTGATACTGCGAGGTGCACCCTAGCCATACAGCCTGTCACTCAAGAATTAGTCAAGAACAAGTTGTTTAGATATCCTATTTAGTATCATTTTAACTTTAGTATGAGTAGATTTGTGAAAGACAAATAATAATATAGTATACAATTAAACTATAACTAGACTGATTAGTTTGTTCTCTATCTTTATATATATGTGTTTTCTGTATGATTGTTTTAATTATCTTATAAGTAGTTTAAAATATAATAATATATAGAGAATATTAATTACACATAATTAATACTCAACACCAGGATATTTGTAGCTGATACTAGATGGGGGCCTGAAAGTTTGAGTTACAAACATTTTCCACATTTTTTACATACCCATATAGTACATTTTTTTTTTATATTCTTTAAGAAATGTTTTAAAAAATGTCAGGGTGGCATTAGCCTTTCCCCTCCCCCCAGTCCCCCCTCAGTTCCACATGTGGTTTTGCCCACGGAGATGATTAAGACCTGTTCCATGCATCTATAAAACTCATCCACCTGAACAACAGATTTAGCTTCCCATATAATTGTGAGTTACCTTGCTAGTCCCACCTCTGGGTGTTGAGCGCCCATCCAGTTCACACGTTGTTGCAGAGCTGGATGTACTCGGCCATCTTTAGAGCTAGGTCAAGGTCAATATCTCTATTTAAAATATCTTTTTTGTTTCAACAAGTAAACTTTAAATTGTTTTGTAGTTTGTTTTTTTTAATAGAAAATTTGCAAACTAAATTTTTTTGTTTTTAGGTCAAATTTTAATATAGATACATAATTAAATTTGATCCAAAATTGAATTTAGACATTATTTAAAAGCACTTATCTGCTGTAAACATTTGTATAATTATTCACAATGCAAACACGGATTCAGATTTAATTTCACAAATAAAATTCTTGCATTCCTTCAAAGGAAGGATACTCATCACCCGCAACAAGGGAAGTTCTCAAGGACATTCTGTAAAGCTGCTGCATGCTCAAGAAAATGACAAACTTGTACAGGTCTACAGACTCTGAGGCCATCAGTTTACCTAGATTTTGGGTTATTGAAGACAAGACAACAAAAAGATAAGATAACATTTCTTTATTGATCCCAACAAATAACAATTTGTCTTGATTACAAATGTTTTGTCTTTCAGCCTATTTTAAACAATATAAAAGAACTATATGCACTCAAGCACAGAAATCTATATATATAAAATGAGACTGTTTGTCCCCATACAGATCCCCATTGGTCAATTTGAAATCACGTGAGTTTGTGTCACTGACCTGTTTAGGCCTAGCCCTATATACTGTCTAATAATTTTTCACATGGGACATGTGTCTTGGATAGCTCAGTGGTAAACGTAGCGGACAGCTATGCGGGCGACCCAGGTTCGATTTTCCAGTTCGACTAAACTTTTTTTTTTTGGACAAATATTTTTTCAAACTTTTTAAAACAAAAGACATTGTAAATCTACAGGCAATATAGATTTTGTTAAATAAAAATACTTGCCTTTTGTTTTACCCGATTACAATATTTATTTACTTTCCTAAAGGTATCCAGTAAAAAAATAATAATTTAAATATAAGATTTATAGATTTCGTTTAAGTGTAGTTTATAAATTTGTTATCTGCACCTTATATGGTACTGTTTATTTTTTTTTTTCACCCGGGCAACGCCGGGCAATGTAGCTTGTATACGTATAAAAATAGACATGCACTCAAACAGTCTTACAATTTATCATATAAGAAAAAGTATCATTAGGAGTCAGCTATTGTATTTTGACCGACTGAAGTCTTGACGATATATTTCTTGTTAAGTATTTTTGTGTGAATTCTTAAGGTAGATAAAATGGCCTGAGGCGTACCCACAATAATTCTATGTCTGGTTTGCATATTTTTTCCTTTTGTTGTAATGCAGTTGATATTGTAATATTGTTTGTTTATATAGATAGCCAGCCCTCCACCTTTACTTTTGCATATAATAAAAAAACATTTACTGTTGTGATGTAATAGATCCACACACCCCCCCCCTGTTTTTTATACCTCTCCTGTGAACTCAAGTTAATTTATTGTTCATGTTTTTAACACTACCCAAGTTTGATTGGTTGGAACAATCACCCAATGGAAAGAGGGATTTCTCCCTGTGCAGTGATTTAGTCAGTCAACTGGAGACCATCAGTATAAAGAGATGACTTTTGGGGTTTTGATTCAACTTGCACTTTGTCTACCTGTATTAATGTGATTTCTATGTTTTGTACTTAAAGAAATATTCAAGTGTCGCCCATTATTTTCATTGATATCTGCAGCAGATCTAGTTCTTACTTGAGTTGAGAAGGAAGTTTTGTGTGAAAGATATATTTGTCAAAAATAATAAAACATCAACTAAGCTAATAGTTCCCCACCCCCTTTTAAGATCCTATAACGTAACACTGTCAAAACAATATTATATAATATGAAATCATAACATGAAATGCCTAATTGATATATATTGTAGTTATTGTTTTTAAAGCTTCAACTTGCTTACAATAATGTGAACAATTGTTTGTTTATTTTCTTGACTTGATAGTCACAGTGAGTATTAAAAGACATACCTCTGTCATACTGATCTTTACATCTGGCAAACAGTTCATCTTTTTCTATACATTCTCCCGGGGAAAGATTTTCTGTAAAAAAGTGGCAGGTTTGGAAATACCTGAAGGGAAAGGAAAGAAGAGTGTGAATACATTTCTTAATAAACAATGGTAAAACAAACATTAAATAAGCTAGAAATTTACATTTACAAAAACAGAAAATTTTTTGGGGCCATTGCTAACAATGGCACTGTGTGGCCAAATCATTGCTCTTCAACAGAAGCTTATAGATGGGGGAACAGAGGTACGTCCTCTCAAACTTGTTGAAAAATTCCTTTTGACCAGGATTTGATACCTTCAAAATGGCCATACAATTGTATACCCTCAGACTTTCACACCCGCAACAGTTAAAAACTAAATCAAAGGAAATATCTCATTAAATGAAACGGACTTGTTTAATCCCCCCCCCCATCCCAAATATCACCAGGTAATAATAAAGTAAATCAGTCTTAGTGACTTTATCACATTTGTTGTCATGTTTTAATATTGTCAGTTTTTATTATTATTTTGGCTTTACTGTCTTAACTCTAACAGTGTGCAATAAACATATTTTTTTTTAGCTTAACATCCCATGCAACTAGTAAAATAAATCCTAGTTTTTTAATTCAGATTTCTGCCAGAGTAAAATAGTCAATGTTAAACTTACATCCATGCAAGATCCTCTGACAGATGTAGTTTATTGCAAGCGATATGTTGCCACATTGAATAGCTGACAGAGACAACAAATAAATACATGATCAAACTCAAGAAAATTAAACATTGAAAAAAGAAATGAAGTCTTTTTAATATGTGTACACGTTATATATTGGTTGAAACTATGATTTTTTAGCCTAAGATAATATTTAGGGCCGGCTGGTCCTGCGGTTAGTTCATTGGACTGTTAACCGACATGTCGTGGGATCTATCCCTGCTGCCGATCGATCTCTGTAGCCCAGGAGGTTTTAGGCCTAGTTGATGTAATAATCTTCTAGAGCGCACTGAGCATGCTAAAATAGCATGGATAAAAGCGCTATGTAAATAAACATTATTATTATATTTTTACTTCAAAGTAATTTTTCCATAAAAAATTAAAGCTGTTGGTCAGATTAAAATGGATATTGGCTAAGCTTGGAAAGAGTTGAGGCAAAGCCCCAGAATTAATTGTGTGCTCCTGAACATGTATTAACACAAATTTCACTACAGACTTGCCATAGACTTTACCTTAATCTGGGAAAGCCAGCACTTCCTTTGTTCTTAGAATAAACAACAATCTTGCGAATGTTCTAGAAATAGTACAGAGGACACCGCATTAAAAAATTATTAGGGTATTTTTCAAAACACTGAAACAAAATAGGTAGGAAGGAAACTTGTATATAATTACATAAATATATGTATGAAATAGTTAATAATGTGAAGCAGTTAAAGTCCATAATTTCATTATTTAAATTTCATTAAGTGATGGTTATAGAAATCCTCTGATATACGGTAATTAATTACGGTAGACACTACATTTGAAAGTGGTTTCCATAAGCAATTACCTCTAATCGGTTGTACAAAATGAAACAAATTTTATTTCATGTTTAAATTCATTAATTGAAACTATTTTATTAAGGATAGATGAACTTTAACTTTAAATAGCTAATTCCACAATACATTAAAAAGCTATTTAGATTCCAAAATAAAACTTTTTTTTTGGAATGTATTATTTCTATCACAGATAAAGTAAAGTATTGTGTCTGACTGATTTGGTCCATGCGGTCGGTGAAGCAGCATTCATTGTTTCTGTGGCCTCTGCATAAAAGGAGATTGTGTGGCCAGCACTATGCCCCGCCTCCTTTACTTTACCCCAATTAAAGTCAGGTACCCATCAGAGCTGGGTAGACTCAGGGACACCCTCCAGACCCGGGAAAAAATTTGAGCCTTGCCCAGGATTTGAACCCAGGACCTTCGGAACACATGAACAAACAACAAATACTGGCAGCTGACTAAGGATTAAATTTGAAATCAGTGGAAGTTGAAAGAAAAGGCAGCTGACTTTTGTTTGTACACTCATCCGGCAGATTGGCCTCTATTAAATAACAATCTAGAGTTTAATAATTTAACTACAGGTTACTTACTGTACTGTTTAGCCTTGGGTGCGGTGCAACAGGTATGGTTCCATAACTGAATGGCTCAGCTTTAACCCAGATAGAAATCAGCTTTGAAGCCATTCTCTCACTTCCTCTATGTTACAGTGGCCCAGGGTCTCTAAGTTTTCAACTTTTTACTGGGAAAAGATACAAAAATATAATCTACAAATAATACAGTTGATTAACAAAAGCTGTAAAACTTTATCTTGGTAGCTTTCTTAAACTGCAAAATTTTTTTATTTATTTATTAACATACATTTAAACTAAAAATGTTGGAAACTAATGGTAGTTTAATAAGCCAGAGAATAAAGATATTATACTATAAGATTACTTCATTGATCCAAACAAATGGAAATTTGACTTGATCACATCGATTCCATCTTTTTCATCAAATTTTTAACAATATAAAAGAATTATTTATATGTAAGCACAGAAATATACACATATAAAAATAGACATTCACGCACGCTATCATACTATTTAGCATACATGTAAAAGTATAATTAAGAGTCAGCTGTTGTATTTTCTGGCTGACAGACGATTCTGTTGAAGGATTCTCACTGATAGCGGAACAAAGGAGTTCCTAAAACTCTCTGGCCTTGCCCTTATTGAAAGAAGCCGACCACTTTGATTAGATATGATGTAACTGTTGTGAAGTGGGTGTGCATGATTCTGAAGGATTTTATCAATCATACACAGGCACCTAGGCTTGAACTGAACAAATCTCCAAAAGCTGGTAGTTGTGTCTGTGTTGTATGAGAGGCTTTGTTTATTAGGCGGTCTATACTGTGTTTGTTCAATATAGTGGCATTGCCATACCAGTAGGTGATTGTAAAGGTGATGATGCTTTCAGAAGAGTAAAAAGATTCATGATGGTCTTGTCTATGTGAAATGTTTTTAATCTACTAGGACTTTTCTTACAGCGGCTTTGGCAGTGGTCCGACCAATGTCATTGATTGTAACGCCAAGATATTTATATTGGGAGACTTGATCTATTGTTTGTTTGTTTATTTGTCATCAAAAATACAAATATAATTTTGCATACCCAATTTTTATTTTTACAACAAACAACAAATTTATAGAGACCCAGCATTTGGATGATTTGCTGGCCATTTTATTTTGTATTGCCTGCCAAATGTGCTATTAGGATGTAATACTTTAAAAGAGCTATTGAATACTAAAAATACTTTTGTATTCATTTTCAAGGGGTTATTAATTCTTAGATCAGTAGCTTGTATGGATGCTGGTAATGAACTGGCAATACTTCACCAGCATGATTCAAGGCTGGTTATAAACGTAAAAGACTAAAAGTTTTGGTTTGGGTCAGTTCTGGTTAGGGCTCGGTCCCCCGCTAGGGCTAGGGTGAGTTTTTATTGGAAATATCTCACCTTGGCCTTGCAAGACATTATTATAGGAAAGTTGTTGATAAGAATAAATTTTATACCTGAATTAAAAATAACAATATATGACGAATAATGGTAATTTACATTATAATTATAATATTGCGCTTCTATTTATGCCGACCATGCTATTAATAATTAAATTTAGGCCTAGTGCATAATGTCATAAATGATAATGCAAAACAAAACATCATATAAAGTGTTTAGTTTAGAAGTTTAGTCAGGCGTTGCTACCGCTGGGTGACGACTAGATACTAGTTACTAGGCTTACTAGGTAGTAGGTCACTAGGTCTGAACTCGAAAGTCGAAACGTTCAACATTAAATATTATTTAATAATTTATTATCTATCTATCGTAAAATAAAAAAAGCTAATCGAGATTAAATATTAAAATTGTTACTTTTTGAATTAATATTTATTTCTTACATTTTTAGCTTGTAAGTCTTGATACAGAATAATATGAGCAGAAACTTTTCAAAGGAATATTTCGTCCATTTGTAAACAAAACGTTAAGGAAGTATGTATTTTAAAGTAGCTTCCCTTGGATAGTTAAAATATTTTACGGCTTTGGAAACGAAATTCTGGGACGGACTTTTACTGCAAGGAGTTTATCACCAGATCTGGGGTTTTAGACCTTTAAAATACCATAAATCATAAATCTATACTAAAAGTTTTCATATTTGTCTATTTAGAAATTATAATCAATATACTTAATTACCGTGAGTTTGTTTACATGTTTGTAAATTTATTTAAATGTTTGTTTTGCATTAGGCTATGCCTAGATCTAGGCTCCTAGACCGTTTGACCGATCGGCACAAAAGTTAAATGTAGGCTATAAATTGGAAACGTCCTCCAAAAGAAATTTGTATTATATAAACAATATTGCTTTTCGTAAATTAAAAATAAAATAAACTTGGACCTATTGATAATCATCGTATGTTAAAGTTCTAAACTGAGCGCCATTTCAGAATGATCTCCCTTTGAAATGCTTTCAAGTATAAGTACTCTTTCTTCCCGAGTGGCATTCGGGCATGGAATAGGTTGCCTGAACAAACCAGGAAAACCAGTAACTTAACATCATTTAAAACATTAATAAAAATGCAAGACTAGACTCGGACCACGGATGAGCGTAGGACGCAATAATCTTCTTTATAGAAGGAGCGTCTGTAATGTATAAGATAAGATAAGAATGCTCTTCGCCAATTTATAATGGAAGACATGTATAGTCATTTTTGGGTAGTGAAATGTAAATGACCTCTTTAAATGCTAAACGCAACTTTCATGTGATGTAGGCCTAAATACCGTAGGGCGGCGTAGGGCCTACACAATTGCCAACTTCGATGCCCATTTTTTTTTCATTCCTTTCAACTGGCTGCGTTTTAAAATCGCCAATATCCCTCCAAATAAAAAAATTCTACATCTGTAAAGGTTGTAGTGAGATCAAGCCAGTTAGGCTTGAAGGGGATATGTAAAATGAGTCCAGGAATTTGAAAGTCTTGCCTTTGTTTGTAAATTCCGCTTTGAGTGCTTCGATATACCTCTGACAAAGCCCAACTATCCATCTTGATATTCATGCCTTTATAAAGGAAAGTACATATAGTTAAATGTTTTGAAATTGATTTCACTCAAGATATATGCAAATCTATTCCAGTGGTCTAACAGTTCAAGGGCTGTTTGATCCCGTCCTTGTAAATGCTTTCTAGGTAGGCCTACTCACTGAAACGTGTCGCTCTGTCATTTAGAAAAATCGGCTTCAACAGTCAGTTTTCCTCATTCAGAACCAGAAAATGTGTGTTTTTCTATCAATAAAACACATCTTGGAGGTCTCTCGCGTGTCATTGAAAATCGCTCTGAATGTCAAGTTTGGCACGCGTGCCTTGGGTTGCCGACCCTACTCTAGTGTTTCTAGATTTAGTGATTTAACTATTGGTGTTGCTCTTGTCAGTTTTAGGCATATAAGAATGTGTAGCCTAGTGGCTTGTCGAAGTGTCAAAATAACAGTTTAATTAATCTGTTATTAACAAGCAAACAACATTATTACATAGATGTATCATTTATTTTCCAAAGTAAAAGTAAAGCCGTATCTACATTGAAGATAATTTAAAACAAAAGATTGACAAATAAACAAATGTATAAACGGACAGTAGGCCTATGTATGTCAATGTAGTGTGTGTGTAGGTTGGTGGGTGAACAGGTGAGCTTGTATGTGTGTAGCCTACTGGTGGAAGGTTGGTGGGTGAACAGGTGAGTTTGTATGTGTGTAGCCTACAGGTGGAAGGTTGGTGGGTCAACAGGTGGGTGCGTAGGTTCGTATGCGTGCAGACATGTAGCTTTGTAGCCATATACGTGTGCGTTGGGTAGGCCTGACTGTATAGGGCCTATACATTCGTTGGTAGATAGATGTGTGGGTGTGTCTTAATGTGTGTAGAAAGGGAGATGGACTGTTGAGAAAGTAAACAGCGTTATAAATAGGTCTTAGGGTAAGTGGGTAACCCGGATGTGTGATTATGTGAGTCGGTGTTTAGTGAATGTAGGTTAGATCCAGTTGTAATGACCAAGAAAATATGAAATCAATACATTATATTTAATAAAGAATCTTTGCTCATCTGGACAGCTATATTGTTTCTTGTACTGCACATCATGTTGTGTTGGAATTAGAAAATCCTGCAAATAGAAAATATAAGTGAAGTCATTGACAAAAAAAAATTAAACAGAAGGCCGATTGAGATTAAACAAACAAATCGCATCGTTAATAAATTTAACTAACTACAAATATATTCAAAGATTAAGTAAATCATGCTAATTGAATTTCTTTTAACAGATGTATATTTTGCTTTAATCCAACCTATCACAACAATAACTACTAAAAAATATATATTATATAAATATTTAAGTATAGCATTGAATATTGTAATTAAAATAGGATAAATTTAACTATTTCAAAAAGAATGTTCTAACTAACACTCTATTTCTAATGATTATATAGTACATAGCTATATATTGTTGTTTTTTATTGAGATTTCTGCATCACTTTAGAATTTATATTATCTTGTCTTATACATTGCAGACGCTCCTTCTATAAAGAACATTAACGCTCATCAGTGATCGGAGTCTAGCCTTGCATTTTTAATGGTGTTTTAAATTATGTTAATTTCCTAGTTTTCCTGGTTTGTTCAGGTAACCTATTCCATGTCCGGGCGCAAGTCGGGAAGAAAGAGTAGTTCTTCTTATAAGTCTTCATAAAAGTTTACAGACATTCCTTCTAGATAGAAGATTATTACGTCCACTAGGCCCAAAACTCCTGCAGGGCGACAGGGATCCGTCGGTGGCAGGGATAGAACCCGCGAAGTATCAGTTGGTTTTTGGTTGACAGTCAGGTGAACTAACCGCTGGACCAGCGTATGTATTTGTTCTCGCGATTAGGCCCATCGTGTGATATAGAACGATTGATTAATTCAGATATTGATTCTGACATATTATTCATACAGCTATAGGCATACTTACAGTAGTGGTGAAGAATGGGATATCTCGGATGAAACGGAACTGCGAACGGAGATGGTAGATGAACATGTGGGGCCACCGGAAGTCCTATTGGGGGTAGGAAAGCTGGGTTGAATAGAGAAGTGGAAAAATAACAAATGCACTGTCAAAAGTTTGACAATTGTATTGATTAACATTATAAAATAAGAGTTATACCAATAACAAAGTACAATATATCATTGAATCGCACTCACTTGCATTGGCAATTGGTAGAAAAAATAAGTAAAAAAAAAACAACAAGTAATGACTTTGAAAATGCTATCAACTAATGTATAAACACAAACACATAACTTACCATTTCCACGGTAAATATCTGGGTCTGATAATTCTGTGGGAGAAAAAAAATTGCATTGAACACAAGTACATTTGATGTATTCTATAACTTTTGAATAAAAAGAACTTACATTATTCTTTCAACACTAACGGAACCCATTAAAAACATTTTTTTACGTAGATCTAGATCTATTTCATAACCAATCATTTATCAAATATCCAATCAGTAGAGTTTTGAATTTCAATGGCTAAACAGCCAATCAGTAGAGTTTTGAATTTCAATGACTTAACAGCCAATCAGTGGAGTTTTGAATTTCAATGGCTAAACAGCCAATCAGTGGAGTTTTGAATTTCAATGGCTAAACAGCCAATCAGTGGAGTTTTGAATTTCAATGGCTAAACAGCCAATCAGTGTAGTTTTGAATTTCAATGGCTAAACAGCCAATCAGTGGAGTTTTGAATTTCAATGGCTAAACAGCCAATCAGTGGAGTTTTGAATTTCAATAGCTAAACAGCCAATCAGTGGAGTTTTGAATTTCAATGGCTAAACAGCCAATCAGTAGAGTTTTGAATGTCAATGCGTGGAGGGTGATCAGAGATTACGATAATAAACCAAGAATTGTTAGATCAATGAGGAAACCTCCATCCCCACCCCCAGTAAAGAATCCATTTGAGATAAGTTTTACGTAGTGAGATTTAGACAATCCGTCAATCAGTCTTCACATGTTTCTCTGGTTACTGTATGTGTTGTGATTGTGTGGTCAATACAATTATATGATGTCGGGTAGACTACCCTATAGAGCTGGATAGACTCAGGGAGACACTTTCATTAGTCAGGAGTTAAGCCTGCCAGTTATCAGAAAAACAATTTCCACCGCACTACAGGTTTTTTTCAGGAGGGCATTTATGGGCGAATATTCATTTTAGAAATTCATCAAAAGCTGTGCGCAATTCAGATGTGTAAATGACGTAATCATTTATTTTTCATAGAACGTTTTCAGAATCGAACGAATACTTAGATACATTTTAAAAATCTAGTCACAGCACAGCAAATAATGGTTGGGAGTGGGATAGTTCATTGGTGTGTGTTTTCCCAGTGTGGCTGGACACAAAAAGAAGTATTACGCTCATTTGAATCTGTGGTACCTTCTTTTATTAAGGAAGAGCTTGCCTCAAGACTGACAGAATCTGAGACAAAAGAGTCTTTTAAAGACCTTTCTCTTCGGCTAGTGGCTGTGTGCCTTACATACCAATACAACTGCCACTGCAATTTATTCCAAGAGCGCACTAAGCATGGTACATTTAATAGCATGGATAGGAGCGCTATCGTCTTTTATTCGTTGTCTGTACTCTGTTTGTAACTGTTGACAGCGCATACACTGTTCCCAACGGGATAGGCGGATATGCGCTATACAAGTATTATTATTATTATTATTACTATATAAATTACCATTATTATTTTTATTATGGCATGAAAGCGCATTTGTTATTTGAAGGTATTTTTTTTTTTTGCAACATGAAGTGTTTTAAAATTGTTATGGCGTCTTGTTCTTACCTGTGACTGTGATTGGGCTGATTCCACCGTAAGCGTTGCGAACATATTTTCGTTCATGCGAGACTAAACAGGAAACAAAAAAAAAATTGAATCAGTATGCCTACTTGAATTATGTTCCTATGAACTGTATCTTATAATAAAAGATAATTCTACTTATTTGTATCATATCTTTTGGAATAGGGAGATAGAGAAAGAATTAGTAGCCTACCATCAAAGGCTTGTAGCTGTCCATAAGCGTTTCGTCTCAGAAACTTCTGATCAGGTACGTCATAGTCGGAGCCTGTAAGGAAAATGGAGTGCTTGTAGAATATTGTATATTACCCAGATTCCTAACTCCACACTCGAACTTTTAAAAACAGCAACAGAAAACGACTATAAAGATATTATCTATAACAGTGGCGTAGCCTTTATAGTGATGTACGTGGGGGGAATACATAGCTCAGGGAATGAGTTTCGAAAAGGCCAAAGGGGAAATAGTGCAAAGTCGGGGGGAGGCAGACAGTGCAAGGTGGTGGTGGGGGGTATTCGAGCGCTATAGAATTGGGAAAAGGGGAGGGGGGTAAAAGCAGGCTAATTCGGAACTTTTGCACAATTTTAACCTAAGCCATTGAAAAACGATGATTTCCCCACCAAATATTAATAGGTAATAAGATGTACACTTTAAAATTGAATACCTACATATTTAGAAAGTTTAAAATTCTCATTTTCATACAAACATTTTTATGAGGCAAAATGTATCCTACGGTTGTTCTGGAAATAATCAAGTTAACAAATAACATGCCACTGATACACTAGTTCGAAGCATGTTGAAAAACCAGAACATTTCTATGGAAAGCTAAAGTTATCACTATCACTATTTAAAAAAGGATATTTTTATTACAATAGGGCGTTTGCAATCACGTGACAAAAAGCACGTGATTTTTGTTTACTTTGAGTAAGGGTGTACAAGTAACAATGGCCGCTGTATTAATAAAGTTTCATATAGGCTCGAGCTTTTTTAAAATGATGTTTTGTGTTTTAAGTCTTGTTAAGATTTAAGCTGTATTATGTCTGTTAAATAAAATAGGCTATTTTATTATTATCATAGACATAGATCATAGACGATGTGAGCATTATTGGTGACTTGACTAGATAGCCTATTCACCAACACTATCACTTGGCATCCCTATTAGTTACTATTAGCCATTAGCCTAGCCTACGAAACATTAAAAGTGTAGGCCTATAAAGTGAAATTGAAAGTGTAAATAGGTCTGGCCGGCCCTAGCCTAATCACATTAATCAATTAATCTACAGTACTACTATTTACCTCCTTATTTTTTAGTAGGATAGCCAATATTCAGATGTGAATTTTGTATGATAAAGAAGTACTTCACCATTTTTGTACACCAATAGTGGCTTCTATTTACACAAATACGTCACTAAAAAAACTAAGCCACGCCCACCGAGAACGCTCTATAAATACATGGCACTTCTAAAAGATTTTGTAAAGGTATCGTAATGTCTACTAGATCTAACTAAGTACTCTTTCTTCCCGAGTGGCATCTGGGCACGGACTGAATTGCGCGAACAAACCAAGAAAACAATAACTTAATTAACATAATTTAAAACACTAATAGAAATGCAGGACTAGACTCAAACCGTGGATGTGCGCAGGACGCAAAAATATTCACTGACCTATGTAGAATGCACTCGATATAGGCAGGATCACAACAAGTGCAGATAAGCATTGGAATAACATAGCTTTTGAGTTGGCAACACTTCGTTAATTAATGAACCTGTGGGAAAATGCAATATTTTATTTTGTTTCTCTAACGGCTAGTATTTCTAGTATATATGATTGTATCTCTATATTTAAAATTAAAAAATATTGTAAATCGATTTTTCAATCTATGATTTAATCTATCTATAAGCGTTTTATCTATCCAGTTATAGGTCTATATTAATATAAGTATCTTATAATCATCCCTTTCTCTCTCTCGCTCTATCAATCAATCAATCAATCAATGTATCTATCTATCTATGTAGGCTATCTATTTATCTACCTATTTACAATTGTACCCATACGTAAATTAAATGTGTGTATATATTTTTTAGTTTATATTATATTTATATTATATATATTTATATATTTGTGCCTATCTATTATTCTATTAATTTATTTATCCAATTTTACATTTATATAGGCCTATCTATCTATTTAACTATTTATATATTTATGAATTAAACTATTTGTCTATTTACCTAAGTAAGTATTGAGCTATTTTTCTATTATTCTATTCATCTACTTACATATTATTCTATTCCTCTATGTATCTAATTAACTATTTTTTTTTTACATTTATCTTTTAACTATGAATCGATGCATGAATCGATGCATCTATGTATCTATGTAACTATTTATCTATTTATCTATTTACCTATTTACCTATTCATCTATTAATCTATTTATCTATTTATCTATTTATCTATTTATCTATTTATCTATTTATCTATTTATCTATTTATCTATTTATCTATTTATCTATTTATCTATTTATCTATTTATCTATTTATCTATTCATCTATTCATCTATTCATCTATTCATCTATTCATCTATTCATCTATTCATCTATTCATCTATTCATCTATTCATCTATTCATCTATTCATCTATTTATCCACTAGTAAGTCACACAACATAATTTTAAAAAACTACACAATACACATAAAATAAATAAAAATAAATACATACAACATGTAGAGCCCAACTTACTTCTAGAAATTCTGCAGAGCTTGGTTAATTGAGTCCCCGTATCGCTGTTTCAATGTCTCTTTATAAGATTGTCCACACCTGCTCAATCATTTCTTCACACAGTCCCAGCCTTTCATCCGTCAATCACCAACACAACCACTCACACAACCACTCACACAACCACTCACACAACCACACGTACACACAATGGCAACTTGCACCGATCTCGCTCTATTGTTTCTCCATAAATTAACTGACACCTGCAGGCCCCTACCTTTTTGTACTCCCTCAACACAAGACACGAAGGCGTGGTCTCCTATCATTCATGCTGTCATAATTTGACCGTATCATCTATTACCTTTGTGTGTGGGGGGGGGGGGGGGGGGGGGGCTTGCTTATATATACCTTTTCCGTGATATTTCAATGGGCCGTATTGCTGCTGAGAGTTAACACCCTTGCCCCTTATACAAGTCAATGAAATTGTAAATTACAAGTCAGTCATAAAAGATTGACTTGTAAAAGAGGCAAGGGTGTTAACTCTCAGTAGCAATACGGCCCATTGTCGTACGCATTTGTATAGATATATAATAAATAGGTACAGATAGATGTAGATGGTATATAGATAGATATATGATAGATCGATAGATTCAAAAGAGAGAGAGAGAGAGAGAGAGAGGGGGAAAGATAGAGATAGGGATATGAAGATAGAGAGAGAGAGAGAGAGAGTGTGAAAGAGCTAAAGAGTGTGTTGATAAAAGATAGATATCTAAATAGACTTTAATTTTTAGGGATTGTATATACCTAGTGACCTTACATTTTTAAGAAATATATTTTCTTCAGTATACACCTTATAAGGTTAAATTAAATATTCGCCTATACAACGCCACACCAGTTCTCTTACATACATCTATTCATGCTACAACTAAAAAAAAAACTGTAGCAACATCGATAACATGACATGAAAATGACATGACAATGACATGAATTGGTGCTGTCTGTAACATGCAACATGTGGCACGAGTTGAAGATTTCTCGAACATGTCCACACAGACAGGTCGCACCCAACAAGTGTCCCGATCTACCAGAGGTCATCAGCTCAAACTGTGTGTTCCACACAGACAGGTCGCACCCAACAAGTGTCCCGATCTACCAGAGGTCATCAGCTCAAACTGTGTGTTCCACACAGACAGGTCGCATCCAACAAGTGTCCCGATCTACCAGAGGTCTTCAGCTCACACTGCGTGTTCCAAACGATGTTTACAATTATTCTTTTTTTTTCGTCAGCCATTAGACTGTGGAACTCATTATTCCAATCCTCCACCATTGCCCCCTTCTGTGACGACATTCAAGTCATCTCTGAAGGGTTTGACTAGCAAATGAAACTTCGTCTTTGGCTTAAAACTCTTGTTGTATGTTATAAATATTATAAGTAGTAATGCAAACTTTTGATCTTAGAGCATTCGCAATCAACTTATCCTTACATTGTGGACTTTTTCCTCTGGTACAATTTAACATAATCTAAGACTAAAATTTAAAATGTAAGACTAAATTAAAACCACGGATAAGTGTAGGACGCAACTATTTTCTGTATAGAAGGAGCGTCTGTAACATGTAAGATAAGATGATGTCCTTATTAATGTGGGCTTTGGAGACTTGGGTCAGAAAACTTTGAGGACGTTATGGACCCTTCCCTTTTGACATGATTATCTACCTTTTCAAATATTATGCCCTGGTTTCCCGCACTGTGCATATTATTATCACCAAATCCTTAATCGTTTTGGTCGTTGGAGGAAGCGAATGGACACACCAGTAGTCATCTTTCTCCATTTTTGCTTATCATGAGCAGCTTCAGTCATTTGTAGCTTTGTCCAAACTTTTATAGTGTCGAAATGTGCATGTGTGCAGATCTAACCACAAGGGGCGCGTAAAGCTTTATTTTATCATTAATTGACATTGTTGACTTATCTCCCATCACAAGATATTTTTACTTTCTATATTTCAAAATAAAATTTTAAAAATCGTGCTCAAATAAAACTGGCGAAAAAAATGTATTCAAAAACAAAACATTCAAGTCAAGAGTTTATTTGATAGTCTCTAAGATATACAATTGCGTAATTTGAAAGTGAAAGTACGCCCCTCTCCAGACACACGCCATTTTCTGACTCGTTCACATCGGGAATTCCAAGCACTGTGCTACGCAGAATATTGTTTATGTACATTCCTGGTGAAAGAGAAAGAAAGCGTCGTATAATCAAATCAGGCGCCATTCATATATTATTACCATTGATCTATAAAAAGAATGGATTATGCACGGAAGTAACAGTCTTGATGCCAAAACCTATAGGGCGTTTGCAATCACGTGACAAAAAGCACGTGATTTGTGTTTACTTTGTGTAATGGTGTACAAGTAACAATGGCCGCTGTATTAATAAAGTTTCATATAGGCTCGAGCTTTTTTTAAATGATGTGTTGTGTTTTAAGGCTTATTAAGATTTAAGCTGTATTATGTATGTTAAATAAAACAGGCTATTTTATTATTATCATAGACATAGATCATAGACGATGTGAGCCTATTAGTGACTTGACTAGATAGCCTATTCACCAACACTATCACTTGACATCGTAGCTGCCCTACTTAGACATTAGCCTAGCCTACGAAAAATTAAAAGTGTAGGCCTATAAAGTGAAATTGAAAGTGTAAATAGGTCTAGCCGGCCCTAGCCTAATCACATTAATCAATTAATCTACAGTACTACTATTTACCTCCTTTTTTTTAGTAGGATAGCCAATATTCATATGTGAGTTTGGCATGATAAGAAACTTCACCATGTGCCATATTTGTTCCTCAATTTACAAATGACGTCACTAAAAAACTTAAGCTCCGCCCATAGCGAACGCTCTATAGGCTTTCACGTGACTTTCACTTATCTATAAAACTATATTTTTTAAACATAGACCTGTAGACTCTAAATACAGAATAGAACTTAATAGAGACCAATAAGCAATAATACAAAATATAACAAATTGATGATTTCATTTGCAGCAATATAAAAAAGAACACTATGTAGCTAAGACCAAATGTCAAGTTATACTTACTAGAAAAAATGTCAGCACAAGATAACACCACTACTGCAATGTAAAAATAAAAATAAATTTATGTACCGTTTTAAAGTTGGCATGTAATTTTTATTTATGTGGTAAAAAGTAGGAATATCATTAATTATTGATTGAAATAAAATAAATGAAACAATTAAGTAACACAACAGTGTATTTACCCTCATCACCCATTACAACTTGATGGCTGGCACTGTGGAGAAAAGAAGGCAACATAGTAGCAATTATACAATGGTGTTGTTATAAATGTATAGCATGTTGAAATAGTTTTCATTATGTCTTTTAGAGTTGAATCCAATATTTATTTTACGTTGTTTATTTATATTTACTTATGGCGTCGAGATTATTTTTGTGTACAAATTGTATCAATAGTTTTTTTTATTATGACGCAATAACACCAATATGTGTTCTTGTGGTCTCTTACTATTTCCCCTCTACCTTAGAGGAGAGGTCGGCAACCTTTTGATAATAATGTGCCCAAGTGAGATTTCTAATTCATTCAGCGTGCCAAACAGACTAAAATGTCATCCTGCTCTAGAACTCAATTTCTTGTAGAAGAAACTTGCATTAGCTTTTGGGGTGAGTCTTTTGCGTACCATTGAAAATCACTCTGCGTGCCACATTTGGCACGCGTGTCGTACATTGCCGAACCCTGCCTTAGAGAGTATGTTCTTTATTTGATGATAAATGTGGGCGAAGAACGCTAATTTGTGCTAATAATTGCTCAGCATGCACCCGAGTTATCAGGCCAGTTTAATGGAATATGATTACGCTTAATACACTTATACAATACATTTTTATATAATTCACCTAGTTATAACCCAGAGGGCACAACACGTCGTGTCGAAGGAGAAAAAACGTGGTTTCAACGTGTTTTTGAGGTATTCACGTTTTTTTCACAGTCGAAACGACGTGGTGTGTCTGCTGGGAAGACCCTTTTACAAACCATATCACTGAATGGATTGCTGGGAGGGGTGGATGTTTAGATAGCTAGATTGATATGCGGTAATGTATAACAACTTACGTCTAATTCTGCCGTTATCTCCGTTGTCGTAGCGACCGTTGTCGTAGCGACCACCATTGTCGTAGCGACCGTTGTCATAACGACCACCATTGTCGTAGCGACCGTTGTCGTAGCGACCACCATTATCACCGCGACCGCCGTTGTCGTAGCGACCACCATTGTCGCCGCGGCGGCCATTGTCGTAGCGACCGTCGTCATAGCGACCGCCGTTGTCGCCGCGACGGCCATTATCCTTGCCACCGTTGTCGTAGCGACCGCCGTTGTCCTTGCCGCCATTGTCAATACCCTTTACAAGGCTGTCGATGACCTTGACGGGAACGACGGATGTGCCTACAAAATGACATTGAAAAAAAAAGATTAAAATTAACAACTAAATATAATTGTTTTAAATTTATCAATCTGCCCAGATCTATATTTCTTATCTTACTATGCATAGATGCACAGACATAGGATATTTTATGTCAGTGAAACAGCAGACTTAACTGCGATAAAAAGAAAACGGGAAAACCCGAAAGCCCGTTTAACACACTTCTTATCTTATCTTATACATTTCAGACGCTCCTTCTATAAAGAAGATTATTGCGTCCTACGCTCATCCGTGGTCCCAGTCTAGTCTTGCATTTTGATTAGTGTTTTAAAAGAGGTTACGTTACTGGTTTTCCTGGTTTGTTCAGGCAACACTTTGAGCAACAACAAAGCGAAGGGGAATAACTCTAGATCATTTTCTATAAGCATTTGCGGTAGGCGTGGCTTAGGTTACTAGATGACGTAGCTAAGTAAAAAGTATTTTACACCCGAAATATAAGGAATTTGTTTGCATAAATCTTGATATTTAACTTTGATACTAAGTAATACGGCTACCATTTGTCACTACTAGACAAAGTATACAAACAGCACGTGATTTTTGTCACGTGATTGAAAATGCTCTATATAGCCGCCATTTAGTTTGCCCTATTGTTACGCCTTTAATACAAAGATCCCAAACCTGAATCAGTTCCGGATACTTTCAAGTCAAGGTCACCGTTGACGATGATGCTTCCGGGGCGGGTGTCGTATTTGCCTTTTCCGTTGTCGTAGCCGTTGTCGTTTCTTCCTTTGCCATTGTCGTAGCCATTATCGTACTTGCCATTTCCGTTGTCGTATCGGCCGTTTCCGTTGTCGTATCGGCCGTTTCCGTTGTCGTATCGGCCGTTTCCGTTGTCGTATCGGCCGTTTCCGTTGTCGTATCGGCCATTTCCGTTGTCGTATCGGCCATTTCCGTTGTCGTAGCCGTTGTCGTATCGGCCGTTTCCGTTGTCGTATCGGCCATTTCCGTTGTCGTATCGGCCGTTTCCGTTGTCGTATCCGTTGTCGTATCGGCCGTTTCCGTTGTCGTATCCGTTGTCGTATCGGCCATTTCCGTTGTCGTATCCACCGTAACCGTTGTCGTAACCACCGAATCCTGACAAATATAATAAATCATACGATTAACAAAAACACGCTAATCCTCTTATTGTATGGATTTCTTATTAATCCTTAAATGCTCATTTTTTAGCCATATTATAATATTATGTCATCAAAGGGATACTATCATTATTTTTGGACCTCTTGATATTTATATCATGTTTTAGAGGAGGAATCTCAAACACGCGGCTCGCGGATTTTCATGGCCCGCCAGTAAGCTTAAAAACAATGTACTAATCGTGAAATTCAGACAGCAAGTAGTGATACTCCTAAAATTTTATTGGTAATTTTTAAATACCTAGCATACCTATTATTAGTATTAAGTAGTTAAATGCGTTAATATGTATGACGTTTTCTTTTGTTTACTAGGGTCAGGTTGTTTGGGTCTTGTGATAAAATGGCACATGCCTTCATCTGAGTTTTAAAGTGATTTCCCTTCGAGACGTTCTTAAACTCTTGCCGATTCGCTTAAAGTCCGGCATCTGGGAATGGGCTCAGACGGATTTTTTAAACAAAATATTGCCATCCCAACATTTCAAGCACAGAGGGCCTTGAAATATTATTATTGAACATGGGAAGAGGGTAGATGGGTACAATATCATTAACAGGACTCTGGTGCTAAGAAAGAGATATTACGCATTTGATTTGTTTTTGCACCTTAAAAAAATATGGAACCCTGGCCTTTCAAATTATATTTTGTTGAGCTTCATGGTCTTTATTATGACAGAGCACACCAGGCAACGGGGCCTCACAGAGATGTTACGATTAGTATTCTGATCTTCAATCACTTTTCTTTTTTAATATGTTTATATATATACAAGCTACATTGCCCGGCGTTGCCCGGGTGAAAAAAAAAAGGACTGTCTGAGGTGCAGATAACAAATTTATAAACTACACTTACTGAATACTTTTAGGAAAGTAAATAAATAAAAAATAGTCAAATACTTTTATTTAACAAAATCTATATTGCCTATAGATTTACAATGTCTTTTGTTTTTAAAAGTTTGAAAAATTAATTGTCGAAAAAAAAAATATAGTCTAACTGGAGAATCGAACCCTGGTCGCCCGTATAGCAGTCCACTACGTTTACCACTGAGCTATCGAAGACACATGTCCGATGTGAAAAATTATTAGACGGTATATTGGGCTAGGCCTAGATAGGTCAGTGACACACGTGTTTTCAAATTGACCAATGGGGATCGTCGCGGGGCTTAACACTGTCTTTATATATATATATATATATATATATATATATATATATATATATATATATCATATTATTATTGTTATTATTATAGAGAAGGGCAAACAGTTATATTGTTTTTTAAGTAAGTGATTCTTCACAGAAAGGGCAGAGAATACAGATATGAGACTGTGCACTGACCTACACCACCTGGTCCGTAGACGTCAAAGTTTTGAATGACTGTTGAAATAGAAAAAGAAAAAAATGTTTATTAAACATCTGCATTGTTTTTAAAGATTTATATTTGCTTATGTCAGTTACCCACCGAGTTATAAGGTCTCATTAAAAAAACCGGACGAGCCCGAAGCTCAGGGGGAGGGGGTGGCACTCCCAAGCTTTGTCCGGGCTCCAGCCACCCATTTAGCATGTTCTATCTCTACCATTGTGGATTTCATCCAAAAGTTAAACAGAATTGAACTACTAAAGCAATTTTTCCAAGAGTAGCTTAACCCAGCGCCATCTTGCTTCAGGAAAAGAAAAAAACGCAGTTAAATTTGACTTACTTGTGCTGCCATCTCTGGTGTTTTGCATGACGTCCAAACCGGTAACTAGAAAAGCGAGGAAACAAAAATTATATAGATAAGTGCGCTAGGAATGTTTCAATAGGTCAGACTAAAAAATTCCCACGCATGTTAGCCGGAGAGCTAGCCAACATTCAAATATAGCAGAATTTGCATACACAAAATAAAGAAAAGATTTTTCGTGCTAAAACTTTTTTGTTCGAGATTCATTACTTCTAGACTTCTACACCATGCACACTAACATGTTAGAAGATTTTTTTTTTAAATTTTAAACGAAAAAAAAAAGGCTTGAGTTTTACATTTGATACTAGATTATCTTACATAATCAGGAAATTACTCGAAATTAACAAAAGAAATATCCCTCTATATAAATCACTATGAGTTATTGGTAATTTTTATACAATTTGAAACATCAAAACGGAATCAAAATTTGCAATTAATTAAAGCGCTACGAATGATTCTTTTTGGTTACAATATTTAGACTTATTACATTTGTTAATTGTTATCTGCTTTTCGATAGATAAGTGTTTGGTTATCTTATAATTTATGTTGACCTTTAAATGTACCGGGTAAAAAAAATATATTTCTAAAATTCAATAATAATAATAATAATGATGTAAATACATATTTAGATTTTCTATTGCTAATTTTTGTTACAGATGTATGAGAGTTTTTTTTTTCAGTTTTTTAATTTTAGTCGATACAAAGACATGAACTCACTTGTAGCGCTGGCACTGGCGCTGGCACTTGCAGAGGCGGCAGCTAGAGACAGAGAGATGGGTGGGAGAGGGTCTTTTATTATTATTGATGATACAGCTAACAGCAAGCACTAAAAAGTGCTATTGAATGATACATTACCTGAGGATATTAATTACAGTACCATTTCATCGTCATTTGGTGCTAAAGCGTTGATATATGATTGTCGTACAGAGCGACCCTCATACTTATACTCTTGACTGCATAACGAAGTAAATGAAGCAGCGTGCCTATATCTTGCAAAATATATTGTAGCGATTGGCTTCCCCCGTCATTTTGACGGGCATGACTACTAGTATCGTACAATATTGTCACAGTTCGTCTAAGATTCAATTATTAAACTGTAACATCAAATACGTTGTTTCTTTTTATTTTTAGTGTTATTTTGAGGGTTTGGTGGTGGCAAACTATACCATTCATTATTTGTATATTATTTATAACGAGACATGGATCTATATTGGTGCATTTCAGAATTTACCGCGTAAAAATGGAAAATTCCGCGGCATGTTTCTTTTTCAAATTCCCCTGCGGCGTGGCTGGAAATTCCGCGGGTCGCGATAAATCGCCTTGACAAATGGCCTGCTTTTTATTATTTTCACAATGTACCTATAGAAAGTCAAGCTGGTTAGGGGACTCTTATACTGTGGTCTGGTTGACCTCTTAAAAAAACAGAAACCAATGAGATCCTCGACCAGTGATGAAAACCAGTGGACTAATCCGCGGACCACGGCAGCCGTCATGGCATCGCGGCTCATTAAACGGTTACGCATCTCGAGCCTGGGAAGAATTAGCAACTAGGCGCAAGCCCCCGTGACCCGTTTGTCTTACTAGGAAAATATCCTAATGTGGATCTTCTTCAACATGCCAGTCCAAGGCAGGAGCTCAACCTCCGAAACCTGTTTGAGGTCAGAAATTCGTGTCCAAAATACGGCTACATCAAAAACGCCATGCTAGAAGCAATCCACCGTTATTCTACCTTCGGGGAGATAGTACTGCGGATGTTCTCTATCAAGTCGCAGAGAACTAGCCCAGGGCAGGAATTCCACTTCCAAAAATTGGCCGAGGTCAGAAATCATTGTGCAAATACGACCACCTCAAACACACCATGCTACGAGCATTCTACGATTCCTCTACTTTTGTGGAGATAGAACTGCGGATGTTGTCTGTCATGTCGCAAAGAACGAGCACAGGGCAGAAATCCAATCTTCGAAAACTAAGAAATCCTTGAGGTTGAAAATGGGCCCAAAAAAAGACAGTGTCTCGTCCAATACTAGTGGCGGGGGCGGGGCATCTAGATTTGTAACCTGCTGCTGCAGCACTGGCTCCAGCTGAAGCTGAGGCTGGGGGTTTTCCATTGAGACAATTGAGAAATACATCATCATAAATCTCACGAAAATCAATCATAATCGAAAAGTAACTGAAAGTATCAGAGTCTCTAAAGTTTGTTTAAGAAAGATAAATTAGATTTTTTTTTATGGACTAAGTCTGTTGATATTTTTTTAATTATTTTAAATGTTTTGTGATAAGAAAAAAAAAGCAGAAAATTGTCACGTGACTTACCGGAAGCGCCGGAACCACCAAGACCTGAGAATTAAAAAAAAGCAACAATAATGTAAACTTGTGCCAAGGGACAGAATTGACGTTTTAATCAAGAAATTTTTCAGTAATAAAAAAAAATAATGGAAGACCGCGAAGGCATTGCTGACCCCTGCCACCAAACCCACCCCCTCACACTGCAGGCAAAAAAGTAAAGTACCCGCCGGACCAAATGGATCATAGGGCCGGTGAAGCAGCGTTCACCGGTTTCTGTGGCCTTGGCATACTAGGGGATTGCGTGGCCAATACAATGCCCAGCAGCCTTTACTTTATTCTAACTAATGTCAGGTACCTATCAGAGCTGGGTAGACTCAGAGACACCCCTCCAGGGACACCCCTCCAGGATTCGAACCCAGCTCCTTAGGTACGCCAGCCACACGCGCTGCCGCTCGGCCACCATGCCCCCCAACACACACACGCATTGCAGGCGGACAGTAATAAAAGAGCGAGGATATTTCGTGACAGATAAGTCAAAGGCGTTTTTTCTTCTGTGAAGGTAGGTCTTCAATGATCTCATGTACCAAGAAGGGTGTGTAAACTAACCCGTGATCTTCAGAACAAACATACACTGCGCTCTGCCAATGGACCACCACCAGAACGACCATGCAGCTAGTCTTAGGGTGGTGCGCTTTCAGTAGATGTCATTAATGGCCAGTTACAGGGGTACATGTGTGTGTAGCGGTTTTACTGCTGCCCCTGAATCTATCCATCGTAAGCCTACCGTATATGTTACAGACGCTCTTTCTAACTTCTATATGGGGGATAATTGCATCTTACGCTTATCCGTGATTTTAGTCTGGTCTTGCATTTTTATTACCTAGTGCTTTAAATAATGTTAATGACTGATTTCCCTGGTTTCTTCAGGCCACCCATTCCATGCCTGGATGCCACTCGGGAAGAAAGAGTACTTATATGCATTTGTTCTTGCATAAGGGATAAGAAAAGTGTTTTTTGTCCTTATTTTTTTCTGAGCATTGAAACAGGTTGATACTGTGTTGTATTTCTAAATTAGAATTTAATCCATTTTGTATTATTACTACTATACGCATTGCCCTTCTGTCCTCTAGTGTTTCTAGGTTTAGGGATTTAACTATTGGTGCTACTCTTGTCAGTTGTGAATATTCGCCAGTAATGAAATTTAAAGTTCTTTTCTCAATCTGTTCTAATATCAACTTTGCAAGAATAAATATAATGCACATTCTACTGACCTCCGCCACGAACGTGGATTGGCACGACTTTGGTGTTGTCAATGATTGTAGGTCCTCCATACGGAGCTGTAAGAAAGTGTGGTCGACATTAAGTAATATTGAGTAAAAATGACAGATGTTCGTCCTAAACTAACATTTTATTTTGCCTTTCTACTCTCATCCATGTTCTTAAGTAATTATCTCAATGTTGTTTGTTTAAAGTTATGGATTCTAAATAAAATATATAGAAATAGCTTAGTGGTTTAATGTAATACAATATAAGTTCATGTACTGTTTATCTTATCTTTTATCTTATAACAATTTTTGTTAAATACAAACTTTTTAAAAAAACTTTGGTTTTCAAACATTTCTAAGTAGTAAAAAAGAAATTAAAATGGCCCAATTATATCTATTAGCAGCATGGAAAATAGAGAAAAAGATAAAGTAATATTTATAAAGACTTAACCCTTACAGTCCCGGGCGCGTATATAGCGGAACTGAAGGCAGCATAGATAGAAGTAGGTCGGTACGGGAAGGGTTAATTGTAAATTTTAATAATGTAAGAATTAAAACACCAACTCCCAAATCTACTAATAATTAATTTAAAAAAAAAAAGAATACAGCGGAGCTATTTAAAAAAAAAGTTTCTATTGTACTTAAATGACGTCAAGTCGTTTCCTGTAGGGCGTTTGCAATCACGTGACAAAAAGCACGTGATTTGTGTTTACTTTCTGTAATGGTGTACAAGTAATAATGGCCGCTGTATTAATAAAGTTTCAAATAGGCTCGAGCTTTTTTTTAATGATGTGTTGTGTTTTAAGTCTTATTAAGATTTAAGCTGTATTATGTATGTTAAATAAAATAGGCTATTTTATTATTATCATATTATATAATCATAAACATAGATCATAGACGATGTGAACCTATTAGTGACTTGACTAGATACTAGATAGCCTATTCACCAACACTATCACTTGACATCGTAGCCTAGCCCACGAAACATTAAAAGTGTAGGCCTATAAAGTGAAATTGAAAGTGTAAATAGGTCTAGCCGGCCCTAGCCTAATCACATTAATCAATTAATCTACAGTACTACTATTTACCTCCTTATTTTTGAGTAGGATAGCCAATATTCAATGAATTTGGCATGATAAGAAACTTCATCATGTGCCATATTTGTTCCTCAATTTACTTAATCTCCGCCCATTGCGAACGCTCTATTCTCTTGCTTTGTATTTGATTGTAGGGCGTCCCCCCCCCCCCAAAAAAAAATGAACAATCAATAATATTGTTAAAGGTAATTTGTCCAAAAAAGGAAATAAACCCACGTGGGATGTTTCATAAGTACATAGAACCTGTGTTCCAAGACTGACCCCTTTAAGAAACAGGTTCTGGCCCCAGAAGATCTCCAACAACACGGTACAGAACCGTACGGAAGATAGAGAGACCAGTAAACATCCGTGCAATTAATTCACCATGAATTTTTGTTTAAAAACCCTCCATTGATAATTGAGTACGAAGAAGCAGAAAAGTATTCGCCATCCATATAACATCCATAACATCCATAACATCCATAACATCCATAACATCCATAACATCCATAACAGATATAAACAACAATAGAACCTAAAGGTGTTGTCAACAGAGTTTAGGAAGGGATTCAGGGGCCAGTACAAGATGCCCAACATTGGTTGTGGTAGCTAAAAGAAATGATGACACATTAGAACTAGTGGCTTCAAGAAATTTCTAGTTCATAGTGTAACGGAGTTGTCAGTTTTGTTAATTCACAACCAAACATTTGTTTTCGTCAATGCCAGCATTGTCACAATAAGTAAGAAGGGCAAAGATATTGTTTAACGTCCTCAGCAGTTAGCCGTTAAAGTAACGAAGCCCAGTGACGCCAAGCAGAAAGAGTAAACTATTTGGTTAAGTTTGCAATCAAAGTAGTTTTTTAAAAGGTCAATTCTATTAATGTTCATTCAATCATAATGGATGAATTTTCGATCAGAGTTGATGACTTTTGCATCAAAATCGAAGACTTTTCTATTATAGTTGATAACCTTTTTAGAAAAGTTGACTATTCTACGAGAGTTGATAAATTGACTATCAGAGTTTATTCTCTGTTCTATAAGAGATAAAATTACTATTATGTTATATAGGGTCACCAATTCGAGTTAATGTCTATGCAAATAGAGCACACAATTATGTCCATTACATACGGATGCATAAAGGGCATTGCTCCTTCCTATCTTCGAGAGCTTATCTCAAGGTATGAGCCATCTAGGGAACTGCGCTCTTCATCACAGTCACTCCTCAAAACTCCCAATTTGGATGGACACAAAAAGACTGGGAGTGCGCTCATTTAAATCAGTGACACCTTCTCTATTGAACAGTTTATCTCAGACACTGAGAGAATCTGGGACAAGAGAATCTTTTAAAAAGAAAATATAGACCTTTCTCACACCAAGAGCGCACTGGGCATGCTAATTTAATAGCATGGATAGAAAGCGTTATAAGAAATACCCATTCTTATATTATCTTCTTTAAAAAAAATCATATACTGCTGAAAAAAAAACCTTTACTTCCAAAGTTAGTATTTGAATCATAGATCTAGGCTAGAAGAAAATAAATTACTGGAAAAAAAAAAAAGAAAAGAAAATGATAAGAAACGTAATTCCAATGTCTGTTGTTTTTGAAATGACAAGTAAGGGATGAAACAAAAGAGTTCAAGGATTACGCTGGAGTTACTTCCTAATTGATTCATCAATTGATTTATTACACTAAAATAAACCGCCTGTCGTCATGTGACATCGTGCTGTTCGATCATCTCCATGACAGCTGACATTCTCTTCCGTGACCCCCTCCCCCCCCCCACCTCTTTTCCCTTGAAACACAACTCTACCTAATCTCCACCCCCCTCCCTCTTCTATTACGTCATTGCGGAGCTGACGGGCAACTTTGCGCGTGCGCACAGAACCAGATAATATTGCGCGGTAATTTCTGTTTAGTAAAAAATATCAAAGACTATACCATATGACTATACTAAGATGGACCGCTTGCTCTATATTTAGAAATTAGACCTTAAATGTTGTTATTTTTGTGCGCAGCCAATAAATGACTCCTAAACTTCCATAAAGACTTCCGCTGCATACAACTTTCGATTTTAAAAATAATTTTCCATTGAGAAAATCATAGCGAATTACTAAACCGGAAGTCTAGATGACAGGATGCGATCGGAAAATTCCGAAACAAAGTATTTCAAGTAATCAAAAGGCAGAAATATCAAAGCAAGCTGTCCATCTTATTATAGTCTTTGATAATATGTAAGTTTAACCTCCGCATCAAATTCTTCCTGATAAAAGCAAATGACCACTTGGAAAGATTTATGCTGATACGCTTATGTTGTTCGAATTGAAATAAATTCTACGTGATATAATGAGCATTATTGCTGGTTTAGGCTGCTAGGCTTAGTATGTTACTACATGACTACATGCACAATGAAACAAAACAGAGAATAGAAATGTGTGACTTACTTGTGTATGATGTGTAGGCTGTAGTTTAAAAAAAAAGGAAACAAAAAAATTATTAAACAACTTTATTTCATTAGAAATAGGGAGAGATGGAGGGAGAAAGAGAGAGAGAGAGAGAGAGAGAGAGAAACAGAGATAGACAGAGACATATTCAGTGTGGAAATAGGAATAGAAGAAAGAAAAGCAATCAGGAAAGAGAGTTTTTTTAGCTAAATTGAATTAAAAAACAACAACATCGCTCTGTTTGATTGGTTGATGACAGACAGACTGGTAGGTAATATATATATATATATATATATATATATATATATATATATATATATAATAGATTAGATAAATAGATAGATAGATAAATAGATAGATAGAACGATAGATAGATATAAAAATAGATAGACAGATAGATAGATACACAGATAGACAGATAGATAGATAGATAAAGAGATAGATATATAGATAAATAGATAGATAAATAGATAGACAGATAGAACGATATATAGATATATAAATAGATAGATAGACAGATAGCTAGATAGATAGAAAGATAGAAAGATAGACAGATAGCTAGAAATATAGATAAATAGATAAATAGATAAATAGATATAGATTGAAAGATAGAAAGATAGAGAGATAGATAGATAGACATATAGCTAGATAAATAGATAAATAGATAAATAGATAAATAGATAAATAGATAAATAGATAAATAGATAAATAGATAGATAGATAAATAGATAGATAGATAGATAGATAGACAGATAGCTAGATAGATAGATAAATAGATAGATAGATAGATAGATAGATAGATAGATAGATAGATAGAAAGATAGAAAGATAGATAGATAGATAGATAGATAGATAGATAGATAGATAGATAGATAGATAGATAGACAGATAGCTAGATAAATAGATAGATAGATAGATAGATAGATAGAAAGATAGAAAGATAGAAAGATAGATAGATAGAAAGATATATATATATATATATATAGATAGATAGATAGATAGATAGATAGATAGATAGATAGATAGATAGATAGATAGATAGATAGATAGATAGATAGATAGATAGATAGATAGATAGATAGATAGATAGACCATTAATTAAGTATGACTTACCAAAAGGTTGAACAATATCATGGATGTTTTGATTAACAAATGGAATTTCTGTAATACAAATGAATTTTTTCTTAATTATAATAATAAAACGAAATAGTTGAAGCATGAATAACACTTTCAATTAATTGTCAGTATACTTCCAAACGTTCAGGGGCATCGCGTTCCGGAGGTCGTGTGTTCTTATCCTTGTGAAGGCTAGTATGCCGTGGCCACTGAAACTGATGAACGCTGCTTCACCGGCTTGATCGGTTTGGTCTCTGGTGGTGTACTGTTCTGGCTGCTCTGCCTTCTGCCATTCTTCCCAAGTGGCCTTCCCACCCCAGTCTGCCATTATTTATTTCAGCTACCACTGTTGGATCCTTGTTCAGGGCGTATAATTCTTCATTGTTCTTGTTCTCCTGTTATCTGTGTATTGCACAGTTCCATATATCTACCGCAGCACTTTTCTTTTCCAGGTGTTTAGCAGGTTCTCAATGGATTTTGTCATTGTCTGACTGCCAGGCCTATACATTACCACTGGCTTATTCTGGTTGTGTGTGTCACCTTCTTTGTTCTTTTTGTGATATTAAGGCATCAACAGTGTTGTGAAAAGAACTCAGTGATATGTGTAAATAACTTATTTTTCAAACTAGGTTTGACGTACGGGAACTGATTAATAATTTAAAAAAAAACTTAAAGTTAAGCTTACCTTTAATGACTATGGGCTTGATGATTGGCCCAACTATTGGAGGAGGCGGTGGTCCTGGTGGTCCCAGTGGTCCCAGTGGAACAATCGGCACGATGGGTCCGATGGGGAAAATGTGCGGCCGAGGTGGGCCGTGTCTGAACGGTCCGCCGGGCCCACCCATGGGAAACGGCACTATCGGCAGGGGCATCCGTGGAACAAATGGTTTTCCAAAGCCAAGTGGTACTGAAACGTACACAACAAAGGAACAAATTGTTATTTTTAACAAATACCAAAATCGCATGTGAATAGTTATGCGTAGGCCTATACAAATATTGTCACAATGATGTCAGTTTCTAAACGGATAAAAATAAATATGGTATTCGAAACTAAATTATGGGTATCCAACCCGTGTGCAGCTTTACTTACCTCCATAGCAAAATGGAACTACCAGGCCGAGGGTAAAGGTCAAGGCCAATTGAAACATTTTGTTCAACTCTTCAATTTTGCCTTGTCTGAAAAGAAAGACAAAATGTATAGTTCATAACAATAACAATGAAGGTATACTTGAATCACGTGATCACATCTTCTACTGAGATAGTATTTCAAATACAACAAATTACATATTTATATAGCGCTTTTCATAACAAAGTCTTTGAATGCGCTTCACATTTATCATGTATTATTAAAATAAATCTCAAATAGACATAATCTAAATGGATAAATGGAAGAGACGATGGGATAATGACATCAAGGAGTGGGCCGGCTTGTCTCTTGCAGACTCCCAGAGTGCGGCGCAGGACCGAGACGAATGGCGTAAAATCATCCAACTGTCCAAAAATGGTGCCCTAACGACCCTCACTCGGGTTATGGGATAGAAGAAGAAGAAAGGGATAAACCTTGACCTATTGAAAAGGTCAGGCCGCATTTTAAGACTTGTCAATTGTATCTAATTATCTATCAGTAGTTGGGCAGTATAAAATGCAATAATATGACAAGTGGTGCGTCACATGCTAGTAAAATCTGGAATCTTGATCAAATTATCAGAGAACATTTTTCAATACTAGCAGGGAAAAAGTCATCAAAGAAATAGGCTACTTGTCGCGAACTTAAGATTAAGAATCTAAATTATCGCCTATCGCGTTTCATTATATACTACAAGCTAAATTGCCCCGGCGTTGCCCGGGTAAAAATAAAACTGGCCTGTATAAGATACAGATAAAAAAAATGTATAAACTAGAATGAACAGAAAGCTATAAATCTAATAATTTAAAAAAATCTTATTTTTTACTGAAGACTTGTAGGAAAGTCATTTAATTTCAAAAAAGGTAGAAAACCAATTGTATAGATAATAAGGCCACGTGTCTTTAAATTAACTAATATGATTGGTGGAACACACACAGTCTACTTTATAGACTATGATATAGGAAGGTCTTACTATTGTGGCAGGAGTTCGAACGGAAAAGCTTGGCAGAGGGGCTAATAGTATAATAGTGGAATATTGCCTATACCCTAAATGCTTAAAAGACATGCATTTAGATGGGAGCTAGATGTGGAACATAGGCGTTCCATCTTTTTGTCTTATTTTACAACAAAGACTATAATAAGAAGGACCGCTTGCTCTATTTTTAGAGCTTATGTGTTCTTTTTCGTGCGCATCCAACAACGCTGTCTTAAATGACTTCTACGCTCATATGTTTGCCTAAATGTTTCCGATGTATACAACGATGTTAATTTTAATTTTTCATTGAGAAAATAATAGTCATAGCGATTAAATAAAACGGAAGAGCACAGTCCAAAAGGAAATCGGGAATTCCAAAAAGAAGTCATTCGAGTCATCAAATAGCAGAAATATTAAAGCAAGCGGTCCATCTAATTATAGTCTTTGGTTACAGATACTTTTTTTTCTCTTTCTATAAAGAAGATCATTGCATCCTATCTTTATCTGCGGAATTGAGTCTTCTAGTCTTGCATTTTGATTAGGTATTTTCATAATGTTTAACTATTGGATCTCCCGACTTGTTTAAGCAACAAATTTCATGCAACTCGTGAAAAAAGAAAATGTATATGATCCTAATCATATTGTTGTGAAAATCCATTCCTATACCTTATGCGAGAACAAATGCATATAAGTACTCTTTCTTCCCGAGTGGTCTCCGGGCATGGAATGGGTTGCCTGAACAAACTAGGAAAACCAGTAGCTTAACATCATTTAAAACATTAATAAAAAATCCAAGACTAGACTCGGATCATGGATGAGCGTAGGACGCGAAGCGTCTGTAATGTATAAGATAAGATCATCCGGTTACCCAGAAACCAACTGACTATCTAGCAGACGACATTTCTTAGCTTTTAACTTGCTCGAGAGGCGTTGAGACGGTGACTTTACAAACCGTTAGCAAGGGATACGATATCAGTATGAAACAGAACGATGATCGGTGTATTCTTATAAGAATGTTTTCAAATATAAGCTATAAATAAACGTTCTTAGAAGAAATTTAAGACGTATCCCGCTGGACCACATTGATCCACATGGCAGATGAAGCAGCGTTCACCAGCACAATGCCCAGCTGTCTTTATTTTACCCTCTACTAAAGTCACGTACCGTCAGAGCTGGGTAGACTCAGAAACATCCTCCAGAACCGGGAACAAATCCTAGCCTTCACCAGGATTCGAACACAGGACCTTCGGCCATAGGAGAAATGAGCAAAACCTAAAGCTTTAATTTCTTTTCTGTTTGCTGGTCTTGTGTCCAATGCATTCAAGTTAATTTATTTTGCTCAAATAAAACACAAAATTTATTGTTGAAATTCATGAGAAAATTATTACTTCTGCTATACACCCCCCCCCCCTTTCAATTCCTTCTGTAGGATCATGTTTTTAGACCAAAGATATAAGATAATATCTAATTGAGCGTAGGACGCAAAAAATCTTCTTTATAGAAGGAGCGCCTGTAATGTATATGTTAAGACTAAAAAAAAATCCATTTTTCTTTCAATTTTGTCAAACTTAAAAAAACAACTCACAAAGAAAAATAAATTGAGCAGACGACAAAAAACTTAGCAGACGACTCACCCGTGTGCTGGACAGTCGTTGACAACCTCGACTGGAGGAACACTGAGGCAGCAAGGGTTATCTCTCTTAAATATGACCTCTTTGTGCCCGCCATGTGATCATCAATCAAGCGGATCATCTCAAGTCAGACAAATAAAAAAAAGACATGATTTTAACTTTTTTTTTTACATTTTAATCTTTCCGTCTGCAACCCACTTTTTATTTCCGCTTTTTTTTTTATGTCATTATTAGCTTGTCAATAAAAAGTCTAGGATATGTCCATTCCTAGAACACTACGCTGGCATCTCCAAAATTGTCAAAACTAATTGTATGTTTAGGCTTTGATTAATAAAAGTGAACGGTAGTGTTTTTTACTTAGTGTGTTTTTTGTTTGTTTGTGTATAGACTTAGGACACATCTGTAGGCCTTTAGGCCTATAGGCCTATAGGTCAAGGATTCCTAATCGTTTTAAACAATGGACCAGTTCCAGTTCGCTGTGCCCAAGACACTCTGAAACTGATGGGGAAAGGGAGATCAAGGATACAACCAGCGGGCACACCACGTCGAATCGACGGGGTTTCCATGTTTTTTCCACGTAATAATACAATAATAATAATTCCCACTAATAATCTCATGTTTTTTTTGTTTGTGCCTTTTAAGTGCGGTAGCAGAGCGTTCGGTTGGCGGACCTGAAGTACTCGATTCAAATCCTGGTGAAAACTAGGATTTCTTCCCGGTACTGAAATGTGTCCCTGAGTCCTACCTTGCTCTGATGGGTACCTGCAGTGCCCTCACATAGGGGATGGCAGAGGGGCATATGCCTTGGGGCGGCACTTCCAAGGGGGGGGGGAAATGTAGTCTAAATATAGCCAAATATAGCACTAAACAAGCAGTTACAGTATGCAAGGGGGCGGCACTGAAACGTTTGCCATGGGGCGCTACATATACTTGTAAAGGCTCTGGGCACCTGACATTAGGGTTGGGAAAAAGTAAAGGCGGCTGTGCATTGTGCTAGCAACACAATCCTAGTATACCGTGGCCACTGAATCTGGTGAACGCTGCTTCAACGGCCCTATAATCAATTTGGTCCGACTGGTACTGTACTTACCTATTCGAATGTACTTTTTAACACCTACTAAATTATAATTCTTTAGAAACAACTTCAACTAGGTTTTTATGGTAATGATTTCAGATTTAGACATCACAAACTTCTTGTACAAATTGTCAAACTGTGACACTTTCCTCTTTCAGATCTGTTCATCTGTCTTCCGCCGCCGCTGACCTGTCCTGAGTGGTCAGGGAATAGCTTCCCGCGCGTGACCTCATTTGAATAGCCCGGTGTTTCTTATCAAACCTCGGAGCTCACAGGGATGTAATCCCATTTAATCCAAGACGTCGTCAAAAGCTCAGGCGGGCCACTTCTAAAAAAAAACAACTACAGAGACATTTAGCCCAAAGCAAGGATTGGACTGTAGGTGCCGACCCCTGACCCTTCCAGTAGTGAAATCTAAATTCCTGTTAGTATTGGCCAAATATTATTTTTTTTGTCTAAACGTTTATTTTTAGAGCAGACGAGTTTTTTTTTTAAATATTGTTGTCACGTGATTCAAAGTAACCAATGAAAGCTAATAACATTATCTATATCTCTTCACTATTCAGTGGAATATAACGATTGCATTCAATTATATATATATATATATAGAGAGAGAGAGAGATATGTATATAAATAATATATATATAAACCTAGTTTAGAGACAAACAATTTATTAATAAACATAAAGATCTATTGTATTTTACGAAGTTTATTTGAATTATTTATATTCTCCTGCCCATCACCCACACACTATCCAGAATTTAAAGGGTTGTATTAGTCTACGTAAATGTTCATACATATCGTTTCCATGATTTGCATTTACATATTTTTCTTTTCGTCACCTGCAGGCCTTGGGGGACTTATAGACATGAATATACTCTGATGATTTATATCATGTTCGTGCCACCTGCATTTGGAAGGGCGGGAGAGGTCAGGGTCAACATTTTTTTGTTTATGTTCTTTCAATGTTAGAGCAGACGAGATGTTATCTCGGGCCAAGGATGAATTGTTTGTTTCGTCTGCTGGAGACGAATAAAAATCAATATTTTTTTTAACAATAAAAATGACTAAAGCCTCATTTTTTGCTAGACTAGTCGTTTGAAAGAATATCTTCAGAAGGCGCGAATGTACTGCATTGTTGTCTGCTCAAGATATTATTGCATACTTTTCTATTATACAAGAATCTTCGTCAGTTGACCAACGTAGTATGGTACAAGAAAGCTACGGAGACTAGATGATTCATCTGTATAGGACCCACAAACTAAAGAAAATATTAAAAAATTGGAACAAATTTAAAAAAAAAAGAGCTGCAAGGTTCATTACTAGCGAATATTCACAACTGACAAGAGAAACAGAAATAGTCAAATCATTAAACCTAGAAACACTAGAGGACAGAAGGGCAAAGAGTAAAGTAGTAATAATACATAAGGCATTAAACTCTAATTTAGAAATAATTGTACAACCCAATGACAGCCTGTTGCAATGCTCGGATAAACATAAAGACAAAAACACTTTCCTTATCCCTTATGCGAGAACAAATGCATATAAATACTCTTTCTTCCTGAGTGGCATTCGGGCATGGAATGGGTTGCCTGAACATACTAGGAAAACCAGTAACTTAACATCATTTAAAACATTAATAATGATGCAAGACTAGACTCGGACCACAGATGAGCTTAGGATGCAATAATCTTCTTTATAGAAGGAGCGTCTGTATTATATAAGCTAAGATAACTAGTATAATGGTTTTGTAAACCTATAACATTTGTTTCCGGAAATGTATCTTGAAAGACCTAAAAATAGACTCGGCACACCTCCAATGTTCACCCGTGAATCCAAAACAAAGTTCTCTAATTATTCAAGTCTTACAAACTGGCTTACATTTACAACTGGCGCATGACCCCGGCATCATGAAAAGTAAGGGGAGTTAAGCTGATTGAAGTGTGGGGATTAACTAACCTCATGCAGTCGTTCCCCCTTGTAATTCCCAACCTTGTCTGACTGCTGACAGACGATATACCTGCTCGGCAAGTCATCTTGGCATTTCCCTTGACAGCTTCCTCTCAAACTGTTACTATTTTTACTCAGATCTAAACATTGACAGATCGACATATTGTATGGGCTCTATTTTATTATAAGGCCCTTATGTTTGCTTTTTTTTATTTGCGTTAAAGCCCATTGAAAGACAACCTGAAATTATTGTGTGGTCTAGAAACTAACGGTTCTAAAAAAAAAAAGTTTGGCTGAATCAAATTTGAGCATCAAAGGGTTTTTCATGGTTTAATGGGTTTTTTTATGTGTTGAAATACGTTTGTATCGCCTTTGTCTTTTTCCATTTTCTAGGACTCAATTGATTTTGAAGCTCGGGTAATATGCCTCGTTTAATGCCTTTTATGGGGCACGGTGAGCTGGACTGGCGATCCTAAGAACCTGGGTTCGAATCCTGGTGGAGGCTAGGATTTTTTCCCTGCACTTGAGGGTGTTGCTGAATCTATCCTCTCTGATGGGTACCTGACATTAGTAGTAAAGTAAAGCATTGTGCTGGCCACACATCCCCTAGTATGCCGTGGCAACAGAAACTGGTGAAAGCTGCTTCACCAGCCCAATGATCAGTTTGGTCCGAAGGGTTCTTTACTTTTGAATGCCTATTAGCATATTTAAACATATAGGCTGTATAGATAATATAAGTTTTATATAAATGACTACATGAAAACTAAGGTTGTTTAGAGTAAAGTAAAGTAGGAAGCATTCTCACGCTAATTCACACTCTTTGTACCCACTGTTCTGCTTGGGTTTTCTATATTCACTAAATATAACGCTATAACCGCAATGTTTTGGACAAGGTTGTTAAACGAAAATCGGACTTTAAACTTGAAACCAATTTACGGTTTTGTTAGAAGTTGGGGAGGAAATCATTCCAATATGGTGTTCCACGATTTATTTTTTTATTTATTTTTTTGCTCTCGTAGAAATATTTTAAAATTTTGTAGACTCTATGAATTACACAAAACAATTTCTTAACATCAAATGCCTCAACACTCTAATTAGTCATAAGAGACTCATATGCCGATTGTTTATATTTTTGTTTGTTTTTGTTTTTCAATACAAGCACAGACAACAACAAACACAAATCTTAAGTTATTATTAAGTCGAGTCTTCGGCACCTTCCTTTGATCTGCGTACTTGAGAAGCAAAAACTGGGCATTCCTCACAGACGCTCAACGTAAGGAACAGACAAAATACCAATAGACGTATCTGGATTTTTATTCATTTTCTACAAATGCTTTATTCATTTGTGCGAAATGCAGCATCCACTTCTCTTTAATGATATGTTTTAATTCCGAATTCATTATAATTCAGTTTTTGGGTCCCCCAATGTTTTCTTTTAAAGATTTTACCACGTAATAAACTCTCAGGGCCCATGCCCATACAATGTGAAGTTAATTTAATGTGTCGTTTATTTAATGTGTCGTTTATTTAATGTGTCGTTTATTTAATGTGTCGTTTATTTAATGTGTCGTTTATTTAATGTGTCGTTTATTTAATGTGTCGTTTATTTAATGTGTCGTTTATTTAATGTGTCGTTTATTTAATGTGTCGTTTATTTAATGTGTCGTTTATTTAATGTGTCGTTTATTTAATGTGTCGTTTATTTAATGTGTCGTTTATTTAATGTGTCGTTTATTTAATGTGTCGTTTATTTAATGTGTCGTTTATTTAATGTGTCGTTTATTTAATGTGTCGTTTATTTAATGTGTCGTTTATTTAATGTGTCGTTTATTTAATGTGTCGTTTATTTATCGACTTTCTATTTCGCTCGTTTGTGTGTGTGTGTGTGTGCGATTCCAAACAACATGGCTCGCTAAACGGCTTATGCTCAGTCTTTAACCGTTCGGTCGGTCACTTCGCTAAAGAACAATAGCTTTATTTTTCTCCTATAGTTAGCCTATATAATAGCAAGACAAACACAAAAAAAACAGGTTGTGGGGGGGGGGGTTAGCCGAAAATCGGTTTAAAATCGGATTATGTTTTGAAAACAAACGATATTAACATCCCTAGTTTTGGACGTATCTCGAATCTGAACTATAGGCGTATCCATGTGTTCTCCCATAAGCCTGTGTTAGTCCATTTCCCTGATTTTCTAAACAAAGCTCTATTACAATAGCTTTTTTTTTCTTCTTAGCTTTACGTAGGACGCAATATTTTTTTTTATAGAAGGAGCGTCTGTAATATATAAGATAAGATATTGTTGCCGGGATAACACCTTACTTTTAAGCCCTCTCTGCCCCCTAACTATTGTTACATCATTGGCTTTACGTTTTAGCTAATAAATGTGCGTTACATGATTAACTTAATGTCAGACTTAACTCAGCGGTAGGTCGGGGATGGGACAAGACATCACGTTTGACCTGCGCATAGGATCGGTTGGCTTGTCTTTCGACAATCCATGGGTGTCAACTGGATGGCGATATGGGACAAATACGAGACGACATTGAATGATTCGCCACACGCAGAACTTCGAGGAAATATGGAAAGGGGGGGGGGTTCGCGTTTCGCTGGTGTATTTAAGGGGGAGAGAAGTTGAGTCAGTTCATTCATGACATCACATGACGTAAGATGTTTTCATTGAGGATCAACGAAGACAGTCAAGTTCATAGAGAATTATTATGAAGGTTTCTTTACATTGGCTTAAAAGTCTGAAGACCTTCATATTGCGTTCTCTGCATGTTTACGTCCAAGTGAGCTCAGAATTGGTTTCTTTCCTTTACCGTGTCACTGCAGTTTCCATTTCATGCCTCACACTTGTTTAGTTTTGTAAGAAATGTGCTGGCTACATAATCCCATGGACCATTACGCATCTAAAGCTATCATTAATATAGCTTCTCATCTTTTTATCTCATCTTTTATATTACAGAAGCTCCTTCTATAAAGAAGATGTTTGCGTCCTACGCTCATCATACCAAACTCAAACTAAACTCAGACCAAAGACTATAATAAGATGGACCGCTTGCTCTATTTTTAGAGCTTATATGTTATTTTTTATCCGTGCGCAACCAATAAGACTTTCTTGAATGATTTCCTCGCTCCTACGATTGCATTAAAGGTTTCCGCTGTATGCAACTTTCGATTTTAATATTAATTTTCATTTGAGAAAATCATAGCAAATTTCTAAACCGATTTAGTGCGATAGGAAATTTTGAAAGTAAGTGTTTCAAGTTATCAAATGGCAGAAATATCAGAGCAAGCGATTCATCTTATTATAGTCTTTGGTCTGAGTTTAGTCTTGCGTTTAGATTAGTGTTTTAAATGATGTTTAAGTTAAGGGTTTTCCTGGTTTGTTCAGGCAACCCATTCCATGCCTGGATGCCACCTCCGGGAAGAAATAGTACTTGTATACATTTTGTTTAACGAGAGATTAATTTCAAGTACATTTTTATTTTTTCATTTTTGACATCGCACTTACATCATTATTACATCAATCAACACCACCTTTGAAATATACATCTTTACTTGGGCCTGCATTAGCCAAGTGTTTCCTTGTCATCTAGTACTGCTATTTATAGCAAAACTCTACAAACTCGTGAAAGTAGCCAGTTCTCACGGCCCATTTCAGACGACATTGACCCATCCAACCACGCACTTGGACACTACTACATCATTTTGTTTTAGTTTTTCTTCACTTTGATCAATCTAATGTTTGAATAGTGACGCCATTTTTATTCCATTTAAAGACTTTTGTACGCATGCCAGTCTGGGCGATTTGCACATGAACAAGGACCCAGTGTGGAGGTCTCTCCCTCTCTCTCGCTCGCTCACTCTCTTTCACTATCTTTATCTCTCTTCCTCTCTCTCTCTCTCTCCCTGTCTTTCTCTCTCAATATCTCTGACTCTCTCACTCTCTCTCTCTTTCTATCTCTATCACTATCTCAGTCTCTCTCTTAGTCTCTCTCACTCTCCCACTCTCTTCCTCTCTCTCTCAGTAATTCACACACACACACACTCTCTCTCTCTTTCTTTCTCTCACTTTCTCACTATCCCTCACTCTCTCTCTCTCTCTCTTTCACTCTCAGTCTTTCCCTCTCTCTCTCTCTCCCTCAATCTCTCTCTCTCTCTCTCAATCTCTCTTGTTCTCTCTTTACGTAACTTGAGGTTTACGTCATCAATGACTGTCTATGTTCCCACAACCCTACTTTGTTTATAGAAAAGTTATTCAACAACAAAGCTAATTAGTCATTTCTATTGGTTGAAAGTTTGCGTGGGAGTGGCGATCCAAGAGTGTGACCGCATCCAGTAGATTGTAACTGCCAGTATCGTAACTCGGGGCACTCAATGAGTAATGGTTCTAAAATTAGGATGGTTCCGAATATTAGTTAGACCTATAGGCCTATACTAGAATATGCATCTTCTGTGTAACACCCATCAACTAAAGAAAACATTTAAAAATTAGAACAAATTCGGAAAAGCGCTGCAAGGTTCATCACTAGCGAATATTCCTAACTGACAAGAGTAACATCAATAGTTAAAAACACAAAAAAAAACTAGAGGACAGAAGGGCAAAGAATAAAGTAATAATAAAACACAAGGCATTAAATTCTAACTTAGGAATACAACACAATAACAACCTGTTATAATACACTGAGAAAGGGTTTTAACATTAGGGTTCTTACAATATTAGTTATATCTATATTAGAATATGCATCTTCTGTATGTGACCCATCAACTAAATAAGACATTAAGAAATTAGACAAATTCAGGAAAGAGCTACTAGCGAATATTAACAACTGACAAGAGTAACACCAATAGTTAAATCACTAAACCTAGAAACACTAGAGCAGGGGTCGCCAACCTTAGGCACGCGTGTCAAACTTGGCACCCAGAGCGATTTTCAATGGCACGCGAAAGACCTCTAAGAAGTTTTTCTAAGTGATTAAAAAAAATGTTCAGGTTCTAAATAAGAAAACTACAGTTGAAGCCGATTTTTCTGAATGTCTTAGCGACACATTTCAGTGAGTACCACAGGAATGGATTTGCATTGAAACTGGACATATCTTGCCGTGAAATCGTTTTCAAAATATTTAACTGGTGCACATCCCTATCAAAAATCAAATGTGGAAAAGATTTTTAACTAAAGGGAGATAATTAACCCGTTTTATTTGAGCTAATATTTATCTTATAAGTTTACAGACGTTCCTTCTAGATAGAAGGTTATTACGTCCACTAGGCCCAAAACTCCTGCAGGGCGACAGGGATCCGTCGGTGGCAGGGCTAGAACCCGCGACCTGTCAGTTGGTTTTTGGTTGACAGTCCGGTGAACTAACCGCTGGACCAGCCGGCTTCACATTTATAATGTTTCTTATTTATTTTTTTTATAATATAATAAATGGCTTACAATTTATAACTTTAAAATGATCAAACTGTAAAAATTATTTGAAATTATATAAATATTATATGACCAAAGAATTTTTATGAATATTTTCAAACATTACATCAGCTGCCCAGTTTGTATGATTTCTACGTATCCATTCCGCTTAACGATACTACTATCCTAACCTTTACCTATTACAAAACGTTTAGGGGATATCACAGTTAAACTAAACTGAGATCCAAAAATTGTCAATAAATATAAGCTGGTGTTAGATCCTTATCTTGACTAACTAATGAAAATTGTAATACAATAATAACCACACATTTTTAAATGCGAATGTTTAGTAATAAAACATTGTATGCCTATTTGATATAAGGGGCAAGGGTGTTAACTCTCAGCAGCAATACGGCCCATTCTGATTGGTGTTCGTTTCGGAAAAAGTTAAAAAAAAGGCTGAAATTCTTATCTTATATGTTACAGACTCTCCTTTTATAAAAAAATATTTTTGCGTCCTACGCTTAACCGAATCCTGAATATAAGCTTAGTCTTGCATTTTGATCAGTGTTTTTAATGATGTTAGGTCAGTGCCGTTGCAAGGGATTTGGGGGCCCGGGGGGGGGGGGGCTTGGCCTCTTTAGGGGCCACTGAATTTTTACATTCGACATTATGACATGAGAAAAAACAATTCGGACACTCCTTTGTGGGCCCCCCTAAAGTAGGGACCCGGGGGGATTTTCGAATTTGGACCACCCCCTCTCCCTCCCCTAGCTACGCCACTATGTTAGGTTACTGGTATTTCCTGGTTCGTTCGGGTAACCCATTCCCTGCCCTGATGCCACTCGGGAAGAACGAGTACTTATATGGATTAGTTCTTGCATAAGAAAATTGTTTTGCCCTTATGTTTATCTGAGTATTGTATTGTGTGTGTGTGTTGTTCGTCCCTCATTACCGAGGATGACCAGGAATCCCAATAGCTTTGTGGCCTCTCAGGTGGCTAATTAGTCCTGAAGATTTTTTCGCATGTATCGCACACAAACGATGCGGCTGTTGGGGTTTGGCATTGCAGGTTTGCTTGGATTTTCCTTTTTGTACGTTTTTGTTCAGCCCTGGAGGTTCTGTTTCTTTTTGCCAATTGTGCACCGGACAATAGAGAATTTCGTTACTTGCTTCGGTCGGCTGCTAGTATTTCCCATCTGTCTGGGTCCACGTCTAATTATTTTAAGGTTGATTTCAGACCATCTTTAAATCTCTTTTTTTTGGTGGCAGCCAGTTCTTCTTTTACCGCGTGCCAGCTCGCCAAATAGGTTGTTATTGTGTTTGTTGAACTTCCCAATTAGTATTTAATGCCTTGTTTATTATTACTACTTTACTCTTGGCCATTCTGTCATCGTTGGACGTATCCAGAGTAACTAGTGACTCTTGTTTAAACATTATGTATAGGCCGTCATGGGGAAAACTATATTGTTTTTCTTAAACTAAAATCTAAACGTCAGACGCTGGGGGTGGGTCTTGTACTACTCCCTCCCCTCCCCATTTAGCAAGTGGCTGGACCATGCTATGAGTTTTAGGCTACAAACAGAGCAACAAACAGGAAGATGTGTAATTATTGAGTCATGAGTAGGTCTGGTCAGATTACATTAGTCCACTTGATCCTGGAGGTCATATAGAGATTCTTGTTGACGGCATTGGCTATTACTCAACGTTACTCACTCTGTACTTTACTCCCTCCCTCTCTCTCTGTCTCTCTCTCTCTATCTCTCAATGTATTAGCCTCGCTCCATATCGCGCCTATCGCTCTCTCTCTCTCTCTCTTCGCCTCATTTCTCTTCCTATTACGCTATCTTTCACTCTCTCTAGCTCTCTCTCTCTCTCTCTCTGTTCTATTGACTCTCAATTTATCTCTCTCTGTGCTATCACAAAATTCACTCCGTTTCCTCTCTCTCTCTCTCTTTCCTTTTTATTCATATCTTTCTTTTTGTCACACTCTCCCCCCCCCCCACTCTTTCTTTCTCCCTCTGTTTCTCTTTTTCACACTCTTGCTTTCTCTCATTTGGTCTTTTTTAAAAATTCATTCACTGCCAGTTCACCAGTTTCTGTGACCACGGCATACTAGGGGTTGTGTGGCCAGCACACTGCCTTTACTTTACCCCAGGTAGCCATCAGAGCTGGGTAGACTCAGGGACACCCTCACGTCCCGTCCCGAGAAAAAAAATCCTAGCCTCCACCAGGATTCGAGCTCAGAATCTTCCAATCGCCAGTCGAAGGCGCTACCGCTCGGTCAACATGCCCCATTCACTACATCTACCACAGAACCACTACTCGCTCACACAGTCTGTTCTCTCGCTCTCTCTTTCCCTCCCTCGCCCTGAATGCTTTACTCTTCTCCTCTGCACTCTACACTAATCTCTCCATCAGTAAGTGACGGCCACTTGACTCCCCGACATTCCTCTCCCCTGACAGCACAGCCCGTTCCTTGCTGACCAGAAGATGCCTCCCCCCTCCCCCTCCATCTCTGTACATACTTTAGAATTCATTCTCTGACAAGCAACGCAGAACTTCTGCTCTTATTTATAGGTGGTGGATGGGGGTGTTGCGGGAGGGGCGCGAATCTGAGGCAACGAGGGAGGCAGGAAAAGGATGGCGCCGACAACATACATGGGCTACAACCAACACACAAACAATTCTTAAGTTTTCTTTTCATAGGCGGCGATCCACTAGTAAAGATCGAGGCTGGTAGGCTTAGGCCTATATTGTATTATCGGTGCTACTGAGTTACGTGCGGATCAAAGACTATAATAAAATGGACCGCTTGATCTATTTTTAGAGCTTATATGTTCTTTTTTTCCTTGCGAAGCCAATAACGCTGTCTTAAATTACTTCTACGCTCCTACGTTTGCCTTAATGTTTCTGCTCTATACAGCTTTCGATTTTAATTTTTATTTTTCATTGAGAAAATCATAGCGATTAAATAACACGGAAGTGCACAGTACAAAAGGGAATCGGGAATTCCGAAAAGAAGTAATTCGAGTCATTAAATAGCAGAAATATTAAAGCAAGCGGTCCATCTTATTATAATCTTTGTTCGGATGTAGTCATTCATAGAGGGGTTGAATATTCCTATGTTGTACACAAATAAGAAATAAATAAGAACAACTGAATAAGATTAAATTTACTTAACGTAATTGTTGAGAATTTTGGGGCGCCTAAAGAATTAGGTGGCTGTATGCGCCCTCTGCCTCTAATCTCGAAACTTTCGTGACTGATAGATGACTGAGGTGCAATCAGCTGCAACTCTAATGGATGGTTTAGGGTGCAGACTTGTCTATTTTAATTTGTTTGTCTGTTTTGATGAAAAAAATATCTTGCTTTTGATTGGTTGGTCTGTTTTGATGAAATAATAATCTTGCTTTTGATTGGTTTGTTTATTTTGATAAAAAAAGAATCTTGCTTTTGGATGGATTACCTGTTTTAATGAAATGATAATTGTGCTTCTGAACGTTAAAAGGCGAGGATGTATTTTGAGCTATGCACTCTATCATGCAATTTTTTGCCCTCTCCTTTCACTTAATCGTCGCCTCTGGTTATTATTTCATACAGCACCACTGCGTTGTTACGTCCAGCAGTATTTGCCTGAACGGCCCACCATAAGTGGCGATGACGACATCTTCTTTGAAGTAAACTTCTGGTATTCGTGTAAACCTCTCTCTATAAAAGTGATTTCCCAATACTCCAAATAATGTTTAGTTCTGCTGCTGTGATAAATTGTGATAGTTTATATTTTTTTTTCGGTATTATATTACTATTTTTCTTTTCGCATTTTTACAAATCAATCTACGCTATGAAATTATAATATATACGGCATTATTAAATTAGTTTGCAACAAATACAGGAGGTAATTTATACGTAGACCTACTGCTTTAAATCGTCCTTGTTTTTATATGTTTCTATATCCATCTGGATTTAGTTATGCAGAGAAGGATTGAACGATTTTAAAATTCCAAAATACGAACGAAAGATTTGCAACCGGCCTCTTGAGATGAATGTATTTTTGCTAACGGTTGTGTTCTGTTTGGCCAAACAGTTGGATTGTTTAGTGGCTAGTCTAGGTTTGGCTACTGCCTCGAGGTAAGTATTTTTGTGTGTACAGCTAGCTAAACTACATTGTATGGATTAAATAACTACTACGACACACAAAGTGCATGATGGTATTTATCTTGACACACACAGAGACACATCTTATTTTACGACACACCAAAAGGACTCAAATATTTCTGGCGACACAAGGAAAGGCTCATATAAACAATGCCTGCTGAGAAATAATATACTTTGCTGAAATAAAAGCTGACATTGGGCCCCTTTAAAGCTAAAAGATGAAGCTTAACTCTTTCTATACGTTTTGCCATACTGTATGCCATAACGTTATGGCTCGGCTTGATTTTACGTATGGAAAGAGTTAACAATAATTTTTAAATGTTCGTTTTTTTATTGGCCCTTTTTGAACTCCATGGGCCCTGAGGCAAAGTATCGGCTGTTCATTGGTCCTCGACACAACAATAGAAATTTAATGCAGTCATAAAATCACCTGTTATATACTTTTGTGTGCATATCGTCAGCAGAAACCGATGTCCTAAAGTGGAGTACAAGAGGGTCAGTTGCTTGGAAACGGAGACGTCCAACGGAGGCAATGGCTATAACGGTCTTGGGTAAGTCTTGCTCTGATTCTATCAACCCCTCAGTTTGTCTGAGGTTCTCAACGGGGGCGATATCGCCCCCCCCCCTGGGGGGCTGTGAGAAGCTTTAGGGGGGCGCTGACATTCCCGTGGGCGATTGGGGGGCGGTGAGGGGCATTTGGGTGGTACAAAAGTACCTGATATATTTTAACACCTCAGCTATTTGAATCGATTAGATTTTTTTTAGAATGAAATGTGATGTAAACGCATGTGCTGCTAAATATCTGATACCCCCCAACAGTATGCCTACATTTTATTATATTAATAAGAAATAGGAATCGCAGTGACTTTTCGATGACGTAGGGGCCTGTATTTGGCAAATAGTGTGCGGCCGGCTGGTCTTGTGGTTGGACTGTCAACCCTGCTGACCGATCACTGTCGCCCTAACAACTGCTAATATTAAAGATATTTTGATCTCAGTTTAACCGAGATGTCCTTATTGTATTTTAAGTAGAATGACTCCAAGAGGACTAGTGTTAAGCGGTATAGATAATTAGTAATCATACAAACTGGGTAGTTATTGTAATGTTTGAAAATATACATATAAATTCTTTAGTCGTGTAATATTTATATAATTTTCAAATACTATTTACAGTTTGATCATTTCAAAGTAATAAATTGTAAGCCATTTATTTTTTATAAAAGAAAAAAACACAGAAATATTAGCTCAAATAAAGCGGGCTAATTATCTCCCTTTAACAAAAAATTTTTTTTCCACATTTGATTCAATAATGATGCCGAACAAGATCTGTTTTGTAATATAACAAATATTACTGATTATTAGACCTAAGGCTTTCGCAACCAAAATTGAAACAAATGTAGACAAATTGCTAGCAACACACCAGGCAAACGATTCGCGTTGATTTATTTAAACCTTTTGTTAAGGCAATTTTGTAAATAAATTTTTTGATCTATTAATTCTTACAATGTGTTTCCTTTTCAGTTTTTTTTTTAAAGATAATTAATCACACAAAAAGTCTAGTCCGCCTAAAGAAATTGCGGAAGAGGGGGGGGAGTGGGCGCTAAAAGAAAGTTGGGGTGGGGGGCGGTGAGCGGAAAAAAAATTTTAAAAGGGGGCGGTGAGAGGAAAAAGGTTGAGAACCTCTGGTCTAGACTCTATACCACATCGTGTTTTAGTCTGCTCCACACAAACTATTTCAGTAGGCTGGAGCTCTCAATGAGCTTTTACCACAATACCAAATACATGTATCTTAAGTACAAACTTCCCTTAACATGAAAAATTCACAGCATTAAAAACCAAATAGATAAATTAAGATATTAAATCAAATTTCCAATAAATTCTTGTTTGGACAATAGACCTCCACTATGTTTATCCACTCCTTTCGGTCTTGTGACAATCCCTTCATATCCTACAACTTTATCCCAGCTTCTTTCATATATTTTGTCCAATCATCCTCTCCAGGTGGTGTTTGGGCGGCCTCGTTTTCAACTTCCTTGTTGTTTCTATTCTAGTGCAAGGCATGCTATGTTTTCTGGACCACTTCTTACGGTTTGGCCAATCCACGTAAGCTTTCTTTGTGAATAGCTTTTTTATCCAACTTTCCTCTAAACTTTTTCAAATGTACTAAAGTCGTCCCATTTTTATTATGCCGTATCTGGCAAAGGGCAACTGGTGGGAAAAACTTTTATTTTCTGATCTTTACCTTTTGTATGTCTCGAAGTTTTCGACCCATTTGCCATCACTGATTTCAGTTGTAGTTTGGTGATGTTGCTTAGGTTTCTTTTCCGCCCACGCTGTTCTCAGCATGACATAAGGCTTGTCGTGCATTCCTGATCCTGGCCTTCACGTTTTCGTCTGTAACCCCCCCCCCCCCAGAGCAACTATCAATGCTTTCTATTGGGCTACATTGGTTCAATTTAACCCTTACAGTCCCGGGCGCGTATATAGCGTATATAGAAGGCAGCATAGATGGTAGTAGGTCGGTACGGGAAGGGTTAATAGATTTTATTTCGAGGACGAAAAGGCACTAAAAGTAGAAGAATAAAGTACATTGTGGTAGCATTTATTCTAGTTGGCTATTGTGTGGATTTTAGTGTGTTTTGGGTGTCTATACATTTTACCTTCTAAGCTTTACACTTTTAAGGTTAATTCTTTTTTGTTGATCGTGTTAAGTGTATACATACTATAGATGCGAAAAGCGATAACAAAAATTCAGTTTTCTACAAGTAAACAAAACATTTCTTACGACCTGTTTAACTCCTTACATATTCCATGTAATCAAGGGGTGTAAAAAAAGATTCATTTAAAAAGAAAACAACTAGATCTATAACTTGGTCAGAATAAACTGCTTATTTACAAGTAAACAATGAAATGAAAACCGACCTGGCGACCTTTCTCAGGAGAGGAAAAAATACGTTCATCCACATTACACAACGGAATTACAGTCTATAAAAATGTAGGGGGATTAACTATACTAAATTTAAAAACCTATTACTAATAATAAGCTAAATTTAGTTAAGTCCCTTGACTTCACACATTGCATTAAAAACTAATCGCAAAACATTATATTTTCTACCACGACAAATGTTTCACTACATTCAGAATACGAGCCAGCAGACGAGTTTACAAATGGAAGCAATTCGTGACCTGGGAGTGTTGTCCTGGTTTCCATGGCGAGAACTGTCAAGAAAGTGAGTAGACCTATAGCCATTTAAATTATATGTTCTCAACCTTTTTCGGCTCACCGCCCCCCCCCCCCCCAACTTTTGTCAGAGCCCACTCTCCCCACCCTCTCTGGAAGTTAACCCTTCCCGTACCGACCTACTTCTATCTATGCTGCCTTCAGTTCCGCTATTTACGCGCCCGGTTATGAATGATGTTCTATGTTGTGCTGACCGTGGTGATCTGACTATCTTAGTTCTGTTGGACCTTAGTGCTGCCTTTGATGTTATCAACCATGACTTACTTTTATCAAGACTTCAATACGAGATGGGCATCACTGATACTGCACTTCATTGGTTTACTTCCTACTTGGCAGACAGGACTCAGAGAGTTTCTATCAATCAGACCTTATCAAAAGCCACTTCTCTCATCTGTGGCGTACCTCAAGGATCAGTTTTAGGGCCTATCCTTTTTGCTGTTTACACTAGCCAGCTTGGCAGAATAATTGATAGCCAAGGATTATCTCGCAAACTATATGCGGATGATACCCAGCTGTACAAAAGCTTCCATCCTGATCATAATGCTTGTGCTGCCGCTGTTAATGCAGTGGAAGACTGCTGTCTAGCGGTGAAAGCGTGGATGACTGCCAACAAACTCAAACTAAATGACGACAAGACTGGGGCAATTCTGTGTGGTTCAAACTTCGATCTTAGGAAAGTCGATATTCCATCTATTAAAGTAGGGGCCTCTGATATCTTTTTGTCTAACACTGTCAGGGACCTCGGCTTTATCATTGACAGTAAATTAACAATGGGTCCACACATCAGTACTGTGGTTAGGGCCTGCTCCTTCCATCTTCGTGCCCTGGGTCAGCTGCGACCTCTGATAAATAAAAAAAACAGCCAATGCTTTTGCTGTTGCAACAATGCAGTCAAGACTAGACTATTGTAACAGTTGCCTGTGGGGGTTTACCCCAGAAACAACTGGATAGACTTCAGAAAGTTCAAAATACTGCAGCACGCATTGTGTCACGAGTAAAGAAGCATGATCATATCACTCCAATTCTCAAAGAGCTCCACTGGCTCCCTGTGACGAAGCGCATCGATCATAAGATTATGTCCCTTACCTATGGATGCGTGGAAGGCACAGCACCTGCATATCTCAAAAAGCTTATACCGAAGCATGTCCCGTTAAGGATGCTGCGATCTTCAACACAATCTCTCCTGGAAATTCCAGGTTTGGAAGGTCACAGAAAAAAGACTCTTGGTGTACGCTCGTTTGAATCTGTGGCGCCTACACTGTGGAATGGCTTACCTGAGACACTGAAAAACTCGTTGTCAAAAAAAGCATTCAAGAAGAATTTGAAGACTTTTCTTTTCAACTAAGTTGATGAAGTACACATCCATCAGCAAAATACTTGTTTAAAACTATTTTAAAATGTTATTGTCGTTTCGTGCCTCCATCGGCCGAAACCTTGTTTAAAACTATTTTAGAGTGTTATTGTCGTTTCGTTTTTGTGAGCGCGCTGAGCATGCTTGCATTAGCATGGAGTGAGGCGCGATATAAATGACCAATTATTATTATTATTATATTAATGTGAATCGTTTGCCTGGTGTGTTGCTAATAGTTTGTCTATATTTGCTTCAATTTTGGTTGCAAAAGCCTTAGGTCTCCACGCTTCACTATTTGCAGTTTGTCTTGTTTTTCTTTTTTGACAACCAAATGGTATTTGCATAAAATCCACTTTTCACAAAAGAGGTTGATAAAAATACAATATATAATTGTTGCCGAAACTCACAGAAACTGATTGATTTTCTCCCAAAGAATCGCATTTGCTTTTCAAAAACACCGAATCCAAGTCTCATACATTATATTTAAACGGTCATCTTTTGCTAACCAACGCACCTCTGTGTGCAGTAGCCATCGCTTGTAGTCCTCGTCAATGAACAACGAACAATATTTAATTTGCCCCATAGTACAAACAATAAGAACAATAAATAGGCAATAAAGGCATACATAAAGACATAACAAGAAAATTATAAAATTGGCAAACAATACAAAATTATATCGAGACAATAATAGTTGGCCTAATACAGATATTAATAATAATAATAAATTAATTTAAGATATCAATGCAAAGCTGTGTAAAAAATCATTGAATGCATTACTTAGTCTTATTTGTGAACTGCTGTAATATTTTAGTGAACGATACAGACAATCACCAAGACTTTTAGTAACTAAGCTTAAATGTTATCCCACAATAGACAAACCAAAACATCTGGAACAGTCTACTTTTTTTAACTTCAACATCAAACCATGATAAGCCATACCATCGCCACTGAAGGAATTTCTTTTGCACTAAAAAGGCTTCTAGTACAAGTAGTCAGTAGTCTAATACATTTTTATATTTATGTATATTTTTTCGAAATGGACACATTTTCTTTTTTTTTTTACTCAAACGTAAGCTAAAAGTAAAGCTTGAATTTTCTGGTAGCGTGTACTCATCCAGTTATAAAGAAAATTGTGATTTCTTTAGAAAATCTCACAATGTTCTCTAAATCAGGGAACGACAACCAAAGGCACGCGTGCCAAAATTGGCGCGCAGAGGGATATTTATTGATAAAAGCAGCAACAACATTTTCCGGTTCTGAATGAGGAGTTGAACTTGCCTTTACAATGACTAGGCCTACTTAAATGGAATAGGCAAGGAGATTGGAGATATCTTGCCGTGAAATCAATTTCAAAATATTTAACTATATGTACATCCCAATGTTAAAGAATATATTAAGATAGATATTTGGGCTTTTTTAGAAGTACATGATAGACTCTTATCGGAGTTTTCTAATCAAAGGCAAGACTTTCAAATTGATGGGCTCATTTTTTCAAAACCACACCAAGCCTAACTGGTTTGATATTACTACAACCTTTTTAGATGTAGATCATTTCTAAAGTGGTGGAATATTGGCGATTTAAAAATGCGGAACGTTGTATAGTAAACTTTTAAAAAATAGGGCGTTTGCAATCATGTGACAAAAAGCACGTTTGTTTACTTTGTGTAGTGGTGTACAATGGCCGCTGTATTAATAAAGTTTCATATAGGCTCGAGTTTTTTTAAAATGATATTTTGTGTTTTAAGTCTTATTAAGATTTAAGCTGTATTAGGCCTATTATCATAGACATAGATCATAGAAGATGATCGACTACTATTTACATCCTTATTTTTGAGTAGGATAGCCAATATTCATAAATATGTGAATTTGGCATGATAAAGAACATTCGCCATATTTGTTCCTCAAGTGGCTTCTATTTACAAATGACGTCACTAAAAACCTTAAGCTCCACCCATTGCAAACGCTCTATAGGCATACAAATGTGCCCCTTTGCGAAAAATATATGGAAGTAATCTGCTTAGGAAAGTCATCTGATATTCTTAACTGCAATGCATTCGTTCTACCTTTAGCTTTTGGTTCAACTTACACTTGTGAACAGATTTTATCGCACATTAAAGCTGTTTTAAGCACACAAAGAGGTCACCTACACTTGACCGCTCATTAATTGATACACACTAATTACATTTAGGCTAAACGAGTTTTTATGCTCATCTTCTTTAATTAAACATAAATATAATTAATTCTAAAACAAATTTAATTGTATTATTAATTTAGAAATATAAGAGACTTATTTAATAGAACTATATTATATTATTTCCGTAATTATAAATGTTTAAAAAATAAACTCCTCTTAAATAGACAAACAATTACAACAGGAAATGTTTATTTACAACTGTTTAACGTAAATTATTTTAATCCTCTAATAATTAAGGCATGTTATGAATACCATAATGTTGAATTTATATATAGAAATAATAATTGGTCAGTAATATTTGTTAATTACAAAACAGACCTTGTTTTGCATCACTATTGAATCAAATGTGGAAACGTTTTTTTTAATTAAAGGGAGATAATTAACCCGTTTCATTTGAGTTAACATTTCTGTTTTTTTTCTTTAATAAAAAAATAAATGGCTTACAATGTATAACTGTTCAAACTGTAATAAGTATTTTAAAATTATATAAATATTATATGACTAAAAAATGTATAGGCCTATGTATATTTTCAAACATTACATTAACTACCCAGTTCGTATAATTACTCCGTATCTATGCCGCTTGACGATAGTGACTTGGCAATAACTATGTCGTAAATGCATTTAAACGATATCAAAATATCATTAATAATAGCACATTATTAAAACACTAATCGATTCAAAAAGCTGAGGTAGTCAAATTATATTAGGTACGTTTGTACCGCCCACTTGTCCTTCACACACCCCCCCCCCCCCCCCCCAATCGCCCACAGGAACGTTAGCGCCCCCCTAAAGCCTCTCACCGCCCCCCGGGGGACGATAACGCCCCCGTTGAAAACCTATGATTGCAATGTATGTTTTCAGAAACAGAATGAACATTTAGATACAAATAGGTGAGTATAGCATACTGAGAGACTGGGGGGACAAAACGTAACTTAATTAAGACAGATGGTGGACGGACCAAACAAAAGGCAAATCGATGTGTAGACAGACTGGACAACAGACGGGTGGACAGATAGATAGATAGATAGATAGATAGATAGATAGATAGATAGATAGATAGATAGACAGATAGATAGATAGATAGATAGATAGATAGATAGATAGATAGATAGATAGATAGATAGATAGACAGATAGATAGATAGATAGATAGATAGATAGATAGATAGATAGATAGATAGATAGATAGATAGACAGACAGACAGACAGATAGATAGATAGATAGATAGATAGATAGATAGATAGATAGATAGATAGATAGATAGATAGATAGATAGATAGATAGATAGATAGATAAATAGATAGATAGATAGATAGATAGATAGATAGATAGATAGATAGATAGATAGACAGATAGATAGATAGATAGACAGACAGACAGACAGATAGATAGATAGATAGATAGATAGATAGATAGATAGATAGATAGATAGATAGATAGATAGACAGACAGATAGATAGATATAAATAATAGATAGACAGATAGATAGATAGACAGACAGATAGATAGATATAAATAATAGATAGACAGATTTATATAGCCTACTATATAGACATATTTCCATACTATTCACAGCTTGCTTTTCGTGTGCTTCACTGTCCAGTCTAAACGACCGCTTGACTTTGGCTGAAAAAGTCATTTCTGAGGTAACACTGTGTTCTAGTCTTTTTGCCTAATGCCCCTCCCCCAACACACAAACACACACACTCACAACACTGCCAAAGTCGATTGCCCAAATCTCTTGCAGAGCAGCAGAGTTATAGCCCAGGTCGTCGTTTTTGTAGAGTCTAGGAGTAGGCCTACTAGCTGAGCACCAGCAGGATTCTATGTAAACTACAAGATAAATTTCCCGGCGTTGCTCGAGGGAAAAATAAAACAGGCATGTATAAACTACAATAAACATAAAGCTATAGAGCTAATGATTGTAAACAAATTTTTTTACTGAAGACCTTTATTGGGAAATAAATTAAAAATTAATATTTTAATCGGGTTAAAAATAGGCAAGTCTTTTTATTTAACAAAAAACTAAATTTCCCGGTATTCCCGTGAATATACAATCTTTTTTTAAGTAATTCTAATTGAAATAAAAAATAAAAAAAAAAGGTATAGACTAACCGGAGAATCGAGCCCGGGTCGACCACATGTGCTAAGTCAAATTGCAAAGATAAAAGATGAGGCAATAAGGTCACGTGTTTTCAAAATAAGCCAATTGGGCTTATTATAGGGCTTTATTAGGGCTTTTTATATATAGAAATATCATATACTATTATCTACTATTGTTATATATAGAGATATCATATTGTCACGTGCGAAATCAGCTACTGACGTATGATGAGATTTTTAGTAATGTATTATTATAAATTATTTTGATTCACATCCATCTTGGATCTCACAAGGTTGTATAAGAATTAGTATTGATGTTATTGAAGTAGATTTGATGTTTATTTGACTCGTATGATGTGAATCTTTTGTGTATGAAGTGATTTAGATAAACTGTACCTTAATATAGAGGAAATCCACAATCCTGTTTGAATGATTAAACACAATTTTATTCCAACAAGTTGAGATGATAAATATAACAGTAACACAGAATACATGTACCAATATTATATGATGAAACTTAATCAGTTGAGATTCTTCTATATCGTACTAAGCCGTAATCCTATCTTTAAGAAAGTGGTCAAAAACAGTCCTCACACATTAGCGCCCAAGCTAGAACTAAACTAACGATCTTCAACCCTCGTGCATATGACGTATTTTAATGCTATGACGTAGTGTCTAGACATATACATGTTTTATTCCTAACACGGAAACATTTCGGGTTTAAGATTATTTCTTTTTAACTTTAGTTAATAATAATAGAACCAATATAATTATGGAAATAAAACTACTTTTGTAACACTCGCCCCCCCCCCCTTAAGACACAAAGGAATTACAGACAGTGTTAAGTATGGAATTCTTTGTAGAGTACCCATAAAATGAAACGAATTCCCAAACTATTCGTAAGATTTAATTGACTATTGGACAATCTTTTTAAGATTAAAATGAACCATATATTACATATCCCCTTAATAACAAAGTCGATATTATGGAATCCCTTATCACATTATCTTATCAATGATTATTAATTAAACATTTATTTATCAATTAATATTTACAATTATGATTATTGTGTGAACAACGTTGACCATAAAACTATTACCACCAATAACCAATTCCCATAGAATTGATATGAATTACCCAAATAAGTGGAACGATTAATAATTGATAGATAATTCTTTAGAAAGTTTAATTTATTTATAACCGATCACCGTATCATTAACTAATGATTTTCAGTTATTATATTATTATGATGTCTAAATTATGACATCAAGAATATTTAAAAATGTGATAATCTCAGCTGATTTAGCTTTTACATAGCATAAAATAAGACATCCAAATTATAACATGACGACATAGAAAACAAACAATTTGCAAAACACATCAATAATCAATTGAACAAACACAAGTGTGGATGTATTCAAGTTAAATACCGGTGTGTGTGCAATTGATGTATGCAATAGTTACCTTTTACCTTACAACGTATGATTGTTTCTAGTAGAATTTGAAGTTTTGTTCTGTAATGTTTCATATTGTAATATTTCAAAACATAGTTTATTTATTGTCATATTTACAATAATATATATGTTAATCAATACAAGGAATGACATAAAAGAAAAAAAAACATTTCATGAGAAACTGACTTTTATCTTCTGGTTCACCAGTTACATGCGCGACAACGTGTCAGCGACCACATTTTGTTTACCTGGTAAATATACCACATTTAAATTATATGCTTGGAGGAATAAGCTCCAGCGAATAATTCTTTTGTTCTGTTTAACCCTGGAAAGGAAAACTAAAGGGTTATGATCAGTTAAAATATCAATTGGATATGGAGAACCATTGATATAAAAATCAAAATGTTTCAATGCTAGAATTAATCCCAAAAGTTCTTTTTCTATCACACTATAGTTTCTTTGATGTTTATCAAATTTTTGAGAGTAAAAACTAATCGGGTGTTCCAGTGAATCATCACCCTTTTGAGAAATGACCGCTCCCATCCCTGTATCACACGCGTCAACGGTAATTTTAAAGGGTTTACTGTAATTGGGTGTTACTAATACAGGTGCCTGAGAAAGAACATCTTTTAATTTATCAAAGGCCTGGTGGCATTCATTAGACCATTTGAAAGTGCAATTCTTCTTTAATAGATTTGTTAATGGACATGCAATGGTTGAGAAATTTTGACAGAACCGACGGTAGTATCCCGCCATCCCGAGAAAATTGCGGAGTTGTTTACAGGTTTCAGGAACAGGGAACTCGCGAATAGCCTTCACCTTTGCATTTAATGGTTTTACCAAACCATTTCCCACTATGTGACCTAGATACTCGATGGTTGCATGGCAGAACTGACTCTTAGTCAAGTTAATGGTGAGATTAGCATGAGTCAATTTCGTAAATAACAAATGCAGTTGATCTAAATGAGATTTAAAATCGTCACTAAAGACAACAATATCTTCGAGGTATGCATGACATTTAGGAATGTCCTGAGTAATGGTATTTATTAACCGTTGAAAAGTAGAGGGTGCATTAACCATATTAAAGGACATGACCTTAAATTTGTACAGTCCATCAGGGGTTACAAACGATGATATCTCCTGAGCCCTCTCCGTCAGTGGAATCTGAAAATACGCCGTTAATAGGTCAATTTTCGTCACAAACTAAGCATTACTCACTTGATCTATTAGATCGTCGATTCTTGGTATTGGATAGGAATCAGTTTTTGTCACTTTGTTTACCTTACGGTAGTCCACACAAAACCTCATGGATCCGTCGGCTTTAGGTACCAATACGCAAGGGGAAGACCAGTCACTACTACTAGGTGTAATAATGTCATTGTCAAGCATGTAGCGAACCTCTTTACGGATGCATTCTAACTGGAAAGGATTTGACCTGTATGGATGTTGTTTAATAGCTTTAGTATTTTCATTTAGAATAACATCATGTTTAACTACACTAGTTCTACTAGGTACATCTCCAAATAAATGGATATTTTCATTAATTAGACCTTTGATAGCGGATTGTTCGCAATCAGGTAAATGTGCCAATTTTTCATTTAGGTTTTTCAGAGCCTTTGTATTTTGCAGTTTGCTTTCTGCAACTTCACGCTCAATTTCGGGTGAATTATTCCCGACTTTAATAACAGAGTTTACCGAGGCAACAACATTTTGTGCTTCTCTGGTAATGTATGGTTTCAACATATTGATATGGCACACTCGTTGCGATTTCCGTCTATCAGGGTCTTTACAAGATAGTTAACCTCACTAAGCTTAGCCATAACCTCGTAGGGTCCTGTAAACTTGGCACTCAGGGGTTGACCAGACAGTGACGTCAGCATGAGAACTTTATCACCAGGTTGGAAGATACGGGTTCTTGCGTTGACGTCATAATAGACCTTCATCTTGTCTTGTGCCTGCAAAAGATTAGATCTGACAACTTTTAATGCATTATACAGTCTATTTTTAAAATTTTCCACGTATGTCAGTAGACCAGTGTCTTCAGTGGATGATAACCATGTCTCTTGTAACAGCTTTAGTGGTCCACGAACTGTGTGTCCGAATACCAGTTCAAAGGGACTGAAACCAAGAGATTCTTGTACAGCCTCTCTGGTTGCGAAGAGTGCGAAGGGAATACCACGATCCCAGTCGTCGTTATGCTCGAAACAGAAAGTACGGAGCATATTTTTCAATGTTTGGTGGTATCGTTCCAGTGCGCCTTGACTCTGTGGATGATATGCACTCGATACTGCATGACGAATACTCAGCCGTTCCAAGACTTGGCGAAATAACTTCGATGTGAAATTTGAACCTTGGTCTGACTGCACGGTTTTCGGAAGACCATATCGGGTGAAGAATCCGATAAGTGCATCAGAGATTTTGTCGGCATTGATGCTACGTAGAGGAATAGCCTCTGGGAATTTCGTTGCCGAACACATAATAGTGAACAGATACTGGTGGTCAGCCTTAGTTTTAGGCAACGGACCGACGCAGTCTATAATGATGTGACTGAAGGGTTCTGAGAATGCTGGTATGGGTCGTAGAGGAGCTACCGGAATGGTCTGATTCGGTTTGCCGACCATCTGGCAGACATGACATGATCTGCAAAACGATGTGACGTCACGACGTAGGCTAGGCCAGAAGAAATATGGAAGAATCCTGTCGAAGGTTTTCTGTATCCCTAGGTGACCAGCATACGGTGAATCATGGGCCATATGTAGTATGTCCTTGCGGTATACATTGGGTACCACGATTTGATGTACTTCGCTGCATGTTTCATCGTCGTTTTCTTTCCCTCTCCATTTCCTCATCAACAACTCGTCCCTCAGGTAATAACCTGCGGCCATTGTTTCTAACTCTCCTTCATTCTTTGCTTCCTCTTTTAGCTTCCCGATCTCTGGATCTTTGCCCTGAGCAAGAATGAGTAGTTGTCTAGGCGACAAATTATTTTGATCAGTATGACTTGAGTGACCACATAGAACATCCGCCATGAAGGTTGCTTGTAAGTCAATCTCTGGTGTTGGTTCTGGTTTCTTTGTCGATTCATCAGTCATCTGCTGTTTCTCCATAGCTCTGGTGATAACACATACTAAATTTTCAGTATTCTTACACTGAACAGAGTCTTTGGGTTCTTTAAGTACAGGATGTACCTGATTCTTGGCAATGTCACTTCCTAAAAGTAATGAAATGCCTCTGTAGGGAAATTTCTTCACTATCCCAACAATAACAGATCCTGTGAAGTAATAACTCTTCAACTGTATACGATGTAACGGTGCCGTAAGTGTTCCAGCCATAGTACTGATTAAAGCATACTGGCCTGTATGAGTCAATTTCGACGTTGGTACAGTATTCTTCAACAGTAGAGATATATCAGCACCGGAGTCACGTAGAATTTTAATCTTCCGTTCTCTAGCTTGATTATCTATAGGTGACACATAGCCCTCGCTAACATCCGATAGCATACACTCGGGTAGTTCTCTGCCTACTGAGTTTCTTGCTACACTACTGCCTCCATAAGTAAACGTTTTATTTACTGATTGTTCATCTGTCACACTCCCTTTGGAGTTGAAACTAGAATGTTCAATAGCCTCGGTCTTCATTTCAAAGACTTTTTCCGACTTTGAGCAACTTGGACATGCGTGTTTCGCCATCTCCTCATGACTAACATCAGATGTCTTTCTATCAGCTTTAATTCTTTTGTGGGCAGTTTTATTTATGTGAGTTTCAGTTTGTACGGCGATGTGTGATAAAACCACGTTGTTCTTGTTTTTAATGGGTCTTTTCTCTTTATGTAGACTCCAACAATTCTCTTTTATATGTCCATCTTTCTTACAGAATGTACAGGTAATTCTCTTTTGTACAAAACTTGAATTCTCTTGTTTATCGGCTTTTTGTTTACTTTTATCCTCTGTCGATCTTAACTTCCTCTCTGTATTACTGTTTTGAGTCCTCAAACTTGTTCTGTCATTTTGAAAATAATGGCTATGCGGGTGAATAATGACGTATTCATCGGCTTTAACTGCTGCTTGTTCTGCTATTTCAATACCACGATCAGCCAAATGAACTTTTATATCAGTGCGAATCTTCTCAGTAAAATCCTCCATCAGTATGAGATTATATAGTTTTTCATAATCTTTATTCACATTCTTAGAACGTAACCATCGATCAAGATACTTTTTCTCTAATCTCAGGAAGTCAACATGTGAAACTTCTGGTTCCTTCTTGTACTCACGATATAACTTTCGATACTTTTCTGGAGTTAGAACATAACTCAATAGTACTCTGCTCTTTATTAGTTCATAATTATTGCATTCCTCTGGAGTCAAATTCAATACTACATCTAGAGCCTTGCCTTTTGTTAGAGCTGAACGTAAAAGTACTGCTTTCTTATCTTCAAGAAAATTATAATCGATCGAGTTTCTATCGAAGACCATAAAGAACTCATCAATGTCCATGTTCTCCATGCTTGGAATATGCTTTTTAAACTTATATAGTTCCACATTATTTGTTTCCTGAATCGTATGAGTTGACGAACGAGACTTTGCCAATTCAATCCTTTCATTACTAGCGATTCTTTCTTTTTCCAATTCCCCCAATCTTTTCTCTTTCTCGTTCTCTGCTTCTATTCTTTTACTCTCCAATTGTAATTGTAATTGTAATTGAATTTCTAACTTCTTCATTTCTAACTGAAATTTCATGTCCGCACTAAGTTCATTTCCATTCATTTTAGATTCATGGTTATTTATGTCTGTTTTCAGGGTTTCTGATACATTGAGAACCACTGATTCTTCACTATTCATAGTATTTTCTTCAAGCATTCTACCATGTCTTTTCAAACAGTCCTTAATATCTTGAATCAATTTACTCCTTACTGGTGTAACTTCAGTAATGTCTATTCCCAGAGAATTTGCCATCTCTTTTAACTGGGTTAGTGACATGCTATTTAACTGTTCTGACGTGATAGCAAAAATATTCAATTGCTCCAACGTAAGATTAGCTTCCGCCATGTTTTTATATTAATGACGTAAATAGAAGATAAAAAATTCAACTTTACCTTTCATAAAGTCCTTTGAAATATTTTTACACCACTGTTAATTTGTAGAAGATAAATTTTAAGGATGGTTGTGTACAAAGCTGAAAACAGTATGTCCGAACACAGACAGTGCCTCCCACTTAGACAGAATTTGAATAAATACTTGTTGTAAATCGTTTTCACTAAAACAGTTGTATATTCTCAATTTCTTATACCTACAAACTTTAGATCCAGGACGCTAGCCCCCAATCTTTTGTCACGTGCGAAATCAGCTACTGACGTATGATGATATTTTTAGTAATGTATTATTATAAATTATTTTGATTCACATCCTGGATCTCACAAGGTTGTATAAGAATTAGTATTGATGTTATTGAAGTAGATTTGATGTTTATTTGACTCGTATGATGTGAATCTTTTGTGTATGAAGTGATTTAGATAAACTGTACCTTAATATAGAGGAAATCCACAATCCTGTTTGAATGATTAAACACAATTTTGATCCAACAAGTTGAGATGATAAATATAACAGTAACACAGAATACATGTACCAATATTATATGATGAAACTTAATCAGTTGAGATTCTTCTATATCGTACTAAGCCGTAATCCTATCTTTAAGAAAGTGGTCAAAAACAGTCCTCACACATTAGCGCCCAAGCTAGAACTAAACTAACGATCTTCAACCCTCGTGCATATGACGTATTTTAATGCTATGACGTAGTGTCTAGACATATACATGTTTTATTCCTAACACGGAAACATTTCGGGTTTAAGATTATTTCTTTTTAACTTTAGTTAATAATAATAGAACCAATATAATTATGGAAATAAAACTACTTTTGTAACAATATACTATTATATACTATTGTTATATATAGAGATATCATATACTATTATATACTATTGTTATATATAGAGATATCATATACTATTATAAAAGCACAAAAGAAGTTCGAGCTTTTTCACTTGTCTGACTTTAGACAGAAGTGGTTGTTTGTGTGTGGGGGGGGGGGGGCAGGCACCCCTATCTGCTGTGCATTAGAAGGCCTAGAGTAGTGTGTCTGCCTGATTGCATAATACTTTAAAGCAGGGATGTGCAATGTGCAACCCACAGTACGAGTGCCAGACTCGGCAAGCAGAGCGATTTGCAAGGTCGATTCAACTCTCTTCTAAAAGAAACTGAGTGCTAGAGCAGGGTGACTTTTAAAATGTTGGCACGCTGAACGAATTGGAAATCCTACTTTGGCAAAATTATCATTGAAAGGTTGCTGATCACTGCTTTAGAGCTAATGAAACATACAAACGTTATTTTCACGTTTTTTTCACGTTATTTTCACGTTATTTTCACGTTATTTTTTGTCTTTCACGTACTAGATGAATATGTTTAACGGCGAATCGCAGGAAACGACGAGGCCCTCAGTGCTATCCCCGTTCAGTGCCGGGTGTCAGTGTGAGCAGGGACCCATGGGGCCCCCTGGCCCAAAAGGCCCAGAAGGGAAGATGGGGCCACCAGGACAAAGCATGTAAGTAACCTTAATTTTTTTTTTTTAAGTAATGACAATTTGATTTTTTTAAATTTGAGTTTTTTTAACACCAGCATTTTTTTTTACAAAGTTCTTAAATCGCATATAATGTAGACCCAAAGTATTCCTATTTATAAATTGTGTTGTTCTCAGTGGCCATTTATTTGAGCCATCATCACATCAAACCCTTGACCGTTGTGGTCGTTGGAGGGAGCCAATGGACACCTCAGCAGACATCTTTATCCATTTTTTGGCCTATCTTGAGCGGGCTGTCAATAGTTCGGCGTTCGCAGCTTTGTTCAATCGTTTATATTGTCGAACCAGCATTGCCGCTGACGGTTTCTCAGACGACTACCTTCTACAGTGACTTAGAGGATGTTTTTTCGGCAGGTTATTATGCCGCAATACGTGGCCGAACCATGTCAGCTTGCGCGGCTAAACTTCTAATTCGGCGATGTTAAACTTCTCATTCGGCGATGCTAAACATATCATTCGGGATGCTAAACTTCTCATTCGGCGATGCTAAACTTATCATTCGGCAAAGTAGAAGGAGGGGTGCAAATAGTAAAAAATGCAATTTCGATGGAAACAACGGACATAACTCATTTAATAACTTTCTATTTTATCTCATGCATAACAATTTCAACACATCTTTTCCTTTTAAAAATATTTTCGGTGTTAACTCTTTTCAGACAAGGCCCGCCGGGACCACCTGGCCCGCCTGGGCCACCAGGTCTACCTGGCAAGATGGGTCTCCAAGGAATGCCAGGGCTGCCCGGAATTCTTGAGTCCAAAAAGCCCGCGAACAACAAGCCAGACAGAAGTAGGCCTAAAGAGACGTTACCCTCCAAGGGAAGTTGGAAGATGGCGAAAACGATGAAGGAAAGTCAGGAAAGAGGTTTGTTTCAAATATTTCTCTCAGCCTCCTAGTCTACTCCGATTGCATTTCGCTGTTTCTTGCAAGTTGCCTTCCAGATGATCATTTCGCGTCATATCTTATATTATCTTATCTATTACAGACGCTTTTATTACAAAGAAGATTATCGCGTCCTACGTTCATCCTTGGCCCAAGTCTAGTCTTGCATCTTTATTAATGTTTTAAATGATGTTAAGTTACTGGTTTTTCTGGTTTGTTCAGGTAACCCATTCCATTCCCGAATGCCACTCGTGCGTCAAATCATTAGTTTTGCGTATTAAAGGAACGGATAATCTCATTAAGCCTACATTTAAATATATTATAGTCTAGTCGGGTCATGATTTGCCTGGCCTTATTTTATTTGTTTTTTAAATTTCAGAATTCAACAAAAAACTTGCGTTGGTTGAAAATCTGGTCACAAACTTGGAGAAAAATGTGAACGAATCAAAACATTTTAGTCAGCAGATAGTACTCTTCCTAGCCAATCAAATTGAAGAGCTGACGAACAGGATTAATGTTCTGGAACTTACTGTTTCTGCTGCAGGTAAAGTTTTCAGTTTTATTTCTAGACCTGTTTATATTATTAGTAATATTTTAGTTAAACTTTTTTTCAAATCTTAATTTATTGGGTGGCAGTGGTGTAGCCAGAATTGCAATGTTTGAAGGAGTGCTAAGTGGAGAGAGGGTTATAACAAATAGTGCAAAGAAGGGGTGGCAAAAAGAGCGAATCGTCGTAGGGGAGAATGGGGATGCAAGGCAGTGGGCGAAAAGTGCAAACTACAGTGCACCCTCGCTACTTCGCGGTTCGACATTCGCGGATGTTTTTCATTATATTATATGAGAAAATATATTGCGGATTTTCCGGAAATACAATTGTACAGTACCGTAACAATCTTTCATATGTGTTTTTTTTAATGTACGCCTACTGTTTTAGTGAAAAATATGTGTGTCTGTGTACTGTATGTACATATTGTAGGTATCTGCATATTAATGTAAAGGGTGGTTTGTTAACAGTATGTAATTGAAGGGTTTTAAAATTCCGAATAGAGCGTTTGCAATAAGCGTCATTTGTAAATAGAAGCCACTTGAGGAACAAATATGGTGAAGTTGTTCTTTATCATGCCAAATTCACACATGAATATTGGCTATCCTACTAAAAAATAAGAAGGTAACTAGTAGTAGTATATTCTTTGGGAAAGCCAAATTGTACATTTATCGCAATAATTTTAAGACACTCTATCAGAGACCCCACAAATGAATATTATTATTATAATTACTACCCGGGTGCGTGGAAAATGTTATAGAAGATTAAAAATAGGGCTTTAAATATTAGGGATAGGCCTATATATAACAATGTAAATGCTAACTCAGTTAACCCTTACAGTCCCAGGCGCGTATATAGCGGGACTGAAGGTATGCATGGAAAAGTAGGTCGGTACGGGAAGGGTTATGAAATATGGTAACTCTGGACAGTGGGCATATATATCTTATAAGTTTACAGACTTCCCTTCTAGATAGAAGAATTATTACGTCCACTAAGCCCAAAACTTCTGCAGGACGGCAGGGATCGGTTTATGGCAGGGATAGAACCCGCGACGTGTTGGCTGACAGTCCGGTGAACTAACCGCAGGACCAGCCGGCATCACTAGATCTGTATAACTTCTCCAAATGTTAATGATTAACTTCTCCGAAAAGTAGTTTTAAAAGTAGCCACTCTTGGGTGATCCGTATTAGCCTTATGTTTGTGAATAATGAATGAAGTTAAATTAGCCTTTTGTTTGTGAATAATGAATGAAGTTAAATTTTGTTTCCTTATCTACTTTGTAATTTTGTAAGCTAAGGTATTTTTTTAAATGACTCATTTAAAAAGAACAACTATATTTTTAAACCAACTGTTGGAATGATTTGATACAAGCTGTTAGTGTCAATGAAACTGATTCAATTTCTTCATGCTTCTGACACCAGGTCTTAGGCCACCGGAGCTGGTGGTCAACCTAACCGTTTCCAATAAATCTGAAGTTCATACAGACTCCATTACCACAGATACCCCCCAATCTCTGTCCACCGGTGAAGGTTTCGGAAATTTTTCGTCGCAAACAGGTGTTGCCGTGGCAGAAAATGCCAGCGCCGTCTTGGGAAACATGGACGACTCTGTGTCCAGAGAAGAAGACGACGGAAACAATTCTTGGGTAATAATAGACGTCAAGGAAGAAGGAGAATTGCCGAAGGAAGTGACGACAGAAATCACGAACGTGATCAAAATTGAACCGACCAATGACACCATGATGGCTTACGTGGATTACATGCCGATTCTCAGCGCTTCTTTCGCCACTAAAGTTGTAGACGAGGTGGCCATCCCATACAGGCCAACTGCGATCAAGCCTAACCTTGCTGATGTTGCAAACAAGCTAGACAGTGGGAATTTAGGTAAGCTTAATTTAATGAGACACTGTGGTCGAACGGTGGCGCATTCGACTGGCGTACCGAAGGTCCTGGGTTCGAATCCTGGTGAAGGCTAGGATTTTTTTCCCTGGTCTCCGGGGTGTCCCTGAATCTGCCCAGCTCTGATGTGTACCTGACATTAGTTGGGGTAAAGTAAAGGCGGCTGGGCATTGTGCTGTCCATGCAATCGCCTATTATGTCGTGGCCACAGAAACTGGTGAAAGCAGCTTCACCGGCCCTATGATCTATTTGGTCCTAATGGTACTTTACTTAATTAACTTAATCTTGTTTAACAAAGATTTTAAACAAATTAAGAAGCATACAGCGAGCAAATACGATCTTATTATTTTTGAAATGCTTAATCCACCATTATAAAATGGATAAGAAAAGCTTTTAAATTCAATTAAATTATATACTTATACTAATCACACTGACATACATAATCATAAAGATCTTTAGGCTAAATGGCATTTGTGAGCGCCTGAAACCTGCCAAATTATTATTAAGCTTTTATGGCATTTTTTTTCGGGCCCGAGTATTACCCGAGTTACATACTTAATTAAAATAATGAATAAGTATATATAATAGGCCTAGGCCTACAATACTGAGATAATATTTATTTTATTATATTACTCAACGCATTCAATCGAAAATGATAATAAGCCATATTTGCATGTCCGCGTTTCCGCATATAGGGGAAGGAGGGGCTTGTTGTCACAAATTTCATGATTATTGGTTTTTCCAACACTAAATATTCGCCAAAGAAGCCGAAAATTGGTGTTTAAAAACATCCATATATCTTTTATAAATTATAACCAATTTAATGTTTCTGCGTTGAAAACTGTAATGGTAATTAGGTAAAGTTTTCACCAAAGTCAAAGTGTGACAACCTGCCCCATAGCGGGGTAAGTTGTCACGAGGGTTGGGGCATGTTGTCACACATTACCACTAATAACAACAACAACATAAAAAACGACACACACAACGTTAGATAACACAAGTAAAGCTAAATAAATAAATATGAACGCATTGTTAAGGGTACAACAAAAGGAATGACTGGCATTGAGCCATAGCCACTCAGTTTATTTTTAAAACATCATTAAAAAGATCCTCTTTAAAAAAAAAATCTATCTTTTGTTCTGAGGGTTGTGCCCTTTAAAATTCTGGTCAGCTTTGTCTTGATCTGAGAAATGGGCACGCTGGCTAACTCCAGCACGTTTGGTTTAATAAAGTTCTTTGCCTTGGACGATTTTCTCAGAAAGTCAACCTCAACCTCATTGTCATCATCAGGTGCTGCGTTTACTTGACCAACATAATGAACATCCGATTTCTTTGTTTTGTATTCCACAAGAACAAAATCACCAACTTTTAAACTTTCACTTTCTACACCATTCAACTCAAAATTTAGCTTTTCCTCTCCTTCTGTGCAACTTGCTTAACTGGCTTCTGGACTGAGGTAACGCCTGTTTCGTCAATGTTCCATATTTTGTCTGGTGTAAACCCCTTTTTCATGACCTCCTCTAAGTTGTCATAAAAACAGTTCACGTTATGCTTATTAAAACTGGACATTTGTTGAAGTGATGTCGCTTCTGGTTGTCTTACTGATAGCTGTGGGTGTCTTCTCATAAACCCCTCTGCCCAGTCTGTTCCGGCTTCTTCATGTTCAATCCAGCTTTCAGGCATGTTTAAATTGTTTTTAGCGGCTAATTGATAGGCCAGCTGGCGAAGCTCTTTAAGTGTCAGTCCATGGAAAATTTTACTACCTTTTATGAGGTATCGAACAAGTTCTTCTTCAATTTCTTTTGTAAATACAATCCTTGGTTGCTTGTAACCAAGATCATCTTCAGTAAGGTCTTTGGCCCTTTTTTTTTGCTGCAACATATCTGCTAAGTGTTTTGTAGTTAACACTGTGATCTTTAGCAGCAGTCCGAAGGCTTTTGTTGTCATTTAAGACTGAATTTACAGCTTGAAGCATATCTTGTCTGCAATATGTTCCTTTGGTAGTTTTGCGCTTGTAATTTCTCATAATGGTGCTGGGTAATAAAAGAAAAAAAGTACAACGAAAGGTTAATTCATTCACAGTACAAGATGGTATAACCATAACTAGTAAGCAATAAAGGAAGACATATCTAAAGATTTAAAATGTGTCTCCACATGAAATATTCTGATCTGTTTTCGTGGTTAATACCTTCAGTTTTTACTAATCTAGAAGCTTAAAGGTGCTGTTTTATGGTTTAACACATTCTACTTTAAGTTGTAAAAGATATCAATCATTTATATTCCTACTCTCATTGTCCTAACAGGCATATATTGATTAAACGTTAGACAAAACAGTACAAGGGGCAAGTTGTCACAGCTGGAGAGTAGGTGTGATAACTAGCCCCAATCATTGTGACATCTTACCCCAAGCCTGATCGAAACACATTTGTAGTTATATCTTGCAAACTTGGACAAATATACCAAAATCAAATATTTATTCACATACATACATTATGCATTTATGATATTAATGAATAAACACTTACCTGTGGTGATAAATCTTGTATAAATAACTGGTTTTTGTAAGGACAACAAAATTTACGTTGTATGCTTTCAACACAATGCTGGCTGTGACTGAAAAAAATCTGAGAGTAGAGCCCCTTGATCATTTGCATATTAAAAGTCTTCATAAAACACACCATTCAAAAGATTTGCCTTTTTACTAAGACAATGGGAAAGCCCTTGTGACAACTTACCCCTGTGACAACAAGCCCCTCCTTCCCCTAAAGCAAAATCATATATGTAGGCCTACCTATTTATTCGTATGTATGGCAGTGTCTATAACCCAGCCCTAATTAGCCAATTTATCTTTATAGCATTTAAAGTCTGCATATTCCCGACATGTTTATGCTTTATTTTAATTAAGTGATTGAGCACTCCATGGACATATATATATATATATATATATATAGGCCTATAGGGCCTATATAAGCTTATATATATATATAGGCCTAGGGCTTATATTTTAGTGATAACTAATAGGCTATAACATTTTTTTATAGTTCGACAATTTTTTGTATTATGTGTTAAGTATAGTAAATCAATAATCCAACACAGGGATAAAACTCATTTTCTTATTCCAACTGCAGTAACAAATTGTATCGTAGGCCTATATATTACAGACGCTCCTTCTATAAAGAAGGTTATTGTGTCCTACGCTCATCCGTGGTCCGAGTCTAGTCTCCCATCTTTATTAATGTTTTAAATCATGGGCCGGCAACCTTTAGCTAACAGTGTGCCAAACTAGGATTTCTAAATCATTCAGCATGTCGACAGCCTAAAAGTCAACTGCTCTATTATAAGCTTACTTAAAAGAAAAATAAATTATAGGACAATTAATTTAACTCCGTTGCAAAACCAAGGCCAAAAGCAAATGAGATTATTTATAGAGAAAAGCGTTTTATATTAGATACAATGTAAGTCTTTAAATTTGTTTTTCTTGCTTATGTTACCGTTATTACCGTTTAGCGGAAAAGATACGTAGTAATCATACAAACTAAGTAGTTAATGTAATGTTTGAAAATATACATATAAATTCTTTAGTCATATAATATCTATATAACTTTCAACAGTTTTATAAGTTTGATCATTTCAAAGTTTTAAATTGTGAGCTATTTATTCTTGTATAAATGAAAAAAAATGAAACATATTAGAAATATTAGCGCAAATAAAACGAGTTAATTATCTCCCTTCAATTAAAAAATTTCCACATTTAATAATAATAATAGTACTTGTATAGCGCATATCCCGTTGGGAACAATTCTATGCGCTGTGAACAGTCACAGACAGAGTACAGACAACGAATAAAAGACGAAAATGTATACATGAAAAATAATAAGTTGCTACTTGAATAGGTGCGTCTTCAGCCCATTCCTGAAGGTGGCGAAGCTAGGGCTCTGGCAAAGCTGTAGTGGGAGGGCATTCCAGGCGGACGGGCCCACGTATGAGAATGCTCGTTGGCCAGCGGACACTAGCTTAACACGAGGGATCTTATCTTATACATTACAGACGCTCCTTCTATAAAGAAGATTATTGCGTCCTACGCTCATCCGTGGTCCGAGTGTAGTCTTGCATCTTTATTAATGTTTTAAATGATGCTAAGTTACTGGTTTTCCTGGTTTGTTCAGGCAACCCATTCCATGCCCGAATGCGACTCGAGAAGAAAGAGTTCTCGCATAAGGGATAAGGAAAGTATTTTTGTCTTTATGTTTATCTGATCTTTGCAACAGGTTCTTATAGGGTTGTATTTCTAAATTAGAGTTTAATGCCTTATGTTTTATTACTACTTTACTCTTTGCCCTTCTGTCCTCTAGTGTTTCTAGGTCTAGTGATTTGACTAATGGTGATACTCTTGTTAGTGTTAGTGCATCAGAAGCCGAGCGGAGGACGGGATTGTGTGTAGAGCTCGATACAGGAGCGAAGGTAGTCCGGGGCAGAGTCATTGAGCACTTGTAACACTGTAACAGAGAGAAGCCAGCTTGTAGGAGATCCGGTGGTTAATGGGTAGCCAGTGCAGAGATCGGAGCAGAGGAGTAGTACGAGTCGACTTCATCTTATTAAGGACCAGTCGGGAAGCACAGTTCTGGGCACGGTGGAGGCCCTGGAGGGAGGAGACCGAGAGGCCAGCCAAGAGCGAATTGCAATAATCCAAGCGGGAAAAGAGGCGAGAGATGACAAGCTTAACACAAGCTTCCTTGGTAAGATAGTGACGGATTGCGGCAATACGACGCAGTGGAAGAAGCAGTTTTTGGTGAGGAAGGAGATGTGGGGCTGTATGGACAGCGTGGAGTCCAGATAGACGCCACGGCTCTTAACTGTCGGGGAGAAAGGTACTGTTGCGTCGGCCAGCTGAAGATCGGACGCAGTGAGGGACACGACCTTCTGTCTTGTACCGACGAGATTCACTAGTGATGCCAAACAAGTTATGTTTTGTAATATAACAAGTATTACTGACTAATTATTTCTTTATAGGGCCTATAAATCCAACATTATGGTATTCATACGAGATGTAGGCTAAGTATTAGAATATTTAAAATAATTTACGTTAAACAGTTGTAAATAAACATTTTCTGCATTTTTGTTCATTGAAGGAGTTTATATTTTAAACATTAATACCGGTAATTACAGAAATATAGTGCTATTAATTAAGTCTTTATTATTAATTAAATTAATTATACAAATAAATGTGTTTTAGAATTACATATAATATTTATGTTTAATCAAAGAAGATGAGCATAAAAACTCTTTTACATTAGTCTGTATCAATTAAGCGTTTAACTGTAGGTGACCTCTTTATATGCTTAAAACAGCTTTCATGTGCTATAAAATCTGTTCACAAGTGTAAGTTGAACCAAAAGCTGAAAGTAAAAGAGCGTATGCCTAGCAGTCAAGAATAGCAAATGTCTTTCCTAAGCAGCTTCCTTCCAGATTTTTTTTGTGTTTTTGTCGTTATGTTTATCCGAGCATTGCAATAGGCTGTTAATACTGTTATTGGGTTGTATTTCTAAATTAGAGTTTAATGCTTATGTATTATTACTACTTGTATAGGGCAAACTTATACGACATACCAGTTTTCTTTCTTTATGAGCAGCATTCCGGGCATGGAATGGGTTGCCTGAACAATACATGACAACCAAGAATTTAACAACCTTTAAAAACGCTAATCAAAATGCAAGACTAGACTCAAATCAGAGATAAGCGAAGAAGTAGGATGCAATAATCTTCTATAGAGAATGAGCGTCTGAAACAGATACATTATGTATCCTCAAATTACACATACCGGGTGGTTTTAAAAAGTATTCAATTGATGCAACTTTTAAATTTACATGAAAACTTATTTTTCTTCTAGCTAACAACATATCAGCTGAGGTGCCCGCTCCATCCCAAGGCCAGATTACTCCTGCTTACAAGGACTATGAAGTCGACGTGGAGTTTTCCAAGCTAATGGAGGGTATGAGCGAGACGGACGGTCTGCAGGCGGATGACCCACGAGCTGGCCTGCATGACGTGGACAACCTCCACCCGGAACTCTCTGAAAAGCCTAGCAGCTTGAGGAAGCCGTTCCTTCACCAGACGTCACCAGGAGCAGAACGCCTGACAAGCCACAACAGCTGCGTTCGCCTGAACAATAACTTCATCGCAACCTGTGTTCTTGTCTTCATCTACTTTCTTCATAATGTTATGCATTAATGAACAAAAACCAACTACACTTTAATTTACTTTTCTGTTACATTTTTACAACTAGGATGTTCTGTTACATGTTTACAACTAGGATGTTCTGTTACATGTTTACAACTAGGATGTTCTGTTACATGTTTACAACTAGGATGTTCTGTTACATGTTTACAACTAGGATGTTCTGTTACATGTTTACAACTAGGATGTTCTGTTACATGTTTACAACTAGGATGTTCTGTTACATGTTTACAACTAGGATGTTGTTACATGTTTACAACTAGGATGTTCTGTTACATGTTTACAACTAGGATGTTCTGTTACATGTTTACAACTAGGATGTTCTGTTACATGTTTACAACTAGGATGTTCTGTTACATGTTTACAACTAGGATGTTCTGTTACATGTTTTTAGAAATCCGATGGTTGGTTTTTTTACTTTTACAATCGATTATCTTATATCTTATAAGTTTACAGACGTTTCTTCTAGATAGAAGACTATTACGTCCACTAGGCCCAAAACTCCTGCAAGGCGACAGGGATCCGTCGGTGTCAGGGATAGAACCCGCGACCTGTTCATTGACATTTTTTTTTTATATATTTGCTCTTCGCAAAATTTCTGCTCGATGGAGAATGGAGATGACTTCCTGTGATGTCACATCAGGGAAAGCGCAAATGGCGTCTAAAACGAAAACAAGTTTTTTCTTTAAAAAGAAATATTGAATGTTTGCAAGACGTTTAATGACTTGATTTGTGCACATCCAAGTTGATTATTTACAACCTATAAAATGGTGGGCTCTTTGAGGTAAATGCTGATTAAAATATCTTCCCAAAAAAACTCTTTTTCTCTCTTTGAAAGCGGTTATTGAATTCAAAAATGATAATCATTGTTAATCAAATGTTTAATTACCGTTATACTTTTACATCCCCATTTAAAATATTCCATTATACTTATACTCATACTTTTTAACAATTGATTCATCTATTGTTAAGTTCATATTAAATGTATTTTTATCAATGCACACATCATATGACTGTAATTTGATTGTAACACTGATCTATGAAAATAATGAATTTGGCCATGAAACTATATTCTTAAAAAGCCAAAATTAAATAGGCTTTCACTTTATAAAATTAGATTTCCTTAACACTGACCTGTAAATACATTTCAAGTGACTTAAAATTCCTTTCTGTCTAGAGATTTCTTATAATTAAAGATGGTTTATTTCTATAACTCACTGATATGGATAAGTGAATCATGTAATGAATTCTGGCTTAAATTGGAACATACAAATTTATTATGGAGGTGCTATCCATTCTTTTTATAGATCAGTGATCTGTATGCATTGTCTTGTTTATAAAACTATTTCAAAGTTAAAAGGACTACACAACCATTTTCATTTTTTTTTTTGTCAAATTCTTTTAATAATGATTTGTTTTGTAATAAAAAAAACAGTTCTGTTTTTGTGTGTAACAAAGAGATGATCAAAGAAATAAAAACAAAAAACAAAAACAACTAAGCAAAACATTTTGCAACATAATATTTGTAAAAACCACAACGGAAAACAATTCAGGGGTCACGACCACCAATCCACACATACGAAATGTACACTCTACAGCCATGGAGTTGTACACTCTGAGTTGTACACGCTGAGTTGTACACGCTGAGTTGTACACGCTGAGTTGTACACGCTGAGTTGTACACGCTGAGTTGTACACGCTGAGTTGTACACGCTGAGTTGTACACGCTGAGCTGTACACACACTGATTTACAAAACAAAAACTTCACATTGTGAATGAGCAACGACCTGATTACTGTACTGATAACATCTGAAACATTGACCACATTCTTCAAGCCGGAGATCTACTGAATGCTAGCGCTACAACACGTAACTACACTTGCACTCACTGCCTACAAATGTCCAATTTGTACTAGCCCGTAGAAAACATCAAACCACAACAACAACAAAATCCAACAAAGCTCTAGAAACCGAATTCAATCTCCCACTGGGTCACAGTGAGCATAGAACTGAAAAACAACAAACAACAACCTAAAAGCAATATGAATACTGATTTGAAAAAAACAACAAAAGAAACAACAAAGCGTTTTGTTCTGGATGACAAATGACATTGAAGAAACATAGTTTTAAAATGCCACTTTTCTATTAAAATAAATTATGAACCTATAAAAGAACAAAAACAAGCATATGATATATGATAAGCCCTAAGCATAAATGATCGCCTGTTAAAATTTCACCAGCATGTATACAATTGTTAGTGACTATGAGACCTAGGGTGTATAACACAGCCAATGTTATAGTTAGTCAGTTATAAGACAGATCTATAGACTGGATAAAAGGTCAGAGGTCAATGAGCGGACCTTTCATTCATTTTCCTTCCATTGCCAAAGAGAATAGAAATATTATTTTCTTTTTCTTCTGGTCTCGGAGAGAGAAAAAAAACTGTATAGCAGGAGTTCAGTTGCCATTTTTTGTCTACTTAGAGCTGGCTGTCAAACTCAATAGAACAGAGGGCCAAACACTTGAGAGCATATATTGATCACTGTAGAATTTATACATTTTACAGCCTGGATATAACTGGGCGCTGGGCCAGATGTTCCCCACCGGCCTTGATTTTGACACCTATGACATAAGAGAGTCTACGTGATTATTGACAATTCACTTATCCTGATTTCACTTAACCCTTTAACTACCCCATGTTTTTAATATAAATATTTGCTGACCTTGCATATTTTCACCATTTCTTTATTTATTTACGACGTCGATGTGGCGTCCTCGGTATTTAAGGGGTTAAAGGATGGCTTATACTTTTTATTTCTCTCCTGAGTACACCATATCAACTGTCACTCATTATCATGAGTAAAGGAATGATGAGAAACAAAACTCTGTTATCCGTCTATGAATGAAACTTGAAAAAACAAAAACAAAAATGTACAAATTGACCCCAAACTTGTAGCTTGAAACAAACAAATAACAGACACACAGAACCTCTGATCACATATAAATATATATATGTAAGGCAAATTGAGGAGTCACCTGCAGCAGGAAAACTTCTTCTCTTTCTCTTCAGATAAACAGATGAAAAAATAATGAGTCATAGGGATAAATACATCAACAAGAATATGTGGGGCAGAATGGGTGTTTCCTGGGGGGGCGAAATAGAATAAACTAAAATACATCTTTGTTAATTGAGGTGGTGCGGAGATCAAAATATACACACATGTCAATTGTCACCAGCGTTCAATAGAAGACTGGCAATAGGAATGGGAAGTTTATATTGAGGGGAGGGGGGGGAAGGGGAAATAAACACTGGGAACAAGTTCACAGTCCAATACACCACATGTCCGATACACCACACGCCCGACACACATGTCCTACACACCACATGTCGGACAAACCATATGTCAGATACACCACATGTTTTGTTCATTCAATAAGTTCTCTAGGATATGCACAGAGAAAACAACACAATAATTTATCCACACTACAAAGTGTTATAATATCTTGAAAATAAAAGTACGACAACCCTGATTTCTTTGTTTTTAAAGTAAACCCCCTTCTTCCCATGTTGGGCTGGGGCTTGCGCGTTCACCAGTCTCCATGGTCTAAAACACATGTGATTGTATTTTACAGGGTCAGCCTCCAAGTGCACCAAAAATCTGGCATTTATATCAGTGTTTGAACACAACCTCATCAAATGTAGTCTTCCCAGTTAAGACACTACATAAAGTTTACATATTCCAATAGTTACAATATATTTATATCTATACATATATATATTATATATATATAGTCTCAGATATTGAAGCATAATTGACAAGCTCGGATACAACCTGCATAGTTCTACACATTCAAACATAGAGCTTAAAAAAAATCATAACTTGCAACGGAGAAAGTTGTGTGATAATCTCCATCAGATAATACCATGGTAGGGGGAGGGGCGGTGGCTTTCATTAACTCTCTTTGACTTCAAATTCTCCATTCAGTACCTAAAGGGTGTTTGTTCTTCATCAGCTGCGCTACACTGTGAGAATGCTGCTCTGAATTTATACTGATACAGCGTTGATATGCACGGCATCAAAACAAAAAACACAATACAATAAAAAGTATCACACACAAGGAGGCTGACCACTAACTACAATATTCAATGCAGGTACACAAAGACATTGTACACTGTACATAAAACAAAAAAAACAATGACTAAAAGTCCACTTCAAGCTTATGCCCAGTCCTTGCTATTCACAGCTCGCACGTGCAGACAGCACAACTTCATTCGAACCGTTGTAAGTCTTCGGCGTAAATTTGAACGCCCTTACCCCTCAATGGACCTTTTTTTTTTAAAGACATGTTTGAAAATATGTCAGCCCATAACTACTTCAGTGACAGTGGCAGAAAAAAATAATGTGCCAATGACACGGCATCAGTTTCACATGTACAGGTGACCTACAATTCCACATTTTCAATCAGCACACCCGTCAAGGTGACATACAGTAAAAAAAAATCTTTTAATTTCAATTAGAATATAATAAAAAAACTTCCATATTTATCCAACAAAATATACATATGAATCCCAACATCCAATTGTCTAAAGCATCAATGCATCGAGAGATCATGAGCAATTCTACAACATCATCGGACAATGTACACCAATATACATCAGTAAAACAACCAAGCCTAATCAAAACAAAAGACCCAAAATGCCCAGTGACTGCCGCTTCCCTACACTCCTGGCTTACAAAACTTTCTCTTGCGCCAACACATAATAACATTTTGGCTTTTGTGGGGCATCTCCAAGACAATCACAGGAACTGGTGTTAAAAGAGCAACGAGAAGAATAGCTTTGTAACATCTATCTAGAACAGAGGTCGGCAAACTTTTGTTAATAGTGTGCCAAAGTAGGATTTTTAATTCATTCAACGTGCCAGCAGCCTAAAGCCATAATGCTCTGGCATTCAATTTCATGTAGAAAAGACGAATTGGCTTTTTTGGGGTGCTCTTCCGCTTTTCCATTGAAAATTGCTCTGGGTGCCAAGTTTGGCACACATGCCAGGTCTAAAACATTCCCTAAACATGTTTTGCTTGATAACAGGGAAAGCTTCATCAACAGCCTCTAGGCCTCCTTCCACCCTCCCCCACACTTACAGTATCACATTCCGTTAAGCCTAAATGGTTATTTTATTGTGTAAAAGTTATCTATGTCAGCGACACTGATCCCAACACGGGTGCAAATGAAACTATATTTCTTACAGACTCAAACTGGCCTAACTCAAAAACTAACAATCACATGAATTGAGATGAGGACAGTCAGATGTTTCTTGTTTTTAAAAAAAAACTGCAAGGGAATGTAACATTAACTTTCTCTCTCTCTTTCACGCTACATATCACTCTAGCACACAATCAGTGCTGCCCTGGTGTAGTTTGAGAGTTGCACAAAAGCATTCAAACCTATCACAATGTCTTATTGTTCACTTCACAGTACACATACACAAAAAAATACACTCATCTGATAAACATTCTCTTAGGAAATAATCTCATCGCTTATAAAAAAAAACATTTGTCTACTGACAATTGACCATTTGTCTACTGACAGTTGACCATTTGTCTACTGACAATTGACCATTTGTCTACTGACAATTGACCATTTGTCTACTGACAGTTGACCATTTGTCTACTGACAATTGACCATTTGTCTACTGACAATTGACCATTTGTCTACTGACAATTGACCATTTGTCTACTGACAATTGACCATTTGTCTACTGACAGCTGACCATTTGTCTACTGACAGTTGACCATTTGTCTACTGACAATTGACCATTTGTCTACTGACAATTGACCATTTGTCTACTGACAATTGACCATTTGTCTACTGATAGTTGACCATTTGTCTACTGACAATTGACCATTTGTCTACTGACAATTGACCATTTGTCTACTGACAATTGACCATTTGTCTACTGACAATTGACCATTTGTCTACTGACAGCTGACCATTTGTCTACTGACAGCTGACCATTTGTCTACTGACAGTTGACCATTTGTCTACTGACAATTGACCATTTGTCTACTGACAATTGACCATTTGTCTACTGACAGTTGACCATTTGTCTACTGACAGTTGACCATTTGTTCTAGAAACTCTTTAAAAAAAAACAAAAAAAATACAAAACAGAAAAACACAGTCATCAGTTAAAAATTGAGAAATATTTTATAGTATCTCATTTCATAGTTTTATCGGGTATTAAAGCAGTGTTTAAGTTTACATGGCCACAACAAATGGGGTGTATGTCAAGGGATAATGCCAAGACTCCGTAACATTCACAACTAGCGTCAAGTAATCATCAGCGCTAGGTAACAGCCCAGGGAAACCCTCCAGACCTGGTGAAAAAAATAATCTTGTCTCTGTTATCCGGGTCCAAACCCAGGAGCCTGGAATGACAAGGCAATGTTGCAAGACCACTGAGTACCATTCTAAGAAATTTTATTATTTTCAAAAGGGGAAACAGTTCTAGAGTCTATTCCCAAATCTTTTATTTCATTTGTTTATTGTGAATGAAAACTTCAACTCTTGCCTGTTGCTTCAGGTAAATGCACTCAACTGATTTTTTTTTTAAAGTATTGCTTTGGATGCGAAGAAAATTTTTTTAAAAAAAAAGCTCACATCCCAACAGATAAAAAATACACACACATATTGAAACAGTCTGCCTAGGGTTAAAAGAAACTTTTCAAGAGCATCTTTACAAAATGTCATTTAAAACTCAACTTTCTGCTAACACACACAGGCTCACAAACACATATTAACAAATATAGGAAGGTTTAAAAAAAACAACAAAAAAAACTATTCATCCCATGTTGAGCCAGAATACTAACACAGGTGTGCAGTCATCACTGGACTGCCACTTTCTTGGTGGAGGCACGCTTGCTCTTGCATAGTCTCTTGTGGTAGTTCTGGGCCATGGAGTTGAAGATGGACAGGATGAAGTACAGGATCATCACCATCACCAACTTCTCAAAGCACCAGGCTAGGATGCTGCCACCCTGAGGGAGTTAGAAACAACAACAACAAAAGTTTAGTTCTGGCAGCTACAGGATGAAGTCTTGCAATTACGAAGGCATTAGAACAATTTTCATGCAAAGGTTTTTGGTATGATATCGCTCATGCTCTGGGCAAGGAAGAAGGTAACCTCATTAGACCTTAAGATCACCCTCATACTGGAATCTAGTTGGAAAAAGATGGAGTGGTCAGACTAAATCCACCTGGCAAAGAATAGTTTAATAGGAACCGAGGGCCAGTGGTCATTCCTAGACATGAGCAGCGTTTCCACATTTGACCACCAGATGTGGATAGACGGTTGCTGTCCTTTGCGTCATTGACATAACAGACAATAAGCAGATATACCAATCTAATCTTTCTCTCCTCCCATATCAGTTTATTCAACCCAGTGATTATCAATAAGAGGACACTTTTCTAGAATTTGCTTGGCAAAATATTTGTAAACTACATTTTTAAGTTATTAAATAGTCCTGTGTAGATAAATATTCCGACTCACAACAACAACAACAACAACAACAACAACAACAACAACAACAACAACAACAACAACAACAACAACAACAACAACAACACATTAACAGTGTGTCATCAGTCTTGGTTCACCATGGTATGAAAACTATTAAATAGGTCCATACTTACTATTATCCATCTTCAGATATTGTTACGAGCTTGAGTTATAAATAGAAAATAGAAACATGCAAATTTGTACCCTATAGAAATGAGTCATAACAATATAGAACATATAATACTTGATTCATGGGGCGCGTGGCCGAGTGGCAGCACGTTCGACCTGCGCACCAAAGGTCCTGAGTTCAAATCCTGGTGAAGGCTAGGATTTTTTCCCAGGACTCGAAGGTGTCCCTGAGTCTACCCAGCTCTGATGGGTACCTGACATTAGTTGGGGTACAGTAAAGGCTGCTGGGCATTAATGCTGGCCACACATCCCCTAGTATGCCGTGGCCACTGAAACTGATGAACGCTGCTTCATCGGCCCTATGAATGATTTGGTCTGACAGGTACTTTACTTTAGTACTTGATTCATAGCCGAAACTGCCAAAGACAGCAAAAAATGCAAGGATTCTGTTTCAAGTGGGGAATGTCTACACAGTTCTTGAGTCAATATAACACATCCAGCCCTCATACACACACAGACAGAAACACACAAACGATATGTTTAACTCACCCCTTCTTCCTGACCTGCACCAGGCTTGTGATGTAATTTTAATTTTTGATGCTCAAGATAGTCTTGGAACGGTTTTTGAGCAAGTGGTCCAAAGTGTGGAATATATCTGCAACACAGAGTAAAGAATTAAATTGTGAATGTTTGTTTTGTAAATTTAAATAGAACTGGTTCTTACAGTAAAGACCAAAGAATCAGTGACAGAGATAACAAATAGCCATCTATGTGTCTGTGGAGTAAGATTTGAACTTGATTACAAATCCTAAACTAAACACCTGCAGGCCCTTTTTGGTTTTCCATTGATTATATCCTTCAAGGCGTCTGCTAGTTGTTCACCCAACAAGGCAAGGCAACCATAATAGGGCAGGCTTAGATTTAAAAAAACAATAACTCTTATTGGACAGGATTTTTTTTTTACAGGTACTTTCTCCTCCCTTCAAAATAGATTTACGTTAAAGTACAGTTAAGCAATATCGTATAAGTTAAGATAAATTTACAAGTAAATAATAAAACAACTGACAAGAGTAACACCAATAGTTAAATCACTTAACCTAGAAACACTAGAGGACAGAAGGGCAAAGAGTAAAGTAATAATAATAATGCACAAGGCTTTAAATTATAATTTAGAAACTAAATTATAAAGCACAAAAACAATCTGTTACAATGCTCCGATAAACATGAGGACAAATCACTTTCCTTATCCCTTATGTGAGAACAAAAGCATTTAAGTACTCTTTCTTCCCCATATGGGCATGGAAAGGGTTGTCTGAACAAACCAGGAAACCTGTAACTTAATATCATTTAAAACATTTATAAAAATACTCACCCAATAATTCTAACTACATGATCTACATGGTGAGCGCTGAATATAAATATTACAAACAATTTCTGAAAATACAAGAAACATACAGGAACATATCAATAAGTCTATCCAAAGATAATTGCTTATCATTAAATATAAACATACAAATAAATAGAAAAATAGCTTAAATTTAATTTATTCAAGAGCGGAGCAACAATGAAATTGTGTCTAATTGTTGATGCACTTTGAAAGTGTTCTTCATAATGCACATAATAATATAAAAATTGTGTATGGCACTGACCTGTATATGCATCTTAATGATTGCTTTTCCAATCAAGGTAGCTCCAAAAAATGTCCAGAATGGAATCAGGAAATGACCGCAAGTAATACCGGCTAAATCAAACAGTGGGTTCGGTATCTGTAAATTAAAAGTCAACATGTAATACCGGCTTAATCAAACAGTGGGTTCGGTATCTGTAAATTAAAAGTCAACATGTAATACCGGCTAAATCAAACAGTGGGTTCGGTATCTGTAAACTAAAAAAAAACATGTAATACCAGCTAAATCAAACAGTGGGTTTGGTATCTGTAAATTAAAAGTCAACATGTAATACCGGCTTAATCAAACAGTGGGTTCTGTATCTGTAAATTAAAAGTCAACATGTAATACCGGCTAAATCAAACAGTGGGTTCGGTATCTGTAAATTAAAAAAAAAACATGTAATACCAGCTAAATCAAACAGTGGGTTTGGTATCTGTAAATTAAAAGTCAACATGTAATACCGGCTAAATCAAACAGTGGGTTAGGTATCTGTAAATTAAAGTCAACATGTAATACCGGCTAAATCAACAGTGGGTTATGTATCTGTAAATTAAAGTCAACATGTAATACCACCGGCACGTAACAAAACCAAAAGTTACGCTAGCACAATGTAGGGCCATAGTTGTAACATGAAAAAAAATCAAGTGCAAATATTGATGGAATAAAGCCATCAGATTCTGACATGCTACTTACAGAGGCGCAGGCCAGTATGCCAAAGAAGCCAACTTTCTGGACCAGGTTGTGGACAGACAACTTAGCTTTTTCTAAAAATCCCTGCAGATAAAAAAACAAAACAAAGGGAACGAAATTAGTTTCTCTTCACCTGACAAATTATGTCCCTTTTTGAACACGATTTACTGGTAAAGACATACTCTCTTGAAATTACTGTTGAAACAAACATCTACACAATATACAAATATTCATTCTCAATGCAACGTAATTAATTGCTTTACTTGTATAGTAAATAGAAAGGGCATCATTGTATGATAACTTTTTTTAATGCCATAAATTCAATGGAAAAATGTAATCTTGAAACCAATTACACAGCTGGCTGCTAGCCAATATTGTCAAATTTTTACAACAAATTTATCTTTAATCCAAATATTCACTCAGCTTGTTTTTTTTTATTTATAATGAAACAAATGTAAACCCTGAAAGGATATGGTAAAGAGAAAGAACTAAAATAAAACTACCACACACAATGTTTCTTTGGTTAGTGCAGCTTACATTCAACAAAAATTGTGTAATCAAAGAACACAGTGGGTTAGAGAGTCCATACAACAGAAACAGTACATCCCCAAGCTACATAATATAATCATACACAGGGTTCAGTGTTGCCAACTCTAATACGTACTTATCCAATAAAGACTTTTCATTTATATCCAATCTTGGAGTCTCACAACACTACGTGTCTCAATAATATTAATATAGTGAAAAACTTTCTCCCATTGCAAAGTGAAGCTGAACATATAAATAGTTTTTAGTAGTAGCAACTATACTAGATATGTATCTCTATCATATACATAATTACAGTTGAGTTAGTTGACATGTTTGTAAATTTATTTATTTATATGTTTGTTCGCTATAGGCTCCTAGGCCGTTTGACTGATCCACACAAAAGTTAAATGTAAAAATTGGAAACGTCCTCCAAAAGAAATTTGTATTATATACACAATATGGCTTAATTTACTAATTTTTTTTTTTTAAATTAACAGACCTATTGATAATTACTGTATGCTAAAGTTTTAAACTGAGTGCCATTTCAGAATGATCTCCCTTTGAAATGCTTTCAATAAAAAAAAAATACAAAAACTAAATACCAAAAGATAGGTTCTCACTACAGTTTTTATTGTAATAGTGTTAGTGATTTTTTTCTTTCTCTTTTAACAAAACGCATTGTAATCATTCGATTCTCCGCCAATTTAACGGGCATAACCACTAGTAGCTCAATAAAAGCCAAGGCTTATTAAATATTCCAGTTCTGATAAATGGTTAAAGGAATACTGGGTTAACTAAGGCATCACTAGTGGATTTTTCACAATTTCAAAGTTGGCAACATTGCTAGGGATTAAACAAGAAGAGAATTTACAAAAAAAACACCATCAACACCACCAGGGGAATTAAAACACAACACACCATAAAGAAAACATCCTGAACCCTTTAGATGTTTCTACAAAAATTACATTCTATTTTCTACATTACTTCAAATTCATTTTTAGATCAGCAAAGTACTGGAATGTTATTTATAATTTATACGAGGAATTTCAGGTGATCAACAATGCAGTCAAAACCCATTTATATTTTTTTTCTCTTAAAAACTAAAAAAATTAAATATTTCCATGTAATGAACATTCATAGCTCAAAATACAATATCTGGTGTTCTGTAAAATCAAATCCCCTGGTCCAAAACTCTCAACCCTAATTTTGTTGGGGGCTTTCTGTAAATATTTTTCAAAACTTAACTTGGATGCAGAGTAAAGGAAAGTATCCCGTCGGACCAAATTGATCCATGGTGAAGCAGCAGTCACAATACGAGGGGATTGTGTGGCCACCACAAGGCCATAGCCACCTTTACTTTACCCCAAAATAAAGTCAGGCACCCATCAGAGCTGGGTAGACTAAGGGACACCTTCAGACCTGGGAAAAAATCTTCGCCATGTTTTGAGCCCAGGACCTTCAGTACACTTGCCAAAAATTCTGCCGTTCTGCCACCAGAGCACACTGTTCATTCACATGCCCATAACAAAACATAAAAGGTGCACTTCATCCAGTCTATATTCTAGTTTGAATATAAAATGTCTTGCTCACTGCCCTGGTACATTAAACTTTTTTAAACAGCTAAGTTGGCTATATATAGATACAATGCTGGTGGGTTTGCTTCAGATACATTCCAGTTTGATTGTAATAAAAGTAATGGTCATGCAATGGTTGTACTTAATAACACGTGTTGCATTGCTCAAACTACTATACTATTGCACCAAAACAAAAGTAAAACAAAAGAATTCAAGCATTCAGGGGTTAACCCTTACAGTCCCTGGCGCATATATAGCGGAACTGAAGGCAGCATAGATAGAAGTAGGTCAGTACGGGAGGGGTTAATGGACTGTCAAGTTTTATTGTAGCTTAAAGAAGTACAAGTGTTACAGTATTACACATTTCAGAATACTTTTTTTTTTAAACCTCAACCAATAAAATGATCAAAAGATGAGTTTTTTTTCTATGCAGAAATGACTAAGCCATGCTATAAATGTAAGGTGTTAAAATTTAAATCAAATTATTTATCATTCATTTATCACTCTATAAAATCTGTCACTTTATCTGTTTCCTTGTATCATTCAACCAAACCATGACTTGTAATCTTTTAGTTATTTTCCCCACATTCTAAATCTCTCTCTCCACCATAAATATATCAAAACATCTTCTTGGAAACTAGCCCCCAAAAAGCGAAACTTGCAATAAAGGATTTTTTTGTTTACAAAACTTTGAGATACTAAATATTTGAATATATATGGGAGCAATAAACTAACCGCCTATACAGAAAAAGAAGAAAAAACAAAAAAGAACCACAAAGAAAAAAATTCTAATGGTAAAACTTTTGTTTACATTACTTTCCCTGAAATCTGAAACAAAATGAAAGAAAAAACAAAAGCATAAAACACTGCCATGCAACACAGAAACAACAAAAAGCCCAAAGAATACATTGATGGACTTGAAAACTGTAAATAGTTTTATAAAGTATCAACAAGAAAACCCACAATGGTGTTGGTGGTCATGTTTTCAGATAGCTTACCATATCCTCGGGGTGCCGTTTTTTCTCGTGGATCAGCTCCTCTATCTCCTCAAAGTCGTCGTCTTCCAGGTCCACCCCAGAGAGACGAGCTGCCCTGGCCATAAAGTAGGGGGGCAACTCCCCAATGGCCGTTCCTGCTCCCTGAAATAAAGATATAATCCTTCAACAACATGTTGATATTCTTTTTTTAAACAAGATCGGTTTGCAAACCATTTAAATTATGGAGTTTCTCCTTTAGTCTAATTGTCGACTTGTAAGTTTATTCATTTATTTTTTTTATTTAGGCCAAAATCATATATTAATTCTCTTTGTCGAGGCTAATTACCAAATTAGTCTCTTTTTTTAAAGGTTAGTCAGATCATGGAGATTCTCTTTTATTAAACTAAAAAAAACAACTCATAGTTATTTCTCCCTTTAAGGCAGTTATCAAAAACATTTTCTACAACTACAAAAATTAACAAGTAGATCTAGCTGTTGTTTTGTGAAAAGCATAATAAAGTAAAGTGCATTATATCAATTCTATAACCTGAAAGCCAATGTGTATTTTATTGTGTATACTGTAGTCATCTAGGAACTGCTACTCACCCACATGATGGCTTCCAGGCGAACTTTACTCATGATTCTCCAGATGGACATCTGTTGATTGTCATGCTCTTCTGGGCAAACAATCCTGACAACATTCAAAACAGTTCCACTAGTGTACTTTATACATGTAATTACAGTACATTCAATTTCTTTAAATTAGGGCCTAACCAAGCATATAATTGCCACAGAGTACCGAATCCTAGGACACACTATTTGGCTTATCCATGTAGTACAGTGTGTGAGCGGCAGCGCTTTCGAATGGCATACCGAAGGTCTTGGGTTCGAAACCTGGTGAAGGCTAGGAATTTTTCCCTAGACTCGAGGGTGTCCCCTAGTATGCCGTGGCCACACATTCCCTAGTATGCCGTGGCCACAGAAACTGGTGAACGCTGCTTCACCGGCCCTATGATCAATTTGGTCAGATGGGTACTTTACTACTAGGCTTACCCAGAAACGAATCAAGTAGTAGCGTCCACTTGGGAGTTTTGTTACATTAAAAAGCTTATTCTCTTGATAAGCCGTCTCCCCCCCCCCCATCCGCACATGTCCTGCAACAAACTTACTTACAATAATGCCAGTAGGTAGGACTTTGGCAACACTCATCAAGCATGTACTAAGTAGTATTTTTTGTTTCTTTTCTTATTAGTAGCTGTGCTGAGGCAAATACGTACAACAAAAGGGATATTTGGAGGAGGAGATTTCTGGTTAGGCCCTTCTTTAAAAGTATATAGCAGCTCTCAGCTAATGGGATTATTTATTACTCAAGTTTAACTGAAACAATAACCACATGGGAAATACAGCAGTGTCACATTTTGTCATTTTTTAAGTTATGGCCCCAATCCTATATATAATAATACATAAAACGTTATGAACTACTTTTCAAAAATGGCAAAAAAAAAACATAGGAAAATTAGAAAAGAAAAAAACCCATGTACAAAGGACAAAGAGGCCTAGTCCTTTGTTAACATTTGAATAACTCTAAACTACAAAAGTAAAAGTGTGACTGTTGTTTTTTCTTGTGTGGTATTCTAGTCTAACCAATACTACAAAAAAAATCTTCTGTATAGAAAAAAGTGTCTGCCACATATAAGATAAAATAAAATACAAACATGGAGACAACTAGCTAATAATCTTATATAATAAATTGGAGTTTTTTTCTTATTTTGAAATAACCAACTGGTTCGATTTAAGAGATTAATTCTACACAAAGGCTTAAGAAATGTACATTTAAAGGAAGGAAATTTTTTTACGAACACAGATGACATGCACATTAAAAGGAAGGGATATTTCATATGCGTACCGTAAATAGGAAAAAAACAAACATACTTAATCTTTTACATCAAACATACATTTTCTTCTTTTGAGCAACTAACATAGCAACAAACAATTGTAAGTTCCATTCACTGCAAAATACTCACTCATTGGGATACGGAGGTTCTGGGAACTTGGTAGATTTACATTCATAGGCTGCAAGAGTAACAGCTGCAATGTGTGGACCCTGGGTACAGAAGCATTATAATCAATGGTTGGAAGCATTTCCACAAACATTTTCATTAGCTTTTAAACACAAGAGTGAATACAACATTTTATCTGTACCCTTATTGTACCGACCTACTTATTTGCGATGTATACCTTCAGTCCCAGCCATTATTTTACTAATTATTCCCTCCATCCCAGCCATTATTTTACTAATTATTCCCTCCATCCCAGCCATTATTTTACTAATTATTCCCTCCATCCCAGCCATTATTTTACTAATTATTCCCTCCATCCCAGCCATTATTTTACTAATTATTCCCTCCATCCCAGCCATTATTTTACTAATTATTCCCTCCATCCCAGCCATTATTTTACTAATTATTCCCTCCATCCCAGACATTATTTTACTAATTATTCCCTCCATCCCAGACATTATTTTACTAATTATTCCCTCCATCCCAGCCATTATTTTACTAATTATTCCCTCCATCCCAGACATTATTTCAGAATGGCTGAGACATCAATAGGGTTCTGAAATTATTTTTTTACTTTTTTTGTTGGTAAAAATTGATGATAACACGAAGAGAGTAAATAGCTAGAAACACAATAATTTACCTTATTAGAATAATCTAATTCATAAAGTAATTGTATTCATTCGTAATAATAATCCATAAGAAAAAGTCACATAAACATGTACCGCCATAATAACGGAAGGTAATTCGATAGTGTCCATTAGGACCGCACTTTCATTTATAAAAAAACAACGAAATAATTGGTCAATTTTCATAATTTAAAAAGTGAAATAAAATTCAACAATTCAGCTATCGAATAAATATTCTGCCCGAGACTATGGTGAAAGGTCAAATCCTTTATTTTGTTCTTTAAATAGACACCCTTCCTTGAGGCAAATATACGCGGCCAGGTTCCAGGAGATTTCGTATTCGGAGGGAAATATAAGTGTCTGGGATTTTCGTAAAGAAATAGTTGGAGGAAATAATATGCGACCGGGACTGTAAGGGTTAAGAGAATCACTTCACTAAGCACAGTCAAAATCAGTCTCCAGACCAAGTACTCTGCAAATACTGTAAAATGTATAAAATCCAGTAGCTAGCCTAATTACTCACCAAATACAGTAAAAACGTATGAAGTCCAGTACCGAGCCCAACAGATGACAAGATGCCTAGGCCTACCCAGTAGGCACACCACAAGAACTTTTTCTCAACTGACTGCACCAACTAAACATGAAGAAAAAGATTTAAAATTACTTTTTTGTATCCCTAACAACTCTGTATCATTACACACACACAAAGAGGTAAGACAGGGAGAGATAAAACAGTAGAGTTGAACACACATATTTAGATGATGAAATGTAACATCATAAAAAAGTGCTCTTAACTTAATTACACACTGGTGAAGTGCAGAATCTTATTTACCTTTTGATGCGGTCCATCCAATTGATAGATCATATAGGCAATAAACAGGAGTATCACGGTTAGAACCACAGTTTTCTTTCTTTTGTATAACCTTGTAAGACAGAAAGCATTGAACAATTACATATGGACTAAACTATAATAGCAAAGTACAAAGTACTAATTTATATAGTGATGTTTAGGAAACAGTAAATCTTCAAATGCACTTTGCGCTAACACGATAATACTAAAAAATAAATCAAATAAGAATGTATTCAATTTTGATTTAAAACTGTCTATATTGTCCGCCTGTTTTATACTGTTTGGGTGTTCAATACACCACTGAGGTACTATAACACAGTAAGAGCGTGCTGCAAGTGTTTTTATTTTCACTGTTGGTATTTTGAGCTGTTAATATCTTGTACTTGAACGTAATCCCATTAGATCTGTTAAGTATAGATCAAACCACGGATCTAATGTACTTTGAAGATTGTCTTCGAAGACTTTTATAAAGCATGATCCAAACTTTGTTGTTGTTTTTTACACAGTGTAATTGGTAGTTAACGTAATTAGAAAGGCAAGTTATTGAATTTCCTTTATTATTTAGGATTATTTTGGCCACCATGTTTTGAATTCTTTGTAGTCTTGTCAGATCACACTACAATATATCAGCAGTTTGTGTGATCTAACTGTGAGATTATTAGCCTCTTTTGCTAAAATGTCTATTATTCTCTGTAGATTCCACTTTGCAGATTTATTTTTGATTTGATATTTATGGGTGAAATTTTGTTCTAAATATACTCCGAGATTTTTTTATGTGTTGTGTTAAATATTTTCTCATTATTTATCCATCCAGTGTTTGATTTGTCACGCACATTTCTCAAGTGTTGAAATTGCCAAATGGCTTCATTTTCAGATGGTAAAAATTGTATCTTTAATTAAGTAAAAAAATACAATAAAATACCCAATAGGACAATTATTAGGTGGCCATTGAGAAAACATGAACCGGGTAACATCATCAACAGCTCCTTGAAAACCATCTTCCCTCCAACTAACAAAAAACAAGGCCACTTAAGTGTTTCTGCATTAATTAGCCATGATAAGATAATAAGTGGTGTTCCATGGTCCAGTTTTAAATTGGATGAGCATAAACTAAGTGTTCAGATATATTTAAGTCAATAATCTGGCGCAAGAGAGATATAGTGGCTTGCATATTTTGTATTTATATTTCTTCTATTCAATCAATTATACAGAAGCAGTTAATGGAATATCCCAAAAACATATAATAGGAATTAAAAGTGTAATATTTCCCTTACTACACAAGACTACCCTGGAGAATAAAAATGTTCCATGTCTTTCAAAATACTAAGAATAAATTATTATCTAGGTAGTAAATGAAACAAAATATCCATTTCAGGCCATGTTGGCCAGGATTGTGTGGCCAGCACAGTGCCTGGCCGACTTTAGTTTTCCCCAACTGATGTCAACTACACATCTGAGCTGGTTCCCCAACTGATGTCAACTACACATCTGAGCCGGTTCCCCAACCGATGTCAACTACACATCTGAGCTGGTTCCCCAACTGTTGTCAACTACACATCTGAGCTGGTTCCCCAACCGATGTCAACTACACATCTGAGCTGGTTCCCCAACCGATGTCAACTACACATCTGAGCTGGTTACCCAACCGTTGTCAACTACACATCTGAGCTGGTTCCCCAACCGATGTCAACTACACATCTGAGCCGGGTAGACTCAAACAGCTTTGGAAAAAAACAACAACTCTGGCCTTTAGCGTGGATTCAAACCCAAGACCTCCAGAATTGCAACCTAAACCCTCTACCACCCATGGTAACTCAACAAAGAAAAAACTAGACATACTTGGTCGCAAGAGATGATGCCAGTGCAGCAGACTCAAATACAAAATACTGCAATGTCGTGAGGGGCCGTCGCCACAGGACGATACACTCCCTCTCCTTCCTCTCCGACTCCAAGGACTCTGTCATTGTGTGAAACTGGACCTCAGAAGGTGAAGTGTGAAGGCCATTCGTAGATTTCCGCAAGCGAGGGAGCGTTGTAGTTTCTGGGCCTTTTGCATTACTGCTTTTGGCCATATTCACGTTGCTGTTGGTGGGCTGGTTCTGGTGCTCTTTGATTCGGTTGATCTGTAAGGAGAAAGAGCAAGTTGATCTGTAAGGAGAAAGTGTCAGTTTATCTGTAAGGAGAATGGGAAAAATTTATCTGTAAAGAGAAAGTGACAAACTGATATGTAAGAGAAAGTGTAAGTTAATCTGTAAGGAGAAAGTGTAATTTGATATGCTTAAAGAAAGTACAGATTAATCTGTAAGGATCTAAGGCAAGAGTGTCTGTAGTTGAAAGTTGATCTGTAAGAAAGAAACTTTAAAGTTTACATTTAATTATTTGTATAAATCATTGAGGAACTTAAATAGAAACAAATGCATCATTATAAATATTGATGCAACAAATTATCATAACAAAACACAATGACGATTGTGATAAAGAAACCAAAGATATTTACATGTGCAATGGTGCAAGGAGTTTAGCTGAGACTAACCACTAAATGGGATAGAAAGTTAAAACTTCGAGTATCAGATATATACATATTTTATCATGTGTAACAAAAAGCCCCAAAGCAGAGAACTCATTGTGATACAAAGCGCAAGGTGTTTAATTTCAGATAGTAAAAACTGTCTATTGCACACCATAATGCTAAGTCAACAATCAAGTACTTTTCTATGTTCACCATACTACTGGGTAAGAATACTATTTATATTGCACTTCTTTGGCTCGCATTGGTTTAAAAATTTTACTAGGCATTTTTTTAATTTTTACAATTTATTATAGCTTTCTTTTCATTGTGGTTTATAAAATTCTTATCTGTAGCTTTAGGTCTATGTATTTTTTCTCCATGCTAAGCCAGGCAATTTGTATACTATATGGCAAGAAATGAATAAAACATGTTACCTTAACATATAAGTATATATTTACAAGTTTATAAACATATAGATACAGGCTGATGTAAAGAGACTTACATCCAACTACAATGTATGTGCATATATATATATATATATATAGACCACCTATATACAATAATAAGGCTATGTTTACATACACAGTAATGAGCCACTAAATCCAATTAGGAATGATTATATTTTGCTATCCAATTAACATCTCACTAGCAACAAACTGGTAATCCAAAAAATGTATAAAAGCTACTGTATATTAAACACTAGAGATGAACATCTACCATAACAGACCAGCTGCTCTGTTTAGTTTATCAACACCTGCTTCAAAACTTCACACCTGCTATAATTACTTCTGTCCCATATCCTCAATGTAAAAAAAAAAAAAATATGTTTTCACATTCAGTCATTGCTAATGGTTTGCAATATATTTATTTATAATATTTACAACAAGCCAAGCCAAATATTTATAGGCAAGAGGACTTTCCACTGTTGCTATAAGCCAAAGTAAGGCAATGGGGATAACACATAGGGGACATGGTCTAATTGCATGGTACAGTGTCTAATTGCATGGTACAGGGTCTAATTGCATGGTACAGTGTCTAATTGCATGGTACAGGGTCTAATTGCATGGTACAGGGTCTAATTGCATGGTACAGGGTCTAATTGCATGGTACAGGGTCTAATTGCATGGTACAGGATCTAATTGCATGGTACAGGGTCTAATTGCATGGTACAGGGTCTAATTGCATGGTACAGGGTCTAATTGCATGGTACAGGGTCTAATTGCATGGTACAGGGTCTAATTGCATGGTACAGGGTCTAATTGCATGGTACAGGGTCTAATTGCATGGTACAGGGTCTAATTGCATGGTACAGGGTCTAATTGCATGGTACAGGGTCTAATTGCATGGTACAGGGTCTAATTGCATGGTACAGGGTCTAATTGCATGGTACAGGGTCTAATTGCATGGTACAGGGTCTAATTGCATGGTACAGGGTCTAATTGCATGGTACAGTGTCTAATTGCATGGTACAGGGTCTAATTGCATGGTACAGGGTCTAATGGCATGGTACAGGGTCTAATTGCATGGTACAGGGTCTAATTGCATGGTACAGTGTCTAATTGCATGGTACAGTGTCTAATTGCATGGTACAGGGTCTAATTGCATGGTACAGGGTCTAATGGTACAGGGTCTAATTGCATGGTACAGTGTCTAATTGCATGGTACAGTGTCTAATTGCATGGTACAGGGTCTAATTGCATGGTACAGGGTCTAATTGCATGGTACAGGGTCTAATTGCATGGTACAGTGTCTAATTGCATGGTACAGGGTCTAATTGCATGGTACAGGGTCTAATTGCATGGTACATGGTCTAATTGCATGGTACAGGGTCTAATTGCATGGTACATGGTCTAATTGCATGGTACAGGGTCTAATTGCATGGTACATGGTCTAATTGCATGGTACAGGGTCTAATTGCATGGTACATGGTCTAATTGCATGGTACAGGGTCTAATTGCATGGTACAGGGTCTAATTGCATGGTACAGGGTCTAATTGCATGGTACAGGGTCTAATTGCATGGTACAGGGTCTAATTGCATGGTACAGTGTCTAATTGCATGGTACAGGGTCTAATTGCATGGTACAGGGTCTAATTGCATGGTACAGTGTCTAATTGCATGGTACAGGGTCTAATTGCATGGTACAGGGTCTAATGGCATGGTACAGGGTCTAATTGCATGGTACAGGGTCTAATTGCATGGTACAGTGTCTAATTGCATGGTACAGTGTCTAATTGCATGGTACAGGGTCTAATTGCATGGTACAGGGTCTAATGGTACAGGGTCTAATTGCATGGTACAGTGTCTAATTGCATGGTACAAGGTCTAATTGCATGGTACAGGGTCTAATTGCATGGTACAGGGTCTAATTGCATGGTACAGGGTCTAATTGCATGGTACAGGGTCTAATTGCATGGTACAGTGTCTAATTGCATGGTACAGGGTCTAATTGCATGGTACAGGGTCTAATTGCATGGTACAGGGTCTAATTGCATGGTACAGGGTCTAATTGCATGGTACATGGTCTAATTGCATGGTACATGGTCTAATTGCATGGTACATGGTCTAATTGCATGGTACAGGGTCTAATTGCATGGTACAGTGTCTAATTGCATGGTACAGGGTCTAATTGCATGGTACAGGGTCTAATGGCATGGTACAGTGTCTAATTGCATGGTACAGTGTCTAATTGCATGGTACAGGGACTAATTGCATGGTACAGGGTCTAATTGCATGGTACAGGGTCTAATTGCATGGTACATGGTCTAATTGCATGGTACAGGGTCTAATTGCATGGTACAGTGTCTAATTGCATGGTACAGGGTCTAATTGCATGGTACAGGGTCTAATGGCATGGTACAGTGTCTAATTGCATGGTACAGTGTCTAATTGCATGGTACAGGGTCTAATTGCATGGTACAGGGTCTAATTGCATGGTACAGGGTCTAATTGCATGGTACAGGGTCTAATTGCATGGTACAGGGTCTAATTGCATGGTACATGGTCTAATTGCATGGTACATGGTCTAATTGCATGGTACATGGTCTAATTGCATGGTACAGGGTCTAATTGCATGGTACAGTGTCTAATTGCATGGTACAGGGTCTAATTGCATGGTACAGGGTCTAATGGCATGGTACAGTGTCTAATTGCATGGTACAGTGTCTAATTGCATGGTACAGGGCACAGGGTCTAATTGCATGGTACAGGGTCTAATTGCATGGTACATGGTCTAATTGCATGGTACATGGTCTAATTGCATGGTACATGGTCTAATTGCATGGTACAGGGTCTAATTGCATGGTACAGTGTCTAATTGCATGGTACAGGGTCTAATTGCATGGTACAGGGTCTAATGGCATGGTACAGTGTCTAATTGCATGGTACAGTGTCTAATTGCATGGTACAGGGCACAGGGTCTAATTGCATGGTACAGGATCTAATTGCATGGTACAGGGCACAGGGTCTAATTGCATGGTACAGTGTCTAATTGCATGGTACAGGGTCTAATTGCATGGTACAGGGTCTAATTGCATGGTACAGGGTCTAATTGCATGGTACAGTGTCTAATTGCATGGTACAGGGCACAGGGTCTAATTGCATGGTACAGGATCTAATTGCATGGTACAGGGCACAGGGTCTAATTGCATGGTACAGGGTCTAATTGCATGGTACAGTGTCTAATTGCATGGTACAGGATCTAATTGCATGGTACAGGGCACAGGGTCTAATTGCATGGTACAGGGTCTAATTGCATGGTACAGTGTCTAATTGCATGGTACAGGGCACAGGGTCTAATTGCATGGTACAGTGTCTAATTGCATGGTACAGGGCACAGGGTCTAATTGCATGGTACAGGGTCTAATTGCATGGTACAGGGTCTAATTGCATGGTACAGTGTCTAATTGCATGGTACAGGGCACAGGGTCTAATTGCATGGTACAGGGTCTAATTGCATGGTACAGTGTCTAATTGCATGGTACAGGGCACAGGGTCTAATTGCATGGTACAGTGTCTAATTGCATGGTACAGGGTCTAATTGCATGGTACAGGGTCTAATTGCATGGTACAGGGTCTAATTGCATGGTACAGTGTCTAATTGCATGGTACAGGGCACAGGGTCTAATTGCATGGTACAGGGTCTAATTGCATGGTACAGGATCTAATTGCATGGTACAGGGCACAGGGTCTAATTGCATGGTACAGGATCTAATTGCATGGTACAGGGCACAGGGTCTAATTGCATGGTACAGGGTCTAATTGCATGGTACAGTGTCTAATTGCATGGTACAGTGTCTAATTGCATGGTACAGGGCACAGGGTCTAATTGCATGGTACAGGATCTAATTGCATGGTACAGGGCACAGGGTCTAATTGCATGGTACAGTGTCTAATTGCATGGTACAGGGTCTAATTGCATGGTACAGGGTCTAATTGCATGGTACAGGGTCTAATTGCATGGTACAGGGCACAGGGTCTAATTGCATGGTACAGTGTCTAATTGCATGGTACAGGGTCTAATTGCATGGTACAGGGTCTAATTGCATGGTACAGGGTCTAATTGCATGGTACAGGGTCTAATTGCATGGTACAGGGTCTAATTGCATGGTACAGGGTCTAATTGCATGGTACAGGGTCTATTTGCATGGTACAGGGTCTAATTGCATGGTACAGGGTCTAATTGCATGGTACAGGGTCTAATTGCATGGTACAGGGTCTAATTGCATGGTACAGGGTCTAATTGCATGGTACAGGGTCTAATTGCATGGTACAGGGTCTAATTGCATGGTACAGGGTCTAATTGCATGGTACAGGGTCTAATTGCATGGTACAGGGTCTAATTGCATGGTACAGGGTCTAATTGCATGGTACAGGGTCTAATTGCATGGTACAGGGTCTAATTGCATGGTACAGGGTCTAATTGCATGGTACAGGGTCTAATTGCATGGTACATGGTCTAATTGCATGGTACAGGGTCTAATTGCATGGTACAGGGTCTAATTGCATGGTACAGGCCTCTTGTAAGGAGATTTTATGTTTTACCGATCTTAAAACAAAAACATATGGGGAGACAGTCATGTTGCGACAAATATTGTACAGAAAATGATTAACTGGCAACAAGGTGACCTAGTTGAAAAGCTTGTGACAAAACCAGCCCTATAGTAATAACTGTTAATAACTAGGACAGCAAAGGTCTAAGATTTGTGAATCAAAACAAAAAAATGAAATCAGTTTAACTAATTGATAAACATTCATGCAATCCTAGTAGGCCTATATGTTTTTGTAATTAATAGTAATATGAAAAAAATAGTATTTAATATTTCACGTCACCACTAAAAATATTTAAACACAGGTTGGAATCAGGACAAGATTTTGAACTTGTATCTAATGGGTTAATTTAACTGCTTAACTAATCACTTTGTTCATTTTTTTCATCATATCATGAATAGACTTTTTTTAAGTGTTCTAAAGTCTAAAGCAACAGCTGTTTGATCTATATACAGGGTTCGTACAGAAAAATTGCCTCAAAATTCCAGGAGTTTTCCAGAAGTTTTTCAGGAGTAAATTTTTTGAAAAGCCAAGATAGCTCTTTAAAAATAAACACATCTCGCTACTCAGCTTTTTTTTTTTTGTTTCACGGCATTATGGGGACTTTTATAGCCTACATCCCAAGTTTGCATAAAAAAAACAAATAAGATCTAGTAAAAAACAAGGAGTGGTGGCATCACTGGTGCCATCAATGTTTGCGCGCGGAAATAGAAAGCTGCAAAGCGGGCTAACTCGCTTTCGGATAGGGCTTTCTGGAAAAGTGAAAGTACAATCTAAGAGCAGTGATTATGATTTTTTTATTGTTAATAATTAATCTCCCTCAAAAAATAAGGAGTTTTTGGTATTTTCCCAGGACTAAATGCAGTTTTTCCAGGAGCTTTAAGGTCCTGGAACACAACTTTTTGTTTTCCAGGAGTTTCAAGGCGTTTCCAGGAGCTGTACGAACCCTGTATATAAAATATTTTCTTTATCATTTATGCTATACAAGCACTATTATTATTATTATGCTAAATTGAAATAACAAGCTTTCTCTATGAAACAGACAAATAATAGTATCTAGATAAAAGAAAAGAAAAAATGGAGATGATGGAGATGATTAATCTAAAAGCAGATTACTTCTAGCATACCTAGTAAGTCATTGGTAAAATCTTTACTGGGAATAGATATATACTGAAGCCTATTCTGCCTCAAAATAATTTCATGCTGAGCCATTCAATAGCATATAAACAGAAAGTTTTATAATAAGCCTTTCCCATTCAGACAATATAAATAGCACCAACAATTCCATTAGATAATAAAAAAATTTATTATTATGATTTATGTTGGCATTTGAAACTTAAAGTGCAAAGTTTTAGCGAGGAGCAAACAGCATAGCAGCTTTATTATTGGAAAGGCTATTTATAAGTCTGATATTATCATAGAAAGGTAATTTTTTTTTTTCAAAGCATTAATAATAATAAAAAAAAAGAAAGGTTGATTGAAAAGGAACAAGATTATGATGCAATGAATGAAATAAATTGAAAAAATCCAATAAGCCATGCAGAATGAAGAAATGTATATGTGATCCAATAAGCCATGCAGAATGAACAAATGTATATCAAACCTGAACAAAGTTTCTCAAGGTTGTAACAAACAAATATCTAATACAGTGCAGCCAGGCTTGAACATAAAAACATTAAAATGCAGCGATGGAATCAACATGTGGCAAACTGAACAAGCTGCAAAAACAACAGATGGAACCAAAGGTAAATGAACACATAAAAAGACAACAGCAAGAAACTATAATAAAAAAAACAAAAAATATTCACAACATCAATTTTCAGAAATGGTAATACTGGTTTTAAAAAAAAAGATGTTATCACTTGCGTTGCATTAAATAAGCTTTTATGGATAATGATGTGTGATGTGAACTAAGGAGGGGTTAAAAGCATTATCTTAGCTTTTTAAAATGCAGCCTTTATTTTTAAACTGGCAAAGAACTGTGTAATCAATTAACTGCTTGTGGACCAAGAACCAAGGAGCGTACACATATATTAATCCAGCACAATGTAAGTGATAGACATATTTTTTTTACCCTGAGTTTTAACAACACTTTAAGAAAAGTAAAAATGTGTCTTGTGTCACAGTTTGTGAGTTTAGATTTTACAAAACTAAAACAAGACATTGGACACACCGAGTGTGTCAATTATTTTAAGGTGCTACAGACCAAAACGGACAATGCCGATCCATTGTAATGCTTTCTTTAATATTAATATTTTATTACTAGCCCACGGAATGTAAAACAGAATGGGCTTGTTCATTTAAAATTAATGTTTACATTATAATTACATATTCATGTCTGATTTTAAGCCCTTTATAGTTTTTTGCCCTTCATACTAAAATTGTTGACCAAACGTAATTTTTTCCCCTTCCACCGAACTTCCCCTGAAAGCCAAAAGTCATTTATAATGCATATAAAAGCAGTAGGCTAATCAGGATTTGAAAACTAAAAAAATTTAAGTTTAAGTCTAATAAGTGTTTTTCAAGCATTTATTTTTTATCTTTTAATTAAATGACTTGATTGATACAAATCCAACATGATTTTTACTAAATGTTTCCTTCAGAACCAATAAAATTGTGAGATTTTTTTAGGTTAAAGATTTTCTTAAAAACGAACATGTAATCTTTTACATAACCAGTAATCGCTTTTGAAACTGATTTTAAAAAATCAATTTTAGTTACCCTTTTTTATAAACATTGTCATTGTGAATTATGGTCTTTTTACAATTTTTTTTATATTTGTTCAGTCAGAAAAGTTTATAATATTAATTTATATACTGTATATCACAACAACAGACCTAGAGGCAATAGGGTTTATGGCAGTTTTCACAAAATGGCCACCAAATGATGGAGATTTATGTATCAGCTGCATCAGTATAGTATGATTTAATTATGTTATGTTGTTTATATGAATTTAAACACCCTTGAACGTTACATAATCGACAGACACCGTTTCCCAATTTTTTTTATACATTTGAAAATCACTTACCAGGAATAAATAAAGCCAAAAATAACAAAAAATTTTTTTAATGTTTAACATTTATAAACATGTTAATTTTCCACCATTAGAAGCACACAAAAATGTTTATCTTTTGAAAAAAAAAGTGTTTTAAAAAGCCCTAACTTTTACAGCACATCAGACATTTCTTTCCGCCACCAAGACTAAGTCTTAAAAACTAGATCTAAAATAAGATTTATCTATTTAATTTTGTAAAACTCTTTAATTTTAACAAAAATATATTTCTTTTCATAAAAACAATGTTTGTTTTAAATATTTAGCCGAATAATTTATTTTATTAGTAAATAAATAAAATCATTTATTACAAAAAAGGCTGCTGTCCGCTAAATGTAACGCGCGCTGTCAAAACAAGATTTGAGATTACGGTAAATTTAAATGCACACGTGCGAATTTTAGAATGTAAAAATGTAAATCCAATCTGATAGCTTATGAATTCCATTTAATACACTTTTTTAGTTCGTAAAAATAGGATTTTTTAAAAGATTTTTTTACTCATCTCTGTTTGTAACGTGTGCGTTTTGTAATGTACAATCGATATCATAAGTATTTTCTAAAACACTATTTACACATTTATTTTCCGATTTCTGACTGTTTATGCACTATCTACTGCAACAAAATACTATTATTTATAGTTTTAAACTAAATTTACGCAAACTATTGTGGTTTTAACGTAAAAAATCCTTTTTTTTTTGCTTTTAACACACATTCTTTGTTTACGTCCACGATAGCCGCCATTTTGACAGCATGGCAGTGACTTCGGTAGTCCTAGACTTTAAGACACCTGAGTGCGAAATCACGTTTTATTGTAAAAAAAATGGTAAATTATAAAATACAACACAAACTCTGATATTTTTACGTTTTGTGAGCTTATTTGTCATAAAAGTATCCATTTCAACAATATTGTGTGTTTTAATGCTATTTTGCTGTTGTTCAGTCAAACTAATTTTGTGGCCTCTGCAACTTCTTGACAGGGGCCAGGGGGATTTTCCTGATTTTTTTATTATTAATTATAAAATATTGGATATTGGAATATCAGCTGACTTTAAAAGTGTCATATTTGATTTGGATTTCTGGGCTTATAGCCTAACTTATAGGCTTTAAAATGATGTATAATACTATACTATAGCTTAACATTATTTTAAATAAAACAAAACATAAAAAATGGGAACTCCTGAAATCCTTATCGCGTGAAACCTGCCCTATTGCCCTATGACTATAACTATGATTACTATGAATAATAATATGATCTATGACTATGACTATGAAACTATGAGTATGAGTCCTATGACTATGACTATCATTATCAATAACTATCATACTCATACTATGACTTGCTGAATACTGAATATATAAAATAATATGAATATAATTAGGCTTATAAAGCAACGACTATTAATATTAATTCGTGTCGATACATAGAATTAGCTTGCAAACACTAAAATGAACTACGTTGACCGTGAATAAACATAATTTTCTTCGGTATCCGCTTACCAAAACCGATTTTCTGCCTTTCGTAGTTCTTCCGTTTGATCGTAAAATGTGTTTCAATTCGTTAACAGAAAGATGTTGAAGATTAACATTTTGACCTTTATCGTGTTTATCCACTGGCATTGTAAACAGTTCAAAAGAAGAATACTAACTTAGTAAGTACAGATTAGTCTAGAAAAATACATGATACGATGCTGTTGGTTGCTAAACTCTTACACTGTGTCGGCCATGAAATCCTCAGCTATCAATATCTTGTTTTCGAAATGACACGTCGAGAAAAATATAAATTCAAGTAAATTTAGTTAATTTCCTTTTAAAGTTGAAATAAACATTTAAAACTAAGTCTAATAAAGTTATTAATTTTGTTTAAAGTTATTCGGCTTTGGCGTTGTGCGAAACTATTTTATTCATAAATAGTTCAACTGACCTGTAAAAAGGCTAAAATAAGTATTTTGTTATGTAGGTAAGTGAAATCAATCATACGTTATTTTATTACATCATATATATTAGGCCTATAGTTTATAGTAGTATCACTATCACTGGACACAGAAATCAGCAGGAGAATTGGCAAGGCTTCCGCGACTTTATCCAGGCTAACGCAAAGATATGCGCTATATAAGCACCGTTATTATTATTATTATTATTAAAGAGTATGGGCCAACATGATGCTGTCTATTAATACAAAAATAGCTGTTTATCGTGCATGTGTGATCAGCACTCTCCTGTACGCCAGCGAAACTTGGACCCTGCACGCATCGCAAGAAAAGAGACACTCTTCTTTCCACATGCGCTGCCAAGCATGATCCCTCTCCTTCGCCAACGACGTCTTCGGTGGCTTGGTCATGTTTCCAGGATGGAGGATGGGCGAATCCCAAAAGACCTGCTATATGCTGAGCTCGCTGAAGGCAAGAGAGCTACTGGACGCCCCCAACTCAGGTTCAAGGACGTCTGCAAACGTGACCTAAAGGCTATAGATGTAGAGGTCGGATACTGGGAGAACCTTGCTCAGCACAGAAATAGTTGGAGAGGCACCTTATTATACACACCAGTATAAATGCGACAGAGGGCAAACTTCGCCTTATGGCGGAGGTTAAACGTGCAGCGAAGAAAAGTAGGCTGCCCCTAACAATCTCCAACGGTCCAGCTTTCAAGTGCCAGAGATGCGATAGAGCCTGTCTCTCAAGGATATGTCTCCACAGACACAGTCAATTTTGCAGGGCTGGCCAAATCACAGGAGCGCAAATCTTATCGTCTTTCGATACTATGGAGCCAATGATGATACTATCTATAAACAACAACAACAACAACAACAAAAAAATAAATAGCGGTCAACGATAATTCAATCATTTTAAGAACATTTCTCTGGCTTAAGTCACTTAAGTGTATTGAAAATCTTCCAATATCAAGAGGAGAAATTATTAATATTAATTAATACATTTGCATTCGTATTTTTTTCTTGTTATAAGCTACGTTATTCAATTGAAAGTCCAACCTTTTCTTTTACACGTTACTTTACGCTCATAATTATATGGTGAATGGTGGCACACGCAGCTGGATTTTTTTGTTCAGTTGGGGGAGGGGGGAATACATTATAAATTATAAATGATAGGCCTATTGCGTACTAGGCTAGTCTAGATTTATATGTACAGAAAGGGGACGTCCATTAATTACGTCAACAAAATAGGGGGGAGGGGGGGTCTGAAAAAGTTTGACAATTGTTGACAAGGGGGAGGGGGGGAGGTCAAGAAAAGTTGACGTCAACAATGTTACTTTTTTAAAAAAAAATAATGATACAAATTTATTACAAAATTCTAGGCTACATTTGTCATGTGCCACTTACATAGCAGACATAATTTATAAACATGGTTTTACGTTAATACTAATATATTAATTAAAATTACGGACGCTACATTTGACATGTCCTTTTTGTGTTCATCTTGTTAGTTTGTAGATCTATGTATGGGTGGAAAGTGGAAACTAATGCAATTGTTAGCACGGCAAAGTGACCGACCAATTGTAAAAAACGTCACCTTCGCTGTAGTCTAGCGAGCCATTGTGACTGGAATAATAAAAGAACATAAACACACCAACAAACATTCTGCAGAGTACGCTCAGAAACAGAAACCCAGTTTTTTGCCGCTCAGTAGGCCTACATCTAAATTAGGCGCCGTTCTGTTATTGAGTCCTGAAAGGACTATGAACACCGTCCGAGAGTCGACTGCTTTAATTCAACGCCCATGGTTGAGTCTTTTCCAAGTTCCAACCCTTGAAACCATGTTTGGATCAGCGTTAGCAGGCCATCCACTCCGACATGGAAAGATATAAGTAGGCAGGCGTTGTACTACAAGGCCGTCGCTTGTTGGGTCGGCTTGCTCTGTTCGGATTCGCCTTTTACGAACGTACATTTGCTCGAGCCATCCATGGCTTGCCTCGTATTCCTGTAATGTGGGCTGACGGTGTGTTGGCCGAGCGGATTTTGTCTGACACGGAGATGTCATCCCCTCAAGGCCACCTTTGAAAGCAGCCGTCTTTACAGGACGTTTTGTATACCTTTCCGTACGTCGCATCAGCCCCCACCCCGGAGACGCCAGAAATCGGACAGTGGGGTAGGCCTACCTCATAGGCCCCCTCTAATGGAAGAACAGAACAAGCCGATTAATCTCCAGACTTGCAGCTTGGGATACCACGCCTCTCTCCGTCACTTACAGAGATGGGAGTGGAAGTATCTCGGCAACCGCTTGTCCCATGCATTATAGCTCACTGGTCAGACTCGGGGAACCAAGTTAAAAGATCTAAAAAAATAAAATCGGACGAGCCCGTCTTGTGTCCAGGGCGTAACGTTTAGGGTTGAGCTCAGCTCTGTCCGGACCCGCTGCCTAACAGACTGGAGAGGATTGGGCCCCGCCAGGTTTACTTGCCCAAGACACACCATGAAATGACAACTATGATTAGGCTAAATATAGTAATTTTGTAGTTTTAATTTCTAATTTTGTAAAAAAAATAATTTATGAGATAAAAATGTATTAGTAGGCCTATAGTGGCGTAGCCAGATTGCAAGGTGTGGGTGGCAAATAGTGCAAGGTAGGAGCGGTAGGGGCAAGGAAGCCAACTACCGTGTGTATAATCATATAATGTGTGTGTGTGGAGAGGGGGGCAATAATGCAAGAAGGAATAGTGAGCATATGGTTAAAATAGCAGGTTAATTTACAACTGGTGCACAGATTCCCCCTAAGCTATTTAACAATTAACATTGTACTAAAACCTCATTAGTGAAACGTACAATCAGAAAGTATTCAATATTTCTATATGTAAAGAACAATAGTAAATAAAAAGGAAAGAAATATTGTTAAAATCCTCGGATTAGAAAAACAAATTGGGAGGCGCGATGGGGGATAGTAAGCATGTTACCCCCCTTCGTGGCAAACGCCTATGAGAGTTCTATCTAGTCAATCTAACATCTTTAAAACAAGTCTTAAAATGCATTACAATTAATTATAGTAAAGATCTAGACCTTTCCGTTTCAAATCTATTTTAAACATAACATAAAAGCCAGCGTTTAATTTTTTTTTCTTGTTATAGGGGGGGGGGGGGGGGGGTAACGAATTGTTGACGTAATTATATAGGGGGGGGTCCCTGAAAGTTTGACAGTTGTTGACAAGGGGGAGGGGGGGAGGTAAAAATCGCCAAAAAATTTTTGACGTAATTAATGGACGTCCCCAAACCTCTTTTTACTTTTGGTAGTAGGCTATATTAGACTTATTAGTATTAGAGTTAGAGGATAGCCGGTATTAATTAACGTTAATACCGGTAAGGATTGGGACGAGCGGACGAGTGAAAAAATTAATTAAAAATAATAATTGATGCGGCCCAGTGCAGGCGTTCATATATTAGGCCTATATGCCATGCATGAGCTAGATCTATATGATACATGCTTTTTTTCCCTCACATAACATGTGATGTTAGAAATATATTCAAAGTTCAACAATAGAAATTAAATTATTTTTTATTATTAGATATCTTCCTTTTCGTAACTTTTTACATTTTGCAGTTGGAAACAATGAGTTCAAGGGAGGCTACTCTGACGAGAAATTAACCGACAAATATTCCTGGAATTTGAGAATTAATAAAAACAAATTTATTTAATTTGTAACTAACTTTTTAATTTAAGTTATTGTTCATTTATATTTATTAGTCATGGCTTCAACAGCAAACCTTAAAGTCGGTATTTTAGTAGAGTTTAATTTTGAAGATGCTGAGGTAATCTTTTTTTTAGTAATTAAGTTGATTAAAATAGTAAATAAGATTAGATTTATTTATATAAATATTTATAATGAATAATGTTATAATGATATGATTCATTATAATTAATGACTAATGATTATATTCTAGACTCTAGATAAAAAAAGATAATAATTTAAATAATTCAAATTCTGTATGAGTACAGTATGAGTTTCAAGTTGTCAAGTTTGATTTCTGAATAGTGCTTTTAATGTTCCAACAAACATATAATATACTAAATATACTATTATTCATATACATATAGTTATAGTGATATAGGCCATAGCCATAGCGGCCATAGCCTATCCTATAGGCTAATGCCGCTAATGTCATTAGTAGTAATGATTATTACGATAATATAAAAGCTCAAAGTCAAAGCGCATTTAATAATTTACTATGATTTAACATTGAGCAAGAAACAACTATAAAGACGACTAGCCGAGCCTAATCATAAATCATACAGTACACATTCACATACTCAACATACATATTAATATTAGTAATATTAGTCTTAGACTAGTATACTAGTAGTAGTAGGGCCTATTATTAGTATTAGAAATGAGCTAAGTCTGAAAAAGTGGGGATATGTACCATGTACTTGCGTTATACTTACATAACATACCGTATGAAAAGCGCTATATTATAAATAGCCTATGTAATTTGTAGACTTTTTTAATACTGGACAGAATGACGTGAAACTTGCTAAAAATAAAACCTTTTTTGGCTATACTTTAACTTAAGTGTAATTAGTTCTATTTTCTTTTAAGTCTTTAAAGATCTTTTTATCCTGATTACGAAACCTTAATGACCGCAGTGGTCATTTCTGCCAAAAAAAAAAAACAGGAATAAAAAGACTTTTTTCATGTTGAAATACCAGCTCAACTTTTATAATGATTTGTCAATTGCGCTTAACATACCAAGAGAAAAAATGATGCGCAGAGATTATTTGAATGACGTCATCACACAGGACGGGAAAAATTTCAATTTACTTTGTAGCAAGCAATGTTTTGTCATATACGACTTGATTTAACTTTGTGGCGGGTAATGTTTCAATGTTTGCAAATGAACTTTGTGAATTTAAATTTGTGTCGTATACGTCTTATAAACTTTGTAGCGGGCAAATGTTTAAATTGCCGTATATATTAACTTTGTAGCGGGCCATCTCATTATAACTGCATGGGTGGTTACAGTGTATTTGAAAATTATTTTAGCCAATTCGTAGAACTGGGCACCAATGCTAGTAGTCATATAAAGCTAATGAATAGTTTAAACGGAATCTCTAGGCGTCTGTCTTTCATAATGACTTTATATTAAATTCCAGTAGATAATACATTTATTAATTATAAATTATAACTGCTAGATTCATCTATCTCTATTAGATGTTAACATAGTGGTATAGTAGCATATTTCTGACATTGGACATACAGTGCCTAATGCTAGTTTGACTTTGTTGATACTTGAAATAGTTTCTATTAGTTAACACTGTTACTTTCAATTGATTGTTTTTCTTGTATTATAAATTGTTTCTAGCTCATTTATCCCTACTTCCGAATGAAGGAAGCAGGATTTGAAACAGTACTCATAGGCCCTGAAGCGGGTAAACAATTTAAAGGCAAACATGGATACCCTGCCACATCCGAGGTTTCAATCGACAACGTCTCGGCCACGGTATGCCATAAATCATTCTGCCAATTAAATTTTAAAACAGCTTATTAATGCTGCATGCAACTCTGAATTCAAGTAGGCCTATCCCCCTTTTTAATACCATTTTTGGTCCATAGGATTGCTAAAGCTGATTTTACCAGTTTCTGTAGTCAATGTATTCCAGTCTGGCCAGCCCAGTGTCTAACAACCTTTACTTTCCCTTACTAATGTCAGGTGTCCATCAGAAAAAACTTGGGTACACCTTCGGAATAGCCTATCAATCCAACATTCTGCCTCTTTGGCATATATGCACCTACATACTGATTATTAGTATCCTATTAACATTTTCATAGCATTCCATATACACTGTTTATAAGTATTCTATTAACATTTGAATAGGATGTCATATGCCCATATAATATACTGTTTATAATTTATAAGTATTCTATTAACATATAATAGCAAGCCATACATGCCCATATAATATACTGTTTATAAGTATCTGATAAGTATAATTCTGGGTGTAGAGGATGTCCATGAGTCTTCCCAGCTCGGAATTCTGATGGGTACCTGACATTAGTTGGTGCAAAGTTAAGGCGGCTGTGCAATGCGCTGGCCACACATCCCCCTTGAATGCCTTGGCCACAGAAACCGGTGAATGCTGCTTCACCAGGCTCTTTTGATCAATTTGGTCAGACGTGACAACCCTTACTTTTTTTAGTACTACAATATGTTTGGCAGCATAATGAAAGCTCACAATGTTTGTACTTTGGTGCAGGACTTGTGTGCCCTGATTATACCTGGAGGCTGGGCACCAGACTACTGGCGTAGAGATAAGAGATTCTTGCAGCTTGTCAAAGACATGGATAGCCAAGGTAGTTCTTTTTTTTGAAATTCCTAGAAGGCAATCGAACACTGTTAAATATACAAATATTTTTTAAGTCTTTCATACTGCCGTGGAACCTTAAATATGGGTTTGTAACAACTAGATAGCCTCTCTTCATTTATAGTAATAAAACAAGATAACTTTTAATACTTAAGTAGATGATTGTAACAAATTAGAACATTCATCAACTCAAGTACAATAAAATAATTATTTTTGTCATAACAATAATGTAGAGATATCTTTTAATACATGGGAATTTTTTTTTGTACAATTTATAAATGAAATACAAATATATCTCTGTTTATTAATTTTTCTCTTTTTTGATTTTGGAAAGATTTTCAACTCCAGATTCCAAGAAACAAAATGAAACATAGTGCTTGATAAATAATTAACTCAATGCTTGATTTTAAACTACACTATTAAATGTGTAAGAACTAAATGACAATATTATGATGACATTGAAGATTAGTAGAGATTTGACTGTCAACACTTTTATGTCACTAGGGAAGGTACTTGCCACCATATGTCACGGGGCCTGGCTGCTTTGTTCTGCTAAAATTCTGAAAGGCAGGACACTGACTTGTTTCTGTGCCATCAAGGACGATGTGGAGAATGCAGGGTTGGTTACTTTAGTTCATTTTCTTGTATTTCCTAAGTGAGAGTACAGGATTTTTTTTTGTTTTGGCACCGCACATTTTGAAGCTCTGACTTTATTTCACTGAATTTCAGTAACTATTTTTTTCATGTTGCCTATTTCCAAGAGGCTGCCCATATAATTAGTATGCACTTGATTTAGCAGGCTTTTGTGCACATCTGCATACAGGAGGAGTCTCAACTGAACATGTAGGCCTACATATGCTAAAATTTATATAACATTAACAATAAATAAGAATGCTCAGGCAGCCAAGGTGTGCTGGTTTTATTTATTTGGATGGCATTCATTCAACTTAAATTCAAGGGAGGCCAAACTTTCGCTTGACAAACATTTACCGAATTTTTAGTAAATATAGTACATATTTAAATAAAAAACTTTTAACTGTGTTTTTAAATTTGGGGGGGGGGGGCGTTGAGCTCAACCCCCCCCCCCCCCCCCCGGCTTCGCCCATGGTTAAAATACTGTATATCTATGTTTTATTGATTTCTATATCATTTCTGGGAATTAGTATGGTATAGATTTCTTACTTTTTGCTGGTTCTATTTTATTTTATCAATTCAATTGATACAGTGCCCAAGATGATAAAATTTGATTGCTATATTGTATTTTAATTTTAACAAGTTTGTGAGCAAACACAATATCAAAGTCCGACAAACACCTTGAGAATATGTCTACTAATTTTTTTTTTTTCAAACATGGATAGTTGGGGGAAGGGGTGAGGGAGATAATGTGAACGAACACTTACCTAGGTATTTTTCTGCATTGTAGGCCTACTTCAAGTAAGTAAAGTACCCGTTGGACCAAATTAATCCATAGGGCCGGTGGAAGCAGTGTTCACCAGTTTCTGTTGCCATGGCATACTAGGTGATTGTGTGGCCAACTTTACTCCAACTATAGTCAGGTACCCATCTCAGGGACACCCTCCAGACCCAGAAATCTTAGCCTGCACCAGGATTCAAACCCAGGACCTTCAGTGCGTCAGCCAAACGCGCTGTCGCATGGCCACTCATGCCTACTTCAAGTACCTGCTACAAAATGGACATGTTGTCCTAGCTGGCATACTGAATATCTCAAGTTTGAAGGCCAGGATTTGTTCCCTGATCTTGAGTGTCCCAGAGTCTACCCAGCTCTGATGGGTTCATGACTGTAGTTGTGGGGAAATGTAAGGCAGCTGGGCATCATGCTGGCTACACATTGTATGCCGTGGTAACAGAAACTTATGAACGCTGCCTTCACTTTGCCCTATGGACAAATTGGTGGGAGAGGAATTTTGACTCACTTGCAACAAATGTCAAGACTGTCAACCAAAGTTCCTTCATTTCTTTGTGGGCAGGAGCTGAAGCCAGGATTTTTTGCTGAAGTTTTGCATGACCAACATTTACAAAATTTTCGTGTAGTTACTCCATTTGTTTTTAAAGAATGATTAAAAAAAATTTTTTCCCCCAAATTCAGCCTGCCCCAGCCCTCTTAGTGGCTTTGCACCTGTTTTTTGGACAAAACTTTTCACTGACCTTCAATTGAAAAAGAGGCCATTGTTATTTTGTTGCATTTTGAGATGTGACAATTTTCTACCAGACTTGGAATTAATTATTTTTTTAATTGTTCTATTGTCCACAGAGGAACGTTTGAAAACAGCCCTGTTGTCATAGACGGAAATCTCATTACCTCTCAAATCCCTCAAGACTTGCCAGATTTTTGCAAGGCCATTTTGTCAAAGCTTGGAGTTTAAACTTTAAAAAAAGCAATGTTTTTTTTTATGGTGATATAAATTTTACAGTTGTACATAATGTTATTTTTTCTTTTACTTATATCTACCTGACATTGGTTGTAAGTATTTGATTGAGCCTAATAAAAGTTTTTTTTTATGATTTTAAATCATGCTGTTATTTTATATATGTTTCATTTGGTTATAAATTGATATGATGTGAATGCTTAAGCTCAGTTTTGTATCTGATATTGATAATTGATGATGCTTGTTGAGGCATAAGTGTTTATTTCTGGGACAGATAGAACAAAAAAGCTTAAAAAGCCAAAAAAAATGTGTGTTATTCCCACAACTGTTATGTTGATAAAGATATTACAATTATTGTTTTCATAACAAAAATGATTAAACTTGCTTAAAATGAATTTTTTTGTCTTTTTCTTTACTTTTAAGTTCATTTCCGTGTGAGAGTACTTTTATTTAACTTACTGGTAAAAATATTTAAAAAAAAACAATGATAGTGCAATGATCAGATCTAAAACTGTATTTCTCTATTACATTTCTGACATTATTATTATTAGAATGTGAATTTTTTTTAACCATTTAATAAATGTTTTAGTCCTCTTTGGGGTTATATAATTATAATATAGCAAAAAGAATTTTACTTTTATTATATATTTTTTTTACAAAGGGAGATAATTGACAGATATAGGTCCTCACAATCATTGCATTATAAAATTTCATCTCTTTGTTGTTAGATACCAGTTTGGTAAAAAAAAAAATATTAGTTTCACAGTACTGTATGTATCAATAGAAAAAAAAACAACATATTCAGTAATTGTATATTAAAACGTGTATAAACAAAATAATTGTGCATATTTTTTCTAACGTTTATGTTCTTTGTTTCCCGTATTATTTCCCTTGTCGGGATTAGGTTTAAATATTTCATTGTTATTTCCCTTTGATCAGAAAACCGTCATCTTGGAGGTTTTGTCCACTGATTAAAAAAAAAAAGATCAGTGGATTTTACCCGATCTAAATTTTCTTTTTTTTCTATTAAAATCAAGGAGGTAGACTTATAATACAAAGGAAAAAGACTCAGCATAAAATTACATTAGTCTGTAGATAAATAAAATAATGTATTTTATTTTCGTTAAATAATAATGACACAAAATATCAACAATATTCTGTTGTAAAATGTAAGAAAGAAAAGAGAAAAAAAAAGCTTTAAAAAGAAACAAAAAATTGTATACATACATATTATGTACAGTAATATTATTATAACATATTTATATACTTAATTTGACCATCACTGATCGCAATAAATAAATCAAAGTCAGAAACGAGACTTTGATTATTAAAATAATAATAAATAAAACAACTTTTTGTTTAAAGGATAAAAATATTTACAAAGTACTTTATTTTACACATTTTCATATTAGCAAATAGTATCTCTATATAAGTGGGCTATGTTGGTCAACCTACAATATAGCGTCATAAATATATTTTTTTTCATTTAAATTGAATACATAATTATAATATTAACATACATATATATGCAGAAAAAGTATTTATAAATGAAACATTTCATTCCTCAAGTAGATTTATATAAATAGTATAAAATAGTACATCAGGAATTTAAAGGTCTAACCTTGAGAAAGTTTTCAATTGTTTAACTTCTAGTCACACCTAATCAATAATACAAAGTAGCCTAAATAAAAAAAACTACATTGACCAACAAAAAATTGCGCTTGTTTTAAAATTATATTTGTTTAAAATATATATTTGGTCTAACAAATGCCTGACATATCTGGATAAAATATAATACAGAAAACACCATTAACTCAAATCAAACCAACTAAATTTGAAAAGAAAAGTCTTCACAGAAAATTAGAACATGTGCCAGTTCAACATGATTAGGTGGCACCTACTCAGTAGCACAGAAAAAAAAAACACAGACTATATATGGCAGTTTAAATTACAGTCATAGAAAGTGTGATCTTGAAGCAAATAGTAGGCCTAAGTAAAAGCAACGTTAAAGTCTTATAGTGACATCTCGTTGACATCACCAGTGACATCATATGCACGTTTACAAATGTTATGACAAAATGCTCTCTTTAAACAAAAATATTTTATACTTATGGCAATAATTAAATCAATATTCCCAGCAAGTCGAAACAGATGGCACATTTATGCTTGGGTTCGATTTGTCATGGCATATTAGGTTTTTGGGTCTTTTTCAAGCATTTGCTTCGTCCACATGCGCACGCCGTGCCGAATAGATCTCTAACAAGTCAAAGAGCGTAAAATAAGACAGTTCACTCTTCCAAAAAAGAGGTCCATAACTGACGTCACATCGAATTTGGCCAGTTTTTAAACCCTACTTCTCACACTCACATCGTCACAAAGAGACCCCTCGCCCCCTCTTTTCCAATATGACGTCACAAAGCGCTGCAGCCCCTGCCCCCCCTTCCCCTCCAAACACTAATTATGCTCTCTCTATTATATCTTTCTGCCCCATTTTAATTTACTGGGCGTTTGGGGCAAAAGGGTATGCCTATATAATATTTGTGACGTGTGACCAGTTGAGATTGGCGCACAAGAATTTACCATCGCCAACTAAAAAACCTCCGGAGAGTTGGACCATTTGAATAAAAAGCTAGTCAAAAGAGTGTTTCCATGTTTTTTTTTCGTGGTTTCTACGGGGTTTTTTCCCCCGTCGATACGACGTGGTGTACACTCTGGGTAGTTTTAGTCCAGTGTACAGCACAGAATGGTGTACATCATTCACTGGTTGTTGGTTTGTTAAGGTTGTTGGTTTGTTAAGGTTGTTGTTTGTTTTTCGCATCCTGTCACTTGTACGGATTTCTTTTAAATATTAGCGCCAATAGCAATAGTTCAAGCTTTTTCTTACCTCGTCGTCTGCTTCTCATTGGAAGTTCATTTCATTAAAAACTCGGGGACTACGTAAACATATCGTCTGCGTTTCAGTCCTTCACAGCCGGTAATGGTAAGCCATTATATCGACATCAGCAGCAGCGGTAGAGTAATACATGGTGGCACTGTTTGTGCCGTTGCAGTCGTCATTGCGTGAGATGGTATGACCATCGCAGTTCATCTTATAAGTTTGCAGACGTTCCTTCTAGATAGAAGATTATTACGTCCACTAGGCCCAAAACTCCTGCAGGGCGACAGGTATCCGTCGGTGGCAGGGATAGAACCCGCGACGTGTCGGTTGGTTTTTGGTTGACAGTCCGGTGAACTAACCGCTGGACCAGCCGGCTTCACGGTCGTATCTACGTGCAGGCAATAATGTAGGTCAGAGGTGGACTACACACTTCTTCTTCTACTTGTTCTTTAACTCTGAGACCCATTGGTTTGGTTATACGACTACTCAGTTTGTCTGTATAGTTACAAATAATATTGATATCCACATGGGCGACATGGCTGTAAGCTATTAGCATTTCCCAGAATTACTTTGCTTGTATGCAACGTGTTAAGATTGACTGTGATTCTCTGACTCTGATTGACTTCAGTGAGAAACTCGTTACGTTTTTTTTAACGTGTATTATATTCATTAGTTTGTTAGCTAGTTTCTTTTGATGTACAACTCAGGGGAAAAAAAACGAAAAAAAAAACAACAACAACATCAAGATGGGCCATACTAGCGGAAGTTGTCAAAAGCGAGGCAGTACCGTAACTCAAGTGACCGCCCCGCCCAACACCGTCTGCTCTGCTATATCAAGATGGTGCACACATACCCTGCAGGACGCAGCGGGATATTTCCCGCCAAAATGGAAGAAAACAGGAAAGTCGATGACGGAGACATCATTGGTTACATATTTGTTTATTTATTTTTTTATGTTGGATTTAGGAGGGGGCAGGGAGAGTGATCGTATTTGGAAAGTGTTTTTATTTTGCTTCTTCCGTGTATTCTAATGGTGTTATGTAAGATTTACTAAGATACGGAAGACTATTCCTAGGGACCAAAAAATTGGATGACCAAAGAGAAGTACGAAACTTACGCCTATGCTACTTGCCAGATGGTAAGGGAAGTTACTCACCTTTTCTTATATCATCCACCCTAGCTTACAAAAAAAATACGTAGTTGTGACTTAGAGCCCCCATATCAGCATACATGCATTCATGTGTTAACAACTCCTTTGTGTAAATCAAATACACAACTGCATTAAATAAATACCCATGGAGGGGGGGGGGGGGAGACCAAAAACCATAACATTGAAATTGTCAAATACAGTTGTACACCAACAGACAAACACTTAATTTTGGCCTCATATCACATGAAAAATCTGGCAGACTAAAATAGTCACAGACGACAAGATGGCGATGGCCGCCGCGCCGTTGTCGGTTGATTTCCGCGAGCCGTCTTTCAATTTGCCGACCATTGGAATATTGATATCCACCGGAAACTCTGTCGTAGCAAAGTCGGTTTCGTTTTCTCCGAGGAAGCCATTTTTCTCGGGAAGTACGGCGTTCACTTCCGGTTGGGGGAGCTCCTCGTGGTCCAAATGCAGACCGCCGCCCTGCGAGTGGGCGGTCTTTCTGCCATGTATCTTTGTCTTTTTCCAGCGCTCCCCGGCGGCTTTGCCTACAATATCCAAGAACGGCCCAGCGCCGCCGCCGCGCTGACCGGAAGTCGTTCGCCGGCTGCTACTTTCGGTTTCGTTCTCGCCGGACTGGTCCTCGTAGCTGGCCAGGTCGTGCCCGCCGTCGTAGTCCTCCTCCTCCTCGCCGCTGTAGGCCTCAGTGGCCGTCTCGTTCGGCCCAGGGTCCAGCAGGAGGCCTAGGTGCGGAGGGAACGGGGGCCTGTCGTCGGCCAGGAAGCGCCTGACGTCCCCGGGGCCGTTGCAGAAGTTGCCCGCGCAGAAGCATATCTCCGTGTCCCCGTTTTGGATGCAGCTGTTGTCGCCCCTGGCCATGTCGTGGGCGCAGTCGTACACAGCCAGCTTACCTGTCGATGTAGTGAAATAATTATCATTCACTTCATTCAGTCATTTAGATAACAATAGGGGTCGATAACTAGAGGCCGACCGAGATTCAGTTTCGTCGACGTAAGTAGGCAAATGGCCTCTTTCGGTGAAGTTTCGGTTTCGGCCGAAGCCAAATAGTTCGGTTTGCCTTCGGTTTCTGCCGAAAGTGATATTGCTTTCGGTCGGCCTCTATTACCGACAACCTTTTGATAACAGTGTGCAGAAGTGGGATTTCTAATTCATTCAGCGTGCCAGCAGCGCAAAAGCCACTCTCCTCTAGCACTCAGTGTCTTGTATAATATGACGCTTGACGTGCCATTTAAAATAGATCTGCGCTGCCAAGTTTTTCTATGCCAAGGTTGCCGACCCCTCATTTAGTAAATTCTTGAAATGTTAAAGTTTCTTTAATAGTATTATATACAACATCGACTTATGTAAGCTCAGAGCGCATTTAACACCGAGCAACACAAACATAGAGCTAGTTTTTATGCAAGTAACAGGACTACGATTCTCTATGCTAGATAAGTCTACACACAAAAAAAGTGGTTTTATCAAAGATATATTGACATGTGTGCTGGCCACACAATTCCCTAGCAGGCCGTAGTCAATTTAGATGTTGAAGGCCTGCTATAGGAATGGTAGGCCTATAATGATCTTTAATGTTGAATAGAGATATATTCTTGTATGAAACTGTATAGGCCCACCCCTGCCCGCTAGACCATTGTATGAAACTGCACAGGCCCACAATACACTCTAGACTACTGTATGGAACTTATTGGCCAACCCTGCCCTCTAGATCACTGCATGAAACTGTATAGGCCCCCAATATGTTGTCATGTAATACTTAAAAAAAACAAATTCTGTACGTGCACTATTTACCTGAGGAAATATTCATGCACTTCCCTGTGCACTTCAGGGAAAAGAAGTTCACGTCGTTGAGCATGTCCAAAATATCACAGCCTCTCTGGCTGCTGCCATGGCAACGAAAGCATGTGTACGTTGCCAACTCTAGAAGGGATAAAAAAAAAAGAAGAAAACAAAACAAAAATGACTAAAGCGACGTAAAAAAAAAGTTGTTATTTGCGCTTTAATCCTGTTTCCTAGAATGGACACTGAGTTTCAATTGAATCTTTTATTTCATAGATGCGCATTCTAAAAAGAATAGGCCTATTGTTCCATTTTGAAAAAGAGTTTAAAATTATTTAGAGTTGTTTTTTTCCTATGTTATTTCAGTCAATCCATTTTATGCTCGACCGCCAACCGAGAAATAAGAAAATTGTGTTTTCGCATTTCTATGTCTATCTGAGTTTTATCTTTGTATTTCTGAGCGTTATTCATGTCTATCTGAGTTTTATCTTTGTATTTCTGAGCGTTATTCATGTCTTTCTGAGTTTTATCTTTGTATTTCTGAGCGTTATTCATGTCTATCTGAGTTTTATCTTTGTATTTCTGAGCGTTATTCATGTCTATCTGAGTTTTATCTTTGTATTTCTGAGCGTTATTCATGTATATCTGAGTTTTATCTTTGTATTTCTGAGCGTTATTCATGTCTATCTGAGTTTTAAAAAAAAAAGGTTTTCTAAGGTAAAATTTTCAAATAATAACATTAATGGACCACACGTACAAATATAAAAGTATTATGGAATATTATACAATTATAAAAACAATCTTTTCCCTTATAAAAACAATCTTTTCCCTAAATTTTCCCTATTTTTTTCCCTAAACCAAGACCATCGTAAATACGTAAATATTTACAATGGTCTTGCCTATTTAAACGACTAACTACTCAATAAATAGCCTTCAAAGTACTGAACGAATCAGTCAACAGGAGACTAACTACTCAATAAATAGCCTTCAAAGTACTGAACGAATCAGTCAACAGGAGACTAACTACTCAATAAATAGCCTTCAAAGTACTGAACGAATCAGTCAACAGGAGACTAACTACTCAATAAATAGCCTTCAAAGTACTGAACGAATCAGTCAACAGGAGACTAACTACTCAATAAATAGCCTTCAAAGTACTGAACGAATCAGTCAACAGGAGACTAACTACTCAATAAATAGCCTTCAAAGTACTGAACGAATCAGTCAACAGGAGACTAACTACTCAATAAATAGCCTTCAAAGTACTGAACGAATCAGTCAACAGGAGACTAACTACTCAATAAATAGCCTTCAAAGTACTGAACGAATCAGTCAACAGGAGACTAACTACTCAATAAATAGCCTTCAAAGTACTGAACGAATCAGTCAACAGGAGACTAACTACTCAATAAATAGCCTTCAAAGTACTGAACGAATCAGTCAACAGGAGACTAACTACTCAATAAATAGCCTTCAAAGTACTGAACGAATCAGTCAACAGGAGACTAACTACTCAATAAATAGCCTTCAAAGTACTGAACGAATCAGTCAACAGGAGACTAACTACTCAATAAATAGCCTTCAAAGTACTGAACGAATCAGTCAACAGGAGACTAACTACTCAATAAATAGCCTTCAAAGTACTGAACGAATCAGTCAACAGGAGACTAACTACTCAATAAATAGCCTTCAAAGTACTGAACGAATCAGTCAACAGGAAACTGACCTGGATCTACGAAGACCGCCGGCTTCCTCGCTCCGTGGTGGGGCCAGTTGGCGCCCCCGTCGTCTTCCTCCAGGTTGTAGTCGCCTTCTTCGGTGACGTCATCGTCGGGCGCCTCCGCGACGGACAGGGCGCCGTGCCCCGAAGCCTCCCCGATGTTTATTTCCGATGTGACCTGTTCGTATCGGGACTCATCTGGGTCAGGCCGATATGTAAGGTAAGCTGCAAATGCAAAGAAAAACGAAACCTTCTCTGAACTCTTGTTATGGAATGGATTATAAAGAAAAAAATCAACTTTTTTAAAGAAATAACAATATAAGCATGAATGCCTTGAGATAACTTGAAACTGTTTGTACAGAATAATAGTAATAATACATTAATAATAATATTAGACAAAGCCACGATGATGTGCAAGATCATGCACGAATGGTCACGTGGACATGTTGTTACGAAACGTAAATTCCCTACATTGTAATGTTAATAAACCAACTAAACCATTTAAGCGAATTGCGTTTAAACGATACAAAATATTTCTCAGCTCACGGTTTTCCCCGGGTTTTTCCTAACCTAATTTGAGCATTATTGTTTTTTATTAACCTCGATAAAAACATGAACTGTTCACGCGAGTACAGCATGTCAAGGTCGATCGGTCTCTCCTTATTTTGTTAGAGCATTATTGCTTGTTCTTAATAAGAAGTATCTGATCACGCAGTCAACATGCAGGCTTGATTAAAATATTCGTGTCACTAGACTGTCTGGTTTTTCCAACGATTGACCCGTAATATATTTCTACGCGATTCGACACTTTTAGTCAGTTCTTGGCTTGCATTCGATCTAGTAACATCAAATATACTCCGCTCTGAGTATCATTTCTATTTGATTTGTATTATGGAAAATTTATTATTCTACTATTAACTACAATGCTATATGTTCATTGAGGATATTCATTACTAATTGGAATATGTGTATTTCTTGATTGTGTATATAATATTATTTGGATTCCTACTGGATTGATGTTGTAAATTAAACCAAATTTATCGTTGCTTTCTACACAACTTGGTTAACGTCAATATTTCAAAGTTATATACATGTGTGTATGTGTAATGTTTATTCAACTATATTAATAATCTACACTACCACTCAACATCAAGGTTCTTGCTGTATAATATGAGCCACATAAATAATTATACATGAAGTAAATCAACTGTAAACTCTAAAACTACGCTATGTGAATTGCCAGGGGATTATAAGAACCAGGAATACTCTAGACAACTACAAATAAACTTCAGAATGATATAATAAGATCTTCACTAATACAAGGATACTCACACTAATAATAACAATACTATAACTATTATTTTCATAAATTGAATGGGGGCTCTAGCCGTAATAACATTATAAATCATAATTATACTTGTGTGATATAAATAGAAGGTCTCATCCATAATTTATTATGGTGAATAAATTGCCTTGTAATAAAATGGGTTTTGCTCGTCAGTGATTTACTAACAAACGTTTAGAGGATTTACTTCAACTTCAAGAATCGTTATACTATTTACACAAACTATTTACAACTGCCGTAATACATACTCGTAACTTGGATGGATTGTGTTGGAAAATATGAACAATATACAATATACTAAAGATTGTGATTGAATTGAACATTGCTATTGAGAATCGGAAAACTTAACTATTCAGCCTGGAAAATTATCTTGTGTATTACCTTATCAAACAAAGTAACTCTAAGAAAGTATTATTTTTATGACCTTGTTGTGACAAATCTGAACTGTGTGGTGTAGTGAATTATTCAAAGGACAGAAAGTAAGTTGGACTCTTTATTGTATTATTAACAAGATTTATAGTAACTTTTAATATATAAAATGGAAGCCACAAATAATCTTACATTGGATCCAGAGATATTTGATCTAACCTCAGAACAGCTTAATAAAATGTCAATGATACAATTAAAAGAATTGGCTAAATCATTGGGCATTTCTATCACAGAAACTAGGCCATCAAAAACTAAATTACTTCAAGAGGTAACTGAGTGTTTAAGAAAACAAGGTACACTAATTATTGAAGAAACTACTGCTAATGATAACATTAATGATGAATCAGATGATGAATTACCTTTTCCTATAAAACAAAGAGTAAAGCATACAACTGGTGACTTAAGTGAAGAATTGAAATTTAAACTTGAGTTAAGAAAGATGGAATTAGAGATGGAAAGAGAAAACAAGAGAATTGAGATGGAAAGAGAAATAGCAAGAGAGAAAATAGCAAGCCAAGAAAGAATTGAGCTAGCAAGGTCTCGTACGTCAAATCATTCGAATGCAAGCTCTGAAGCAGATGCAGAACTGTATAAGTTTAAGAAACATATTCCAGTTTTTGAAGATAATTCGGTGGAAGAGTTCTTCATGATTTTCGAGAGAAACGCTAGAGACTATCAATTTCCCGAGGGCAAGAAAGCTATACTTCTACGCTCAGCTCTGAACAAAGGAAAGGCACTTGATGTTGTATTAAGTCTTACTGAAGAGGAATTGTATGATTATGAACTGATCAAGAATAGAGTACTGCTAAGTTATGCATTAACACCTGAAAAATATAGAAAAGTGTTTCGTGAGTCTAAGAAAGAACAGGAACAATCCCATGTTGATTTTCTAAGACAGAAAAAGAAATATTTTGAAAGATGGATTCGATCCAAAGGTGTAAACAAAGACTTTGATAAATTAGCTAATCTTATGCTAATGGAAGACTTTAACAATAACATCAGAGGTGACGTAAGAATACATTTAGCAGACAAAGGTGTAGAACAAGTAGAAACAGCAGCAGTAATGGCAGACGAATATGTTATTATCCATTCCAGCAATAAATTTACAACAGTTGATAAATCAAAATTCCAGAATCGAGATATGAAGGTAGAAAAGAAAACCATAAATCCAAATGAATCCTATCAATCAAAGAGACATCAGCAGAGCAATGAAGGTCCAACAAATTCCAAGCCAACCTGTAGCCATTGTAAACGAATTGGACATACTAAGGAAAAGTGCTGGATATTGAATGGGAACCCGAATAAAAAGAATGTTGTCTTATCGTATGTAGCAATGCCAAAACAAAGAACTCATGTAAATGTAAAGAAGGATGTTAGAACTCAAACAGAGATACCTAGTGCTAATGCAGATAACCTGACAAAACACACGTATCTAGGAAACTTGAAACCAGAAATAGTTCCTGAAATAGAGACAATGGTTTTCAATAATTCCAATGCTAATCTGAGCTCCAAGGAGTCTATATCAGATAGAACCACCATGAGTACTAAACATACCTCTTACAAAAATAACTTGGATACAGATCTCATCGATACTGAGATACCAAGCAATTGTTTACCATTCATTGAAGAAGGTACCGTGTCATCCATAATAAATGGTGTCACTAGTGAAAAGAACATCAGAATACTCCGTGATACAGGGGCTGAGGTTTCACTACTTTTAGAGAATACTGTTCCTACGTCACAATCGACATATACAGGACAGGATCTCACTATTCAAGGTGTATCAAGGAAAAATGTACAAGTTCCTTTGCATCAAATACAGCTGAAGAGTGCGTACTTCACTGGAAATGTAGTTGTGGGTGTATACAAATCACTTCCGTTTAAAGGTGTTTCTTTAATACTGGGAAATGATATTGCTGGAGATGTGGTGCATTCCATATCCAAGAAAAAACAATGCCTTAATAAAAGTGAGAGCTTTATCAAACCTATATGCATCGTCACTAGAGGTATGGCCCAACAACAAAAGTCTGTCGAAACCATGTCAAAGTCAAAAATAGAACCAGAAATTGACCTACAGGCAACTTTCCTGGCTGACATCTTGAGTGGTCCCTCAGTCAAGACTACTGAAAGTAATTTGTCACCTCGACAATTACTCCTATTAGAACAGAATAGAGATTCAGGAATTAAACACCTGAAGAAAAAGGTGATAACTGAACAGGAGGCAGAAATTAAAGGAAATGGATTTTTTCTGAAGGAGGGAATATTAATGCAAAAATGGAGAGATGTGAAATGTGATAATGACAATTGCAGAGAAGGAAGTCAGATTGTGGTACCAGCCATATATCGTAATGACATCTTACACATGGCTCATGATACGCCATATGCTGGTCATCTAGGAGTGAACAAGACTTACCGTCGAATTCTTCCGTACTTCTATTGGCCTGGACTACATCGTGACGTCACAAAATACTGCAAGTCATGCAATACATGCCAGATAGTTGGTAAACCTAACCAGACTATACCGGTAGCACCTCTAAAGCCAATACCTGCCTTTGCAGAACCATTTAGCCACTTGCTAATAGACTGTGTAGGTCCTTTGCCTAAAACAAAGACAGGACACCAGTACTTATTCACTATAATGTGCACTGCCACGAGATACCCTGAAGCTATTCCGCTACGCACCATTAACGCAGATAAGATATCTGACGCACTGATTGCATTTTGTTCAAGATACGGTCTTCCAAAGACTATACAGTCAGACCGAGGATCTAACTTTACATCAAAGCTGTTTAACCAGGTCTTAAAGAAACTAGGCATCCAACATGCAACTTCAACTGCGTACCATCCGCAAAGCCAAGGTGCCCTAGAAAGATATCATCAGACTCTGAAAACCATGCTCCGCACATACTGTTTTGAGAACACTGAAGACTGGGATCGCGGTATTCCATTCGCTCTTTTCGCGACTAGAGAAACTGTGCAGGAATCTCTTGGATTCAGTCCGTTCGAGTTAGTGTTTGGACATTCAGTTCGAGGACCTCTAAAACTGTTGCAGGAAACCTTGTTAAATTCTGATGAAGAGACTGGACTCGTAGCTTATGTGGAACAATTTAGCAATAGAATCTATCATGCTTTTAATCATGTTAAAGATAATCTTTTGCAGGCTCAGAAAAGAATGAAAGGGTACTATGATGTCAAGGCCAGATCCCGATGTTTCCATCCTGGTGATAAAGTCCTCATGTTGACCCAATTGTCTGGACAACCCCTGAGTGCAAAATATACAGGACCATATCAGGTTTTAGATAAAATCAGTGATGTAACATACATTGTAAAAACCCCTGATAGAAGGAAAACACAGAGACTGTGCCATATAAACATGCTAAAACCTTATGTTGTTAGGGAAGAACAAACTGACATTAGGCCAGTGAGTGCTATCAAAACTGTTGAAACACCCCCGCCTAAATTTAAAAAGACAATCATAGAAAGTAAACTTCAGAACACTGAAGCACTTAAAAACCTCAATGATAAACTGGCACATCTAGACTCAGGTGAACAGACTTCTATCAAGGGTTTAATCTATGATCATGTAAATTTGTTTAGTGATGTTCCTAACAAAACAACTTTGGTTACCCATGGTGTAGTTTTAAAAGATGATAATGTTAAACCTGTCAAACAACATCCGTATAGGGTTAATGCCATACAACTTAAGAATAACTTACGTATTGGTAAAAGATAACATCGTCGCGGACACCCTATCGCGCATGTAACAAATGTATAAGGGGATAGATAACTTCATGTATATATTCTGATAATCCTAACTAAGAGAATTGGATCATTTAAAATATTAATGCATGAATATATGAATATGTTGTGATTATTTTATGCAATATCTTATGCCTTATTTTATGCCATGAATATTTCCATTTGCTAAAACAAATATTATTATTGTTGTAGAAAAAAAAAGAAAGAACCTAATAAGTTACTTATAAATATTATGGATTTATGAACGTAATTATCTTTATTAGTAAGATAATGAATGAACAGAAATGTACATCCTTATTTTGAAACAATCAAACTATAGTTGTGATTATGTAAAAACCAAGATAGAGTAATGTGCATACACTTCACATGCTTACACACTTAAGAATAAATTCTTACTCTTAAGTTATTTAAATATTAATTTCATTTAAGTTGAATTAATTAATGATTGAATTGTTTAATATGATAACATTGGTTATGTTGATCTTTACCTTATAAATAAGATGATGATGTTTATAAGGAATGATATCTCAGAGAGTATAATTTTTTTAATAACGCGAACATGTGTTCTGGTCTAAGGATAACTTGAGATCCTATATGATGAGGGTTTAATAGAATAAATTATTTCCCTTACTTGTCTTATTTAACGGACTACCCAGGTGGAGTCAGTTTTTTTTTTGTATATTGTTTAGAACTAAAGTTAAGTGCAGGCGGTTCTAAAAGAAATTGCACACTTCTATTGTTTAGTATGCAATGTTCTTTTCCTTTTGGTATGGGCGACTGTTACGAAACGTAAATTCCCTACATTGTAATGTTAATAAACCAACTAAACCATTTAAGCGAATTGCGTTTAAACGATACAAAATATTTCTCAGCTCACGGTTTTCCCCGGGTTTTTCCTAACCTAATTTGAGCATTATTGTTTTTTATTAACCTCGATAAAAACATGAACTGTTCACGCGAGTACAGCATGTCAAGGTCGATCGGTCTCTCCTTATTTTGTTAGAGCATTATTGCTTGTTCTTAATAAGAAGTATCTGATCACGCAGTCAACATGCAGGCTTGATTAAAATATTCGTGTCACTAGACTGTCTGGTTTTTCCAACGATTGACCCGTAATATATTTCTACGCGATTCGACACTTTTAGTCAGTTCTTGGCTTGCATTCGATCTAGTAACATCAAATATACTCCGCTCTGAGTATCATTTCTATTTGATTTGTATTATGGAAAATTTATTATTCTACTATTAACTACAATGCTATATGTTCATTGAGGATATTCATTACTAATTGGAATATGTGTATTTCTTGATTGTGTATATAATATTATTTGGATTCCTACTGGATTGATGTTGTAAATTAAACCAAATTTATCGTTGCTTTCTACACAACTTGGTTAACGTCAATATTTCAAAGTTATATACATGTGTGTATGTGTAATGTTTATTCAACTATATTAATAATCTACACTACCACTCAACATCAAGGTTCTTGCTGTATAATATGAGCCACATAAATAATTATACATGAAGTAAATCAACTGTAAACTCTAAAACTACGCTATGTGAATTGCCAGGGGATTATAAGAACCAGGAATACTCTAGACAACTACAAATAAACTTCAGAATGATATAATAAGATCTTCACTAATACAAGGATACTCACACTAATAATAACAATACTATAACTATTATTTTCATAAATTGAATGGGGGCTCTAGCCGTAATAACATTATAAATCATAATTATACTTGTGTGATATAAATAGAAGGTCTCATCCATAATTTATTATGGTGAATAAATTGCCTTGTAATAATGTCCACACAGACATGTCGCACCCAAGAAGTGTCCCGATCAGGTCATCAGCTCAAACCGCGAGCTCCACAATCACGCACCGACGTTTACAAACATTCTTTTTTTTTCCCGTCAGCCATTAGACTGCGGAACTTATTAGACCAAGCCTCCATCACTGCCCCTTCTGTACCGACTTTCAAGTCATGTCTGAGCACTATTTAGCTTTTAAAGCTTACTCTTTGAATTTATACACTTTAGTGAGTCTTATAATATAGAGCAGGGTTAGCAACCTACGGCACGCGTCCCAAATTTGGCACGGAGAGCGATTCCAGTGACTCGCAGAGCCCCCCCCTTCCCCATTTAAAAAAAACTAGAAAAATTCACGTAGGCTATCTTCTACAAGAAAATGTATGGTGACTTTTATGCAGTTGGCACGCTGAATAAATTAGAAATCCTACTTTGCAACACTATCATTAGAAAGTTTGCCGACCCCTGATTAGGCCCCTGATACAGAGTGTTAAACATAAATTAACAAGTAAGAAAATAAATATTTGCTACACTTCATTTTGTGACATATTTTCGGGAAATTTTAAGAATGTATATTTCTCTATTTCCCCATTCCTTTAAACTGATGTCTATTTGAAGTCGTCTTGAGTCTAGGAAACCTTCCTGGCGGAATCAATCTAATGGAAACCAATGATTAGAGCCGCGGATCGTGGCGGAATAAGTGGGGCAAGATGTTTCGGAGGGGGCTCTGCCTATCCACCCACCCCTGACACTGATCACTAGCATACACGTTTGACACATTTCTACCGTGTTGTTGCTTTCTTTTCCTCTCGCTCACACACACACAAAGTTGGGATACACTCAGACAAAGTTGAAAGGTCAAGGTTACATACACAATATTGTTTTGTTTCAATATGAAAGTGTTGCCAACTCAAATGTCTACGTGTTCATTTCGATGTCCGAATAAGCGTTGGACATACAGTGCCAGCACGTGTCTTGGTTTGATTGTTATCATTGTGTATATCATTATATAATGAAACTGTAGTCAGTGGTGTAGCCACGATTGCAGGGTATGGGAGAATAGCCAGTGCGAGTAGGAAGAGAGATAAATGCAAGGCTTTTTTATGGCTAAAAAAAACTTAGAGGCCCGTTCAAAAAAAAAGTTTTTGTTGCCCTATGAAATAAAATTAGTCCAAAAATATAACTATATTAAAACTTAACATTTAATTGATTTTGAATGCAACTAAACAAAACATACATGAAGATGTGGGGGGGGGGGGCACGTGCCAGATAAAGAAAATGGTGATTATTATGATGACAATGTTGATACTTATGGTGACTAATCGGGTTTAAGATATTTGACAATGTATTATGAACTGGCTTTATGAACAAGAAAACCATAAAAACGAAGTTTTTATTATACTCCCTTTATTTGCAAACTAAGTTTACCATCATGTAATTAAATAATTGATTGACTACTACAAATGAAAAAAAAAATTTCTGTGTCGCAAATCTAAAAAATATCTCCTTACTATGTATGAATTGTTCTAAAAATAATCTTAGCGCATAATTTTTTTTTCTAGCTTTGCGCCGAAAAACTATAAAAAGTTGCACGGGCATTTTTAAAGTGAAACCAAAATTTTTCTTATACTTTCCTTTTAAGAAATGAATATTGTCATAAGTGTAGTATTACTAAGTTGTTTTAACTGAAAATTTGATAGAATGTATTGTTAGTCGGGGCAAGTCTGCTGTCCGAATTTCAGCTCGATCGGACTACGGGAAGTGGTCGAAAAATTGAAGCCAATTTTTGCACCATTGCAGACAGACAGAAAATGCAACTTAAAATAAAGGGAGTAAAAAATTGCTGCACGCACGCACACACACAACTTATATCTACCACGATAAAGAAGTTATACGTCAAGGCTGATCGTTTCAAATGTAAAGCTGCTCAAGACACAAGAGTTTACACCCCGCCCCCCCCCTCCCCCCCCCCCCCCCCCCCCAGCCTCCATTGTATTGTTGGGTGGAAATTAACTTACATGGATAAGGTGGGCAAGAAAATGTGGCCAAAGTTCTGAAGACTGGATGTAACAGGTGGCCCCAAGACTAGTCCGGAGCGGAGCCACACAAACATCGTGTCTGGTCCGGAACTGGGGGGGGGGGGGGCGGACGAGATGAATCCAAGATTTAACAAAACATGAATCTACCTGAGTTTTTCCATGGACTAGAACTTTGACCCCATGGGAGATAAGACTGGGTTTTCTTTGAGTTTCTTCTTAATCTTATGAAGTAAATTAAATGATTGTGGGGATAATGGTTTGTTTAGTGCTCTGGGAGTCAATAGGTTATAACAATGGTTTGTTTAGTGCTCTGGGAGTCAATGGGTTATAACAATGGTTTGTTTAGTGCTCTGGGAGTCAATAGGTTTATAACCAATAGTTTATTTGGTGCTTGTTCAGTGAATTTTTTTTTAATTTCATAAGTATTTATGTCAAGTTGACCGGAAAAACGGAGTAGAGGCTCAGATTGGAAAAAAAAGTAAGGGAGGGGGGGGTGATAATGACATATTTTTTTACACATTTGCTCCCGATCTGGCGACATTGCTATTTACAAGTCCGCAAGAACTGAGTACCGGGTATATATCTTTAACTGTTACAGAAGACCATAATCCTATACTAGATCTATAGGTAACGTATGGTGGAGAGTTACCTTCCCACAAGGCAGGTAACTAACTCCATGTCGATTTGCAAGCTCTACTGACGATATACATTTGGTTAAAAACCTGCCCAGTTGCCAAGTTGTCCTTCAACAAGACAAACAGGCACACGCTGGTAATTGATCGCGAGATTATGTGATTCTAGCGTGTCTCGCCATATGGCCAGGAAATTCAGACAAGTTAGACTAAACATTTTTTTCTTTTTTTTTTTTTTAAAGAAATGTATTGAACATTATAATGCACTTTAAACAATTTCACAAATGAGCTTATTTCTTTTTTTTTTAAATTTTATTTCTGATGCAACAATGGAATATTATGCAACCTTTTAACGGATTGGTCTAAAAAAAATGTTATGAATGAAAACCTCATAATTTATTTTTTTTCTATTTCATTTGCCAAAACGTTATTTCTCAATGGTTATTGTTATCTCCGGGAACCCAAGCCTTTATTTTTTTTTTGTTATCGCAAATTTCCTTTAAGAACGGCGGCGGGTACTGCGAGTTATATCATCATCATCGAGTTATATCATCATCATCGAGTTATATCATCATCATCGAGTTATATCATCATCATCGATTCATTGACAATTGTGGTCGTTGGGAAGGGGGGGGGGCGGGGCGAATGGAGACCTCCAGCAGTCATCTTTCTCCACTTTTGCCTATCTTGAACGTCTGTCAATAGTTCAGCCATTCACAGCTTTGTCCAATCCAATATATTGTCGAACCAGCATTTCCGCTGGCTGTCTCTCCGACGTTCACCTTTTACAAGCCTTGGAGGATGGTCTTTGGCAAGTTATTATAACGCAACACATGACCGAACCATGTCAGCTTGCGCCGCTTGATTGTTGCCATAATGGTTTCTTGATAGGCCGCAATATTGAGGATATTCTGGTCCCAGACATACTCATTAGTCCTGTGCTCTACGTAGGAGATTCGAAAGAATTTTTCTCATGAATTTGTTTTCGATATATTTAAATATGTTCTGTTAATGACTTTATTTTTCATTGACAAGAGAAGACAACTTGGGATAACTACAACACATTATTATATAGGCGGTTCATGCCTGCAATAGCGTTAAGAGATAAGAGAAGATAATTTGGATAAACAACGCCCGAGTTATGTCAGTAAGCTCTTTCGTTGCATAGTATAAAAGTGAAGTACCCTTCGGACCAAACTGATCATAGGGCTGGTGAAGCAGCGTTCACCAGTTTCAGTGGCTACGGCATACTAGGGGATGTGTGGCCAGCACTATGCACAGCCGCCTTTACTTTACCTCAACTAGTGTCAGGTACACATCACAGCTAGGTAGACTCAGGGGCACCCTCAAGTCATGGGGAAAAAAAACTAGCCTGCCAACTAGCCTGCACCAGGATTCGAACCCAGAAACTGCGGATCACCAGTCGGCCGCCGTGCCCCATCGTTGCATACTTCATCTAATTCATAGGTTCTCAACGGGGGCGATATCGCCCCCATAGGGGGCGGTGACAAGCTTTAGGGGGGCACTGACATTCCCGGGGGCGATTGGGGGGCGGTGAAGGGCAAGTGGGCGGTACAAACGTAGGCCTACCTGATATATTTTAACACCTCAGCTATTTGAATCGATTAGTTTTTGGAGGATGAAATGTGATGTAAACGCAAGTGCTGCTAAATATCTGATATCGCCCAACAGTATGCCTACACAGACATGCCTACCCCTAAGGACTAAAAAGAGGAACAATCTTGATGAAAAAGAGGATTTTTCAATAAAAAAGCGGAACACCCTTTATGTAACAATCTTTTATAACAAAAAAAAAGAGGAACATACCCATCTATTTACTATTCCACTATTTAAAATGTAGGTAGGCCTACGTTTTACACACAGTTCACAATCGATCTAGATCTAAGACTTAACCCTTACAGTCCCGGGCGCGTATATAGCGGGACCGAAGATATTCATGGGAAAGTAGGTCGGTACGGGAAGGGTTAAGACTAGTACAAAGAACATTAGGCCTAAATCCACGTTTTTCTTTGCTGAATAAACTCCTCTGAATATTCCTTCCTATAAAACTGTTTTTTACAGTTTGAACAAATCAGATTTAAACTTTCTGAGCCAGGACGTTTAGACATTTTCACAATCTTAGCAATACAGTAAAGGAAAATAAGATTCATTGCCAAACACGTGTAATACCGCAAAACGTTAGAAAAGACTAGAATATGTCTTTTAAAAAACCCAGAAAACCCAAGTAATAATAATTATATCATTGTGACCTTATTTATCCCTTTGATTTATCAACCTAGACACGGACTATATTTCAACACATGAAAAACCCAAACTTTCCAATTTGGCGTAACAAAACTAGTAAAAAGCGTAACGGCGTAACAAAGTGTGTTTTTTAATCAAAAAGCGGAACAAATACGCCAAAAGCGGAACGGTAGGCATGTCTGCCTACATATTATTATTTAATAAGAAATAGGAATCGCAGCGACTTTTCAATGAAGTAGGGGTCTGTTTTGGTAAATATAGTGTGCGGCCGGCCGGCTAGTCCTGTGGTTGGTTCACCGGACTGTCAAACTGTCAACCCTGCTGACCGATCACTGTCGCCCTAGCATAATTATGCTAATATTAGTGATAATTTCATCTCAGTTTAACCGAGATATCCTTAATTTGTGTTGTAAGGTAGTGTTCATAATAATAATATTGTTAAGCGGTAGAGATAAGTAGTAATCATACAAACTGGGTAGTTATTGTAATGCTTGAAAATATACATATAAATTCTTTAGCCACATAATATTTATATAATTTTCAAATACATTTTACAGTTTGATCATTGTAAAGTTATCAATTGTAAGCCATTTATTTTTTATAAAAGAAAAAAACAAAACAGAAATATGAGCTCAAATAAAACGCGCTAATTATCTCCCTTTAACTAATTTTTTTTTCCACATTTCATTCAATAGTGATGCCGAACAAGTTCTGTTTTGTAATATAAAAAATATTATTGATTATTAGACCTTAGGCTTTTGCAACCAAAATTGAAACTAAAATAGACAAATTGCTAGCAACACACCAGGCAAACGATTCGCATTAATACTGATTTTTTAAAACCTTTTGTTAAGGCAATTTTTTTGATCTATTAATGCTTACAATATGTTTCCTTTTCAGTTTTTTTTTAAAGATAATTAATCACTAAAAATGTACGGAAACTATAGTCCAGATGGGCGGAAGGGGGGAGGGGAGTGGGCGCTAAAATAAAGTGAGGGGGGGCGGTGAGCGGAAAAAAATTGTCATAGGGGGCGGTGAGCCGAAAAAGGTTGAGAACCTATGATCTAATTGAAGAAAATATATTAGATCTAATCATGGAAAACAAAAAACAAGGGGAAATAACCTCAGCTTTAAAGTTCATTCGCAATATGGGACATAACTCATTAGGCTACACACACACACAATCTCTTTTTTTTTCTTCCATCACGAGAGCAGTAGCTTGTGTTCTTTTAATCCCCACGAAATTGGATTACCTACCCTTGTTTCATCTTCTGGAAATCGAGGAAGCCATTTTTATTTGCTCATTTACGGCGTCTGCTCGATATCTAAGATTAGATCGGGGGAATTCCCATATATATATATATACATTTTTTTTTTTGCTTTTCGTTTTCCCCCTTTTTCAGGCTCTTTTAATTAAGAAAATAAAAATGGCAGTCGAGCGCCAATCGAAAAGCATCCACAGATAGTTAGATCTGAGCGGTATTTCGGGTGTCCCCGTTGGAGGGGACCATCATGTCAAGGATATGGAGAGGTTATTGTCAACCCACTGGTAGGATAGAATATATTTCATTTTCTTCTTTTCGAGAGTTGAGTTTCCCCGAAGTAGCCTTCCTCGTGTGTGAGAGAGAGAGAGAGAGAGAGTAAATGAGAACATGCTTCTTTTCGCATATTAAACACAAGCTGGCTGATTTGCACATAAACAACCAAATAATATAAATATCTTGGCGTCACAATTACTGACAAACTGATTTGGTCTGACCACTGCCAAAGCCTCTGTAAGAAAATGCACTTACGACTTTTCTGTCTTAATAATAATAATAAACTAAAAAGATTTCACATAGAGAAAACCATTATGAATCTATTTTACTCGGCGACTGTTGGTAGCATCATAACCTTTGCAATCACCTGCTGGTATGGTAATACCACCACATTGAACAAACACCGGATAGACCGCCTAATAAACAAAGCCTCTCGTACTACACAGACAGAATTACCATCTCTTATGGATATTTTCAGTTCAAGGTGCCTGTCTATGATTGATAAAATTCTCCAAGATCATGCACACTCGCTTCATGATAGTTACATAATATCTAGTCGAAGTGGTCGGCTTCTTTCAATAAGAGCAAGAACAGAGAGATTTAAGAACTCTTTTGTTCCACTGTCAGTGAGACTCTTTCAAATGAATCATCTTTCAGCCAGGAAATACAATGGCTCAATAGCTGACTCCTAAATAATAGGCCTACTTTTTTCTTGTATGATAAATGGTATGATAGTGTGCGTGAATGTCTATTGTGTTTGAGTACAAATGGTTCTTTAATATTGTTTTAGGTATGCTGAAAGACGGAATTTATGTAATCAAGTCAAATTTCCATTTATTTGGATCAATAAAGCAATCTTATCTTATCTTATCTTATTATTATAGAACAGGGGTCCACAACCTAAGACACGCGTGCCATTGAGGATGTCTTACATATGTATGGCTTTTAGGCTATTGGCACACTTTTATCAAAATAGAAGAACTTAGACAAAGTGAAAGGGAGGGGGGGGGGGGGATACGCTATATCTGTTGTAGTACCCCCCCCCCCCCACTTTTGCTATAAGTCTGGTAGAAGGGGAACCATAAAGTAAAATAATCCACTTGTACAGAAATCGCGTGGACCTTAAAATGTCATGGTCTGAACGGGATGGTGTGTGGGTATTCTTAAATGTTCCGCCTTGTGTGGCTTAATGTATTGGTCCAATGAAAGAGTCGACTTTTTAAATAGAATCAATGTCTGGACCATCATCTACACATGTTTACTTGTAAATGCTTTTGTATAGCTGCATTTACAAAAGTATTCAGTTTAAATATCCGGTGCTCGGATTTATATTCCGTTTTTTTTTTCAATAGCACTTTACATTGCATAATGAAAATGTGTTGAAAATTAATTAAAAAAATTCTACAAAAAAATTAAATTATGTCTACTCGATTCGTGATCAGCTTATTAAAGTTTTCCATCTCGTGCCTTTCATTCCTCGGAATCCTGCTGGTAAACCCACGTGTCTATGAGATGGAACAAACCGGCAATTCTGACATTTGGGCAAGATGCTTAAAACCAAAACACAAAAACAAAAAAAATCTGAAATCAAATTTTTTTTTTTTTACATTGGAACTAATCCCGTTGACGTCATTGCTGGAATTTTTTTTATTAATAATTTAAATAAAAAATCTGAGCTTGACCTGAACGTCACATTCTCCATTATTCTCGTCACATTCTCCCTTATTCTCGTCACATTCTCCCTTATTCTCGTCACATTCTCCCTTATTCTCGCCACATTCTCCCTTATTCTCGTCACATTCTACCTTATTCTCGTCAAATTCTCCCTTATTCTCGTCACATTCTCCCTTTTTCTCGTCACATTCTCCCTTATTTCCGCCACATTCTCCCTTATTCTCGTCACATTCTCCCTTATTCTCGTCACATTCTCCCTTATTCTCGTCACATTCTCCCGTATTCTCGCCACATTCTCCCGTATTCCCGTCACATTCTCCCGTATTCCCGTCACATTCTCCCGTATTCCCGCCACATTCTCCCTTATTCTCGCCACATTCTCCCTTATTCTCGTCACATTCTCCCTTATTCTCGCCACATTCTCCCTTATTCTCGCCACATTCTCCCTTATTCTCGCCACATTCTCCCTTATTCTCGCCACATTCTCCCTCATTCTCGTCACATTCTCCCTTATTCTCGTCACATTCTCCCTTATTCTCGTCACATTCTCCCTTATTCTCGTCACATTCTCCCTTATTCTCGTCACATTCTCCCTTATTCTCGTCACATTCTCCCTTATTTCCGCCACATTCTCCCTTATTCTCGCCACATTCTCCCTTATTCTCGCCACATTCTCCCTTATTCTCGCCACATTCTCCCTCATTCTCGTCACATTCTCCCTTATTCTCGCCACATTCTCCCTCATTCTCGTCACAACCCTTTCCCCCCAAACTGTTGATGATTAATTATTTTTTTTTCAATGCTTCTTTTTAGAATGTTTATCAAACAGATGGGGAAAAAAAAACGAAATGTTCATCTATGTAGAATAGAAAGGGATGGAAACGAAATACTTGGAGATTATTTTACATTAGAATTAGATGTTTTTGTTTTACGTTGGCTATTTTTTTTTTAATTTGTTTATGGCAGAATTGATATAAAAACGTAAGTAGTAATAACAATATCACAAGAGAGAGAGAGAGAGAGAGAGAGAGAGAGAGAGAGAGAGAGAGAGAGAGAGAGACAAACAGATATAACTAGAGAAAGAAAGGAAGAAAAATATATATACGCCCTACAGAAAACGAGCTTTAAGACCAACGTAATCTTGTCAAAATGTAGCATTCTACCAATTGATGATCAACCCTCTCTCTGTCACAGCCAACGTGACACAATGATTACCATCTCTCTGTCACAACCAGGGGCGAAGCCACAGGCGCTGGGGGGGGGGGGCCTCAGTGGGGCACCTCCCCCCCCCCCCCCTGGATTTAAAAAAATATATCTTTTTCAACTGATTTTTAACAACATATGAACTAAATTCTCTAAAAATTTGGTAAATATTTGTCACGTGAAAGTTACCCCCCCCCCCGGACAAAATTTCTGGCTTCGCCCCTGATCACAACCAACGTGACACAATAATGACCATCTCTATGTCACAACCAACGTGACACAATGATGACCGTCTCTGTCACAACCAACGTGACACAATGACCACCTCTCTGTCACATCAAACGTGACACAATGATGACCACCTCTCTGTCAAATCCAACGTGACACAATGATGACGATATCTCTGCCACAGCCAACGTGACACAACGATGACCATCTCACTGTCTGGATGGCCATCTTTCGGTCAACAAGCATACTAGTTAGTAGCAAGGGAAATCACTCCGATCATCTCCCCTCTCTGTTTCCTTCAGAGTTTGTTATTACCCCTGGTCCAGCGCGTGTGAAATAAGATAGCTGACCACTGCCTCACTGTCCGGCAGAGGCCATTATGTCGGGTTAGCACGCGCGATTCGCACGTCCCTTCCCATCCCCATCCCCACTCTAAATTCCAATTGCAAGGGACAACAGAAGACATTTGCATTTCTTGATGACGTTCTAATGAGCACCCCCCCCCTCCGCCACCGGTCGTGGCAAACGTTGTGGAAGACATCGTTGTGGAAGACATCATCGGCGCCCACCCTCCCCTCCCCATTTCCCCCTGGCTCTATTCGCTTGTACTAAATATTCACACTCTCCAAGAACAGTCACTCCGTGAGTCACTGTGTATCGTGAGAGAGAAGTCGATCATCTCCCTTGGGTAGTTATCTCCCTCTCTCTTCAACCATACCCCTTTAAAAAAAGTTACTAAAAAAAAAATGATCTATCGTTATTTTCTCTTCATTGCTTTGACAACTTCAAGTGATCTGCGGGCGTAGAACAGAAGAATATTTCATAGGCAACAAAACACAAACAAACAGGCCAATATGCTACAAGCAACTCAGGTCATTCAAATTTGCACTTACCAAAACAATTTTTTTTTTGTAAAAAAAAAATATACCCGGTAATCCAGTCGGACCAAGTTGATCCATGGGGCCGGTGAAGCATCGTTCACCTAGTTTCAGTGGCCACGGCATACAAGGGGATTGTGTGGTCAGCACAAAGCCCAGCCGCTTTTACGTTACTCCCAACTAAAATCGGGTACCCATCAGTGCTGGGTGGACTCAGGAACACACCCTCCAGTACAGGGAACAAATACTAGCCTACCAGGATTCGAACTAAGAACCTTTGGTTCGCAAGCCAAACGCGCTGCCGCTCGGAAAGCCATGTTGTTTTGTATTTTTTGCTATTTGATTTGTACATTGTTATACAATACTCACTAGACCTCTCTTATAAGTTTCGCGGACAATGAATACAAGGGGGATTATGTGGCCAGTACACCAGCAAAGCCACCTTGACAATCTTCCGATGACTTAGGGAAGACTCAAGAGATCACTTAGTCTCATAAGTCTAAAATAAGTCTACAATCCCCGCTCTCCCCTACCACAACCAAAATTTCCCCCATTAAACACACCTAAATACCACCTTTCTTTAAATGCTATCTTATCACCATCAGCATCGATCGAGAAGAAGGGATGGGGGGAAACGAGTTCGGGAAATTAGCATCTATTTCTCTCTCTCTCTCTCTCTCTCTCTTTTAGAAAACCATTATTTAGTCCAGAACCCCTAAGAGGTCGTCAGGTTCAAACACTACCCAGCTGAGGTAATGAAAACAGAGTGTCTTTTTATATCTTTTTTTTTTTTCAAGAAAGCCGTGGGCTATGACTAGATGTGTGTGTGTGTGTGTGTGTGTGTGTGTGTGCGTGTGTGTGTGTAAATAAGTCAATTTGTGCTTCCTTATCACGTGGGGGAGAGATCTGGGCAGTAACACAAAACAAAAACAACAACAAAAAAAAAAAAAAAAACTGAAGTGTACTAAAAAAGATTGTCCAACTGATGCAGATGTTTCAAACTTCTAAAACATTTACGATTGGCTGGGTGGCTTGATGAAATTTAAAGTACAACTTTAATGATTAGTGGCGTAGATCAATAAAGACTTAAAGTACAGCTTTAATGATTGGTTGTGTGTTTCAATCAATCCAAACAGAGTTAAATGATTGGTTGATGTGCGGGCTAATCATAAATTACTTTTAAAAGGCTGCCGTCCGTCGAGTGGTTAATTACATCAGGGTTGATCAGAGAACGAGTATTTATATCAAATATAATTGCTGGAGTATTTAATTTTTTTTTTCTAATAAATAAAAATGAGCCAATTATTCGCATACATAGAAACTGCTATGAAAGAAAAATCAAAATATGGCGACTATTTAAGAAAGTAAAAAAAAACGTTTAGGCAGCATGGAGCAATAAGTATTTCTCTTTGAGCTGCTTTCACTCAGTGTGTATCTTACGGATATTCTATTTTTAGACCTTAAGTGTTGTTTTTCCGTGCGCAGCCAATAACGCTGTCCTAAATGACTAAACTTGCCTAAAGACATCCGCTGTATACAACTTTCGATTTTCATCTAAATTTTCCTTTGAGAAAATGATAGCGAATCACTAAACCGGAAATCTAGAGGACCGGGTGCGATTGGAAATTCCGTAACAGAATAGATCAAGTTATCAAATAGCAGAAATTTCAAATCAAGCGGTCCATCTTACTATAGTCATTGTCTTTAGTCTATACTTTACTATGTGTTGTTTGAAATTATTGTTGATCAAGCTATTTTCTTTTAATATAAACAACAGTGTGTGAACGGGTCAACTAGGAATATTATATTTTCCCTAAAGGAACTAAATATAAGAACCCGGTTTGTTCATTCAATCTCCACACATAATGTGTTGAAAAACCAGGGGCCACAACTGATGACAAAACCAGAAGACAGAAGGGCTAAGAGTAAATTAAATTCTAATTTAGAAATACAACCAAATAACAACCTGTTGCAATCCTCAGATAAACATAAGGGGAAAAAACACTTCACACATATGCAAGGACAAATGCATATAAGTACTCTTTCTTCCCGAGAGGCATTCGGGCATGGAATGGGTTGCCAGAAAAAAACAGGAAAACCAGTAACTTAACATCATTTAAAACACTAATAAGAAATGCAGGACTAGCTTTGGACCTCGGATGAGCGTAGGACGCAATAATCTTCATTATAGAAGGGGCGTATGTAACATATAAGATACGAAACACCTGTTTTTGCTTACGTTTCGTGTCTAGATTATAGGCTACTTACCGAGTATGGACGTTTCTAGAACTAATTAAATAAACTTTTTTCACTGCATATCTCGCAGACTCAATTCCTCAAGGATCAAATAATCAGCCTGGTACGGGAAATTCCCTAAACGGGATCAAGGTCAAATCCGGTTTTCAGCAAACTTGCAGATCTAGATAGCACCGTTAAGCTCACGAGGGTTAACTACAGTGGTGAACGGCGGTGATAGGGTTAACGTTAATACTTTAAGGTAACTAACAAAAGTGTTTTGTTTGCGTGTCTCCATGAGCAACTGAGTCACTGCATTACAATTTCCATTCCTTGTACAAGTTCGTCAGGACGACGGAATTGAACTGTGGCCAGTGGAGTAGCAATCCAAGCAGCTCCATTACTACCAAGTGGTAAAAAAAAAAAGCTTAAAAAAACAAGGCAAATTATATTAGTTTCATCATATTATGGGTCAGGTGGCGGTCAGGTGGCGGTCGGGTGGCGGTCAGGTGGCGGTCAGGTGGCGGTCAGGTGGCGGTCAGGTGGCGGTCAGGTGGCGGTCAGGTGGCGGTCAGGTGGCGGTCAGGTGGCGGTCGACTGGCATACCGAAGATCCTGGATTCGAATCCTGGTACTTCTTGCTCTGGTTAGGGGACATCCATAAATGACGCCGCCTCCTCCTCATATCGCCACAAGCAGTGGCAGAAAGTACGACCCAATTTTCCAGTACGACGCCACAAAGCTATCCAGCCCCCCCCCCTATTTTTTTTCACTGTCATGTAAATATAAAAATTACAAGTAGCCTATAATTAGGCTACTGTAGTAAATTGAAAGAACTTTGTTAAAATGGAAATTTTATTCAAATATCAAACTTTTTATAATTTAATGTTAACCCTTACAGTCCCGGGCGCGTATATAGAGAAACTGAAGGCAGCATAGATAGAAGTAGGTCGGTACGGGAAGGGTTAAGTAATTTACCCCCCCCCCCCCCCTTTCCCTTTTTTTTTCTCTTCACATATCGTCACAAGTATTTCACACCAATATCTCTCCTAGGTCAGGTGCTATGAAGTCAATTATGAACGGCCCGTTAATTCCTTAAGGCACCCCCCTCTCCCCCTCCCCTCTTGCACCTATTGTGTCAAACATTTACCCCCTCCCCCCCATTACAAAAACCCTACGATGTAACCATCGGAAGCCAAAGTCAAGCAGTACATCTTAGAACTGTCAAAAGTTAACAATGGTTGAGTCTAGGTAAAAAAAAATCCACCTGGCAGTAAACCTAGATTAATCCACTGTAGTTCCGAAAAACCACAACAAGCAAAGGATAACCAGGGATTTATGCAAGGATCAACCCACCAACCGCCACACACGGACAAATCTCGCATAATCTCGTTTTCAGATGGGGCTCAGACTGGGGATCGAAACCGATAGCTTCAGTGCAAGAAGGCAGGCCTATCCCAGAATTCTTAAGTCCGTTGAGATTGTTTACTTCTTCTACAGTATAGTAATAATAATATTCTCTTTTATGGAACCTGACGGTCTCAAGGTTTGATTTAGACGAGTTCACTAGCCATGGTAATGGCTATATGGCCAGCACAACGCCCAGCTTATTTATGATGATGTGCTCTGCCCAAAGTCTGGAATGACTATACACTTCCAAAATAAGTGTATGTACAGTAAATTCCATTGTGACGTCTAATGTGTACGAATGCTGAAATGTACCTAGACTGTAGACGTCCTTGAATCTATGCAAATGATTTTATGCAAAACATTTTTAACGAACTAGCTTAAAGTGTGTGAATCCTAACTATTATGGAAGCTTTCTTCGGCAATCGTTTCACAAAATTTGCATGAATGTGCTGTGCGATGTACGGAAGCCCGTGACGATCACATTTTCATTTAACTTACAAATCACATTTTCATTTAACATACAAATCAATTATTTGTAGTTGTATTTTTTTCTCGTTTGACACATATTTTGTTTCAAATTGAGTCTCCAAGGAAGTGATCCATTGAAGACATGGCGCAGGTGCGAAAAGAATCCTCCAGATGAATCAATCTAGCATTGTCTCTGCCACGCATCCCTGCCGGTGACCTCGAGCACGACTCAATTGACATGGACCTGCCAAAGAACGAGGACGTTGGCGAGGGCGGATTGGAATTGTAAATGTGTTTTAAAAAAAACAACACTTTTAACATTTTAATTAGTGGCGGGTTGAAGTTTGATCTAGATTGCAGTGTAAACTTAGATTGCCAATGAATCATCCGTTAATTAACTTGTAGTGCGGAATAAAGGTTACTTTTCAAGTGTACTTTTTTCTCTATCAGATTTGTTTAAAAGCAATTCACACGAAGGAACATCAAGACAGCATGAATAATACAATAAAGACATTGTGAGAACTATAATTATGAATCTATAAGATGGATAATCATGATATATTACACACACATACAAAATGCTTCGGTAAAAAAATATATAGAATTTAAAAGATAAATAACATAAGAAGTTCTATACAATACATCAAGAACAAGAATGTATGAGAAATACGCCTGTAGTCAAGAATATTATGAGAAATACGCCTGTAGTCAAGAATATATATGAGAAATACGTCTGTAGTCAAGAATATATGAGAAATACGCCTGTAGTCAAGAATATATGAGAAATACGCCTGTAGTCAAGAATATATGAGAAATACGCCTATAGTCAAGAATATATAAGAAATACGCCTATAGTCAAGAATATATGAGAAATACGCATGTAGTCAAGAATATATGAGAAATACGCATGTAGTCAAGAAAATATGAGAAATACGCCTGTAGTCAAGAATTTATTAGAAATACGCCCGTAGTCGAGAATTTATGAGAAATACGCCTGTAGTCAAGAATTTATTAGAAATACGCCCGTAGTCGAGAATTTATGAGAAATACGCCTGTAGTCAAGAATTTATTAGAAATACGCCCGTAGTCGAGAATTTATGAGAAATACGCCTGTAGAAATATAATCCACAATTGCTAAGAAATGTAAACAGTAACTTCTAAGAAATATTGTAAGGCTCCTAATAGCACTGAATCCCTGTGATTGCTCACTATCTGCCCTCCCCCTACCCAACCCAGCAAAATCCTCAACCTCCAATCCACCCTTCCTGACAAGTGACGAGAACTTTGCACTTAAAAAATCTCCCCCGTGAGGCATGCAACGCTCGTTGCACCTCGGACATGCAAACACCGACCCACTTCTATTATGCGAATTATTTAGGATGGCTTCAAGAATCTGCTTTCCAACTCCTTTACAAGTGTTACTTGCCTTTAGCTGTAAAAACTCAATTTCTCCAGGTCCATTGTTGGCATACCTCATTAAAATGCATCGCACCTATTGGTGAAAAAGAATGCTCAAACAAAAGAACAAATCCACTTCATGTTTAAAGGAAGATTCTTCCAATTCACCATTCGACCAATAGTCTTGAAAGAGTGTTAGCTTGATGGTGTCAGGTGAAGAAAGTATTCGGACTCAATTATAATAATTGCTTCCTTTTTTAACTAACTCTTAGTTTTTCTTCTTCTTCTCTGACACCACCTTTTCGGGACCGGATTATCTCTACGGAATTTCCCGAAGTGAGAACGAACGCCCTCGTATTATCTCTCTCGCTCTGTTTGGGTTCTGACGTCTCCCCGTGTGTTGACATCGCCAAGAGCAAAAGTTCGACAACCTGAGCTGGAAAAATTAGGGGGAGATAAGTAGACAAAAAAAAAAGTTCGCCTACTGTTAGCTCTTTTATCTCCCCTTGGATTTTTTTGTTCTTCATTCTTTTCGTTAGCTTATCTTTTGCTGGTCATAGAGGTGTGAGCTTTGTTAAAGAAAAACAACATGGTTCAATTTTAATTTCTGGGTATTGTATGTCCTAACCTTTTCATAACAACTAATAAAAGAATTGTGAAGGGGGGAAGAGGCTAGGGGGTGGGGAAAAGGGAAAAAAAGGGGGAGGGGGGGGGCTTGTTGTCAAAATAATTTGTAGGAAGTAGGAAGCGAGGCATATGAAAAGAAACACACACAAAAAATGACAGCAATCATGGGCGGTCCCACTAGTGGGGGGAAGAGAAGGAGGGGAAGTGTTTCATTTCAACAGGTACACTAAAGAAAGGAAAGATAAATGGTATGTACGTGTATGTGAAGGAATGGGTCAGGGTATAACCCACACACAGACACTATTGTAGCTTTTATCTCGTCATTTCCTGACTCAGCATGTCATACCATTCAGTTTGGACTGTTTTTTTCCCGTCTTCTACGCCATTTGCCCCCTCCACATCAGCTCTATCTCTCAATCTCTAGCACTATCCCTTATTCTCTCTCTCTCACACACAATCACTTTCTTCTAACTATGTAGAACTGACAGATAGGGGCGTGTCCTCGGATGTTTCCACCCCAACCTCCCCCCCCACCTTTCATTATAGCCTACACCCTCGGCTTGTTACAAACTGATGGGTTGGCGGTAGGGATGTTAAAACCGGTTTGTTTTCAAAACCGGTTTTCGGTTCTATAAAACCGGTTTAAAACCGGATTTCGATTCCCCCCCCCCCACCCCCGCAATGTTACAAGTTGGCGGTGGAAGTAATCCATTAATGTGATAGTCCTAAGTTCTCTGGCTTAAACCTTACAATAGATTTTAAAAAAAAAGAAATTATTGTCGAGAAAGTGTCGGCCACACACTCCCGTTGAACAAAAGAGAACTGAAAGAAGTTTTTTTTAAAGTGATTTTACAAAATTACATTTTTATAACAAAGTCTTCGAATGCGCTTTACATTAAAATTTGCCATCTGTTATTAAAATAAATCGAAAAAGTGTGTTTTTAATTTAAGACATTGTAAGACATTGTTTCTTAAATTAATCTCTACGTTTCAGCGGATAGATTTAGAAAATGATAGTAGGCCTTCATGGCTGACTCATCATTGACTGAATGGTAAGTAAAAAGTAAAGTAGCCTACCCTTCGGACCAAATTGATCATAGGGTCGCTGAAGCAGTTCCTGGGATCTAGGCCTATAGAAGAAACGTTTCGGAATTTCAAACCAACACACTGTCTTTAGACCACCAAGCTCATTGGTCATTTGTCTTAATGACGACATCATCAAAAGGTGCTTACGGGGCAGAAGCCATGTGATTAGGTACCACCCTTAAAGAGCACCACTTCCACACAGGGACACGCTGAAAATCAATCTAGTGTATTTTAAGTTGCCTCCCAACCTTTGACTCAATGCTTATGACCTTTTGACCTGTACAGTGACTAACAGATACGGTCCACTAAAAATACAATTAGCCTACCAGGTCACATAAGGTGCAAGATTTGATAGATTCATTTTCTTTTCACAACATTTTTTTCTCGTTGATATATAAATCCTAAAATGGCGAATGGAAAATGTATAATGTTGGCGCTAACAATTTTCTCAGCAGGGGAATCATCCGGGACACGAGATGGTCTCTATGTGTTATTGTCCCATTGGTAGACACACCGAGACTTAGAGCGAAGGGAAGGGAAAGAGGGGGATGTAAGAGAAAGAGAGAAACATGGAGAGAGACATGGAGAGAGACATGGAGAGAAACATGGAGAGAGACATGGAGAGAGACATGGAGAGAGACATGGAGAGAAACATGGAGAGAAACATGGAGAGAAACATGGAGAGAGAGAGAGAGAGAGAGAAGGAGCAAGAAACATTGGGAGAAAAGAAATAGATTTACAAACAGGAATAGAGGGAGAGGAAGAAATAGAGATAGAAATAGTAAATGAAAGAGAGAGATACATAGAGAGGTGGGTGGGGCATTACACTCAGAAAGACGTTTGAGTGGAGTATCCTGTAAATGTTTCATGTCATTCTTTCTCTCTATCCAAATTAAAACGTCTGCCCCAGGTCTCCCTTCCCACCCCTAAACCAACCCGCTTTTTGAAAAAAAATTGTGAACTGTTTTGGTGTTTTGATTGTTTGCAGCGTCTATTGGCACTCTCACGTGGTGTATATAGATAACTGCTACACGTACGGCTACCAGTTGTTGTTTTTTAAATTTTAGAATATACATAATTGTTTTGTTGTGACCTCCTGACCGAAAAGTGGCGGAAGAAAGGGACGAGAAATGGGGGGGGGGGGGTCTGCGGAATGAGGGGCCGGGTGGGGGGGGGGGTGAGCATGGATACTTGATCTATGCGACCTCCTTTTTTTTTTCTCTTCAAACGTTTTTGACTATCTCCGTCATCAGAAAACACAAATATTTAATTATAGACTGAAACCCAAAACATGTGCTTGACAACAGACGTGTCTCCGACTGGTGGTGTTCGGTTACCATGGTGAAAAGTTGTCAGAAATAAACTCCGAAACAAAACTTTTCAAAACAAATCTTTGGTCAATATTTTAAAACACGAAATATAGTAACGTTTACGTGAAATGGAATTGTTTTTTTCCAGGCACGTTCATCACGTTGGGACAGGGTTAACAAATGTTATGACAATTATGTAACTGCAGGGGGGTCCAAGAAAATTGTAAACGCATTCCTTCCTTAAAATTATATTGGCACGATGCTTTGACAAATGGTCATGCCTTTTTCACAGAAAATCACAGCGATGACCAGAACATGACTCCGATGACCAGAACATGACTCCGTACAAATAGTTTATCATCACTGAAGACTCTCAGATAACGAGTTCACTTTTTAATTATTGCGATTCTGTTGTTGAGTTGTCTTTTCACTTTTCTACGGAAGTCTTTGGGTACACCATTTAAGCAGTATGGCTCAGATGTTTCCCAGAAGATCACAGAATCGCACAATGACCGCAACAAGTTTCCGTACAAAGGTCTGTTTCTGAAAGGCTGTCAACTAAAGATTTACTTTTAATTCCGATTCGGTTGTTCGTCTTTCCTAATGAAGCCCATGCGTACCTTTTTATAGCGTGTGACTCATATGTTTTAGTTGAGTCACTGGCATTGTCTCATTTCATTGACTAAGACGCAAATGTCTGTCTTCTTGCAGCATTATTGATGTTAAGAATAGTGTTGTTGCTATATTTTTAAATAGATGTCCTGGGTTTATGTGGGGAGGAGCGTCTGTAATATATAAGATAAGAAAGGCTTTAATAAGGCGCTGCTGAGAAAAAGGGTTTCTCACTTCATGTCTCGCATGTGTGTGTATGTATGTGTAGTAAAGATGGTAGAAAAAAGATAGAGATAAAAAAAAAAAAAAAAAGAGACGATAAGAAAAGATATAAAACCGAAAGTATGAATAAAGAAAAAAAGGAAGGAATAGAAAGTTGACAAGTAATGAAAAGAGAAAAAAAAAAGAAAGACAAAAAGAAAATAACATAAAGATAGAAGATGAAAAGACTAAAACAAAAATCAAATTATAGAGAGACAAAGAAAATAGAAGAAATATATGAAAAGAAAAGAAATGAAAGTAGAAGTAGAAGCACATGGACATTCGCAGTTTATTTATGTCACGATTGTCCAAAACTCCAATTTCAAAATGACTTTGATAAGAAATGTTTTAGAACATTTTTTTTTCCACGGAAATATTACCTCGTTATCGTTAGAGACGTTATAGACGAAAAAGATTTAACCAATTTCTGTGCTCTAGTCAAGCATACCAAATGATCGTGTGGCTATAACAATGCCCCCTCTCCCACCACCACCATGGAGGGGGGGGGGCGATTTCTCTTCTCCCATACAGATTTCAAATCCAAGTCAGCAATTCTTCTTACAGCCTGACAAGCGTAGGACGCACTAGTCACATCCTTCAGTATAGATTATAGAATGAGCGTCTAAAACATATAAGATAAGAAACGTAAGCACTTGCACGCGGGTCCAAGTCACGCAAACTAAAACGTAACATAGTTTAAACCTTGTTTTTTTTATTTAAAAAGCCATTTAAATTAGTGTAAATGTTTATTGTTGTAGTTTTTTTTCATTTAATCTTTATTTATACATTATATTCTGGCTATCTTGCAATTTAGCAAAACGGCAAAGTTCAAATGCATTTTATCCCCCTTCATGTCATGGTATAACCGCTGTTGATTCTTTTGTCATCTGCTTAATTTTGATATGGTTAAGATGGGAAGTTACACATTTGAGATTTCACAGACAATTTAGTGGTTTTTAAAGTTTGACTCTAGACTTGACCTATGTACTTAGTTGTTTTTACATATTTAATTGTAATTGTATTTGTAAATATAAAGTAGCGCACAAAAGAAATTTATTGTGATGGGCGATCAATATTATAGTGGTTAGTGAACAAGCAAAATGTAAAAAGGGCGCCGTGAGTTAAATTACCTTTGACCGCCATTTTAAGCCCATCGGATACACAGAAGTCGTGAAAATAAAGTTACCAGACAGGTGTGGGGGATATCTGCAAGGAATATTTCCCGCGCCCTCCATAGTTTACTTCCGTTAGAGCTAAGCTATGTGAGGTAAATGCGAATGGGTTGAAACTTCCCTTCAGGAAAACAAAAGGCCGGTTTCCATACAGTATGTAGGACGACTTAGGGAGAGAGAGCTTTACTGAATGTCTGTTACACCAGGCTATGAACGTTATGGCTAAGTTTACATAACAAGCCCATAACTATCGTCTGCTCATCCCCAACAGGTGAGTCCAGGTGTGAGCGCCGTTTTAAGAAATTTCCAAACCTATATAATTTAAGTCGTTTAAAGACAAGCAATAACAGCAACATCAACAAACACACAAAAAGGGGAGGGGTAGAAATGGCTGTATTAGAAAAGAAAAGTGTTGTGTAAACGAGAAGTGGGTGGGGTTTCAAGGGAAATCACTCTCACCATCATAGTAAAGTTCTACAAAACGTTGTTTTTGTGTGTGTTTCCTCCTGCTCTTCTCCCCCTGCCAACTTAATTACTTGCCCATGTCAGAGGCCCCGGCACACAATTATTACGGCGTCACATCAAAGGGCTAGGGGGCTTCGTGGGAGGGTGGGTCCTGTGTTTTGGTGGCGGGCGGAGGCCGGGGGGGGGGGGTACAGTCAGCTCCTCCAGAGAGAGAGAAAAAAAAATGGTGGAGATAATTTTCAGACAATATTTAAAAAAAAACAGCCCCTGAACAAAGAGTTAAGATGCAGGCCACCATGGTATGTTATAAGCTTAGTTTTAGTTGTTCTTTTTTAGGGGGTGGGGAGGGGGGCATGGGAGGGGAGGGGTGCTTGAGAGACAACGAGAAGTGAACTGAGTTTGGTTTGGTGGCAAGGGGCTTCTGTTTTTTGTTTTTTTAAAGTAATCCAAGATTATTTTTTTTGTTCACAACTTCAATACAGTCAGCTTTTTCTGTGTATGTGGGCTGGGGTGTGTGAGGGAGGGGGGCGGGGTCAGAGCTGAGTAAAATATATATATATTTACAATCAAATAAAACAAATAGGCCTTAACTAATACAGACAGGCATTATAGAAATCTTCAAACTAAGACACGTTCAAACATTCTGACATACATTGAAATATTCAAACACAGACCTAATTAAAACTATCACATTTAGATATTTTTTTTTTAAAGATTGGTATAAAAGTAGCCTACTTTAAGACTACGGAAATAATATAGGCATATGAAATAGTAAAACAGAGACGTAGGCCCTATTTTACGCACGCATATAGACATATATTTAAACAAACAGACAATAAAACATAAATTAAAACAGACAGACAATGAAACAACATAAATTTAAACAGACAGACATTGAAACATAAATTTAAACAGACAGACAATGAAACAACATAAATTTAAACAGACAGACAATGAAACATAAATTTAAACAGACAGACAATGAAACAACATAAATTTAAACAGACAGACAATGAAACATAAATTTATACAGACAGACAATGAAACAACATAAATTTAAACAGACAATGAAACATAATTTTAAACAAACAGACACAGTAAGCAGACAAATCTGAACAGACAAATATTTAAACAGATAGGCCTATACAAGTTAAAAAAAAAAGACAATTAAGCAAATACATACGATTAAACACTCTTAAACATTGGCGCAGACATATATTTGTACAGAATCATTAAGAGATACAAAGAGTAAAAATAGTTCAAATATACAAATGACGTTCAATGTTGATAAGTGCAACCTCCTCTCTATTTCAAGGAAGAGGACTAGGATCCCCACCAGCTATACCTTGCATGGTCACACTCGTGAGAGGGTATCAGATGCCAAGTACCTTGGAGTGAACATCACAGAACACCTCCACTGGGGGCACAGGGACACACATGTCCAATCTATTGCTGCCATAGCAAACAGAGCCTGCATCTTCGTCCATAGGAACCTCAAGGGATGCTCCACCAGGATCCAGACCCATTGTTATAAAAGTTTAGCTCGTCCCATCCTGGAGTACGCATCGACAGTATGGGATCCTCGTCAACAACACCTGATATCTAAGCTGGAGATGACCCAACGTCGAGCGGCACGTCGTATCTTACAGGACTACGGCCTTAAAACTAGCGCCTCAGCTTTGGTGGCCCAACTCCAACTGGAGCCCCTACATCATCGCAGAGCGATAAACAAGGTCACCACTATTTACAAGATCGTGAACCGCCACGTGGAAATGTCCACTCAGCCAGGCCGAATCCAACAGGTGTCCCGCTCTACCCGAGGCCATCAGCTCAAGCTGCATGTCCCACATGCACGCACCGACGTCTACAAATATTCTTTTTTTCCGTCAGCCATAAGGTTGTGGAACACCCTGGACCAGGCCCCCATCACTGCCCCTACAGTTCAGGCTTTTAAATCGTCACTGAAGGGCTGGTCTAAAAACCTAAAGTGACACTCTGTCATCTGTTTATAATTGTTTTTTGTGATGCTTTTTATTTTATGTGTATTTAAATTGTGGACTCTTTCCTTAGTTCTAACAGGGTCTCCACAGTATTATGAAGAAGAAGAAGAAGGATACACAAGTCAACCCTATTGGTAAAACACGAGTTCATAGTTGACCAACTATATGACCTGGCTGGCATTTGAAATATCAAGGTTTAAAATTAATTTCCTTTCATAAACACAAACTCCGTCGAATCTCCAATCATCTCGGAATTTACTTCTAATTAATTTCCGTTCATCCTAATTATCTCCCCCCCCCCCGCCGCCCTCCACCAATCAGCCTAATTCGGGCACCCTCACCTGGCGTCGCATCACATGGAAAGCGGCTCGTGTTTTTACAAGTTTTCCACAAACGCAGTTTAGCAATTTTGTCCTTTAATGAAAAGTATACACGCATTATCCCACCTTTCACATAGCCCCCCTCCCCCCCCCTTTTTCCTCCCACGGATGAGTGTGCAGGGGGATTGAGAGAAAAAGAAGAGGAGGATAATTGATTAATCACGTAGAGAGAAGCTGGTACAAATCTTGTACAATCAACCTCTGTGGGTTTTTCCCTCCCCTTGATGCATCAGCATTCTCCTTTACACGTCTCCCCCTCCCCCACACCTTTTCACCATCTCAATTGTTTTCTGTGCATCTCTGCATATTGGTTGTCAGTGATAGAGAACAGGACGGGAATAAAGAACAAGAGAATGAGAAAGAAAGAAAGAATAGAAAAAACGACCTTGACATGACATGCCGGGTGTTCTGCCAGAAGATTACAAGACGAACATTAGGGTCATTGTGACATTATATTGAAAGCGAGAACGAAAAAAAACTAGAATAGGCCTGCGTATTATTAGTTGTTGTTTTTTAATGTTCTTACGAACCTCTTTTAGAATTAAATTTAAATTTAGATGGCTCGATTAAGAGGCCGTAATAAAAAGAAAGGAAATTTCTATTTGTCTAACTAGTAACTTAATTAATGAAAAGAACAAAAACTTATTTAAAGAAAACCACACTTCAGACAATACCAAATTAAGAGAATTTACTTACTAAATTGATCTAATCAATATAAAATAAATATAAAAATACACTCACGAAAATCCTACAACAGAATTAACACAATGCAATTACGGTGAACACAAGACACTCTACACAATTCTGCCACTGATAATAAATCTCTACAATAGATCAGTAGTACAATAATAAGCTTTAAACTTAAGACTCGAGAGACTACTACATCGATATAAAACTCTCTGTATATAGCACGAATCCCTCATAAATAATATACTTGCTAGAGATTTCTGGAAGACCAGTATCCTAAAAATAACTCAAGACAATTGTAAACAGCGCTTTCTACTAATTTCTAGGCCACGCGAGTATTTGGTAGAATTCTCTTGCATCAGCTGGCCAAAAGAAAAAAAAACAACTAATGACGCGACAGTGGCAGAGTTCAACGGGAGGTCATGGGGAGGTAATCTACTTAAACACACATAACAATGTTTATGTTTAAATACCCAAATTTAGAAACTTTATTATACATTATAGTTCCCTCTTAGGTTTGTAATACAATTAATTTACGCTTACATTATTAAAAAAAGTCTAAAAAATAACTTTTTTTTAGAACGCATATCTATAGACTAGATCAGGGGTCGGCAACATACGAACGCGTGCCATTCTTGGCACGCCAATGGATTTTCAATGGCATGCGGAAGTGGAAATGTCAATAATTCAAGTCTCTTCTACAAGCAAACTAGTCCTACAGCAGGATGACGTGTAGGTTGTTGGCACGCTGAATGAATTAGAAATCCTACTTTGGCACACTGTTATCAAAAGGTTTTCGACCCCTGGACTAGATGACACATTAAAAGTTTAGGTCTACTGGTACAATTAACTCATCCAGGTCATGTGGACTAAATAGTCACATTAACTCATTCAGGAAGATTATATAAAATGGTCATATTAACTCGTTCAGTGCACAAAGACCAAACGGGACAGTAACTCATTAATGCAATGTAGACTATATCAACTGGTCGTATTAACCCACCCAGGGCATATGGACTAACCGGTCACATTAACTCATTCAGGGAGTTTATTTTAACTAATCATATTAATTTATTGACGAAGTATCCAATAACTTATTCGCATCAACTCGGGAGAAGACTCGAGCTGGAATTATTAACCCATTCACGGCGAGCAGCGTTTCGTCCGGGAATTTCCCGTCCCGTAATATCTGCGTAAACGCGGTTTCTTTAATCTACGTTTTTTTCGTTGCGTGGCATGAAGACGTTTGCAAAACAGATGCTCCAAATACCTCAGCTGGCTCTGGGGGGGGTGAAGTGATGTAGTGATTAACCTTTGATGCACGCGTAGTGTTTTGTGTGTGTGTGTGTTTGTTTACGCTTTGATTATGTCGCAATTTAGCTACGTGTGTGAAGGGCCTGTGTTTTCGAAGGGCCTGTGTTTGCGACGGGCCGTGTTTACGAAGGGCCTTTGTTTGAGAAATGCCTGTGTTTGCGAAGGGCCTGTGTTTGCAAAGGGCCTGTGCCTGTGTCGGTAGGAGTTTACTGTCAAGAGCTCAACTTAAACTTTTTTTCTAGGAACGGATCACTCTTCACTTTTGTGTTGTTTCAGCTCAACGGGTGCATGCTTGAGTATGTTAAAGTAAAAGCTGACCTGTCCCCCATAATCCCATTGCACGCAGTGGAGAAGAAGCACAGAAAGTAGTATCTTCGAAAGAATAAGGAGAGAACAAAAGATCCCCGATCCCCAGTAACTGCCTGCGCGGTCAAGGAGTTCCTGGCCGGCTGGCCCTGCGGTTAGTTCACCGGACTGTCGCTGGTTCTATCCCTGCCGCCGACGACCCCTGCCACCCTGCAGGAGTTTTGGGCCTAGTAGTCGTAATAATCTTCTATCTAGAAGGAACGTCTTTAAATGTAATAAATTTATAAGACATTATGTATTTTCCCGACTGGCCTTCGACATGGAATGGGTTGCCTGAACAAACCAGGAGACCAGTAACTTAACATCATTTAAAACACTACTAGAAATGCAGGACTAGACTCAAACCAAGGATGTGCGTAGGACGCAATAATCTTCTTTATAGAAGAAGCATCTGTAATCTATAAGATAAGATACGATAAATTGCGCCGACCTAATGACACTTGAAGCGGCTTTCGTTTTTTTTTAAAATTATCTTTAATAAAATTCGAATGCACATGCATCATGAAATGGTTGTACGTGAACCTGCTGCATCTCTGGAGCGGTCTATCAAATAGTACAGGCACAGTTGGAATATTCAATGTTGCAATACTTGCATTACCCTTAGCACTACACTTATGAATTGTCAAAATGGCTACTCTAGTGTATTTCTTAAGGCCAGATTCCAAAGTGCGAAGACATATTATAGTAGACCAGAGGGCGGCGAACTTTTGCTAACAGTGTGCCAAACTAGGATTTCTAAATCATTCAGCGTGCCAACAGCCTAAATGGTCAACCTGCTCTATTATAGGCCTACTTTTTAACAGTTATTTTTATGGAACAATTAATTAAACTCTATAGCAAGACCAATGCCGAAAGCAAAGGAGAGGTATAAAGAAAATCATTAAAGCGGTGTATATGTAATAAAATAATTAACGTGTTTGTGATTATCATCATTTTTATTTGCATTTATATATAGTAATTATTGTCTAAACATTATCATTGGTTACCCAAGTTGAGGATCTAACACTTGCAAATATTATATTACATTTGATCTTATTGTAACTGAAATATTATTTAATGCGTTTTAGATACCCACCGTCCCGAGGTGGCAATAATAGTTAAGCGCAATAGATACGTAGTAATCATTCAAACTGGGTAGTTAATGTCATGTTGAAAAATATACATATACATTCTTTAGTCATATAATATTTTTTACAGTTTAATCACTTCAAAGTTATATATTGTAAGCCATTCATTTTGTATAAAAGAAACAAAAAAAAAAGAAACATATTAGATACATTAGCGAAAAAATAAAACGGGTTAATTACCTCCCTTTAATAAAAAAAAACGTGTTGAAATGTATATTTTGATTCAATAGTGATGCTAAACAAGTTATGTTTTGTAATATAACAAATATTACTGACTAATTATTACTTCTTTTTATAAATCCAACATTATGGTATTCATTACTATATTTAATTATTAAACAGTTGTTAATAAACTTTTCCTGCATTAATTGTTTGTCCATTTAAGGAGTTTACAACTATCTATCTTAATATATGCCTTAATATAGGTATGTACATGTAGTTAAATGTTTTGAATTGATTTCATGGTAAGATATGAACATTGTTTATACCAAAGACTATAATAAGATGTACCGCTCGCTTTATTTTTAGAGCTTAAATGTTCCTTTTCCGTGCGTAACCAAGACTGTCTTAAATTACTTCTACGCTCCCACGTTTGCGTTAAAGGCTTCCGCTGTATAGCCTACAACTTTCGATTGTAATTTTAATTTTTCATTTAGAAAATGATAGCGATTAAATAAAACGGAAGTGTACAGTACAAAACTTACAAAAGGGAATCGGGAATTCTGAAAAGAAGTCTTTCGAGTCATCAAATAGCAGAAATATTAAGGGGTCCATCTCATTATAGTCTTTGTTTATACTGAGCATCGAGCCCGAAGACATACTAACACCTAACTAAAAGACGATTAGAATTTGTTTTGTTATGTGAATAGATAGACAAACAAACAGACAGAAATATTCAGCCTACATAGACAGATCGATTGATATCTAGGATAGTGTCAATATAAATAGATAGATTTACAGTTCGACAGTCCAACAGACGGATAGAGACATATTTAGATAGATATATGAGAGCGATTAGAGGAATAGTTACGAGATATATGAGAGCGATTAGAGGAATAGTTACGAGATATATGAGAGCGATTAGAGGAATAGTTACGAGATATATGAGAGCGATTAGAGGAATAGTTACGAGATATATGAGAGCGATTAGAGGAATAGTTACGAGATATATGAGAGCGATTAGAGGAATAGTTACGAGATTTAAAGTATTCATGTCGAAATTTAAATACATACAAATATGTTTTTTAATAATAACGTATAAATTATAAGTTTTACAGACGTTCCTTCTAGATAGAAGATTATTAACTCCACTAGGCCCTAAACTCCTGGAGGGCGGCAGGGATCGGTCGGCGGCAGGGATAAAACCCGCGACGTGTCGGTTGACATTCCGGTGTACTAACCGCTAGACCAGCCGGCCTAATCTATCTATCTATCTATAGCGAGAGTGAGAAAAAGAAATAGAGAAAGTGAGAGAGATATATAGACAGTAGACAGACACATAGACACACTTGCAGATGGATAGATTAGACTTGAAATACAATCATTTGATTATGCCTCCGTATGAAATTTTTTATTTTTTTTTATAAAATTCAAGTAAAATTATCAAATTCAAGTAAAATTATCAAATTCAAGTAAAATTATCAAATTCAAGTAAAATTATCAAATTCAAGTAAAATTATCAAATTCAAGTAAAATTATAAAATTCAAGTAAAATTATAAAATTCAAGTAAAATTATCAAATTCAAGTAAAATTATCAAATTCAAGTAAAATTATCAAATTCAAGTAAAATTATCAAATTCAAGTAAAATTATCAAATTCAAGTAAAATTATCAAATTCAAGTAAAATTATCAAATTCAAGTAAAATTATCAAATTCAAGTAAAATTATCAAATTCAAGTAAAATTATCAAATTCAAGTAAAATTATCAAATTCAAGTAAAATTATCCAAATTCAAGTAAAATTATCAAATTCAAGTAAAATTATCAAATTCAAGTAAAATTATCAAATTCAAGTAAAATTATCAAATTCAAGTAAAATTATCAAATTCAAGTAAAATTATCAAATTCAAGTAAAATTATCAAATTCAAGTAAAATTATCAAATTCAAGTAAAATTATCAAATTCAAGTAAAATTATCAAATTCAAGTAAAATTTAAAAAAGAGTCAAAAAAAGAACAACAATAACAAAGGGACCAGCTGTGTTGAATTTATAACAATTTCGTTGAATTTTACATGGTTAGTTAATCTGATCCTTGACATGTTTGTCACGCCAGTTTAAACATGTCCATTATCTGATTATCTTACATGTACAAACGCATTTAGAAGCCAACAAGTTTTGGGAGTTTTCAGTCCAGCAGCTGTCTGTGTTATGTCAGACATAACGAAAAACTAGAAGGTTTCCGTGTTTATTGTAATTCTTGGACGATTCGAGAGACTATTTTCACAAAGATTTGGAAGAATATTTTTACAAAGATTTGTAATAAGATTTACGCGAAGATTAGCATATAAGTACTCTTTCTTCCCGAGTCTCGTTAGGACATGGAATGGGTTGCCTGAACAAACCAGTAACTTTATATCATTCAAAACACTAATAAAAACGCAAGACTAGACTTAGACCACGGATAGGACGGAAAAAAATCTTCTTTATAGAAGGAGCGTCTGTAATATATAAAATAAGATAAGAAAGCTGATCAAGGATTACAAAGTAATTATTTTTTTAAATTTTCTGGAAGCTTTGCAAAATGGCCATGCAGAAATATATAAATATAATCTAATAAAAGATCTGCAGAAGGATTTGTTTTGCCGGAAAATATGCATAAAGTTTTGCAATATCCATAAAGGTTTTCGCAGTTTTTTTCTAAATCATATTAAGATGACGTATTTCATCATAACTTATATAGGGAGATAAAACTTTAAATAAAAACTAAAAACTAACACATTACATTAAATGAATAAAAAAAAAATAATCATGTGGTATTTATAGCGAGTCCCGAAATTGAATCATTTCTTTCTTATCTCCACAGTTGATGGATATAATACAACATTTACTATTCAATAGTTCAGCGGGAAAGGATGAGATTCGTTTAATATTCGATTCCTCGTATTTCTTTCAATATACATAACTTCTGTATGGACAGAATATATCAACGGGTCGACTATTTGCTGACATACTTAAAAAAAATCAATAGCCTTGACATGTTTTCATATCGCAAAGTGAAAAACTACCCTCTCCATCAAAAAAAAAAAAGTCTGCTTTGCGCTGACAGTTTGTGTTCGAAAAAAAAACGACACAATAATTACTTGGAGACAGTGTGAGAAAACCAATACGCCATTTTTGGATGTCTGTGGAAAATCTCTCTATGCCTCGCCCCCCTCCTCCCGCGCCCTTTCCCATTTTCCCACATGGAATACACTAGAATAACATTTTGATGTAAAAAAAACAACAACCTATCACGTGACCTGTGAGACTCTGGAACCAATCAGCATTCAACACTGATCTGCACCGCCATACATCAACCTTTCTGGCGATATTCTGAGCCTAAGCTCAAACAGCGGTCATTTCTTAATATTTTCAGTGTCAATACAGTTGACCATACATCAACATTGTGTCCCACAAATGTAATAATACAGGGGGATCGGCAACCTACGGAACGCGCAGAGCGATTTTTTTTCTTTAAAGGCACGCGCAAGACCTCCAAAAAGGCGATTCAAGCATCTTCTAAAATAAAAGGGCAGGATAACGTTTGGGCTGTTGGCAATTTGAATGAATTAGAAATCCTTACTTTTGTACCCTTATAAACCAAAAGGCTGCCGACCCCTGTATTATTCAATTGATTAGTTTATTACTTTGTGTGTGTGTGTGCGTGCGTTTGTGTGTGTTGTGTGTGCAGTTTTCTCTCTTTCATTTTCCTAACCTAGATTTTTTACATCAAAGGGCATTAACTCTATATCGTTTCAGCTCTTATTAATCTATCATCATCATCTCGTTTTTTTAATGTTTCTTTGACTTGTCTTCACTTTCATTTAGCAATAACATAATCTGTCATCCTCATTTCTCTCCTTCCACCCAGACCGCCGTGCATCCAGTTCATTCATCTAGTTCACCTCCATCCAGACCGCCGTGCATCCAGTTTATTCATCTAGTTCACCTCCATCCAGACCGCCGTGCATCCAGTTCATTCATCTAGTTCACCTCCATCCAGACCGCCGTGCATCCAGTTCATTCATCTAGTTCACCTCCATCCAGACCGCCGTGCATCCAGTTCATTCATTTAGTTCACCTCCATCCAGACCGCCGTGCATCCAGTTCATTCATCTAGTTCACCTCCATCCAGACCGCCGTGCATCCAGTTCATTCATCTAGTTCACCTCCATCCAGACCGCCGTGCATCCAGTTCATTCATCTAGTTCACCTCCATCCAGACCGCCGTGCATACAGTTCATTCATCTAGTTCACCTCCATCCAGACCGCCGTGCATCCAGTTCATTCATCTAGTTCACCTCCATCCAGACCGCCGTGCATCCAGTTCATTCATCTAGTTCACCTCCATCCAGACCGCCGTGCATCCAGTTCATTCATCTAGTTCACCTCCATCCAGACCGCCGTGCATCCAGTTCATTTATCTAGTTCACCTCCATCCAGACCGCCGTGCATCCAGTTCATTTATCTAGTTCACCTCCATCCAGACCGCCGTGCATCCAGTTCATTCATCTAGTTCACCTCCATCAAGACCGCCGTGCATCCAGTTCATTCATCTAGTTCACCTCCATCCAGACCGCCGTGCATCCAGTTCATTCATCTAGTTCACCTCCATCAAGACCGCCGTGCATCCAGTTAATTCATCTAGTTCACCTCCATCCAGACCGCCGTGCATCCAGTTCATTCATCTAGTTCACCTCCATCCAGACCGCCGTGCATCCAGTTCATTCATCTAGTTCACCTCCATCCAGACCGCCGTGCATCCAGTTCATTCATCTAGTTCACCTCCATCAAGACCGCCGTGCATCCAGTTCATTCATCTAGTTCACCTCCATCCAGACCGCCGTGCATCCAGTTCATTCATCTAGTTCACCTCCATCCAGACCGCCGTGCATCCAGTTCATTCATCTAGTTCACCTCCATCCAGACCGCCGTGCATCCAGTTCATTCATCTAGTTCACCTCCATCCAGACCGCCGTGCATCCAGTTCATTCATCTAGTTCACCTCCATCACTCCTCGTCACATTTTCTCAACCTCACAACGTAGAAATGGCTGATAGACTGATAAATTTCTTCCACCCCGCCGTTCAATCAACCTATATACATTTTTTTAACTGACTACCTGTTGGCATACATACCTGTCTCTAGCAACGACCTTACGTTACGCGTATCCTAATCCATCAGTGATTTGGGTCATTAGGTTATAGCACAGGAAGGCGATTGCAAAAAAAAAAACAACAAACAAACTAAATTCTGCAACTTTTCAGAATGTTAAAAATCGAACCTGGATTTGAACCCGGGACCTACGGGTACCAGGGAGTACAAATGAAATAATGCCACAATGACCATAAAGATTCTTAGATCACTAGAAAAAACTTAAGATACTCTCGAAGTAAGTAATCAAATACCAAAATTCAAAATGCACCGCCAACAAATGATGAAAATAATTAATTCCCTATCGAAGGATTAATTAATTCGTATTCCTTTAGCTATCTTTCTTCCTAAGTGGCTTTCGATCAAGAAATGGGTTGCCTGGACAATCAGGAAAATGAAAGACTTATCAAAATTTCGAAACCACCTTTAAAACCACACTGCTTGTTCTTCAAAAAAACAAAAAAGTTCCTAAATTCTAAAACTAATCGCCCATGACGCACTCGTCCAATACTTGTATGACGTCATTCGTTGACTGAAACCTATATACGCAAAAAATAAATGAAACAAGGACGCAGCCTTTCTAAAATTTCAGTTCTCTCCATTTTTCCAACAAGTAGGTCTATAAAAAAATGAAACAAAATTAATTATTTTTTTTTGGAAAAAACTAATTCTTCTTTGCATACATAGTTGTATGCATTCAAAACCTTGTTCGACTCATTAAAGCATATGTTTTTTTCTAAATCAAATGTATTCTTGCATACATAAAGCGCGTATTTAGACTACTGCGGTTAGTTCACCGGACTGTCAACCGACACGTCGCGGGTTCTATCCCTTCCGCCGACCGACCCCTGCCGCCCTGCAGGAGTTTTTTGGGGCCTTGTGGACGTAATAATCTTCTATCTAGAATGTAGAAGGAACGTCCTGTAAAACTTAAAAAGCGAAATGTTTGACGTAATTTCCGACAGGGGAAGCAATATGAGATCCACGTATCTTGTCTAGCCAATCAAATCTAGATCTATGAAGTTTGTCTACAGACAGGAACGATGTGGGTTTTTATCCTGTTGATTTGATCCACCGATAACTCGCGCTTGTATTTTTTTTGTTCTGTTTCCTTTCGTAGGGTTAGAGATTAAACATAGAGTCATAAACAAGTCAATAAACAATGACTCTATGAACTCTGAACCTTATCCCAGAATACACCAGCTCTGCCCTTTCAGATATTTTGACATACCCAGAAGGTCTACTCCAAACCTATCTGTCTCTCGCTCTGCCCCTCTCTCTCTCTTCTTCCATCTCTCTTTCCCTCTATATCTTGGTTATCTTACTCTTTCTCTTTATCCCCCAACACTCTTTCTTGCACGTGTACTCTATCTCACAGTCTCTCCCTCAAGCCTCTCCCCTCTTTAGCACTTTATTTCTCTTCCCGATTCGTTCTCTCTCTTTCACCAAACACCCTCTCCTCTAACCAATCCCATTCTCTCTCTTTCACCAAACACCCTCTCCTCTAACCAATCCCATTCTCTCTCTTTCACCAAACACCCTCTCCTCTAACCAATCCCATTCTCTCTCTTTCACCAAACACCCTCTCCTCTAACCAATCCCATTCTCTCTCTTTCACCAAACACCCTCTCCTCTAACCAATCCCATTCTCTCTCTTTCACCAAACACCCTCTCCTCTAACCAATCCCATTCTCTCTCTTTCACCAAACACCCTCTCCTCTAACCAATCCCATTCTCTCTCTTTCACCAAACACCCTCTCCTCTAACCAATCGCATTCTCTCTATTTTCTAACTCCTTCCAAACCACTTTCGTTAAATTACCCCCCCCCCCTCAACATCTTTCGCTTTTACTAACAACTTACCATCTTTATTTCTCTTCTTTGGCGCCCTCTATCTCCTTCTCTCCCTCCCTACTAGTCCTGGCGCCCTCTATCTCCTTCTCTCCCTCCCTACTAGTCCTGGCGCCCTCTATCTCCTTCTCTCCCTCCCTACTAGTCCTGGCGCCCTCTATCTCCTTCTCTCCCTCCCTACTAGTCCTGGCGCCCTCTATCTCCTTCTCTCCCTCCCTACTAGTCCTGGCGCCCTTTATCTCCTTCTCTCCCTCCCTACTAGTCCTGGCGCCCTCTATCTCCTTCTCTCCATCCCTACTAGTCCTGGCGCCCTCTATCTCCTTCTCTCCCTCCCTACTAGTCCTGGCGCCCTCTATCTCCTTCTCTCCCTCCCTACTAGTCCTGGCGCCCTCTATCTCCTTCTCTCCCTCCCTACTAGTCCTGGCGCCCTCTATCTCCTTCTCTCCCTCCCTACTAGTCCTGGCGCCCTCTATCTCCTTCTCTCCCTCCCTACTACCCCATCAATACTTCATTTTCACTATTTCTCTCTCATCAATTTTTCTTCCATACCTAACCCACAACTTTTCTTCTCTCTCTCGTTCTCTCTCTCTCTCTCCCCGGTGTCTATTACGTCATGTTTCCTCCCATGTACCCAGAATCCAGTCTCTAGCTGCAGATGTTGAACTGGATTAGATTATGTCTTGGTGAGCAGGCGTTCGTGATTTATGAGGCTCGATCTCTTAAGCACGCACATACACATATATATACATACACACACATTCAGACCTGCTCATGAACCCACACACATTTACACCCAAACACATCGCCACGAGGACAAATTCACGTCCACACGCATTCAAAACCCACACATAATCATCCTTACAGACATTCACACATTCACACACACACACATAATCACATATACATATGCATTCACACGCATTCACACATACACACATATACATATGCATTCACACACACACACATAATCACATATACATATGCATTCACACGCATTCACACATACACACGTATTCACACATACACACGCATTCACATACACGAATTCACACATACACGAATTCACACACACACGAATTCACACACACGCATTCACACATACACACGCATTCATACATACACGCATTCACCCATAAACAAATTCACACATTCACGCATTCACACACACACACACAAAATCAAAACCGGTTTTCAGTTTCAAAACCGGAATCCGGTATTCAGGTTTTCGTTTAACATCCCTAGTCTGTATCAACTAAACTGTGCATATATTACAACTATTCTTAAATACGACCTCCTCTCAGGCTCGAAGTGCAGCGTCCAGAATTCCAACTTTTGCAGCCTTTTTCCCCACCTGAAAAATGAAAGTAAGTCAAGGCCCTTGACTGCTTCGGTTGGAACTATCAACGTTAGCCAGGGCAGTAAGTCGGGAGGAGGATTGAGTGGGAGGTGGGGAGGGAGCTGGGCTTTCTCAAAATTTCAAAACAATCTTCCTTTAATTTTTGGCAAACTCTTTCATCATTATCTACGATGACTTTGTTAAAGAGTCTATTAGTGGCCATAGAGTCGTAAACATATTTTAAAAAAAAACTCTTTTTTTTGTCTTTCTACTGTTATTCTTCCACTCTCCGTACTTTGCCATGCAGGGTGAGATTTGAAAAAACGTGGTGATAGAATTACAAGGTCGTGCAATTCATGCCAAGGAGATCGCCGTAGCGCCCTTTGACCCGACGAATCTGTCGTGTTGCTCATCGGTGAAGATGTGATGGTCTATGCCAGGTGAGAGAAGTGTAGTGCAGGGGTCGGCAACCCAAGGCACGCGTGCCAGATTTGGAACGCAGAACGATTTTCAGTGGCACGCCAGAGACCTCCAAGAAGATTTTTTTTTAATGCAAGTCAAAACAACGTACGTCAGAATAATTAATTTTTGCTGCGTGGCGAACTACATGGGAATCACACTGGACGTCGACTGTTTTAGTCCAGGAATGTTTGTGTGTGTGCAAATATCTCATCATTGGACTTTCGATTTGTTAGAGGGAAATTGGCATTTTTTTTTTCATTTTAAACATCCGAAAAATGGGCATCGTAATGTGACGATTTGCGGATGATCTGGCAGGAATAGCTACTTAGGAAAGTCATCTGTTGTCAACTGCAAGGCATTCGCTCTACTTTAAGCGTTTCGTTTAATTGACACTAGTTAGTATATTTTATCGCACATGAAACCTGTTATAAGAATACCAAGAGAGCACTTAAACTTGACCACTCAGAAGTGACTAAATATGTACCTGACGTTGAACAATTAGCTTAGAGCATTCAAGGAAAAGGTCCTCATTAATTGATACATGTTAATTACATTCAAAATTGTTTTTATGCTCATCTATTTTAATTAGGCATAAATATAATTATTTCTAAAACAAATTTGTTTGTTTTATTATTGTAATAAATATAACAGGCTTACATAATGTAACTATTGTAAATAATAATGTTTAAAAAAAAATGATGACGCAGAAAATGTTTATTTACAACGTAAATTAATTTTATACATCCAATTACACAATGAAAAAAATAGCATAATGCTGAATTTGTATGAATAAATAATAATTTAAAAGCAACACTAGTCTAGTTGTATTTTTTAAAAATTAACTCTTTGGGCATCACTAGCATGAAATTTGGAGAATTTCATTAATAATAGTAATACAAATAATATTCTTTTTGTATAACGTTGTCAACAAACATAATGTAAGGTCAAAGAGCATTCAAAATTAACATACAACTAAGAACACGGATTAAAAGGAAATAATTAACCTGTTTTCTTCGCGTCAATATCTCTAATGCTTCTTTTTTTTTTTAATTAATGAATTAATGGCTCACAATTTATAACTTAAAATGATCAAACTATAAAAGATAGTTTAAAATTTAATAAATATTTTATGACTAAAGAATTTATATGTAAGGTTCTGAACAGTACTTTAACTACCCAGTTTGTATGATCACTACTTATCTATTCCCTTAAACTGCAGTAGACGGGTAACTCTAGGCTCGACTCAACAATAATATATAAGCTGAAATGGATGCTAAGCAAGAATGTCAAATAAAAAAGAATGAATGAATTTAAATTTAAAGTTAGTTACAATATTAGCGTAAATTAAATCTTGCCTATCTCCCCCCCCCCCCCCCTCATCTCTCGCCAATCTAAATAATTGTAGAGGTACCCACTTGGTTACAATCATCCTATTTTCGATAGCCCCCCCCCCCACCCCTCACAAAGACTCCCGAACATAAATGAATTTCTATTGCTCTACTCCTTTTTCTCTGGCTTTGTTGTAATAAAATTAATAACATAAAATTAAAATTTCCTCTATTCCTTCCCCAATGTAAACTTGTATAATTTCTACTTTATACAATCAGATATATATATGTTATGTATAAGATGCATGTACACTATTGAAGTATGATACGAAAGTAACGAATGAATGGAAAACTATGTCAAATAAACAGAATGAATGGATGTGAAAGTCTAAACCTAACTACAACAACTACATAAATTATCTAAATTTGTTTAAATATTCTATGTTGTCTTCTATCCTTTAGAATTGTAAAAATTGCAATTAATGTCTTCTATCCTTCCTCTTAATGTACGAATATATGAATGTTATTGTACATGTAAAAAGTGTCAATAAACATTGTTGAAAACAAAAAAAATAAGCTGAAATCTCAGTAATGCAGTGATCAAAATATAAAAAAAAGAAGTCATTCGAGTCATCAAACAGCAGAAATAGTAAAGCAAGCGGTCCATCTTTGGTTTTATATAACACAGTTGGAACGTCTCGCGGTACTATTAGTGATGGTGTTTCAAGTGTCTGTGGAGGTGCGATCCCCAGAGTTCAAGATATTTCAAATGTCAATAATGAGCTAAAGAGAGCATGGCCCAATCAGGAGAAGTGGTGTGGGGTAGGGGGAGGTGGAGGGGAGGGGTAGAGAGAGACTAAGATAGAATTATTGAGAATACAAAGTACCCGTCGGACCGAATTGATCCATAAGTCCGATGAAGCAGCGTTCACCAGTTTCTGTGGCCACGGCATACTAGGTGATTGTGTGGCCAGCACTATGCACAGCCGCCTCTACTTTACCCCAACTAAGGTCAGGTACCCATCAAAGCTGGGTAGACTCAGGGACACCCTCCAGACCCGGGAAAATATCCTAGCCTGCATCAGGATTTGAACCCGGGACCTACGGCTCGGCAGTCGAACGCGCTGTCGCTCGGCTACCATTTTGTCTACTATAATGACTATAATCTCAATATGGGACAAAATATTAGAAGAAAAACAGAGCGACGAGGAAGGGTTTGTGAAAGAGCGACAGAAAGAGTGAGAGAGACAGTGAAAGAGAGGTTTCGAGAAAGAGAGCATTCTATATCACGATTTATAGAAGCCATTGTACTACAGACTACAATAGCTTTTTTTTTTTTTTTGCATCGTCAACTAGAGCTTAAGTCAATAACTCTTCGGACAAAATTGATCATATGGCCAGTGAAGCAGAGTTCACCAGTTTCTGTGGCCACGGATGACTAAATTACTACGGTGTATTAGTTCTAAACCAAGAATAAATATCATCATGAATAATAGTATTGTTGTTCTAATTGAATGGTTCATATTCTTATGTTCTTATTGTTGCTGAAGTTTTTTTCTTGAGCGTTCTTTTCTTGTCCTTGTATAGTATAATAATATGTGTGTGTGTTTGTGTGTGCGTGCGTGAGTGAGTGAGCGTGTGTGTGCGTGCACGTGAGTGAGTGAGTAAATGTATGTGCTTGATGGGACTTGGGGCAACTCTCACCGTAGGTCCGGAACTTGATACGTCAGCTTTGCATGTAGGTCTGTGCATACTATCCTTTCTTTGCATGTAGGTCTGTGCATACTATCCTATCTTTGCATGTAGGTCTGTGCATACTATCCTATCTTTGCATGTAGGTCTGTGCATACTATCCTATCTTTGCATGTAGGTCTGTGCATACTATCCTATCTTTGCATGTAGGTCTGTGCATACTATCCTATCTTTGCATGTAGGTCTGTGCATACTATCCTATCTTTGCATGTAGGTCTGTGCATACTATCCTATCTTTGCATGTAGGTCTGTGCATACTATCCTATCTTTGCATGTAGGTCTGTGCATACTATCCTATCTTTGCATGTAGGTCTGTGCATACTATCCTATCTTTGCATGTAGGTCTGTGCATAATATCATATCTTTGCATGTAGGTCTGTGCATACTATCCTATCTTTGCATGTAGGTCTGTGCATACTATCCTATCTTTGCATGTAGGTCTGTGCATACTATCCTATCTTTGCATGTAGGTCTGTGCATACTATCCTATCTTTGCATGTAGGTCTGTGCATACTATCCTATCTTTGCATGTAGGTCTGTGCATACTATCCTATCTTTGCATGTAGGTCTGTGCATACTATCCTATCTTTGCATGTAGGTCTGTGCATACTATCCTATCTTTGCATGTAGGTCTGTGCATACTATCCTATCTTTGCATGTAGGTCTGTGCATACTATCCTATCTTTGCATGTAGGTCTGTGCATACTATCCTATCTTTGCATGTAGGTCTGTGCATACTATCCTATCTTTGCATGTAGGTCTGTGCATACTATCCTATCTTTGCATGTAGGTCTGTGCATAATATCATATCTTTGCATGTAGGTCTGTGCATACTATCCTATCTTTGCATGTAGGTCTGTGCATACTATCCTATCTTTGCATGTAGGTCTGTGCATACTATCCTATCTTTGCATGTAGGTCTGTGCATACTATCCTATCTTTGCATGTAGGTCTGTGCATACTATCCTATCTTTGCATGTAGGTCTGTGCATACTATCATATCTTTGCATGTAGGTCTGTGCATACTATCCTATCTTTGCATGTAGGTCTGTGCTTACTATCCTATCTTTTCTTGTAGGTCTGTGCATACTATCCTATCTTTGCATGTAGGTCTGTGCATACTATCCTATCTTTGCATGTAGGTCTGTGCATACTATCCTATCTTTGCATGTAGGTCTGTGCATACTATCCTATCTTTGCATGTAGGTCTGTGCATACTATCCTATCTTTGCATGTAGGTATGTGCATACTATCCTATCTTTGCATGTAGGTCTGTGCATACTATCCTATCTTTGCATGTAGGTCTGTGCATACTATCCTATCTTTGCATGTAGGTCTGTGCATACTATTCTATCTTTGCATGTAGGTCTGTGCATACTATCCTATCTTTGCTTGTAGGTCTGTGCATACTATCCTATCTTTGCATGTAGGTCTGTGCATACTATCCTATCTTTGCATGTAGGTCTGTGCATACTATCCTATCTTTGCATGTAGGTCTGTGCATACTATCCTATCTTTGCATGTAGGTCGGTGCATACTATTCTATCTTTGCATGTAGGTCTGTGCATACTATCCTATCTTTGCATGTAGGTCTGTGCATACTATCCTATCTTTGCATGTAGGTCTGTGCATACTATTCTATCTTTGCATGTAGGTCTGTGCATACTATCCTATCTTTTACAATTTTTCTATCACATAGACAAGGAAGAATATAAAAACAACCCACTCACGCGAATACTTTTTCCCAGCTTTTCCCCGCCTCTCTATAATAACAGACAGATGGACAGGTGCACTAGCTCTTCTGTACTGTATACATACGTCATAATGCCAGCAATGGGCGGGGTTCCAGACAGCAACTCACATACACATTTACATACAACGCATGCACATGTACCTATGCACTCATACATATTACCCTTGCACTCACACCATTGCATACATACCTATGCACATACACATATGCACACATACCTATGCACACACACATATGAACATACACCTATGAACATACATTTATGTACTTACACATAAGCACACATACATTTGCACACATACCTATGCAAAAATACCTATGCACATACACCTATGAACATACATTTATGCACACACACATAAGCACACATACATTTGCACACATACCTATGCACACACACCTATGCACACATACCTATGAACATACATTTATGCACACACACATAAGCACACATACATATGCACTCACACCTAAACACTCACACCTAAACACTCACACCTACACACACACACCTATGCACACATACATATGCACTCATACCTATGCACACATACCTATGCACACATACCTATGCACACATACCTATGCACTCAGACTGGTTGCAGTGGAAGACGTTAGTGCTTCGGTGCACTCTGCCTCTGCCCATGTTGTTGTTTTTTCTTACCTGCACAAAGATCTACATTTCTGCTTCAGCTGTGGTGAAAACAATTTTGGTTACCTGGGACTGTTTTCACGGAACATTTATCAGAAACACATGGAAAACGAAACATTAGAGGGGATAGCTTGGGTTTTTGGGGTGATAGCTTGGGTTTTTGGTTCGACGGTATAGTTTACTTTACTTGGGTTTTCAATGACGTAGATTCTAGTTTTTCTGATTGGATTCGCGGCAATTACATTTGTGGAAAGTAACATAAACTTTATCCATGCAACTTGGGCACGATGTAAGGTCGACGCAAGGTCGGTTCCATGGTCTGCTGGCGCCCCTTAGCGAGCTCAAGGGCTAATAAGATCCGCCCCTACCCCTCCCACGATCTTCACGCCGCCAGACTTGAACCCCCCCCCCACCACACACACACACTTCTCTTCGAGAATGCGAGCCTAGATTAGGGCTCTTAGGGCTTGGAGAACGAACTCTCTGCCGTGTCATGCGACGCTGATACAACGCCGCAAAGGTTCGCAACAAACGGTTGGCCGTTCCTGTCCACTCTAAGATCCTGCACACTGCAAGGCAAGACAAGTCAAATAGAACGGTGCCGTGGGCAACTGCTCGCGTTGCGTTGTTCCGGTTTTTGGTCCCACGGAGACGTTAAGTGGATCCAACCCGTTGGGGTTGAGGCGATGAGGGCAAGCAGCGCCCGCTTCCCCCCCCCCCCCCCATCCACCTCTTCCCTCTTCGGCTGCTTTTATAATTGAGAAAGTCTTAGCAATATGGGATGCGTAGCACGAGCTAACGGACCCTAAAAAAATAATATGTAGAATAAGGGACTTAAAACAAGGGACGTACAATACGGGATTTAGAATAATGAACGTATAATATTTGAATATATAAAGTAGGATACGGGACTTACAATACAGGACTTAGAATACGGGACTTAGAATACGGGACTTAGAATAAAGGACTTAGAATAAAGGACGTAGAATTAAGGGCGTAGAATTAATGACGTAGAATAAATGACTTAGAATAAAGGACGTAGAATTAAGGCCGTAGAATTAAGGACGTAGAATTAAGGACGTAGAATTAAGGACGTAGAATTAAGGACGTAGAATTAAGGACGTAGAAAAAAGGACGTAGAATTAAGGACGTAGAATTAAGGACGTAGAAAAAAGGACGTAGAAAAAAGGGCGTAGAAAAAGGGACGTAGAACTTCTCCAAGGATAGACCTATGCGTCAAGGTCGGTTCTAACCACGTGATGTGCCATTTCCTGTGTGAAATCACATCGTTCACCCAGTAGATGAGTAGGCCTAGCTAGAGATCCAGTAGATGAGTAGGCCTAGCTAGATCCAGTAGATGAGTAGGCCTAGCTATAGATCCAGTAGAGTGAACAGCGACCCTGAACAAACCAGGAAAACCAATAACCTAACATCATTTAAAACATTAATAAAAATGCAAGACTAGACTCGGACCACGGATGAGCGTAGGACGCAATAATCTTCTTTATAGAAGGAGCGTCTGTAATGTATAAGATAAGACTCTATCATTTTCTGTCAATGGCCTTGGGCCTATCTATTTTACTGAGATAGGTAGGTAGGCTAGTGGGACCTTGATTCCCTTCCGTTTTCTTCCCTTCACTGTGTACTGGGGCCCCGTTTACACCTCTATTCTTCACAGCGTACTTGGGGCCCCCTTTTTCGGTTTTCATCTCCAAGAGTGAGTACAAACCCCCCCCCCCCCAAAAAAAAAAATACACACACGTAGATGAGTAATGGAGGAGAAGCAGATCACGTGGGGTGATCTTTTAGCACAATGTGTTTACACTGCACACACACAACACGATACACCCGTAGACACACGTCACACGGGTCTAGGTCAGGGGTCGGCAACCTACGGCACGCTTGCCATACTTGGTACGCATAGCCTTTTTCATTGGTACGGAGAAGACTCCCAAAAAGGTAATTCAAGTCTCGTACACACAAAAAATCAAGCGCTAAAGCAGGATGACTTCTAGGCTGCTGGCACGCTGAATGAATTAGAAATCCTACTTTGGCACACTATTATCAAAAGTTTGCCGACCCCTGGTCTAGGCTACACGTTGCAAACAACTTCTTAGAAGAAAAACAAGAGAAAAGTAAAGAGAAACAAAAAATACGGGTGAAAAAATCAAGGTCTGAAGAGAAAAAAACTCAAAACATTCAAAACCCGGATAAACATAAAGAAAAACAAAGTGAGTAAGAAACAACAATGCATGCGGTCTAAACAAAAAAAAACACAACGCCCAACGCCCGTAAATCTGAATAAACATGGATGACGGAGGAAAGAGAAGGTGATGGAATTACCTAGAGGTGGGAAGGTGGCGTGTGAACAGAGATGGAGTCAGAACAAGAACTGGTAGAATGCTACAGGTCCTTTTTCTTTTCTTCTCTATCTCTCTCTCTCAACATTGTCACGTGGTCACGCCGAAGGTGTGAAAAAAAAGGAGATAACTTATAATGACGTTAGGGCGTGCCCTTTTTTTTTAAATTCGCGCCATCCTTTCTTTTTCCACCCCCCCCCCTCTTTCCTCCCCTCCACCCTCTTACGGAAAAAAGTAAAGCTGTACAAAAGTGAATGGGAGGGGGGGGGGGAAATATAAAAGGTTTTCGTCGTATCAAAGAGAAAGTTGATTCAGACGAGAGATAGCGGGGAGTTACGCATTCATGGGGAATAGGAGGAGGGAGGGGAGGTGGGAGCAATTCCTTGCACGTATGGAGAGCTAATCAAATCAGCCTGCTGGAGAGAAGAGAGATTCCCTCCCCCTCCTTCTAAAGTGTGGATAGCTAAATCTTATCAGCGCGCACACGGTTTCCGTCCAAATAGCGGACGGAACTTTAGGAGTGACTTCCCTTTTGAACGTGTTTTTTTTTAAATATTAAATATTGATTAAGACAGAATTTGGGAATACTACTTTATCAAGTGGACAAAATATATTGTTACGAATATCGGTCATAGAGGAATGACGTAATAAGGCAATGACCTATTAACAAGTGCGTATTAGAGTCCAAGGTTTGACCTTTCTGCTCTGAGGGCAGTTTAAATAAAATAATTCGTCCAACCCCGTGGAAATTGAAGGTTAATTCTGGATCGCAGTATTCTATAGAGCAGGAGATTAAAATGCGTATTAAGACCCTGTAGAACCTTCGATAATAGTTTTCTTTGTAAAGTCCCTACCTCCTTAAAGTTAGTTCAGTTTGAAAGTTTGTAGAGAGAAGTCGCTATATTGATACTTGTATATTATATGAAATTCTATGAAACTCTTATGTTGCCATCAGTTGATGCATTTACTTATAGTTTATATTGAATTTAAATAATTTAAATAAAATTGTTTATTCAACAACTGGAGTTGTTTGATCTATCATTGTTGAGAAAGGTGTTGAAGATAATTATCACGAATATAACTACATTACTGCAAAGACCTGTCAGTCAAGGAACCCCTAGCTTGGACTACAGATTAGCAGAATCTAGAGACTTCTAATAAAGATACAACTATATTCATAGAATCCGATTTAACGAGTCGTAATAATAGTCATCATAGTGACAGTCCATAACAATATATAAAAAAATGTCGACTAATGGGTTTCCAAAAGTATCCATTTTTTTTTCTTAATTGATAATTGTAGTGTTGCCAAAGGATATAATTTTTATACAGTTCCTTTACTTTAAGGACTATCCTACCTGCACATTTAATTGTTCCTATATTAGAAAAATATTGAAATCTTGTCCAAGGTCAAGGTGGGCCTAGATCTATAATATATTGATATATATGAAAAATATTTAATATAAATATTTCATGAAAATATTTTGCATATTTTGTATCTTTGTAAAAGGGTCGTAAAAAACGAAAAAAGGCGCAGCATGTTCCGATGAGCTGGAAAGGGGGGAGGGGCGAATTGCATATCGTGGTATGCTACTTCTTTATGGTTTAGTTCAGGGATTGGCAACCTAAGGCACGCGTGCCAGACTTGGTACGCAGAGCGATTTTCAATGGCATGCGAGAGACATCCAAGAGGTGTTTTTTATTGATGAAAAAAAATAGTTCCGGTTCTGAATGAGGGAAACTGACTGTTGAAACCGATGTTTCTGAATGACATAGCGACACATTTTAGTGAGTTGAACGCATTGACAAGGAAAGGGGACAAAAGTAATTGAACTGTTTGATCACTGGAATGGATTTGCATAGATCTATATCTTGGGTGAAATCAATTTTAAAACATTTAACTATATGTACTTTCCTTTATAAAGGCATGAATATCAAGATAGATAGTTGGGGCTTTTTCGAGGTATATCGAAGCACTCAAAGCGGACTTTACAAACAAAGACAAGACTTTCAAATTCAAAGACTCATTTTATATATCCCCTTCAAGCTTAACTGGCTTGATCTTACTGCAACCTTCACAGATGTTTTTGTTTTTTTAATGGAGGGATATTGGCGATTTTTAAACGCAGCCAGGTTTAAGAAAGTCATCTGCTATTCTCAACTGCCAGGCATTCGATCTATTTTCAGCTTTTGGTTCAACGTACAAATGTGTACAGTATTTACATCACATGAAAGCTGTGTCAAGCATTCAAAGAGGTCACTTACACTTCACTACTCAGAAATGACGAAATATATATTTGCCATTATAAATTAACGAAGAGCATTCAAGACTAGGCGCTCATTAATTGATTTTATTTATTTTTTTATTTGAATTAAAGGGAGATAATTAACCCCTTTTATTTGCGCTAATTTTACTAATATTATGTTGTTGTTTTTTAATAAAAAGACTAAATGGCTAAAAAGTATAACTTTATAATGACCAAACTGTAAAAAGTATTTGAAAATTATATAAATGTTATATGAATAAAAATAATTAAAATTATATACATATTTCTCAAACATTACATTAACTACCCAGTTTGTATGATTACCACGTATCAATTCCGCTTAACGATAGTCGCAATGTATAAAACTTAGAACAAAATATAATCAATATTATCCGTCGCTAGATCCTTCTCTTGACAACCAAATGAAAATGTGAACGTTTGGTAATAAAAGGTTTTATTTGGTATAAATAAAATTAAAATTAAAAAAAGAAAATAATCACAATCACGTTAATTTTTGTTTAATTAAATATAAAACGCTTTAACGATTTTCTCAAGAAATTCCCTTTGCTTTTGGTCTTGGGCTTGCTATGGAGTTAAATTAATTCTTATTAAAAAATAAATAAAACAAGTATAATAGAGCATGTTGACATTTAGGCTATTGGCACGCTGAAGGATTTAGAAATCCTAGTTTGTCACACTAGCAAAAGGTTGCCGACCCCTGGTTTAGTTGAATATTAAGTTATTTAGCTCCGCAAAATTAAAAGGAATTAACTAAACTAAAAAAAGAAAATAGTTGAACATTTTGTCTTCATTTGGCAATGTCAAGGTTAGTCATACGTTAAATGTCAAAGTGTTCACAATTAATAATAATAATGGTCATTTCCTATTGCGCTTCTTCTGAGCATGCTCAGTGCGCTCTCGGTGTGAATTGCAGTGGCAGATGTATTGTATTGTAAGGCTCACAGCCACTAGCCAAAGAGAATGGTATTTTTACTCCCTTTATTTTAAGTTGCAATGTCTGCAATCGTCAATCGTCAATGCATGGTGCAAAAATTGGCTTCGATTTTTCGACCACTTCCCGTGGTCCGATCGAGCTGAAATTTGGACAGCAAATTTGTGGCGCCTAACAATACATCCTATCAAATTTTCAGTTAAAACAACTTAATAATACTACACTTATGACAATATTCATTTCTTAAAAGGAAAGTATAAGAAATATTTTGATTTCGCGTTAAAAATGCCTGTGAAACTTTTTATACTTTTACGGCGCAAAGCTAGAAAAAAAAAAATTATGCGCTACGATTATTTTTAGAACAATTCATACGGAGTAAGGAGATATTTTTGAGATTTGCGACACAGATATTTTTTCTGTACGTTTCAATTGCAGTAGTCTATCATTTATTTAATTACATGATGGTAAACTTAGTTTGCAAATAAAGGGAGTATAATAAAAACTTCGTTTTTACGGTTTTCTTGTTAAGTTATTTTTAAAGGACTCTCTTGTCTCAGATTATCTCAGTGTGTGAGGTAAAATGTTCCATAAAGAATTAATGACCTTGGCCCATTTATCCCACTAATATGCATTATGCCTATCTGTTGACGCCCCTACCATTTGTATGTGTAATCAGTGTGTCCCTACCATGAGCAAGCACACTTTAGCCTACACACACATATATACACACACGCACGCACGCACTCGCACACAAGCATAAAATTAACGAGTCTCGGTGTCGTTATTTCCAAAACTAGGTCAGAATACAGATTCATATATTGCCCACCATTGTCCCGATTTGGCCAAAACTGGAAGAGCGCGAGCGCTCAAAGCCGATGCGGCAATCTTGCTAAAACTTGGCCAAAACTGGAAGAGCGCGAGCGCTCAAAGCCGATGCAGCAATCTTGCTAAAACTTGGCCAAAACTGGAAGAGCGCGAGCTCTCAAAGCCGATGCAGCAATCTTGCTCAAAATACAAAGAACACAAAAAAAAAAAGAACAAAAAAAAAAAAATACAAAAATAAAATACACTATATAATACAAGCTAAAGTGCCCGGCGTTGCCCGGGGCCAAACAAAACAGGCCTACATAAGCTACAGATAAAATGTTATAAACTACAATGAACAGAAAACTATAACAAAAATATTAGGAAAGTAATTTAGAATAAATATTGTAATCGGGTAAAGAATGGGCAAGTCTTTTTATTTAACAAACATCTAAATTGCCCAGTACTGCTAGTAGATTTACTATCTTTTGTTTAAAAGTAATATTAATTAAAATAAAAAAAAAATTTTAGAAGAAAAAAGGTATAGACTAACTGGAGAATCGAACCCGGGTCGCCCGCATGACAGTCCGATACGTTAAGCACTTAACTAGCAAAGACAAATATTCGAAGAAAAATTGCAAAAGTATAATTTGAGACCATAATGTCACGTGTCTTTAAATAAACTAATATGATTGATTGAACACACACAAGGTCTACTTTATATAATATAGAATAGAGATAACATCTCCACCAGATCTGTTTTAGTTTCGGTATAAATTAAACTCTAGTTCTGGGTTGTTGCTATTTCTTCACCATAGCCTCAGGCCGAAGGGCAAGTGTCCAGATATCTGCTGGATCGGAATGATGATGATCTGGGTTGTTGTTATTGTTGTTTTTTTTTTTAGCCATCTAGTCGTTTGAACCTGCGAATTCAACAAGGATTGATCCAACACTGAAAAAAGGTTTGACCGGTCGTGTTCCAGCCCAAGGGCCGCCGGTTGCACACCGCTTGATTAGACCGAGATGACATACTCCGTCCCCTATGGCAAGGACTCAAAGAGTAAAAAAAAAAGGCTCGTCCAGTTGAAGAGAACTTCAAACTTCTGTTCATGGGGTAAATCGACGCGGCCTTCACAAGTTTCAATGACCGCGACATGCAGAGGAAAGGTGTGTCCAGCACAATACCCAGCCACATATACTTTTACCCCCAGTGAATGTCAGGTAATGTTAAGGTGGGTAGACTCAGAGACACCCATTCAGAAAGCAAAATCATGGCGTCAACCTGAATTCGAACCCGTGACCTTCAGTATGATAATCCGCCCTGCCCAACAAGTAAACTACTCAGGAATAGGTAAAGTTGGCAGCACACCTTTTGACAACTACCATTTTGATTGATTGAGTAAAGTAAAGTATCCTTCTGAGGCCACGGCATACTATATGGTGTATGGCCAGCATAATGTCGAGCTGCCTTTACTTTAACCCAACTAATATCAGCTAGGTAGACTTAGGGACACTCTCCAGTCCCGGAAAAAAATCCTAGCCTTCACCAGTATTCGAGCCCGAACCCAGAACCTTCGGAACGCCAGTCGAACGCGCTGCCTACTCCACCGTGCCCCCATAATGATTAATTGAGTTTATGGATTTATAAATATATATATTTTTTTTTATGAGTTATAGGTTGAGTTAAATGCATTTTTTTTTGTAGGGACCCCATAGTGTCTTAGCAGCCTCCAAAGTGATTCCCTGTCTACGCTGTCAAAAGCCTTTTCATAGTAAAATACCTCTATAATTAAGAATTCTTATGAAGGATTGAAATGCAGAGTGATCCATAGAGGCCACCCAACAGAGGCATTCCAAGTACGGACAGGAGTGAGACAAGGTTGTTTACTGTCGCCATTTCTGTTTCTGCTAGCAATAGACTGGGTAATGAGGACATCAACATCAGATAAGCGTAATAGCATCCAGTGGACGCTATGGTCACAACTAGACGATTTAGATTTTACGGATGACCTGGCATTACTCGCACATACTCAGCAACAGATGCAGGAAATGACCAACATCGTTACAGAAAACTCAACTCGCCTTGGCCTCAACATCCACAAAGGAAAGACCAAGTTCCTTAGGGTCAACGCAGAAAACACATCGCCTATCACTCTCAATGGTGAAGCGCTAGAAGAAACTGAAGAATTCACCTATCTAGGCAGCATCGTCAATAAGAAGGGTGAAACCGACGCCGATGTAAGGGCAAGAATTGGCAAGGCCAGAACAGCCTTCCTCCAACTTAAGAATATCTGGAGCTCAAGAGAAATATCCCTGAAAACAAAGATCAAGATCTTCAACTCAAATATGAAGTCTGTCTTACTCTATGGTGCTGAAACGTTGAGGACCACAGCTACCAACACCAAGAAGATCCAGACTTTCATAAACTCATGTCTCAGGAAAATTTTGCATATACGCTGGCCGGACATGATCAGTAACGATGAGCTCTGGAGTCGCACAGGTCAACAGGCAGCCGATCTGGAGATCATGCAAAAAAGATGGAGATGGTTGGGGCACACACTCCGAAAACCAGCTTCCAACATTACCAGACAGTCCCTATCGTGAAACCCCAAGGGAAGTGGAAGAGGGGCCGACCTCGTAACAGCTGGCGACGTGACCTAGATGCCGACGTCAAGAGATCAGGTCATTCTTGGGGACAATTGGAAAGACTCGCTCGGGAAAGGGATGGCTGGAGAGCCCTTGTTGGTGGCCTATGCCCCGAGAGGGGTAGTAGGCGTAAGTAAGTAAGTAAAGTAAATGCATTTGGCTGTAACACTAATTTCCAAGATCTTTGAAATAATTCGTCAAAAAAATAACCGTTGTGATTGACCTCAACAAAAAGGGTGTCTTTCTCCAGGTTTGACATTCCATAGCCCTGAGTAGGCAATAATTTGGTTGACAATGGATGAAATGACAATTAATTGCTGTCAATGTCAATAAGGAAACCTATGAGCTCTCTCGAGACTCTGGTAGGTTGTTACAACTAAAGGATGGGCTCCATGGAATGTGGCTGTTTGTAGTTTGATTGGCACGACTGTGTGTGTCTTTGAACGTGTATGTGTGTGACGTCCCATGAAGGCGTGAGAATTGCGGTGTGGGAGAAAAGGGGGAGGGGCAGGAAGGGTCGGCATGAGGGAGTGGGGTGGGGGCCAGGCGGAGTATTAGCTCCCTTGCAGCGTGGGAATGAGCGGCTTGCGTGAGCGAGCTTTACTTGAATGTCATAGTATCACGTCATTGTAGGTGTATGTGTGAGTGAGTGTGTATGTGAGTGTGTGTGTGAGTGTATTGTGTGTGTGAGTGTGTGTATGTGTGTGAGTGTATGTGTGTGTGAGTGTATGTGTGTGTGAGTGTAAATGTGTGAGTGTGTGTGTGTGTGTGTGTATGTGTGTGTGAGTGTATGTGTGTGTGAGTGTATGTGTGAGTGAGTGTGTGTGAGAGAGAGTGTTCCTGATATTGGACGTGTTTTTATAGACAGCAATAAAGAAACGAGGAGTGTGAGAGTTGGGAGGGAGAGGTAGACTAGAGCGAAAAAAAAAGTGAGAGAATTAGATAGAGCGAAAGATTTTTTTCAAAAGATACAGATACAGATTCTGTTTAGTTTTATCTGTCACAGAATGGGCACGGTGGCCGAGAGGCAGCGCGTTCGCCTGGTGCACTGAAGGTCCTGGGTTCGAATCCTGGTGAAGGCTAGTATTTGTTCCCATGTCTGGAGGGTGCCCCCGAGTCAACCCAGCTGTGATGGGTACCTGACTTAAGTCGGGGTAAAGTAAACGCGCAATGGGCATTGTACTGGCCACACAATCCCCTAGTATGCCGTGGCCACAGAAACTGATGAACGCTGCTTCACCGGCCCTATGGATCAATTTGGTTCGACGGGATTACTTATTTGTATACTATATCTGTCACAGACTTTCTGTACAGAAGGTTATTGCGTCCACGCTCATCCTTGGTCCGAGACTAGTCTTGCATCTTTATTAGTATTTTCAACGATGTTAGGTAACTGGTTTTCCTGGTTTGTTCAGGCAACCTATTCCATGGCCGAATGCCACTCGGGAAGAAAGAGTACTTATATCCATTTGTAATCGCACTAGGGATTCCTGCTAATGCGAACGGTGAGTTTTAGTTGTTGTTTTGACGCGCTAGACACGGGTCCTAAAAACTGTAAAAAACCGGCAGTGAAAAGATATTATAATGTGATCCACACATGCACTAACCCAGAGGGGCGTCCCAACCCGGTGGTACGCGTACACCTTCGCTAAAACTTGCTTGGCAATTTTAGAAGCACGCACGTTACAGAAATAATTTGAAATAGTGAATGGCGGAGGGGTTGCAAGATAAGCATAAAAATAACGTATTAAAATAACATAGTGCAGAGGCCGGCAACCTTTTGCTAACAGTGTGCATAATTAGAATTTCTAATTCATTGAGCGTGCCAACAGCCTAAAAGTCATCCTGCTGTAGCACTCAATTTCTTGTAGAAAAGACTTGAATAGACTTTATAGGCCTCTTCAGCGTGCCATTGAAAACCCCAAGGCGTGCCAAGTCTGGCACGCGTGTCGTCGGTTTGCCGACCCCTGACGATATAGTCTAAAACCAAGAATTTTAGGCATTGGTTTTTTTAAATGGGTTTACAGAACTTGTCAAATCTCGGGCAACCATTTCATTTCCTCCAATCAAACACAAGACTGTACTGGTGAATCCTAGATTAAATACGGAACACCGTTTGTCCAACAAAAGAAGGAGACAATCAAAGCCCCCTTTTAAACGACGGGGTGTCTTAATCAAATAAAGACATTTGATACCCAAACAAAGCACCGTACTTCAGACATTACGAGTGCTGCCTCTCCCCCCCCCCCCCCCCCAACCGCTGTCTCCTTTTTTTTAAATATATACTGAAAAGTTAACCAACTACCAACGGAAAAATCCGTTTCTATTTTTTCTTCTTTCGCCGGAGCAGATTTTCTTTTCAAGATTTTAAAAGTGGTATTAGTAAAATCAACACAAAATGTGTGATCCATCTACAGACGGCCACTTTGGGGCACGGAGGCTGACATTTTTTTTTCTCTTGCTTCTCTCTCCTTTAAACAAAAAGTGTCACTTTTGTGACAATACCTTTGGTGAGAATGTTTACATAGAAGATGGACGGCGGGAGAGAATTTTGACAGAAAAGATGGCGAAAGAAAAAAAAAAGACATAAGGGGCGTGTGTTTGATGGAGTGGGGGGTGGGGGGCGGGGGTGAGAAGGAGGGGAGAGGTGTAATGTTGTTTAATGGGCTCTATTTAATATACCGGTACGAAACTAAAACAGTCCAGATGAAATTCAATATTTTTATCTTTTAGAGTTTGGAGAAGAAAAAAATGATTTTATAATTAGGCAGACGAGTGTCACTTCTGCTGCTTTTGTAGGTTATAGAGTTATAGCCCTTGTAGTCTGAAGTCTTTTTTTTTTGTTCTTTTTGACAAGGAAGACTCCACACAAGACATTTCAACCAGACAGACATAGACTTTCAACATATTATTTTGAAAATAGAGGGGGGGGGGGGGTAGTGTGTACATTAAAACCCCTACTTTCACAGCGGCTAGGTTTTCTATAACCTCCCCCTTCCCCCCACCTGTGAGTTTTCCGCAAAGGAAAGTTGTTGTTTTTCTTCTTTAATAATATATACCTATTATTAAATTGTGAAGATTTTAGGGATATTTTAATTGTTCTAATTTCTCTTCAATGCATTTGTTAACCCCGGGGCAACGCCGGGTAATTTGGCTAGTAATTGATCAATAGTGTTTGGCCTAGTCTACACGTCCTACAGTAAAAGTCCGTCAAGCAGTGTAGGACATAGTTCAGTGCATGACTAGACTCATTTAATAATCATGATATGAGACAATGGGGGATGGGTCAGCTCAATTTGAAGAGGAAAAAGAGTTAGTGTTTTAATGGTGTAGAATTATTGTGGAAATATGCTGACCGAGTCATCCTGACCTTAAAGAAAGGTTCCACTTGGTGGCGTATAATGTTAAATAAAAATGACCTGGAGAGAGAGAGAGAGAGAGAGAGCTTGAATCAGAAATCAGCATGATGGGGCAAAACTGGAGACCGTTGGAGAACCTTGCCCAGGGGTGGGGTGCCTGTAAAGCTTGTGTTTGCGGCCTAGGGCACAGGCGGGAAAACAGACTATGATGATGTTGAAGATACTGAAAAACAGACTATGATGATGTTGAAGATACTAACGAGCTCATTGGATATATATTGACCACAACATACTGGCTGGATTGTGTGCCCAGTGAAACACCAGCTGACGTCAGGGGTAGACCAAAAAGCGCCATCCAGCCTCTGATGGTTTGCAAAGAAGTGGGGGTGCGACCCTAAGATCTTCGAAGTGCCAGGCTACACTTCTACCTCAAGTCTACATTTACTTTAAGTAGATTACCTTGTGTGGATGTGATGCATAATTATTGAATTAATGTTTTCCTTTACAGTTTTAGACCAAGATCAACCTAAGTACTTCCGCAGGTCTTGGTTTGACAGCCATATTGCAGTGTACACCTAGCGGAAGACACTTTGCAATGAACAGTTTTTATAAGGACAAAGAAAAACCTCAACCTACAAATTTCGAGACAAGCGCCGAAAACTGTAAACATTGGGCTTTGAACAAACACGTTTCACAAACAAACAACTAAATTCTGCATTTAAAAAGAAATTCACTTGAACACTTGCGTTGTTTGATGGGGCGGTGTAACATAGTTATTTGTTTTATAGCCAAACCAGAAACGTTTTAACAAGTTCATTAATCGGGTCGCTTTTTTTTTTCTTCTTTGTGACACCATTTTCTGTCGTGCATAATTAATGTCATTTATAAAAAGTTGGAGATATGAGAATATTTCAAAGGACGCAAAAATTCAAAACCAAAACGAAATTCTTAACGAAATAACAAGAAACAGACAAAGAGCGCAGTGTGTTTGTTGTGGGTGCCGCCCCTCTGAAAGAAGACCGCAAAGTAACAAAATGTACCCACCTCCGTGTCTTATCTCTAAATAGACTCTAGATCAACTCCTTTTTTTACAATCTAGAAACAAAAATATTAATATTCTCTTTCAAGTTGTATTTTAACGACAGAAAAGTAAGAGGAGGGGTGTTTGGGAATTCGTGTAGAAACGGGAATTCTTGTAGAATGTTTGTGTTGCAACGCGCAAATTGTTTCGAAATAGATCTATAGAGTCAGCTGACGAAAAAAAAATTAAATACAACAATTGCCTCCCCTTGTGTTTATGTTTTGTGCAGACGTCAAGAATTCGAATGTTGATTTTTTTTTTCTACGGAAAGGTAATATTTAGACCGCATAGCGGGGGAGGGCAGACAGCCAGGTTAAACAGAAGGATAGATAGATGGACAGATCGACTGAAGAAATAAGAACTGTGTGATAGACAGACGGGCACAGAGAATAGAGAACGTAGCAAAATGAATGTAGAAATGTGTGTGAGTGTGTCAGTTTGATAGGCGGTTTCTTCTATTGATGACAGGTACAGAGTGTATGCTGCTGGGAGTGTTACTTATATTTTCGTTTATTGGTTCATTTTACAAAACAATTAAAACGTTGTTAAGTGCTAATTAATTAAAGATGACATCATGAAGATTTTAAACTTTATTTATTTGCAAAACAAACAATTCAAAACAAAACGGAGAGAGAGACTGAGAGAAAGAGAGAGAGAGAGAGAGAGAGAGAGAGAGAGAGAGAGGAAAAATGTATCCAGATAGAAAGAGACACCGAGAGAGAAATAGGAGAGAAAATTTAGAGAGCCAGAGACATAGGAATAATTATATCCAGATTGTGAGAGACAGAGCGAGAGACTGAGAGAGAGAGACAGAGCGAGAGACTGAGAGAGAGAGAGACAGAGCGAGAGACTGAGAGAGAGAGACAGAGCGAGAGACTGACAGAGAGAGACAGAGCGAGAGACTGAGAGAGAGAGACAGAGCGAGAGACTGAGAGAGAGAGACAGAGCGAGAGACTGAGAGAGAGAGACAGAGCGAGAGACTGAGAGAGAGAGACAGAGCGAGAGACTGAGAGAGAGAGACAGAGCGAGAGACTGAGAGAGAGAGACAGAGCGAGAGACTGAGAGAGAGAGACAGAGGGAGAGACTGAGAGAGAGAGACAGAGCGAGAGACTGAGAGAGAGAGACAGAGCGAGAGACTGAGAGAGAGAGACAGAGCGAGAGACTGAGAGAGAGAGACAGAGCGAGAGACTGAGAGAGAGAGACAGAGCGAGAGACTGAGAGAGAGAGAGACAGAGCGAGAGACTGAGAGAGAGAGACAGAGCGAGAGACTGAGAGAGAGAGAAATAAGACAGAAAATTAGAGAGCCAAATATATCTTGAGAAAGAGAGGCAGACAAAGAGAGAGAGAGAGAGAGAGAGAGAGAAAGAAAAGAGAGACAAAGAGAGAGAAAGTGGGAAAAGATAGGAAAGATGAAAGAAAGAATGAATGAAAGAATTTGTCCCAATGAAGTTATTTTGCCAACAAAATTCTTGTTTGGTGACAGATGCTGTCCACAGCGATACGAATCTCTTCTGCACGCACAAAAACTGCACGCGCCTTTGTTTGTTGTTGTTTTATCTAAAATTGTCTACCCCTGTCATGCTCGTGTGTGGATTACGTCATGATGACATGGCGGGCAGGGAAAGATAACTCATGTCAAAATGAATCACTCCGTTGGGCCACATTGCACATTTTGTTTTTTTCTGTTTGTATCGAGCCGATTGATTCATCGGGGAATGAGTCATTTTGTACAATACAAAACGAAAGAAAAAAAAAGCTTATGGAATCGTCTGAGTGAATGGTTAAAACACGGAAATGAATCGTCGTTTTCTTCAACGTTGTATAACTAACTGTAGTTGTTTTTTTCTACCATTTGTTTGAACTATGTAACTTTAGAAGTAAAGTAAAGTAAATCGCATCGGACCTATTTTGATCCATAGGACCGATGAAGCAGCGATCACCAGTTTCTGTAGCCACGGCATGCTAAAGGGATTGTTTGGCACAGCACAACGCCCAGCCGCCTTTAATTTACCCCCGAACTAAAGACTGCTGGGACGCTCTCCGGATTAAATCCTAGCCTTCACCAGGATTCGAACTCCTCGGGACGTTCGGTACGCTAGCTGAACGAACGTCGCCCACTGATCCCCGTATGTTCAGAGGTAAGTAGCACTTTAAACCACTGGGTAGACTCTAGGGGCACCCTCCAGACCAAATCCTAGCCTTCACCAACCGAAGTTGTTAGGCCGTGCTGCCCCATCGTTTGATCTATCTTTAAATCTATCTTTAAATCTATCTTTAAATCTATCTTTAAATCTATCTTTAAATCTATCTTTAAATCTATCTTTAAATCTATCTTTAAATCTATCTTTAAATCTATCTTTAAATCTATCTTTAAATCTATCTTTAAGTCTATCTTTAAGTCTATCTTTAAGTCTATCTTTAAGTCTATCTTTAAGTCAATCTTTAAATCTATCTTTAAATCTATCTTTAAATCTATCTTTAAATCTATCTTTAAATCTATCTTTAAATCTATCTTTAAATCTATCTTTAAATCTATCTTTAAATCTATCTTTAAATCTATCTTTAAATCTATCTTTAAATCTATCTTTAAATCTATCTTTAAATCTATCTTTAAATCTATCTTTAAATCTATCTTTAAGTCTATCTTTAAATCTATCTTTAAATCTATCTTTAAATCTATCTTTAAATCTATCTTTAAGTCTATCTTTAAGTCTATCTTTAAGTCTATCTTTAAGTCAATCTTTAAATCTATCTTTAAATCTATCTTTAAATCTATCTTTAAATCTATCTTTAAATCTATCTTTAAATCTATCTTTAAATCTATCTTTAAATCTATCTTTAAATCTATCTTTAAATCTATCTTTAAATCTATCTTTAAATCTATCTTTAAATCTATCTTTAAATCTATCTTTAAATCTATCTTTAAATCTATCTTTAAGTCCTTTGCGCTAAAATTATCAAATTAACACATACACACAAAATGGAGAAAATTGAGTTTAACATTTCGAAGTGGTCATGAAATCCAGTCATTTTATCAGAATCGATTTTTTTTACTGTTGGTATTGACTAGCATGTGGTACGGTAGCTTCGAACACCCAAAGCTAATGTTTCAGGCAAAAGGTACAAATGCTGTTGTGTAATAAACTGCAACAATGATGCGAAAACGATTGATTATCGTACAAATAAGCATGTTAAACTACATGGCTTTCCTGACCCCGTAAAGACGAAAACAACGGTAAGTTGTAATCTCATATTACTTAATATTAGTAGCCTTGCTTTAGTCTGTTTTATAGGCTACCTATTCTGTGGTCTAGAGTCAGTCTAGACCATTGGTCGGCAACCTACAAACGGGTGCCAGACTTGGCACGCCGAACCAATGGCACGTGCAAGACTCCGAAAAAGACAATTAGAGTCTCTTCTACAAGAAAAGAGAAGTTTGACTATTAGGGCTGTTGGCGCGCTGGATGAATTAGAAATCCTACTTTGGCACACTATTATTAAAAGGTTCCCGACTCCTGGTCTAGACTCTAGATTTATCTCTAGGCCTACACATTGTAAAACGTGTTCTTTATATGAGCTGGTTAATAAAAATCAATACATTTTTGCTTGCATTCTATTTTCATCTGACTTTTGATCTCCCTTTGTCTTCTTTCATAACTTTAAATGAATTACCTTCCCTTGAATCTAAACTTTTTCTGTTAGTGCTTGTTGTGTATCCCCCTTTCCTTTTCTCAGCCTCTTTCTTATTATCCCCAGAGTTCTTCCTTCATGTTGTGTTTTGCACTCTTCTGCCTTTTATTTGTTTTTCTGTACTAAAACCCCAGCCCACATCCTCCCTGTCTCCCTCTCTCTCTCTCTCTCTCTGTATCTCTCTTTTACTCTTTCTCCCTCTCTCACTCTCCGTGTCTCTCTGCCTGGAATTTTCGCTGTTGTATTTCCTTCATCAAATTTAATTTATAGATTAATTAATGGCTTTTAGCTAAAACAACAATTTTATATTAAAATGCAAAACAAAACACACACACACACACAATCTGACTACGTGTTTACTTAGCGTTGAATAAATCTTTATCTTTTGTTTTTAATACAATGACGTCAGAAATATCTTCTTTTTTTTTTAAAGGCTAGACTATACGTCGTCTAGAACAAACTGGAAAATTGTTCTATTTACAACGGGAAAACATTTGAATCAAGATTATGGAGTTGTAAATGTAAGGTTGGCAGAAATAGAAACTTCCTCCGAAATGTGTATGAATTTCGGATACAAATTTCGGATTCAGCGGTTTAGGATTTTGCAGAAGACAAAAAGAAACATACATTGAACGGTAGTGAGTAGATATAGATAGATAGATAGATAGATGCATAGATTGAGACCTATCGACAGAAATAGATTCATGGATAGATACATTGATACATAATAATAATAATAATTCTATCTATGTAGCGCTGCCAACAAACATAATGTAAGCTCAGAGCGCATTTAACACTGAGCAATAAAAAACGTGCAAATAGAAACGATTTAATTCTCCAGGCTAATAAGTATACAGTATATAGTAGATAAGTATATACATAGATAATACATCGATAGGTAGAGAGATAGGTAGAAGTAGGTAGGTAGATATACAGATAGACAGATAAATACACATATAAATACATAAATAGATACACAGATAGATACATAGAACTATAGATGCTTTGATGTATAGATTTTGAAAAAAAAAAAAAACACAAGACAACAAAACGAAGGGATGAATCTAAAAATAACCACTGTTAAATAAAAGCCCAATGAAAGCTTCTGACAAGCTATTTTAATTTGGCTTGAGTCGTTGTGGGGATTTTTAAAATCCTTTCAAGACTACATCTCTCTCTCTCTCTATATATATATATATATATATCTCCCCATCCCTCTCTTTCTCTCTCACGTACTCTTTTTCTAGTTTAGCCTTCAAAGACTGCTGGGAATATTTTTAGAAAAAAATTACTTTTGTACAATTTTGAAAGAAATAAAGAAAAAAAATATCTCTTTGATTGAGAAAGTGTCGGGCCTGAGATGAGTTCTCTGTTGATTTAACTCAGCTGATGAGACATTTCATATCGATGAGACGTCCCGTGTTCACAGTTCACTCAGATCTGAAAGTCAGATTTGGATTTTAGGTTGGGTAACAAGTCCGTCTCTGTCTCTCTCTCTCTCTCGCACTCTCTCTCTCTCTCTGTCTCACTTGCACTCTCTCTCTCTCTCTCTTTGCCTCATTGTCTCTTTATGTCTCTCTGTTCTCTGTCTCTCTTTCTCTCTCTTTCTGACTCTCTCTCTATATATAGGCCTATATGTGCCTCATTGTCTCTTTACGTCTATTTGTCTCTCTTTCTCTTTGTGTCTCATTGTCTCTATATGCCTCTCTGTTCACTGCCCTCCTTTCTCAATTTCCCAGTCAGATGTGATGCCACCCCCCCCCCAAAAAAAAAAAAGCCATTACAATACAGATAACTTGTGAGATTTGAGATTTATGGGATGGCACATTTTCAGAATTGAATAACACTGTGCCCTTTGTGAAGATCTGAGCCTGACATGGTACTCTAGTGACTTTTAGGCTTTCGTCGTCTTTGTCAAATTTGTTTGCCATAAAGCAGTGCATCAATATTTTTCGAGTTCTACTGCATACGCTGAACTAGTATTTACTGTGACGTCATTGGAGAGCTTACCCTTTAAGCCTAAGGTCAATCTTTGCACTGACAAGAAAAAACTTAAAGTATGATCTCCATGATACTCTGCTGTTTTATTAATATCTATGCTTTTTTTTTTTTAATTTTATTAGTATTAAATGTGCTTTCCTTTAGCATCGCAGTTTCAGTTACCCATAAACATGGGATTAATTGAGTTGACAACGGTTGACACATTGCTGGCTGATTTATTATAAGAATCACAAAGTCACATAAATATATAAACTTTCCATACTTCACATCAGTTCTTATAATCACTTGAGAGCGTCACTGTATCCTCATGTATTGGCACACTTAATACTTCAAGCATTACAAACACATCGACTAAATGTTTTGGAAATATAACAGTATTAAACAAAAAAAAATACAACGCACAATGTTCAACTAGATTCTTTGTAGCTTTAAACTTTTTAAAAGTTTGGTTTATGTCAGGAATCAGGGGTGTTGGGGGGGGGGGGGCGTTAATTTCCCATAAGGGTTGACAGTACTTCTGGGAGGTGAGAGGGGGGGGGGTTAACTTTCAGAGTAGTCTGCAGCTGTTGGCGTCTGGAATCAAATTTAAAGATGTCAAGTGTCGTCTAATAATTCTACCGCGTGCCACTTCACAGTCTCATTTGGGTTGGTAGAAGGGGGTGTGGGGGGCGAGGGTTGGAGGGTGTTGGGACTGGCTCAAACTCCATTTTCCCTGAGTTTCAACTGGATCTAACTAAATTCCTATTAGTCCAACCAACCAACACACACACAAAGACACACACACATAGACTACCAATAATTCAGTCTTCTGTCTCTCTCCACAAATTCACCCCCCCCCCCCCCGGGCCATTCCCCGCCTTTTTTTTTTATTTATTAGATCGATGGTGTTTTAAGTGTGACCATATAAGGCGTTAGTGGGAGGCGCCAATTGCTGAGTTTTATTAAAGTTCTTGATGTTCAATAGTTCCTCACTGCTATAGTTATTGAATTGAATTGAATTGTTTAATTTCCGGCTCATCAACATCGAAGGTTATATAGAGCCTTTTTGATAACGTTGTTGTCATTTTTCTCTTGTATCCATTTTATTGTTCTTATATCTTTAGATTTTGTTGTACAGTTGTATGTCTTTAATATAGTTTATTATATGTTTTGGTTTAATTTTGCTGAAAAGTTCATGAAGAGTTCTACAGTAATAGAATTTACGTCGAATGTCATCAAATGTATTACATTCCAACAAAATGTGAGACACTGTTAAGTTGGCATTGCTATAGTTAGGTGTGTCACGCATATCGTGTATTGCTTGTGTTGCACGTGTCCTGTGTTTTGCACTTTGCCTGTGTGTTGTGTTTCCGTTGCATGCGCTTTTACGTGTGCATTCTTGTGAATGATATCTGTGCACTGCATCTATGTTGGAACATACGCACGTGCGGGAGGAACAACGAGCACGTCATTCAGATTCACTTTCTCTGCAACACCTTTCTAAACAATGTACTCCCCTCTCCCCACCCTCCTCCCGCATCCCAACCATCATCCACCCAACCCAACGACGACTCTACCCTCGACATCAATTTATTAAAAGCTCAATTTCTATCTACATTTCACACGAGCTTCCTGAAGCGAGGGCATGGGAAGGCTGAGGCGACGCCATGGGATAGCGATGTAATTTCAAAGAGCCATTTCGAAAGAAATTAATTCGTCAGGGAGAGAGAGAGAAAGAGATCATTCTCTTCATTTCACTGGCACATTTGGGGAACGATTTAGATAGATAGAGATGAAACGAAACACAACACAAAACACAACAAACAAGAATAAAACAGTGAGAGGCTGAGGGGATGGAGACGAATACAATCTGGAATTGAAAAATAAAAACAAGTTGTCAGATTGAGTAGTTCTAATCACGGAGAAAGAAAACAAGTTGTCAGATTGAGTAGTTCTAATCACGGAGAAAGAAAACAAGTTGTCAGATTGAGTAGTTCTAATCACGGAGAAAGAAAACAAGTTGTCAGATTGAGTAGTTCTAATCACGGAGAAAGAAAACAAGTTGTTAGATTGAGTAGTTCTAATCACGGAGAAAGAAAACACGAGAAGACGTACAAAAAGTAAGAGACGAAAAAGAAGAACAGAATGGACATAGAAATAAATAATAAAGATCATATTTACACAATAAAACAAGAAAATGTGACAAAGAAGAAATATTTTTCTTACTGGGAAAAGAAGGGGGAAAAATGATATTAAAACCGAAAAAAAAATTTAAAAAAAATTAAGAAACAGAAGAATGATAGAAGAAAGAAACAAAGATGTAAGAATCAGAATTATGTTTTTAATTGGAAAAAAAGAACAACAAAGAAGAAAACTGACGAAAGGAGTCGAGAAAATAGAGCGAAAAAATACAGAAATACATAAAAAAAGAAAGGCAAAAACAAAATATTATAATAGAAAGATAGAAAAGAAAAGAATGAATGAAACAGAACGATAAAAAAACACAACAGACAAACAATTAATAATGGAAACAGAAACAAAATTGAACGAAATGAAAGAAACATAAACAAAGAGAGAAAATATTTTTTTAAATAAACAACAACAGGAATAACGAAAAAAAATAGGAAGAAAATTAAGAGAAAAATACGAAATAACGTGTGAGAGATAAAAATAGATATCGGCGCGTCGACTTAAAAGTTCCAAAGAGCAAAAGCCAGCATTTAATGCAAAAAAAATGGAAGCGAACACGGGATGTGATGGTGTTGCTATGGACGCTAATTATGGATATGAACGAGACTAAAATACATTTGCATTTCTCTTAATCGATCCCTAAGCTTAAAAAAAAAAAGGAAACGAAAGACTACATTGCAAGCGTGTTTCTTGTGTTTCTCTTTTAAAGTCATGTTTAAAAAAAATAGTATTAACTCTTTGTACAGCACCATGTCTGGCAGTGAAATGAAAGCCCCATGTTAGAATAACATGTTGATTTGCCCTAAGTTCCTACGAATGCCTGTTTTAAATTGCAGCGTTCAATTGACAAGTCTTAACGTGTATGCATGCATAAAAGGTCGACAAATAAAAAATATTTCCTGTCGAATTCAATCATTTGTTTCGAAACATGTCTGTGTGCTACTTTACTGGTTGTACTCAAATTTGTTGGGGATTAAAATTTATTTCATTTCCAAAAGATGTTTACAAAACAAAACAATGTATTGTGAAAGTCAAAAGTGAAAAATCACCTTTTTAAAATATCAAATTTATTGCTAAATGCAAAGGAATTTTTGTTATTCGTTTTTATGAATCTACAAATTTTATTTTTCAATAACCAAGAAAACGCAACTCTTGACTAATTTTTTTTGTAAACAAATAAATATTTAACTTCACGCGACTAACACTTGAGTATTAGTTATCGCCTACTCACTTTTGATGTTAAAAAGGGATTCCTCATAACTAATATTGTATCCTTTGTATAATTCTAAAAGACTAGAACTGGCCGTCGAGGTTGAAATCAATTGTCGAACACCAGCAAAAGCATGTTTTTTTTGTTTATTAGTTTAAAAATAGAACAGGAAGTTCACGAACATATGGGTTCAAAAGTTCACGCCTCATTAAGACTTGTCAATAGAAGGAACACAAAATATCTATTTCCCGGTATCGGGTCACAAAATATCTATTTCCCGGTATCGGGTCACAAAATATCTATTTCCCGGTATCGGGTCACAAAATATCTATTTCCCGGTATCGGGTCACAAAATATATATTTCCCGGTATCGGTTCACAAAATATATATTTCCCGGTATCGGGTCACAAAAGAAAGTGGGACACGGTGGCCGAGCTGCATCGCGTTCGACTGGCGTACCGAACGTCCTGGGTTCGAATCCTGGTGAAGGCTAGGATTTGATCCCGTGTCTGGAAGGCACCCCTGAGGTGTACCCAGCTATGATAGGTACCTGACATTAGTTGGGGTAAAGTAAATGCGGCTGGACACTGTGCTGGCCACACCTCCCCTAGTACGCCGTGGCCTCAGAAACTGGTGAACGCTGCTTCAGCGGCCCTATGATCAATTTGGTCCAAAGGGTACTTTACTTACTTTACAATAAAAAAGAGGGTTAAGCATCTCAGAATAGAGTTGCGTTGTTTTTACTGCATGTGTTTCTTGACCAACCAACAGTAGTTATCAATTTATAGAAAGAGAGACAGATAGAGAAAGAGTGAGACATAAAGCTAGAGATAGATAGATGGGGAGGCGGCGGAGTAATAGAGGAATAAAACAAAGCTGGAGAGAATGAAAGAAAAAATACAGAGAAAAGAAAGCTGGGGAGAGAAAAGGAAGCGAAAGAAACGATAAAAGAAAATGATGACCGTTGAATGACCGTTTTATTTTATGCCACAGAAGACAATCAAAACAGAGGCAGACAGCACGCTTGTAACAGGCGGGAGTAAAAACACAGGACATGCATTTGAAAAACACCCAGTTCTTTGGTAGTAGACTGAAAATAGCAGTAAACACATAGTCATGTAGTTTTCAAGTAACCACAGAATAGTGAAGTAACCACAGAATAGTGAAGTAACCACAGAGTAGTGAAGTAACCACAGAATAGTGAAGTAACCACAGAATAGTGAAGTAACCACGAAGTAGTGAAGTAACCACAGAATAGTGAAGTAACCACAGAATAGTGAAGTAACCACAGAATAGTGAAGTAACCACAGAATAGTGAAGTAACCACAGAGTAGTGAAGTAACCACAGAATAGTGAAGTAACCACAGAATAGTGAAGTAACCACGAAGTAGTGAAGTAACCACAGAATAGTGAAGTAACCACAGAATAGTGAAGTAACCACAGAATAGTGAAGTAACCACAGAATAGTGAAGTAACCACAGAGTAGTGAAGTAACCACAGAATAGTGAAGTAACCACAGAATAGTGAAGTAACCACAGAATAGTGAAGTAACCACAGAATAGTGAAGTAACCACAGAATAGTGAAGTAACCACAGAATAGTGAAGTAACCACAGAGTAGTGAAGTAACCACAGAATAGTGAAGTAACCACAGAGTAGTGAAGTAACCACAGAGTAGTCCAGTGAGCACATTGATATTTGCCCTAAAACCATCTAGCAATCCAATAACCAGAGAGTAGTTCAATAACACCATAGTACTACAGTAACCATAGAATGGTCATGTTTCCTTGTGTAGTCCCGTTACCACAAAGTAAACCAGCAGCCACACGGTAACCCAATAGCAACAAATTACTCCAGTAATACACAGAGTAATACACAGAGTAATCCAGTGACCAAAGAATAGTCCAGAAGCCACATAGTACTACAGTAACCACAGAGTAATGCAGTAATAGTAAGCAAGGTGTCATTAAAGGAGTCAGCTCTCGTGGACACTGGACTGACCCAACAAATAGGTTTTCCGGAGATTTACGGCTGGGTCTAACGTGGGGGGGGGGGGGGGGGGGGGGATGTTAGTTTTCCGTTGATGGTTATTTACGGCTCGCCTTCGATGTTGTGCTTGTGTCCCGATTTCTAAATTACAATCACAGAACGATGTGTGTGGGAAACGGGACATCGGTGTGATAAAAGGGTTGTTTAAGAGTTTATAAGCTAGGAGATCCCCGTGTATATTCTTTTTTTTTAACTGATACATAATAGATATTTAATAAGATGCTTAAGAAATCACCGAAGACTATCTTGGTGATTACAGTTTGTTTTCATTTACCTATTTCATCCAAGTATAAGATAAGATAAGATTACTTTATTGATCCAAATAAATGGAAATTTGACTTGATTACATAAATTCCATCTTTCAGCATACTTAAAACAAATATTAAAGAACCATTTGTATTCAAGCACAATAGGCATTCACGCACACTATCATACCATTTATCATACAAGAAAAAGTATCATTTAGGAGTCAGCTATTGTATTTTCAATGCTTTAGTTCATAGATTCTCAAACTTTTTCGGCTCACAGCTCACTTTTACAATTTTTTTTACTCTCACCGACCCCCTTTACTTTTTTTTTTTGCGTCTACTCCCCCTCCCTCTGGAAATTAAAGGGTCAATATAGTTTCCGCAATTTTTTTTAAGGTCGACTAGATTTGTGTGCAGAAAAGGAAACATATTGTAAGAATTAATAGATCAGAACATTACCGAAACAAGAGCTTTAAAATTCAATATTAATGTGAATCGTTTGCCTGGTGTGTTGCTAGTAGTTTGTCTATATTTGTCTCAATTTTGGTTGCAAAAGCCTTAGGTCTCCACGCTTCACTATTTGCAGTTTGTCTTGTTTTTCTTTTTTGACAACAAAATGGTATTAGCATAAAATCCATTTTCCACAAAAGAGTATGCAAAAACTCACAGACCTAGAGAAGCTGATTGATTTTCTACCAAAGATCGCATTTGCTTTTCAAAAACTTAAATCACCGAATCCAAGTCTAATTCATTATATTTCTTTTGCTAACCATAATGTCTAATTTATATAATGAAAAAATAATTATTCAATAATAATTGTTTTATTAAAAAACAGAACTTGTTTTGCATCACTACTGAATCAAATGTGGAAACATTTAAATTTGTTCAATTAAAGGGAGATAATTATCCCGTTTCATTTGAGCGAATATTTGTAATTTTTTTTTTTTTTTTTTTTATAAACAAAAATGGCTTTTAATTTATAAATTTGAAATGAAACTGTGAAAATTATTTAAAGTTATATTAAAATATTATATGACTAAAAATGTGTATTGTATGTATTTTTTCAAACATTACATTAACTACCCAGTTTGTATGATTAGTACATATCTATACCGCTTAACTACAATGCGTAAATATTTCAAAAAAAAAAAAAATTGACAATAAAATGTGGTCATCTCAGTTGAACTGAGATCAAAATATCATTAATGTTAGAAGACAGGGATGAGTAGGTGGCAGGGATAGACCCGCGACGCTTAGTCCACTGAACTATCAACAGGACCAGGCGAACGCACAACATACTAGTCTAATACGGACCCCCACTTCTTCGAAAAGTCTATTTCGTACTAGTATAATATGTAGGCCTATAGCAGCACTTGCGTTTACATCCATTTTCATCCAAAAACTAATCGATTCAAATAGCTGAGGTGTTCAAATTATATCAGGTACGTTTGTACTGCCCACTTACCCTTCACCGCACCCAATCCCCCCCCCCCCCCATTGAGAACCTATGCTTTAGTTGGATTTACCTAAATAAAATCAAAGACAGTACCTTTGATGAACTTTTGGCATATATATATATTGTATCTTAAAGAAAAGGCTATTATAGTGGATGATGTGAAATTGTTTGAACAATATTGCAATCTCAAATCATTTGTACAAAAAAAGAATGCACAGTTTTTTCAAAGACTCTTGCATGAGCAGTGGAGTTTGATTTTTTCAAAGTTGCCCTAATGCGTTGCTTTTCAGAGTTTCAGAACATTTTCATTTAGAACTTTTTTTCTGTATCACTGGACACAATAGCAATGTGGAAAGAGTGTTCTCATTGATAAACGCTCAATTGACAAAGGAGAGAAACATACTCTCAGTTAACTCTGTAAATGTAATTTGTACAAAGTAGCCTACACATGTGAACAGTATTATACATTTTAGTAATTTGTGCTTGCTATGGAGGTCTTACTGCAAAAAGTTGTCTCCTCAGAGAAATATGTTGCATAATTATGAAAGATAATAATGTATTAACTGTAGAATTGAGTGTTTAATATTAAAATAATATAGTATTGTTGAATTTTGAAAAAAGAATGTCAACTGACTTTTTATTTACTTTTATTTTTTACAATACTTTTGCTTGGTCGATTTACCAATAGATCATTATTGGCAACAATTGTAGTAAAACTGTAGGCCTACTGATTGCTGGTTAAATCCGCATTCAATTGAAAAAAAAAATTATGTGTCCTCCTTTTGGTACCCATGTGTCCTCCTTTGTCCTCCTTTTTGTCTCTTTGTGTCCTCCTTTTGGTACCCATGTATCTGGCAACCCAAGGCTGACTGGCGATTCTTTTGAAAGATTCTAATTGATAGTGGAACAAAAGAGTGTTTTTTATCGAAATCTCTCTGTTCTTGCCTCTTTTGAAAGAAGCCGACCACTTCGACTAGATATGATGTAGCTGTCGTGAAGCGGGTGTGTAACATCAAAGACAGATGGTTTTCTAAACCAACAATCCCGTTCTTGTTTTTACAGAACAAAATTCTAACGTATCTTTTAATTTACAGAATCTTCTTCTATTCACAAGATTATTGCGCCCTACGCATATCCACGATTTGAGTCTTTTCCTGCAATTTCAAAAGCGTTAAGAAATTTTAAAGTTAGTGGTTTCCCTGACTAGTTTTGGCAACCCATTAAGTGCCCAAATGACAATCGGGAAAAACTTTTTTACTAAATTGTTCGTACGTAAGATTATAAATTGTACATGTTTGTATTTGCTCTAGGCCTGTCATTATCATTTTTAAAATATTTAATTGTTGTGTTGCATTTCTCCTGTGTTGCATTTCTAAGTTAGAATTTTATTTTGTAAGTATTTGTACAGCTTTGATTTTAAATTGTGTGTATCTAAATTTAGTGATTTAACCTGTTAGATGTAAGCTTTGCTTTTAAATTGTGTGTATCTAAATTTAGTGATTTAACATGTTAGATGTAAGCCTATAATAGCACTTGTAATGATGGACATCAAATTTGTTTTTTTTTGTTTTTTCTGAATCGGTTCTAGTTTTAATAAGTGCTTTAGCCTAATTAGTTGATTGGTCCCAAACAGAATATTCTAGTAAAGGTGTAAATAATTTTGGCATTTTTGTTTTCTGTTATTGTTACATTTGTAAAAAAAAATTGTTTGTAATAGTTTGTATGAAATATGGCTTGCCTTTGTTCCTTTGAATTTAGTCTGTCGTGTAAATAATATATGTGGGGCAGCCTACTAACTAACTCTTCCGATTTATTTCAATTTTCTCTTTTCGAGTCCAACGTAATCGTTTCTTCTGAATCATATCGTTATATCTGTTGTATCTTAAAATAGTTTAGATCGGAGGTCACACATTTACAGAGACGATTCACGACTTGTTAAAAATTAAACGATTCTCCTTATTAATAGAGCTTAAGCTTGCCTACTTTAGAAATTCAAATGATTATTCGGCAGGAAGCAAAGTTAAATCCCGAATAAAGCACTCGCTAATGCCCTCGGAATTTGACAGCTAATGGAATGGACAAAACAAAGGTGAGACCAACACTTTAATACAAAGAAATGTCGAATCCTATAGGATATACTACTTATACAAGACAACTAAAAGAAGTGGATTGGATTATGGATGGAGACATATACTGGGAGGAAGGGGTTAAGTTGGTTAGGTTGGAGAAAGGCTGTGGGTGGTCATCAAATTAACGGTCATGACCTTCTTGTGGACACTCGCGAGGACACGTCGAGTGGAGAAAGAGCTCAAATAAGCCAAGAGAAGCTCCCCCTCCCTCCTCACTCCAAAAAAAAAAAAAAAAAGAATTGACCCGCCGGGTCTCCTACGTCTGGAGTGTGGGATTGCTTGCTGTGAATTCCCGGTGTTTTAAGCAGATGGGGGAATTGAAAGCTTGCATTTTGTGACACTCGTGAGGCCCGAGTCTACTCTAATCTATCGAGTCCCCGTCACTCACTCGGATCAGACAAAAACCTTTTTATTTGAAACAATTTTTTTTTTCTTTCAAAATTTTATTTCCATTTCTTTTTATTTACAAAAAACAAAACAACAACAAAAAAAAGAAATGAGTTGAATTTACAATGAAGTTGGGCATAGAGGCCGACACGAACCGAATAAAAAGATTATAGATAGATAGACAGATAGATTGATGACAGACGAACGGACGGACAGACAGACAGACAGACCGACAGACAGACCGATACGGATGGATGGACGGGCAGACAGACAGACAGACAGATGGACAGACGGACGGACGGAAAGGACGGACAGACAGATAGACAGACAGACGGACGGACGGAAAGACATAGACAGATAGACAGAGAAGACAGATAGAATAGATAGATTATAATAACCACTTCTAAACCCGTCCACCTAAGACACCAATACAACCCAACGAACACACACACAGAAGCTTCAATTAACTAAAAATGTCCATAAGATTGGATTGGACTGATTGATGGTGGCCAAATAAAAGGCTCCATTGTCACCATCGAGGGAAATAGCGCTGGTCATCAGGACTTTTGCATTGACCGTCGCTGAAGTGGACTAAACCGTTCGCCATATCCCCCCCCCATCCTTCCCCAGACCCTTTCGCCTATCCATCATCTCTCACATCTTGCTCAATTATTTTTTAATCATTACAATTGGGAGGGGGGGGGGGAACGTTGCTGCTATCTCGAGGTCTTGGTTTGCAATCTTATGTGTAGTAAAGAAAGATAAATGGTTAGATACGGAGAAACGTGGTTTGTGAAAAGAGAACACAGGTGCAAACGTTACTGGCCACGCAATCCCATCGGGTGCTGAATCTAATTAAGACTCCCATTTAGAAATATAATCGTATATTTAGTTTTACTGTCTCCTGAGCTTAGATTCTAGTATTAATTAGTGAGTTTTTTTTTATTTACAAGTGCAATATCTCTGAAGATATATTTTTTCTTTTTTTTTTTTTTTTTTTTTTGAGGGAAATGAATTAGTTTTAAATAACATTTCAATTTTCTGCTTGCCTCCAATTGATTTTTTTTTTTAATTTACAAATTGAAAGTTCTAAAATGTAAGGTGGAATCAATATGTACTCAATGGGCACACCACGCCGTATCAAAGGGGAAATGACGTAGTTTCCACGTATTTTGGTGGTTTTTATGTTTTCCCCCCGTCGATACGACGTGGCGTGCACACTGGGTACCAGAAGTGCGGTTAATCTGTACGCCCGTCTCTGGCCATTTCCTTATTTCAACCAATCGGAGAGCTCAGACTAGAAATGTTAAAAAAAAACACTCAGGGGCTATCACTCTAGACATTTGTCATCATTATTTGGGCACCCCTCCCCAACTACCCTCCCCCTACTCCACCAGTCGCGTGACTTTCTTCTAGGGAGTAAATAACATTATCTTCCTTCTCATGTCCGCGCAAAGAAGCCGCCCTGGGTCTCAGCGAGGTACTTTATTTGAAAAGGCGAGTGGACGCTGGGCAGAAAACTTAAATAAAGGCGTCGCCAGACTGGAGTGACCAGGGGGTATAACTCCCCCTTTAGAATAGCTATCCCTCCTCTTGGTCTCCTAATTAATTTTTAAAAATACAGGTTTGTAACGAGCAACATGGCCGGGGGGGGGGGGGGGCGATACACAACATAAGATGTAGCATGAAATGTATGATTCATCCAGATGTAGCTGAAATTTGTATGATTCATCAAGATGTAGCTGAAATGTATAATTAATTCATCAAGATGTAGCTGAAATGTATAATTAATTCATCAAGATGTAGCTGAAATTTGTATGATTCATCAAGATGTAGCTGAAATGTATAATTAATTCATCACGATGTAGCTGAAATGTATGATTCATCAAGATGTAGCTGAAATGTATAATTAATTCATCAAGATGTAGCTGAAATGTATAATTAATTCATCAAGATGTAGCTGAAATGTATGATTCATCAAGATGTAGCTGAAATGTATGATGATTCATCAAGATGTTGGTTGGAATGATAATACAACAAGTGATTCATCAAGATGTTGGCTGGTATGATATTACAACAAGTGATTCATCAAGATGTTGGCTGGAATGATATTACAACAAGTGATTCATCTTCGCTCGCTAAAAGAAACAAACAATTTCAACAAGTTTTTGACTAAAACAGCAATGACGAAATCAATCATGTTTTAAAGGCCAACAGAGAGGTCATACTGCAATCGATATTGTTATATCCCGGGTCTTTCTGTCGTCTGTCTATGCTAGTGTCTGGTTCACTATGAAATAATAAACTCAAGCCACTCGATGAACTTTTAAAGAAGAAGTTAATGCTTGAACTTTTTTTTTACAATAATTACATGTATAACGCTGGTCGATAATAAGTAGTTTCTATATCATTTTGCAAGAATACAACAACGACAAGCTACACCTCAGCGTGCTTTATATAGGTTTCGGTGCAGAAAGTGCTAGAACGGATTTTCCCCGAAGTTTTCAAAAGGCAACAGAAAATGCGAACTAGAAAGTTGTAGCGATTACGAGAACACAAGAATGGTGTACGCAAATAGTCTTTACGTTATAATAGATAACTATTGATACAAATCTAACACAAATAATCTCTACGCCATAATGTTTTTTTTCCCTTAACTGTTATGGTCGTTGGTGGGGAGCTGATGGACATGCGTATCCATTAGTCCTTTTTGTGGGCTTGGTAGACTTGGCGGCACTCATCTCCTCTCCAAGTCGCGATAAATAAATAACTCTGAATATCGTTACAATTCTAAATACAATATGAAACGATTTCAACATGATATACACATATAACAATATGTGTAGTCAATGCTTCAAGAATGTCTCTTCATTCAAGGGCGTCCACTAATGTGGGTTTAAAAGAGGAGTAGGCTACAGAACTTGATTTACACCCCACCAACCCAAGCCCACACAATTACACAGACAATCCCCGGGAAAATCGAATTGAAACATAGTTTACATTTTGTTTCGGTCTAAGGGCGCCGCCCCTGATAGGTACCTCAAAGAACATTCCGGATCACGTGATTTAAATTAGGCACTATTTGCCTATTTGCCCACGACTCCCCTGAAATAATACAATCTTGGGTCACGATGGTTGACAGTGGTTGGAGGCGAAGGGGCGTGAGTAAGGGCGTCAGATCAAAGGAAGGGGTGCCCTGTTAGGGGTGGGGGAGGGGGGGACAAAGCCCAACAGGGAAATTTGTACACGCATAAACTAGATCCAGATTGCGTGTCGGCATTCCCAGGAGGGCGCCACTCGCCACAGACGTTAATGAGAGGAAAAAGGGGGCGTCTTACTTCCCCCCCCCCATATAATACTGATAATTAGAATGAAATCGGAAGATGTGAATTTACAACCAAAAAAAACAAAAACAGAAAAAGTTTCAACCCCAAAAAAAGTAAGGGAAATAACCCTTCAGGCTTCTTTCTGTCCGCTATGAAGGAATTCCATAACATAAACTGGCCTTCTCGCCTTTCCCTTATCTCCCCTTGGATCAATACAACAGTTTGGTTACAAAACGTCTCAGGAAAGTCCCTTCACTCTTTCTTTTTACACCACAGGGGGGAATAACTCCTTTTCGAAATAAATAATAGTGGTTATTTTATCCATGCTAGGAAGAAGATGGAGGGCAAGAAAGAGAAAGGGAGGGGGGTGGAGTTAACAAATAAAGAAAAAGGGTTGCAATATCATTAAGAAGATTGCACGGTTAAATCAATGCCTTTGAATACAACATAACATGTAATAAACGCTAATAAGTACACACATACACACACACATTCACACTAAAAATGTTTGGAAACAACAAACGTACAAATATAAACATGTAGATGAAATAGATGAGAAAACTTTGCAGTTACCCCTTAACTGTTAAATTCACCTTACAGACACACTTAATGTCACATAATGTTATGTTATTTTTTTTTTTTATGTTTGTTCTTTGTTGATGTATTAAATATGTTGTCGTTTGACGTTGTTGTTTTTTTCAAATATACAATAATATGTATTCATTTTCAACATAACAATTAGAACCTAATATATTGAGAATATTTAGTATGAAATTCATATATTGTTCAGATAATATTTAGTATGAAATTCATATAGTGTTCAGAGAATATTTAGTATGAAATTCAAAATATATTGTTCATTTATACTTAACAAGAGTTTCTCATCACTTTGTCCAATGTGTAATAATGTAACCATTTTTTTTTCACCGTACGGCTGGTGTACCGAATAACCTGGGTTCATAACCTGGTGTAGGATAGGCTTGTCCTAGTGTCTAGAGGATGTCCTAAGTCTACCCAGCTCTGATGGGGTACAGTATAGACGGCTGGGCATTGTGCTGGACACACAAGAGCCTAGATTTATGTGTCCACAGAAACGGATCAACGCTGCTTCACCGGCCCTATCATCAATTTGGTCCGGCGGGTACATTACTTTTTTTAAACCATATTTAGGTCAATTTTTTTTTTTTAACAATTACGTATCATTACCCTCTTAGCAAGGTATGAACAAAATTTTTTTTAACATTTTAAAAAACAACAACGTTAAGGTGTCTTTAATTGTATTATCGTGTCTACTGCATCAAGTCAACGAAAGTTAAAATGGTCGTGACTAGATCCGCGCTGCGCAGTAGGCTACCACCAAACGATACGCTTAACGACGGTTTCTATCATTGTTTTACAGGCACTTAGCTTGCCTAAACAAATAGCTCGAGAGCGCATCCCAACTCTCAAACGTCTTCTAGAAGTTCGTTGAACGCAAAGTCAACATCGAGCCCGGGTAAAACAGCCCGCACCATCATTAAATCACTGCTGGGGTCGTCTGCGACAAAGTGAGATTGTTTTGTTTTCAAGAAAGACGTGTTGTTGTTGTGTTTTGTTTATTTTACTTAGTTACATTATTTGCCCTCGCTTCCCCCTCCACTATAACTAACATCCGCAGGGGTCGCGTAAGCACGTAATCGATAATTGAATTGTCCAACAAGTTGTCGGATTTTCCCTTTACAAACTGTACCGGGTAAACCCGTTTTAGGAGTCAATCAAATAGCTACAGTTGCGCACAGAACATGCTAATGCATCAAAGAATAGGATTAACAAAAGAAATACGTTTTTGTTTTTTCTGTTCTTTCTGAATCTTTCCACTAAATTAAACAGAATGCCTTTAGAAAGGGTGCGTTGTATCAATTTGTCCCTACGCTGTCCTAAACTTGGGTGAAGGGAGCGGATTGGGGGGAGGGGGTGGGCACTTTATTAACTTTCAATATCTTCGTTCTCTGTCTCATACCCTTTGATGTTACAACACGGCGGAGGTGTAACATATTATAACCAACATATTGACAGATCGTGCAAGCGGCCTTTTTAGAATAGCGGCGGGAGAAACATTTTTTTTGCTGCAGCTTACGGCGGGAATTCAACGGTCCCGGGTGGAGGATTAACGGAGATTTAAAAACAAGCACTCGTTGACACGAAACGAAATGTTTCGGCCGCAGCTGGGCGAGCTTATTGTACGAGGTGCAAATCTCTGCGAGTTCAAGTGGAGGGGGGCGTGCCACTTTGTCACGTCCTGCCCGCGGTATTACCACGTTGTTTGGGTGGTTAACGGTAGCGACTTTTTTTTTTCCTTCTACTAACCACATTTTCTTTAAAAAGAAAAGTGCATTGTAAATTGAACAGTTTGATTATGTAAGCCTCTGGGCTAGATAAGAACAGACAGAGAGACAGACAGAATGATAAACAGATAGATAGACAAACTGACAGACTGACGGATAGATGGACAGATAGACTCATAGACATATGGGAAGAATGACTGATAAAAGGACGGACAGACAGATAGATAGACAGACAGACAAAAAGAAAGATCGATGGATAGATAAATAGATAGATAGATAGATAGATAAGACAGATATATATATATATATAGATAGATAGATAGATAGATAGATAGATAGATAGACAGATATATAGATATATAGATAGATAAATAGATAGATAGACAGACAGACAGACAGACAGACAGACAGACAGACAGACAGTCAGACAGACAGACAGACAGACAGATAGATAGATAGATAGATAGATAGATAGATAGATAGATAGATAGATAGATAGATAGATAGATAGATAGACAGATAGACAGATAGACAGATAGATAGTCTGATAGATAGATAGATAGATAGATAGATAGATAGATAGATAGATAGATAGATAGATAGATAGATAGATAGATAGATAGATAGACAGATAGATAGTCTGATAGATAGATAGATAGATAGATAGACAGATAGACAGATAGATAGTCTGATAGATGTAGGCCTACAGACTAAAACATGGACAGGCAGACCAATGGTTAGAGTTAGAGGGACTTGATAAATAGATGGACAGAAAGACAAGTGCATAATTTTTGAGCAGAGAAAAAGAGAACGAGAAAGAAAATACTCAGATGGAGTAGGGCGCTATTTTAATTACCGTAAGCTTTTTTAATATTAAAGAACAAAGTACAGGTAGGGGAGCCACCACTGTCCCCACCCCTCTCCTTCACAGACCACTAAGAGTTGGTTGTACAAAAAAAGTTCTCGACATAAAGAAAGGATTAAAAAACAACAACTCCTAAATATGATCAAATCATAAATCCGAGCCCAGCGCCGAGGGTTGTAAATCCTGCGTCGTCAAAAGATCGTAAAAAGTCCCGGCCTTCGTTTTCATTTCGTCTGGGCGAGCAAACAGAGCGAGCGGCGGAGACGATCGCGTCGGCCCATGGGTGATCATCGGGCTATATGTAGGCTAGTGACCCATGCTATTGTTAAATTCAGCGATTCTTATCTTAATCGCATATACCGTCTAGGTAATCGCTTGTTTGAAATTACTTTTGCTTGAAACATGTTAGTAGGTCAAGGAGCAAAGACAATGTATAGATAAATGTCTGGACATACACCGTTGTAATTAGGGCATTGGGTCTAGCGATAGCGCGGATGGAATGTCATCCCAATAAGCTCAAGTTCAAATCTTGCATTGAAAAAAAAATTTGTGCGTCGCGAGGACGGTTGTCTTGAGGTCATTTACAAGCCCTGGCGGGTAGTGTTACATTTTTTTTAATAAAGACATTATTCTGGCCCCACAATCACAAAGACTTCATTATACTGACAAGTTGCCATCTTGTCTTACAGCCTGAAATACTGCTAACAACGCCCATGCCCTGTTTAGTCACGCTTCGTACTTTCAATATTTAGAAAATCATGAAAAACAGTTTTTAAATTACACACAGACACACACTTACGCACACAGACATAGATATACACACTGCAGTGCAGGTTCTGCCAAAGACTATAATAAGATGGGCCGCATGCTCTATTTTTAGAGCTTATAATATGTTCTTTTTCCGTGCGCGTCCAATAACGTTGTCTTAAATGACCTCTACGCTCCTACGTTTGCCTAAATATTTCCGCTGTATACAACTTTCGATTTTAATTCTAATTTTTTCATTGGGAAAATCATAGCGATTAAATACAACGGAAGTGTACAGTGCAAAAGGGAATCGAGAATTCCGAAAAGAAGTCATTCGAGTCATCAAATAGCATAAATAGTAAAGCAAGCGGTCCATCTTAATAGTATTATTGTGTTTGGTTCTGCTCAGTGTTGCGTACTTCCCGAATCACAAATCTGGTTCTTATCGCGGTTCATAACATATCACGCCCAGATTTTATGCGCTCTTTGAAAAAAACTTTATGAGAATAATGAATCGCCCCCTCCCCCCGCCCCATACACCCTCAAGTTGCGACGCCACTGAGTGTTTGCTCTCTCCTCCCAGACACACAACAGACGCGCGGGAAATTTTTTATGAGACCTGGGGTAGTTGCGATTTATTGGCGTAGGGACGTTAATTTGAGCCAAAATCAAACTCATAAATTCAAGATTATTAGATACACAGAAAGTTGTAAATCCTAAAAATGTTTGAACAAAGAAACAGAAAAAATCAAGAAAACAAAAACGAAACAAAACCATACATCTAATTGTTTCACATCTTTTAAAAAAAATTGAATCAGCAATGTTAAACTTAAGTTAGACTTTTTTATATAAAGATCCCAGACTGTACATGGTTTTATTTACTTTTATGGCCTACTCGTGAAAACATAAAGGTAACTATGGATACGGGAATGCTGGGAACTGGTTTATGGAACTCAAAGGACAATGTTTCTTCAAATATGTCTGCACTAGTCTGAATTTGTCAATGTTGGTTTCATGTTGATTTTTTTTCAGTCTTCTTTTGGCAGAGCGCCGTTGTCTTTGGCCACGTGGTTTCAAATGTTTATAAAAAGTCGTTCTAAAAAAAATAAAGTCTGCGTCTGACAAAAAAATCTCCAAACACTAATACTTGTCGGACCAACGTGATCCATTGGGGCGGTGAAGCAAAGTTAATCATTTTCTGTGGCCACGGCATACTAGGGGATTGTGTGACCAGCTTAATGGTCGGCCGCCATTACCAAACTAATGACAGAGTATGCCTACCTACCAGACCCGGGAGTGAAATCCTAGCCTTCACTAGCATTCGAATCCAGTACCTTCGGTACGCCAGCCGTCCGCGCTGACGCTCGGCCAGTTATATTTTATAGGCGATACAAATGTAAGTGGGTCACAATGTAGAAAAAAACTCTTAACTAGGTCACGAAAAAAAAGTAAAAAAAAAACACAATGCAATATGACATATATTGTTTTTAGAAATGTAAATATTGATTCTTCTGTCCCCTATTTTCAAAAGACACAACATTTCAATACTATTAGTCTAGTTTTCAGTTTGACCGCTTGAACTACTATTCGACCGAATACCGATAAGTTGCACGGCCCACTAATGAGTCCCGGAAGCGACCGATTCCAGTCCTGCTTAATAAGAACGATAATCCTTTCATCCACCCATTAAATTATGGAGTAGCCAGCTCGTTGCTAAATGGAAGAAAAAAAAAGAAAAAAAAAACATTTTGGGAAAATATCGAAACATTGCAAGACCCCCCCCCCACACACACACTCCCCCCGGCTCCCCAAGTCCCTATTAAGCACCCATGATCTATTGTGTCATATGTGAACTTAAAAGCTACGTTCACGTGAACAGAATCAGCCAATGGGACGGGAGGAGGGGTTAATATAATGTGCATTCCCACAGCTGAAAAGGGTGGGGGTTAAAGGTCATCATGAGCTCATAATCAATTAACTTGCTAAATCCCCCGCTAGCGCGCCGCCAGCAGGAGTTTTGTGAGCGTCATAGAAGAGTTGTAAACGGAAAAGTGAATTTGAATTTTCTCACGGGCGTATCGTGTTATAAGTAATGTATCCCGTCGGAGCGAGATGATCCATAGAGCCGGTGAAGCGTTCACCAGTTTCAGTGGCCACGGGATACTAGGGGATCGTGTGGCCAGCACAATGCCCATCCGCCTTTACTTTAACCAATCTAATGGCAGGTACCCATCAGAGCTGGGTAGACTCAGGGACACCCTCCGGAGACAAGAACAAATTCTAGCCTTCACCAGAATTCGAACCCAGGACCTTTGGTACGCCAGTCGCACGCGCTGCAACCACGCGCTGCCACTCGGCCACCATGTCCCATCATAACGTGTTATGCAAAGAGTTAATTAACCAAGGCGAGTATTTCCTTATATTTTGTTTCTATCGTATAGTCTGGAATAAAATGTACACATGTTTCCAGTGGAATATGCCGGAAATGGGGGGGGGGACAAATGTGCAGTCTTTTGAAATCTGTTGTTTGTCAATTTCGGGTTATCTTTCGGTTTCCGCCGAAGGTGTAGTGAAACTTTTGGCTTCGGTTTCGGCCGGAAATCAAACAACAACTTTCGTTATGGTTTCGTTTTCGGCCGAAATAAAAATTTGGTTTCGGTCGGCCTCTAATGACACACATCGAAACCTTTATTTTATCTTTACTTTGTTCCCATTTTTTTTCTCATCTTTTGAACTCCATTCTTAGCGTTTCGTTAATCATGGGAACTAGTCTAATTATTTATTATCTGGCTTCCTTCTCCAGCTTGAAACCTTATAAAAACACAAACGAATCGAATGAAGACCTTCAGCTGTGATGAGAGTATCGATTCTCAAAGCCAAAAATGATGTGGACGAGGGCGATTTCTTGACATGCGCATTCAGCCGGACACGAAATTGACCCGGATATGATCCGGTGTCGTCTGCCGACTGTTTAGCCGGAATATATTACTCTCGTGATAAAGGAATTAGAGCTCTATTGTAACACAGAAAAAATAAATATGTTCTTTTCAAACAAAAACAATAGATGAATTTTAGATTTTTCGTTTCTGTTATTTTTACGTTTTGTATTTGCCGTTGAAAAAGACGACGCATATTAGTCTAGCCCTATTATAAGCTTATATGTTATGATAGTTCGTATGTTTGCACTTATAGTATGTAAACATTTTAGGTAGGAGCTACATATACATGGAGTGCTCACTCACTTAAACTTATCGGGAAAATTACAGACTCTTATTTATATATATATTAAAGTTTACCGTAGTAAGATGGCCGATTTGACACTGACATACATAACATTAAATTAAAAGGCCTCTACATACGTGAGCGACTAAAACCTTCCATATTATTATTACTTCTTTATGGCATTTATTTCGTGCATGGGTATAACCTAAAACCCGAGTGATGAACTAACTAAAATACACGTAAGCCTACAAGTATATATAATACAATACCGGTACTTAAAAATAATAATTACATTTTTGTCATTCAACGCATTCAGGGTACTAAACAGGGTACTAAGGAGGTTACTTATCCCAGCTGCCAGTTCAACAGGGATTCTAGTCTATCTGCCTTAAACCTTCATTTCCTTCATTTCGTCTGTGCGCCTGTTTGTCTCATTATCTCTGTCGTACACGCGGATAAATGTTTTCATTTCTATAAATAGCTCTGTACAGCGTCATCCCCCGATACAGTCAATGAGCTAAAAAAAAAAAAGGTAATAAAAACTTGATGCGGTTTTGAACCAGGTGTGTCCCATCGCCACGTCAACTCCATCATACACATACACACACCTGTCCTGTCGGATGTGTGGTCCGGCAAATTAGGGGTAAGGGGTGGGGTGAGTTTGGATGGGCGGGTGTGGAAAAGGGCTGCGAAAAGGTGAAATGGGGAGGGGGGGGAGAGAAGTGATCACACACGACTTGTTGAGTCTTACGCAAGGTCTGGAACGTTTCCCAGACATCCTAGAAATTGCATAAACAACATCAAAGGCGGATGCGCGATGGGCCTCCATTCACAAGATCACAAAAAACAAACACACGCACAGGCACCAGTTAATTGGAACCTAGTCAGCCATACTCCGTTAAACCTACTCTGAGGCCTGGTTAGGAATACATGTTTTACTTAATGAGCAAATGTATAACGCATTTATCATACCTATTGTGTGACTTTGTGACCCTATTAATATATGTACAGGCATTCCGTTTTTAGATTTTGCTGATCTGAAAGAGTCTGTGGAGCAGCGTGGCAACACGGGAGATTGTGTAGCCATCACAATGCCCAGACGTTAAATTGGAAACCCACAAAGCAACAGAAAGAAGATGCTCGTCGCCATCGGCTTTAACTTAAAACTCTTGTTGTATGTTATAAATATTATAAGTAGTAATGCACACTTTTGATCCTAGAGCATTCACAATCAACTTATCCTTACATTGTGGACTTTTTCCTCTGGTAAAATGAAGAAGAAGAAGAGAGAGGGAGGGGGGATAAAGAGAGGGAGGGAGGGAGGAAGGGATGGGGGAAGGGAGGGAGAAAGAAAGAAAGAAAAAGAAAGACAGACGAAATGAGCCAAAAGCGAAAATGAGAAAGACACACGGAGAAAGAAAAAGCAAGAAAGAGAAAAATGTGAGAAGGACAAAATGGTATTAAGGGAGGGGAAGGGGTTGGCGAAGGAGGAACGAGTCGAGGAGGGGGGGGGCCCTGGGGTCTGTGATCCATGTATACTCAGGTGCTCTGTAATTGTTTTTCAAAACACCGGCAGACAGCGGAAATTTTGTGCAATTTGAAATCTTCGCCAATTAACAAATAATGTTCGTAATAAATGAATTCCTGAAAAAAATGCTTTCAAGACTAAACAAACAAATCATCATTATGAAAAAACAACAAAACAAAACTACCCAACAATATGTTTAACTCTATGTTCTACCAAAAAACTGAGTTTAGAATACGCTGTAATAATGTTTATACACAGTTGAACGTTAAAAGAAAAACAAAAACAAAAAAACTGCCTACTGTGAAATACTCTCAAATCACGCGAGAACATATAAAAAAAACACAATACTCTCTAAATCTCGCGGGAGATAATCTAATAATAGAAGACTTCAAAAAACGGTGTACCTTGATGCTGCTGCTGCTGTTGTTGTTTTAAAAATCCTCTAGGAAATTGAAGAGCTTTCCAGCACTAACACGCTTTCTAAAATAACTGGTTGAAATAACACTCTTAGAACGTTCTCAGTTGTTTTCATTTTCAAAGAACGCGTTCATTGAAATTACTCAAGTCTTGAATTGTTTGCAATTTCACTTTTACTTCTGACAATTATTGGAATATGTTGAGCTGTGTGTGTGGGGTAGGGAAAATGTGCTGGAGTAATGCTCTCCTGCCCATTAAGTGTCCGCAAAAACATGTAGTCCAGTGTAGGGGCCGACCGATACCAAATTTCTGGTTATCCTGGGTTCGAATCCTGGTGCAGGCTAGGATTGTTTCCCGGGTCTGGAGGGTGTCCCTGAGTCTACCCAGCTCTGACGGGTACCTGACATTAGTTGGGGTAAAGTAAAGGCGGCTGGGCATAGTGCTGGCCACACAATCACCTAGTATGCCGTGGCCACAGAAACTGGTGAACGCTGCTTCATCGACCCTATGGATCAGTTTGGTCCGACGTGACACGGGATGCTTTTAAAGTGCAAAACAGAAAAAAAAAACGCAAGTTGATATGAATTTCGCCAGACTAAATAAAATACCTTTCTTCTAAGATTTCCATTAACTAAAAAAACAACATTTTCCAGATCCAATTATAAAGTATTTTATTGACGTCTGCTGGGTTCTGAGTGGAAATATGAAAAGATGTCAAAACCATTAGTTCGGTTTTTATTTTTGGGGTTTTCAGCCCATTTTGATTTATCTGATAACAGAAATATACTGAAGGTGCACGCAGTTGCCTGGGCGGGAAGACTTTTTAAAACACAAGAAAAGAAAATTTAAAGAGAATACATATTTCTGTTTACGATTTTGTGAAGACAGGGACATGAAGATTGTCGCTTATTGGTATTCACGGTATAAGCTTATTGCTACTCTCTCTCTCTCTCTCTCTCTCTCTCTCTCTCTCTCTTTCTCTCTCTCTTATTTTATATATAAAGAAAGATAAAGACAGAGCCAGAGTGGAAGGGAGAAAGACAGATATAGATATAGATAAATGATTGATAGGCAGGCTTTAATGATAGGTGGATGGAAGGATGAATGGATCGAGGAATGGATAGATAGATAAATAGATAAATAGATATATAGATAATTAGATGAATAGATAAATAGATAAAAAGATACATATATAATAGATAAATATATAATAGATAAATAGATAATAGATAAATAGATAGATAGATGGATGGATGGATGGATGGATGGATGGATGGATGGATGGATGGGTGGATGGATGGATGGATGGATGGATGGATGGATGGATGGATGGATGGATAGATAGATAGATAGATAGATAGATAGATAGATAGATAGATAGATAGATAGATAGATAGATAGATAGATAGATAGATAGATAGATAGATAGATAGATAGATAGATAGATAGATAGATAGATAGATAGATAGATAGATAGATAGATAGATAGATAGATAGATAGATAATAGATAAATAGATAGATAGATAGATAGATAGATAGATAGATAGATAGATAGATAGATAGATAGATAGATAGATAGATCGATAGGCTATGTAGATAGATAGATAAAAATATAACAACATTAAAGGGATTTGGCAGTGTTCATGAACTAGACTTTTTTATCGTCCAAAACACTACAAAAGTATTGTGGAAGCCATAACAACAGCAAGGAATGGATGGGAAACGTTTACGTCAAGTATCCCAAAACAGCCGCACCGGGCAAAATATGCCGATTTTTATAGACAGGGTGTAGGTATGTAAAAAGAGCACAAATTTAAACGACACAGATTGAAAAATGGGCAAAGAATCTATTTAAAAAAACAAGACAGGAATGAAAAGTATGAAGCATGGATCCCGCCGTTTCCCGTCTCCCCTCCCCCCCCCCCCCCCCCACTCACTCTTCTTTTGTTATTGCTTGCTTATCTTCATGTCGTGTACCTCGAAAGATTTGAGCAGACGATAAAAATAGATCAAGAGGAGCAACAACAACAAAAAAAGTGGACAACCTTCACCCCGCGCACTATGGTTTATCTTTAGTTTCGTACAATTTTCTCGATGTTTACTCTGTCTCTCTATTCTGTCGAATTTCTTGTGTCTTTTTTCTTTATTACTTTCTTTATGCATCCATGTCTTCAACTTTCTATTTTATCATTACTCTATATTGTTCGAATTTTTTGCTGCTTATCTTACCTATCTCCCTAAGTAGGCCTACCTACATACCTAACTACTAGCCTAACTATCGATTTACCTATCTATCCATAATATAATTTGTTTTCCTACTTACCTGCTTCTCTATCTATCTATAATATTTATTTCTAAATATAGGTCTACTTTCTCTCTCTCTCTCTCTCTCTCTCTCTCTCTCTAAATATATATATATATATATATATATATATATATATATATATATATATATATACATAATACAATCATCATCAATAAATCTGTCTGTATAGGCCTATCTATTTATTTGTCTATATATTTATATATCAATATATCTGTCTGTCTTTCAAACTGTAGGCCTAACTATTTTATAGAATATACATATCGCAAAAAAAAATTTTGATAGGTATGCAGCTAGTTAGGTTGGTAGCTAAACTGATAATGATGGTGGGAGGGGACAGGGGCGTTTCTGATGGGCGTGGGCAGGTAGAGAGAAAGATAACATAACGACCTTAACCTTGTGCAGCGAATGCAGGAAACCATCCCCTATATCTTATGAGCTGCGAACTTTGACCTCCCGTCTTCATTAGCAGAAATGAATCGGGCAGGTGTAGACCGTGTAGGCGGCGACCATAGCTTTCTTTTACTTTAAACTTCAGACTTCAGACGCAAAGAAGTTTACTTCCAGCGGTAGATTGGGAATGTGGGCTTTTGGCTATAAGGAAAGGCAGATTTTTTAGGAAGTCAGCGTAAACAAAAATATTGTGAACATTTGTTTTTATGTTTGATTATCTTTTTTTTATATTATTTGACAGCAGACGACTGTGTATGACTGCTTATGACTTGTATCATTTAATCATTTAAAAAAAAGGGTAATCCTTCACGTAGCTACCTGTTCTTACCCACGTTGTTGGTGTTGTTTTAATTTTTTAATTGCATGCGCCTGGGAATGGGCGAAAGCTCTAAAACAGTTGATGATTGAACGCTAGGAACTTCAGACATGGCCATTGCTGTCTAGTTCAAGGTCACTATTTGGACTGGTCCATGTCAAAGATTATTCATTGACTAGTTCAGTTCAAGGTCATTATATGACTGGTCAAGGTCATTCTTTTGACTGTCTCAGTTGAATGTCCTTCTAATGACTGTCTCAGTTCAATGTCATTCTATTGGACTGGCTCAGCCTATGAACTATGAACTCACAGATCTATCCGTTGACTAGCTCAGGCTATGCACTCGAGACATCAAAAGCATTCCATCGATTGCCGCGTGACGCTTGGTGCAGCGTCAATGGGGCGTGACACCCCTCTCTTGCAGTCGACTCGTTGTGTCTTTCTGAACATGTTGCATATTAAAGCATGCCGCTGACTCACGACTCTACAGATCTACCGATTGATTTGATCTAATGCCATTTTATCCTCAAGTAAAGATCTACTATGCTGTTATTGATTCTCCCTCCCCCCCCCCCCCATCCCTTGTATTGCGGAGATGGAGAGCATGTTTTTTTTAACACCGAACTTTTTTTTCTTTTGCACTCGTCCGAAATACACTCGCTCATTGTTCGTTTATTAGATAAACTAAGGAATCACGAAGCTCAACACTTCCCAGACTTTACCAATTATTGCTGTCCTCCGAAAAAAAAAATGTAGGGCCACAGTCATAGATGGTTAAGATGGTATGCTTTTACTTCCTTCCCAAGGATAAATAGCTCTAGCTCTAAGAAAGGTTCGAATCCAATATGTACGAGATTGTCAGTGCTCGCATCTCGGACAATCCCGAAATTATGCATGTTTAATTATTTATTCTTTTCAGAAATGAATTTGAAAGATGTCATTAATTATTGTAATTGATTAAGCTCGGCTCAGTATGGCAACAGAAAAACCTAAATTACAACATATATTTCAATAACTGTCGTTGGCGTAGTTAAGGATGCATTAACCACGTATAAAGATAGTGTGTGTGTGTGTGTGTAAAAAACATTTCCGCAAATTGGTCTAAATAGTGTCACTAGATATTTTTCTAAACAGACTAGATATGTGCTGGTTCTTTTGCGGTCACCATATTCTAGCAAAGTGTGTTTCATGTCCGCCGATGCTATAAGAATATTTTTTTTAGCGCGTTGATTCAAATATAGTCTTGTCATTTTACAAAAAAACGTCATTTGCATGCGATTCCGGTTTTATATATAAGTCGTTTTATTTTTTACTCCTTTGAGGAGTGTTACTGGTTGTTTTGCGGGTGCGTCCCAACAACTGCATGAGAGGGAGGGGGTTGAAAAGAGAAGACGGCGGAGCACATACTTCTTCATGTTTCTACCCTGTATGTCAGTTTAAGACCGGCCGAGGCGCGGAACCCATCTTTCCACTGACCTCTTCGGCGGAGATCTAACAGTGACACTCAAAGCCTTAGGGATCTTAACTCCCGGATTTCCGCGCAATGAAGTTCTATCATAGTGCCGGGTGCAAAAAGGGTTTACAAAGAATGTAAGCTCTTCAAAGGAAAAAACAACGTGTGCAAAAGGAGTTAATCAACATCAGTGGTAAGGTGTTGTTTTTCAATGACTAATTTTGTTAATTAAAATGCAACAAATGAGCAGAGAAAATTATTACGTTCTTTTTTTTTTTGTTTTTTTTTTGTTAGTGAATGACGTCATCGGCCGTAATCGGAGGGGGAAAAATACAAAAGGCGCAATGACTAAACGACTAATTAACTTTTGGCATGCCGGTCTACCAATCGACTGAATTCAAACAAATACCAGCGTGCTGAACGCGGGCCGTTGTGAGTTACCCACGTACCGAAAACCCACCGCCCTTTGTCCTTGATCCCGACCACGCATTCTCTTATGTGTGCGCTCTCACCCCCCCCCCTCCGATCCCACACTCCCCAGTAACATTCAAACCAATTTTTTTGTTCACACTTCCGTTCTGCCATTGCTCAATACTCGATTGGTCCGATACCGTCTGCCGTGTTGGGTAATCGAAGGGAAAGGCTATAAAACTGCTGTTTGTTCACCTGGATCGATTACATTTTGATGTAAAGGGGAAACGGTTCCCGCGCTGGAGTACCGGCAGCTTGGGGATCTTCGCACGTGCTCGATTATTGATATTCGATTGCTTTTGAAAGTTTGGCAGGGGAGTTAAGTCATGCGCAGTATAATTTCATATATATTTAGGTCTAAATCTGTATTTATGTATACACATGTATAATAATAATATGAGTATATGTATTTATTTGGACAAATGACAAGACAAGCCAGGTCTCCAGAAAAAAATAGCTATAGCAAGACAAATACAGATAAAATATAGATTATACATATAATATAATATATTATACAGATATAATATAGATATAACTAAACAAACATATTATACAGATATAATATAGAATCTAGATATGTGCATGCATGGAGAAAGAAAGAAAGACAGACAGACAGACAAGACGGAATGATAAATACAAACATAGATCGAGTCATGTATGGAGACGGGGAGAGAGGAACCGAGAGAGCGACATACAAACAGGGTCAGACTGCCTGACTGGCTAGACAAACTAGATAAACTGGATATATTAATGAACAGACAGAAAGACAGACGGACGGACGGATAGACAGACAGGGAGACAGACGGACGGACAGACAGACGGACGCATAGGCCGACCGACCGACAGACAGACAGATCGATAAATCGATAGATCGATAGATAGATAGATAGATAGATAGATAGATAGATAGATAGATAGATAGATAGATAGATAGATAGATAGATAGATAGATAGATAGATAGATAGATAGATAGATAGATAAAGATAGATAGATAGATAGAGGGAGGTAGAGAGACTGATAAAGATATGTCATCTAGATACTGTATTGGAAAAATGTTCGTAAAACATAAACTTTTTAAAATGTACATCACGTGACTAGATGCCAGGAATGCCGAGATAGTTCACCTGGTACTTCTGTGCCACTTAAAACCAACCAGCCAATCATATGGTAGTTTTTTTTTAACTCACCCTTGACGCTTTCGTCTGCTAAATTAATATACAACACGACTTTCCGCCTGGCTACACGCCTTCTCTACCATAAACCGGAAACGGTTTTAAACATTGCTAGAAATTCGTTGAAAAAACAAATCTGACCGGAAATCATCTAAAGGTAGTATTTCCAGCTACGTTTAATAAAACAAGCTTGTTTTTTTTTTTTGGCTTCTTTTCATCGAAATGTGTATTTCTTTTTTTTTTCTCGCGCTAGGTGCTATTTTTTTACTATGTCACAAGAGGTCGGTATGGTGTGGTCGAGGTGACTGCGACGATTATGAAAAATTATACAGGTTTTGATAATTGTAAGGATTGAATTGAAGACTGTAGTTATCATGGTGATTGGGCAGGTTTCGATAGTGGACAGAACGGTGAAGATTGTGGAGCTGTTCGTGATTCTGCTGAATATGCTTATTTTAAAACATTAATTTTAATAAAGATGCAAGACTAGACTCGGACCACGGATGAGCGTAGGAGGCAATAATCTTCTTTATAGAAGAAGCGGCTGTAATATATATAAGTTAAGTTAAGATGTCAATTGTGTATTGGCTGTACTGGCAACGATGATTCGTCCGCTGTGTGTTTGTGTCGAAGCAAATCAATAAACCAGTTAGAGATGTTTGACACAATCAATAGCTTTGTACTAGACATAGTCTTAATAACATGACTACTATACAGTTTGATATAGCAGATGTTTTCATTGTGTCCATATGTTTATTTTATTCTATCTATTTTCTATATATCTATGCTATCTATCTATTTATTATAGATATCTATCCGTCTAGATATTTTGTCTATCTATGTATGTATCTATTATAAATATATATGCTTGAGATATCTATTTTTTTGTTTGTGTGACTATCTCTATCTATCTAGACTAGATAGCTATCTTTTCTATCTCCCTATCCATCTACCCATCATCTATTAAGTGCTTTATTTCTGTCCGTCTATCCATCTATCAATTCCATCTATCTGCCATTCTATCTGTCTATCTGTATGTTAATGTTCATTTCGTATGCACTAGCTTTAATCCCTCCAAGACGTCTTTAAGACGTCTGATTCGCTCAATAACCATTTACTCATGCGCCTGTTTAGATATCTAAACGGATACGTTGTTTTAATTGTAATGCATTTAGCGAAACATTCCAAAGCTTCACTAGAAAGTTCTCACCCAGTGTCTAATTATTGCTTTCATATAAACGATTGTATACTTCATGGGGGGCGTGTACTTCTAGGGGGCGTATACGTCGTGGAGGCGTGTACTTCATGGGGGCGTATACTTCATGGGCGTGTACTTCATGGGCGTGATCTTTGGCCGTTTAAAATAATAGTAATAACGTTAATGCAGCCGTCTCATGTTTTCCGTAGCCACGGAATACTAGGGGGATTGTGTGGCCGGCACAAATCCCAGCCACCTTTAATTTTCATTAAATAATGTCATGTACCCATTATCACCTTTAAACTGGACTCGAACCCAGATTCTTAAATACAACAGCATCAGTAAGTTAATTTTTTTTTTTTTGGGGGTGGGGGGGGATGGGGGTTTGGTGTAATTTATGGGGGGGGGGGGGGAATTTGAATATCGTTGAGCTTCCATGTGCCTAGAAATCTTCGGGCTACTCACACTGCTAAGTTTTTCTGGATGATTACTCACGTGTGTAGGCACTTGTTGCTGCCTCACTCATACGGCCCCACTGCGCAATTGATTCCAGATCAATGACGTAATCGAACAGGCATACGCCAGATCTACCAACTCCGACCACCACCACACCCACCACACCCCCAACGGTGAGCTCACACTGCCTAGCACACGTGTACAAACAGGCGCGACACCCTGAGAGGAGCGTTGGCCCGGCGGGGTAATTAGTAGACAATCACACACACACTCACACTATAACTCACACACCACACAATTACACACTACCACGCGCACTAACACAGCGGCGGCATTAGACATACTCAAAGAATGGTGTGTTCAAGTGTAATACTTAAAAAAAGACTCCTCCTCCCCCTCCTCCCACCCCCGCCCCATGTGGAGTTAATTAGCTGTAGGTCCCCCCTTATACAGACGCCCCCTACCCCCACCTTCTACTGGGCGTTTTATCCCCCCATGGCGTGGCATCCGGTAGCATCATGACATCTTTGAGTTAAAAGAGTCTGCCCCCACGGCTGTCTGTAAACAACAATAAGACTTCTAGCTCCCACACCCTGTAGAGCATTGTGTAAACCAAGGATCGGCAACCCTTTTGACAACAGTGTGCCAAAGTAGGATTTCTAATTCATTCAGCGTACCAACAGCCTAAAATTCATCCTACTCTTTCTCTCGTAGACGAGACATGAATTACCAAATTCTGGGGTTCTTCCTAGTACCGTTGAAAATCGCTCTGCGTGCCTAGTCTGGCACGCGTGTCGAAGTTTTCGGACCTCTGGCGTAAACCCACTTGTTCGATCTTTGGTCCCTTTTGGGGGGGGGAGTCGGTTTTTTTTTTTTGGACATTGTAGAATTTTTTGTTCCCCTGCTGTTGTGTGACATATTTGTGGGAGGGACTGTCCATTCATCTACCCACACTCCCCCTCACACACCCATAGTTTCATAATTTAATGATATATTTTTTTTTAACAACCATTTATTTAAACATCATCTCTGGGTATACACTTGAATAACATAAGTATGAGCAATCACATAGTACAGAAGTTGTCGACCTAGTCATGCGTGTATCACCCCTCGCCCAGTCCTCCCTCTCCCCCCAACAACCCTGGGAAAATATTGTGATTTTGTATCGAAAAATAGAATTTCACATAGATTGAGTGCATTTCATATAGTTCCGTCTCAGGATCGTAAAGGGGGGGGGGGGGGGGGGGGGTATCGGAAGTCGTTTATCGAAGATGGCGTTTCATTATTCCTGGTAAATATGACCTTTCTCAGACACAACCTCACCCTCAACTCATCTAAAAACTAAAACTGGTGAGATATCAATGAAAACGGTGGCCTCATTCGTATCTATTTACAAAACATTTAATAAAATCACGTTGATATAGGAAGACAAGTATAAAATGAATCGAAACAAAATAGACGTAAGCTTATCTCTGCATGCAATAGTGGTCTCCGGTAGGCGCCTAAAATGCCCTAAATCACATCACGGGAAGAGTTTTGTAAAGGCCCTATAACCATCTCCGACCAATCGGACATGGATTAACCCCTCCCGTACCGACCTACTTCTATCTATGCTGCCTTCAGTTCCGATACATACGCGCCTGGGACTGTAAGGGTTAAGAGTTAAAAACAATAAGCGAATGAATACGAGTTCACAAAAGGAGGCGATAAAAAGAGGTGCGGATACGAAGGGTGAACGCTTACGTCACAATTGAGTCAGTGAATTTTATCGACTGGGTAAATTTAATATTGAGTGAATTTCATAGATTGAGTGGAATTCAGAATAAGAAAAGAATAGAGTAATGATTCTAAAGATTGTTTTTTTTTTTTTTTTAGGTAGATGCTGTAGACAGCCTACGATCTTGTATTTGTCAATGTATCAACCACAGCATCACTCAATTCAACTAATTATTCACTCAATCACTTTATCAACTCATTCAATCACTCTCTCTCTCTCTCTCTCTGTCTCCTTATATATATAGGCTATAAAGTAATTCAATCACCCCCCCCCCCCTCTCTCTCTCTCCTTATATATAGAGGCTATATAATATATATATATATGCCTGTTTTTCTGCTAATGTATACTTTTTTTCAATCTATTTACCTGCCAATCAGTGTGTTAATCAATGTAGGCTACACTAGTTTCTGTATTTGTTTCAAATTGCTCGTCTGTATTTCTATCTATTAATCTACATGTATCTGCTTGCCTAACCGTCGGTGTCTATATACATTATACATATATACTAGCTAAATTGTCCAGCGTCGCCCGGGGGAGGGGGGATAAAACAGGCCTGTACAAGCTACAGATAAAAATGTATAAACTACAATGAACAGAAAGATATATAAAAAAATAGTATTTTTACTGAAGACTTTTACGAACGTAATTTTTAAAAAATATCGAACCCGGGTCACCCGCATGGCCGTCCGATACGTTATCCATTTAGCTAGCGAAGACACATGTACGAAGTAAAATCGCAAAAGTATAATATGAAACAATAAAGTCACGTGAATATAAATTAACTAATATGATTGGTTGAACACACACATAGTCTAACTTTATAGCCTATATAGAGATGTCTGTCTATCGATCATTCCCACTTATCGACCTTTGCACAGACTTAAACTTCAATCGCTACGTTTAACAAGAGTCTTGAGAGATGAGGAATCAAGACCTAGGCTACATAGGCCTACTAATCATACTTCCAGACCTAACGAACTACAACACGACCTGGCTCGCAGATATGTGTCAAAGTTAGGTAGGCGTTAGGGGCCTACAACTCAGTTCAATATCACTTCACAAACGGAAACTAATATGCTATTAAATATGGAAGAATATAGAAGAAGCGTCTGTAATATATATAAGATAAGAATCAGTCAGTGCTGTGGAGTCGGAGGAAATTTTGAGCACCTGGAGTTGGAGTCGGCAAACAATGCACCGACTCCGACTCCTACTAAATTTAGATTGGATTTTTTTTAAAAGCAAGTTTAAATGTCCCAATTCAGAAAAAGTTATAATGATTTAAACTGTTCATTACAGTAGACTGTTGGCTTCCCAGCCAGTAGTCCCGTGGTAATGACATGTATATTGCCTTTTTTTCTTTCTAGGAATGTACAAAATACATTCGCATATGCATATTAATACAGAGGAGTACAAAAAAAATGAGGAGTTGGAACATTTATCTACCGACTCCACAGCCCTGCTGGATAAGATAAGAATAAACAACAAGTAAAACATGCAATTTGCTCACCTTCAGAGACGGTGATGTAATATCCAGTCAACATCAGGACCAGACAGTACAGGTAAATGTTTAATCCACGACAGGCGCTCCGTGACACCATGTTCTTCTATAGAAATTTGGATCCGCCCCTGGTCAAGAAAACAAACGCAACTTCAACTTCAACTTGGCACCTCCGAAATTTATATCCTCACTTTTGAAAACACTCACCGGGTTGCGAAAAGATACGAACGCGTCAGTTCTTGGGGCAGTATCCATTTTGTCAATAATCCAGGAATAATTTGGATTTCCTATTCCAAAGCTTTGCTATAGCTTTAATAATAAAACTGGGATCAATTTTTACACACTATCGTTCACTCGGCATTTAAAATAAACATTTATTGACATTTCCGACAAGTGCTCGACGCTTTCTTGTTTTCAAGTGTAAGAGAGTTCCGTGACTGTGTACAGATTTTTTAAACAATAGTTGTTTATTTTTACAGGAGCTACAAACATGTCCCACAAAATTACTTTAAAAAAAAATTGCACACGAGCTTATTAGATCTATGAATATTGGTTTATTTGTTATTTAAGACAATTACTTAAATTTTGTAACGAATCCAAGTTATTTTGAAGTGTCCAATATTAATTATTTTAATAAAAAAAACAACAACAAAGATACTACAAATAGAAAAAAAACACAAAAAAAACATAAAATTTTTTAATAAGATTGTATTCAAATGTCAAATTTTACTTGTTTGTGTGTTATGCTAACTTGCTATCGTTGAAAGTTAATTTCATTATGCACAATTCTCTTTTTTTATATGATTAAAATGGCACGAATTGCATGTATTTTAGTTTGTTTGTTTTTTTTGTTTTGTAATATCACAATCTTATAAACATAAGAAATAATTTGCACATTGAACTAACTTTGAATCCAGAATTAGAACACTGCAAAGGTAGCCAACACTTAATAAGTATTCACAAATCTAGAGAATATAGAGTCTATTTCTTCCTTTGCTTATTATTTCCCTTTTATTGAATTCCACCAGTTCCAATAAATTATTTTTTCAAAGTCACACTTTCCACTATCGTAACTCTAGCAGAAGGTAAATTCAAGATAGTGAATGGGAGACAGAGAGAGTGGGGAGGGAGAGAGAGAGAGAGTGCGTGAGTGAAAGTTTAAAAAAAAGAATTCGGGAAGAGAGAGTGATGAGAAAAGGAAAGGGGTGCGGTGGGGGTGAAAGAAGAAGAAGAAAAAAGCCCGCCAAGCGCGCCTATCCGGCACAGCAGCAGACAGCGTCAAGTCGAGCCTCAGAAAAATCTGTCCGCGGTGTTTTAAAAATAGATACAGTCATGTGACGGGAGAGAGGAGGCAGTGTGAGATTTTGAAACGGAACGTAACACACATGTTTCAAATTGCTAACATTTTTGAATGGAATTTGATAGATAAAATTGAAGGATGTGCTGCTTTGATATGGCCACACAATCCCCTTTCATGCCATGGTTAAACAGATACTTATTTCTTCACTTTCGATTTAGATTCTATTTAGTCTATAGGCCTACCATTATTAGTGGTTTGGCACTTCATAGTCATACGGGCAAAGCACCCCCACCCTCAATCCACACAATAAATACACTCTCAAAGCACAAACTCCTACTCCACGTTTCTCTCTCTCAATCGTAGGCCCGTTGCGCTCTCTCATAGGCACGTTTAGCACGTGAAGCCGGCTGGTCCAGCGGTTAGATCACCGGACTGTCAACCAAAAACCAACTGACAGGTCGCGGGTTCTAGCCCTGCCACCGGTGGATCCCTGTCGCCCTGCAGGAGTTTTGGGCCTAGTGGACGTAATAATCTTCTATCTAGAAGGAACGTATGCACGTTTCTCCAGTGCCGTTGCTAGCGATTTGGGGGCCCGGGGGGGGGGGCTGTTAGAGTTTAGGGGCCCCTGCATTTTGATATTCGACATTACGACATGAAAAAAAAACAATTCGGACACTCCTTTTGGGGGCCCCCCTCAAGTAGGGGCCCGGGGGGACATTCGAATTAGGACCCCCCTCCCCTAACTACGCCACTGCGTTTCTCTCTCTCTCTTGTAGCCACGTTTCTCTCTCTCTCTCTCGTAGGCATTTTTCTCTCTCTCGTAGGCCCATTTCACTCTCTCGTAGATACGTTTCTCTCTACCGTAGGTACGTTTCTCTCTCTCATTCTCTTAGGCACGTGTCTCTCTCTCTCTCTCGTATGCACACTTTTCTCTTTTGTAGGCACGTTTCTCTCTCGTAGGCACGTTTCTCTCTCGTAAGCACGTTTCTCTCTTTCGTAGGCACGTTGTTCTCTCTTATATAGAATATCTCCTTTATGCAATTTTCTCTCTCTCTCTCTCTCTTATATACCATCTCTCTCGTAGGCACTGTTCTCACTTTCTCTTAATGATTATTTTTTAAATACAGATTGGTGTGTCCAGGGAGGTAACCGTGAGATTAATTCAAATCTCTGTGCATTTGATGGTTGTCTGCCCTTAGTTTGAAGGCCTTAGCTTTAACTGTTTAAGAAATTTTACCTGAATGTTTTACGGCCTAAAATATGCATACACAAGTTCCCCCTCCTCCCAACACTTTTTCATTCTCTTCTAATAAAAAAAAATATTTTTTATTCTACTATGAACAGGAATAGCACAAGTTTGAAATCAAAAGAGTTTATTAATTAGCCTACACTGCCCTACACTTACACGCATCTGTGAATCATTCATTATTCAATGCAAGTGATTTTTCTACCAGCCCCGGGATCGGCAACCTGCGAATCGCGTACCAGACTACCAATTTTCAATGGCACGCAGAAGACCATCAAATCATAATTCATTATAAACGTTAATTCAAGCCTCTTCTACAAGAAATTGAAGCTAAAAAAAAGTAGGTAAGTTGACTATTAGCCTAGGCTGTTGGCACGCCGAATAAATTAGAAACCATACTTTGGCACACTATAATCAAAAGGTTTCCGACCCTTGAACTAGCCTACAGAAGAGGATAATATAATATAATGTATCTTTTCTATGGTTGTTTATCACGTCTACGATTTTGTCGTTTCTCTTTGGTGACTTTGAAACAATAACAAACTAAAAGAAATGGAATCATTAAAAACTCAAAGTTCAAAATCTTCATTACTGAAAAACGAAACTTCCGGAATAAATAATGAGATAAGTGAATGAAATCGCTTCGTCCAATATTTGTGTCGCTACTAAGGATCTAAACTTATCTAAAGTAAATGTTATTCAAGTTATACAATTAGCAATAAAATAGCTTTTATTCCATTTAGGAACACTGTCTGTTATTATTAGTAGATGTTAGTTTCGTCGACATTAAATGAAAGTTGCTGATCCTAGTCCTAGACTAGTGACTAGTGATGATAATGAATAGTATTTATTATAAAATTATACTAACTACGGTATTAAATTAACTATTATTATTGATAGTGATGCTGACAGCTGCGGATGAAGTCGAAGTGTCAGTCAGAGTCGAACTAGTCAGTGTGTGTGTGAAGTCTGTGTACTGTGTTGTCTTGTCCGCCTTGTGGGTTGTGGTATAGAATATAGAATCGAATTTTTCTAACTATTACTAAATTCTATTAGTATCAAATCCTAACACCAAAATTGGAGGAAGCGGAATAGTTATCTCACACCCAAAAGGACACACCACCTCTCACTCCCTCCCAGCTGGCTTTCCAACCACCAACCATAAAGCAGAACTCATCGCCATTCGGGAAGCCACGAGCCTGATCAACAAGCTTACCCCACCTGCCGGTCACATTGTCATACTCACAGACAGCAAATCCTGCATAGAGGGACTGATATCCCCAAGGGATCACCTCGAGAGGGAGACACTGGACAGACTGAGTACTCTCTCCCTACAGAGTGCCCTAGCGGTCCAGTGGATACCCTCACATTGTGGACTGCCTGGAAACGAGGAGGCAGATGAGCTGGCCAGACTCGGAAGAGATGCCCCACAGGATATCAACCACACACACCGCATCTCCTACTGCGAGGCAAAGGACATAATCAAAGACATGTACAAGAGAAAATGGACTGAACAACACAACCCCCCAACAGGAGACGACTGGCCACACCTTACCAGATACGAGCAGACCACCATACTCCGACTAAGGACAGGACACAACAGACTATTAGACCACCAGCACCGAATCGGCTTAAGTCACACCCCTGAGTGCCCCTGTGGAACTGGACTCCAGAATGCAGAGCACATCCTGCAATGGTGCCCACTCCACAGAGAGGCCCGTAACCAGGCCTGGCCTCAGGGAGCCACCATGGAGGAAAAGCTCTGGGGCCCAAAGCCATTCCTACAGACAACAGCCCGATTTGTCAGAGAAACAGGACTGCCAGTCTGACACAGCAAAAGAAAGCTAAATGGAACGCAGAAGAAGAAGAAGATTAGGCCTACTTATTTAATTAGAGTCCTAATAAACGATTGGTATTACTAGTGACACAGTGTTAATGTTCGAATTCTTGTACATGACTACTAATCATAACTAATGAATGGCTGCCAATGAAAACAGCTCAAGTAGTAGTAGGCCTAATCTTGAAGTTTATAATAATAGCCTACATGTTTTCTATTAGTTATTTAACTTAGGCCTAACTAACTTTAGGCCTAAAGAGACTCTAAAGTGGGCCTAAACTAACTGTTTAACTTTTAACACAATTAGGCTACTTCAATGATACAATAAAATCATTTGCAGTGCTTTGTAATGTTTTTCGCCTGACTTTTTAAACAATTATTTTCAAAGAGATGTAATTATACTAAATTATTGTAAAGTTTATTATAACAAGTGTTACAAGTGTCAAGTGGTCCTATAAATGAATATTTACGATTTACAATATATGAATATTTACTATTTACACAATCTTATCATATACATTACAGTATTGCAGATGATCCTTCTATAAAGACGATTATTGCGTCCTACGCTCATCCCTGGTCCGAGTCTAGTCTTGCATTTTTATTAATGTGAGCTGCTGGTTTTCCTGGTTTGTTCAGGTAACCCATTCCATTCCCAAATGCCACTCGGGAAGAAAGATATGTTGCGCACAGATAGTGCAATTGCCCAGTTCGTGAAATTTTTTCAGCAATCATTTATGTCACTTCTAAGCGCAAAATTGCGAGATTATAATGAAAACCATTGATTGAAAATAAAAACGAAAGTGCAATTTTCCGGTGGAAAAAATAAATAAGAAGAGTGATAAACAGTAACCACGAAGGGAAAGTACTCTAAAAAATATGTAACGTCATTGTAAGAGTAAAAATAATTTCTGCAACGGTTGGTTTTTTAATTTTTGGGTTTTTTATGTTTATGTTTTTTAATCACAGCTAGTCTAGCTAGTAATTAGACCTAGCCTGTATCATAACTCATTACTGGTGCCCTTATCATTAGTCATCATTAGTAATTACGGTAATAAAATCACTATCTATAGAAACACTTCAGACTTCAGGAAAGAAAATGAAAAAGTAAAAGCAAAGTATTTTATTTAATAGTAAATAATAATTTAATTTTTTTCTATCCATTAAATAAAACCTAAACGGTCGTTGGGGGAGGGGGAGCTATTGGACGCTGTTTGTCCATTAGTCCTTTCAGTGGGCTTGGTAGACTTGGCGGTGCCCATCTCCTCTCCAAGTCGGCAGATTTTTTTAAAATTCCTGATTGTCTGCACCGTGGGTTGAACACATGATGTCGAGCTTGTGAGACGAGCTGACTGTCGACTTTGCTGTCCGGCAAAAAAAATTTAAATACATACGGTATATTCACCGTCTAAGAAGTAGGTCAGAACACTAGAGATAGGAAATATTCCGTATGTGTACCACACCACCTCATTCTTTAACAAGAGAAAGGAAAGAATAGGGCCTACATCCTGTGTTAAGCAAAATTCTGTCTGATATTTTTAAATAAATATCTCTATTGCGGACAATTAAACTAGATGTCCTTAAAGAAATAATAGGATAAAGCCAATTTTCTTATATGCAGCAAATTGTTGTGAGGACTAATTCACATATATATCATGAAATAAATTAGGTAGGCCCCTACCGCATTTAGAAATAGAATTGGCTTCCTAGGGAAAACTTAACATCATTAAAAGTCCCAGGCGCGTATATAGCGGAACTGAAGGCAGCATAGATAGAAGTAGGTCGGTACGGGAAGGGTTAAAAGTGTCCTTCATTTTTTAAATTGTATTTCTCTCTTCCAGACGTTGGACAGGATTTAACAAAAAAAACGATTGAGGTGGTGCTAACCATGGCCATTGCACGTCCCCCAGGCATGGACTTTGACCACAACTGGCCCGAAAGTACAGAATGTTTGACCTTAGACTTTGGACCCATAGAGACAGTTCACATGTGGAAGCCCATGCCGGAGTGTGATGAATTTGTTGGCGCCAGGTAAGCTACCAGATTTCTTTTTCCTCTTTGACTTGCAAGTGACTTGTGAAATAATTTGCATGTACACTGACATTGAGAGATGGCCTCTGGCTAAAAGTCTTGGGTTCAAATGCTGGTGAAGGCTAGGATTTTTTTTTTCACGGTCTGGAAGGTGTCCCAGCTCTGGTGGGCACTTGACCCTAGTTGGGGAAAAGTACAGGTGGTTGGGGCATTGTGCTGGCCACATGATCCCCTAGTATGCTGTGGCCACCAGCCTTGTGAATCAATTTGATCATCTTATGGGATTACTGTACTTACTTTTTGACACATGTAAAATATTTGAACTATTGGGCAGGCAGTACAAATCATGAAAAGTTACAGAATTAGGCTTTAGTTAAAAGACATTAATAAAGATGCAAGATTAGACTCGGACCACGGAATAATCTTCGTTATAGAAGGAGCGTCTGTAATATATAAGATAACATGGCCAAGTGGAAAATAATTGATCAAAGAGTTTCTCAAAGAATGTTTATCAAGGAAGAAAAATTGTTCAACCATTGTCATATAAATAAATTTATTTAAACTTGATGTGTGAAACTATTTAGGAAATTATGTATTTAATAAATACCACAATTAAATAGTATTGCATTTTTATATTGCATTGACATGAGTCCAGGCAAAATTCCTAAGGTCCTCCTATATGGAGAATTGGCATCTGGAAAGAGAAATACAGATAGCCCATGCCTCCAATACAAAGATGTCTGCCAGAGGACATGAGAGCAGCCAACATAAACAAAAATGAATGGGAGTGGAAAGCAGAGGATCGATCCACCTGGCGCACTTCTGTCAGGGAGGGGGTAAAACTAACAGAGGAGAGAAAGATGGAGGAGCCGTAGAGAAAATAGCTAGGAGAAAGGCGAGGAAAATAGAAAGCACAGAACACGTGTGTAAAAGCTGTGATAAAGACTGCCACTCAAGGATAGGCCTGTTCAGCCACACAAGAAAATGCAACCTCAACCCACGGAGATGCACCATCGTGTCGCAGGACAGAAGGATGCAGACGGATTGGCAGGAATTAAGAATTGTAGAAAGAAAAAAAGATAATCATTTCTTTATTTGTAATTCAATGCAAAAAAAAATACTTGATTTCTCTATGTTTTTTTCCAGACGCAGCAAGCACACAGTAGTTCCCTACAAAGAAGCCCTCTATGTATTTGGCGGGGACAATGGGTAAGCATTGAATAGAAAGGAAAATGCAGTAATTTAGACAAGTTTTCGTTCAAATGGAATAGCACTTAAGACATAGAGAAAATACATTTAATCTTTACTTGAATAGTTGTAAGTTATTGAGCTGTCTATGCTTATATTAGAGGCCGACCGAAAGGAAATTTTGGGTTTCGGCGTAAAAACCATACCAAAAGTTATAAATGGACTTTCGGCCAAAGCCGAATCCCAAAGTGTCACTCACACCTTCGGCCGTGACCGAAAGATAAACCGAAATTGCCAAACAAAAGATTTTAAAAGACTGCACATTTTTGTGAAATATTAGCTAGTTTATGGGTACTTTTTAAGCAAACCATACAACATGTAATATACAATTGTATATACATATATTATGTATCATTTTATTCAGAATTATCTATAAGCAGAGTAATAAATGCATCACTAGCGTTGCAGTCTGAATTTTGAAAGTTAAAATAGATATTCGGCTGTTGAATGAAAGCCAATATCAGTCCTGGCCAAAAAAACAAAAGTTACATTTTGGCTTCTGCCAAAACCACCCTTAAAGATGCCACTTGCCTACTTTCGGACTCAAATCCAAAACCGACTTTCAGTTGGCCTCTAGTTTATTGATCACTATGTAACTATTTCTCTTCCTTGGTTCAATTTTTGTATTGAAAACTTCCAGAAAGAATATGCTGAATGATTTGCTCCGTTTTGATGTGAAGGACAAGTCATGGGGCCGGGCTTTCACCACCGGCAAGCCTCCGGCACCCAGGTACCATCACTCTGCAGTAGTCCATGAGAGTAGCATGTTTGTATTTGGTGAGTAGATTGTAGGCATGGTTTATGTTTTACATCGGAATCATCTCTTATCTTACATGTTACAGAGGCTCCCTCTATACAGAAGATTATTGAGTCCTACGCTTGTCCCTGGTTTTAGTCTAGTTTTTTGCATTTTGATTAGGTTTTTTATTAATCTCCTCCAACAGCACTCCTTGGTAGTACAGACCAAGACCTAGTAGACATGTTTGCCAAATTCTTTCTTTAAAAAATCTCAACAATTAGAGAAGATTTATATTTAACATCAAAATGCAAGCCTTCAGTCAGCCGGCCGGCTTACCAAACTAGACAGTTTTAGAGCTCAATCACAGAAGGAAGTTAAAAACATAATTAAATCTCGATCTGAAAAAACTTGCCTCTGTGCCTCATACATATATCAGTTAGGTAATTATCAAAGTGAACACCTGATCAGATCTGCAGTTGGACTCTTAAAAAGTGGTTTTTATCTCTTCTGTATGAAATGCATTTATTTTTGTTAATTCTGAGTCTACCATCTCCTATCCATCAAGTTCACAACGGCCTGTTATCTGTATCCGGGGTTTGGTTACCTACGGCACGTGTACCACACTTGGCGCGCCGAGGAATTTTCACTGGCATGCGGAAGAGTCCTTAAAAGTCAATTCAAGTCCCTTCTACAAGAGGATGACTTTTAGGCTGTTGGCGCGCTGAATGAATTAGAAATCCTACTTTGGCACACAGTTATCAAAAAGTTGCCGAACCCTGATCTGTATAATATTTATCACATTGCAAACATAATGTGCAATATGGATGTTCTGTTTGTAATTGTTTGTGACCTTTTTCTCTGCAGGGGGCTACACTGGAGATATTCACACCAACCTGAACTTGACCAACAAGAATGACCTCTTTGAGTACAAGTTTAATACTGGACAGTGGCTGGAATGGAAATTTGACTCCAGGTAGGAACACACTGAGATTTTCTCTGTCCTTAGTAGTTGTATTTTGATTGGCTAATTCATAATATTTTATGTTATTCCATATCTTTTCAATACAGGGGAGGTAATGTAAAGTGTTCTGTGCAGGTCATATGACTGGATTGTGGGCTTTTAAGATGTAAACTAAGACCTGTTGTTGCTTTTTTTTGGTCTTTTGTAACAATAGCGACACTGTTACAACCGATGTTCATAAAAGCCTAAAATCCTATAATTGATTGAGATTTAATTTGTAGTCGTTCATATTATCAAGTTTAATATTTGCACTTTAAATTGCTTTGATGAGATCTAAAGGGGGTAGTTTGCTGCCCATTGTTAATAGTAAGACTTTATTGAACTGTGGGGAATAGTTTGACTAAACCAACAGTTTGATCTGTTAGGATTTGTTCACCATAGAACTTATAACTTAGCGTAAATTTTCATGAGTAATTTTTTTATTTTCAGGGATGACCTTCGTGACCCTATCCCAAACAAGGCCAACAGCAGAACAGTCGCCAGAACGCAGCGGCTTCCCGTGGCTCGAGCGGCCCACGGAGCGGCCGTGTATGATGGGAAGCTTTGGATATTTGCGGGCTATGACGGCAACGCTCGATTGAATGACATGTGGACAATATCCCTGCTTGGTGACATGAAAGGATGGGAAGAGGTCAGTGCTCACTGGTTGTATTTCCCATTTACAAACACAAAGTTTTCATAATAGTTTAGAAGAATTTGGTTTTCTATAGTTTATTAACTGTTAGTTCATTCCTATAGCAATGCACGAGGTGAAATGTTAACTTCAGTTGCAGTGATCTAATGATCTAGATTGCCATCTGATAGGTCTAGAGCTTTGCCCTGTTAAAACCTGCAATTTGTTTTTCCTGGCTTCTTGCAGACATCCATAAATCTACCTTTATCTTAATGATACTTATACTTGTATGTTAAATAGTATGATAGTGTGCGTGGATGGATGTCTATTTTAATACGTGTATATTTATGTGCTTATGTATAAATAATTATTTTATATTGTTTGAAATTTGCTGAAAAAGACGGAATTTATGTAATCAAGTCAAATTTTCATTTGTTTGAATCAATTAAGTAATCTTATTAGTTTAGGAAAGTCAAGCAGCTGGGCATTTATTTTCCAGTAAAAAGTTGTTGCTCTTCACCTTATCATCTCTATAAACCTAAAAGATCTAGAAAAGGAATTTATCATCTCTTCTGAATCATAATTTGAATCATAAAGTTGTGCTTCTGTTCTTGTAATACTGCAATGCAATCAAACCACATTTCCTTTTTGGGTCAATAAAGAAATCTTAATTGATTATTGCTTAAAAAAGTATTGGTTTTCCCCATTTCATTGCCCGCTTAATCAAATGGTAAATGGAGGTGCACACTTGGACAGCGATTTAAAACTTTTAAATTGTGAATTATTGTGACAGGTACACCAGAGCGGAGACATCCCACCAACCTGTTGTAACTTTGCCCTGGCCGTGGCCAGAGATTGCATGTACGTCTTCTCTGGGCAGAGCGGAGCCAAGATCACAAACAACCTGTTCCAGTTCAGCTTTGTGGAGAAGCAGTAAGTTCTGACTGGATCTTTATATTGAGAATATTTGACTAGTCTATTGATAATTGAGGGAAAATAGAAAGGTTAAAAAAAAAAGTACAGTATATACTCACGGATAAGTCAAACTTTTTTGTACTGAAAGTTTTGACAAAAAGTAGGGGTGAGACTTATACACTTGCCACTGTTTTTGAAAAGTTCAAAAAACCATCACTACTCTGTCATAAAGTTTCCGACATCACCCGCATGGTTGATTGTATTGATGTAGAATTACTAGGACCTGCGTAAGCCTACATTTTACATTAAAAAATTTTCGTAGGTGTAAATATGCTATCTTTATATAACTGAAATTGAAATATAAAATTATTTTCATTTGAACTTTTGGACCGATTTTGTATTGCCGAAACACCAACTTTGGTCTTTGAGATAAATGTATTCAGTTGAAAGACCCTTAACTTCACTTTTTTGGGAATTGTTGTGTTAAACTTTTCAATGTTCTTCATCAAAATATTATAACACTAGGAATTGTTATTATCTGCAAACAACTAAAAAGGACTGCAATTCTTAAACAAACATCTTTAAGAGTTAACTTTCTACTGAAAAGCGTTCCTACTGAGTCTCAGCTTTGACAATGCCATAATTTTTTTTAAAGTCCCATCTTCTCCTTCTTCATAATTTATTTTTTGCTTAAGCTGTTCCATTCACTGACAAAGTCTTTTGCCGCCATTTGACAGATGGACAAGAATCTCAACCGAACTGGTTCTGCGGGACACGCCGCCACCCCCAGAGAAACGCTACGGCCACACCATGGTGGCCTTCGACAGGCATCTTTATGTGTTTGGTGGAGCGACCGGCCAAACTTTACCCCATGAGCTGCACTGGTAAGTAAACAAAAAACAAACATCTTGGGAAAAGAATAAGTTTCAATGCCGAGTGATATTCACAAAATATATTGACATATAATTGCTGTTGTTTCCCATGTAGCAAAAATTTAAACATGGAAACTTTATTACATTAGTTGTTTGGTGGTTAGATGTCTTGTAATGTCTTGTTTTGAAACAATAGTCCCTGTTTGTTTGTTTTCTTACATAATGTCCAATTTCCAGAAGTCTTCCTAAGTGTTTTTATTAGTGGTGGATTGTCCTGTTGTCTTCTCCTTGATCTACTCTTAATGGAAGCATATCAGTGGTTCACAAATTTTGCCAGCTTTAAGTCCCACGGGAACAGAAGTGATCTAGTTCTCCAGTTAACACCTGTTCAAGGGATACCCGTGCTCCACAGGCTGGAGCCGCCCATCTCAAACTGAGAATCTTCATTAATATCATCTACAATATTTTCATCTGTTCTGTGAATTTTCATTTTGGGGTTGTTCATATTTTGATGCTTAGTATCATTCGTATGCAATCCATGTGAAAAAAATTTTAACATTGGGATATATATTTTTATCTTTGCCAAATTTCACGCAAGCATAAAGAGTGGTTATTGGGATCTTTCTTATTCTTTATTGTTCCCCATGGAGCATAAGGCAGCAACAAAGTTCCGCCAGGCCTCCATATCCTGGGCGAGCCATCTGGAAGCTAAATGCTACTTAAGATGGATACATTTTTTTTTTGTTTTTTCTGATAATAACCTTGGTTTACTTTGTCCTCAGCTTTGACCTTGACTCCCATACTTGGTCCATAACGGAGCCAGCTCAACAAAGTGACGTAAGTTATCCATCCCGATTCATCGGGCTTGATATTTGTTTGATTGCAATAAATGATGGACTTTTTTAGATTCAGTTTTAGAGATCCTCATATCAAAATAGCATCTCTTTGTTATATCAACCTTTTAATTGCACTCTTTTTAACTCATTTGCTACTAACCTAGTTTTCAAAGACACTCCTGAAAATACTAGCCAAAGGGAAGGAACTCCGTATTAAATTTAGTAAATTATTTTTAAATATTTTTTTAATGACCTAATATTCCCCAAAGTGAATAAAAATTACATCATAAAATAGATAAATAGCTTTCTGGAAATGTTTACTTTTATACATAAAAAATGCAGAATTATCGGTAGAATCCTTCGCTGAGTGTTGAGACCCTAGGATTTGGCTAAATATTTTCACTAGCCCTAGCGTCAAAGTCCGATAAAGTATCATAAAACCCAAAAATTTGAAATGGAAATTCACCTAAGTCTATATCTGCAGCATCCTTATTATCAGAACTGTTGTTAAATGTTATATTTGGAGGTATAGAGCTATTGATTAATAAAGTAAAAAATTAAAGACGAAGGCTATAAAAAAAGTATTACAAGACGAAAGGCCAGTGAAAAATACCCGTACTTTGAACACGCATTGCAAAAAAACGAAACTAGATAAAAACATCCGGTTTTTATTAACGAAACAGACTATATTCCTACTTTTTAAAAGCCGTGCTTGCAGTAAAAAAAAAACAGAACGCATGTCGAAAAAAATCAAGAAACGACAATAGGTTAGTCACACACGTGGCGGCCGCTTTTGGGCGCATTAGTACGGAGGGGGGTAGGCCGCATTCAGTCATGGTAGTAGCAAATGAGTTAAATAGCATCTCTTTGTTTTATCAACCTTTTAATTGCACTCTTTTTAAAATAGCATCTCTTTGTTTTATCAACCTTTTAATTGCACTCTTTTTAAAATAGCATCTCTTTGTTTTATCAACCTTTTAATTGCACTCTTTTTAACAAATTTTCATGTTAGCAAATCTTGTGCACTATATTAAAAAAATAATCAAATATTTGTATGATGGTAATACACAAATTATATTTTGGAACCCTTGTTGTACTTCAGATCCCAGCTGGTAGATTGTTCCATGCTGCAGGTGTTGTCGGGGATGCTATGTATATATTCGGTGGCACTATAGACAACAATGTCAGAAGTGGCGAGATTTACAGGTTTCAGGTAAATAGGTCAACACTCGGCTTTTGGTACTCTCTATTTTTTTTCTCTCTTTGGCAAAATATTTGTAAGAATAAACATACTTTATCAAAGTGTCAAATTTCCCTCGTAGTACTTGAAAATGTTATCTAATTTGAATTATTGCCCTTTGTACTACTTGAACATTTTATCAAATTAGAATTATTGCCCTTTGCTCTATGGAACATCTTGTTAGCTGTATATTAAAATTTAAAATAGTTAATTTCTTAGTTTTAATGTTTGGATTGTTGTTACATTTTAAAAGCAACTATTAATCTATAACTTGTATTACACAGCTGTGTTCAATCTCCCGTCCTCAGATTACCTACCTTGTGTTTTTCTCTTCTTTGTCTATTGATTTGAAAGTTAATCATGAGATGTTTTCTGTCCATCATCCAGTTCTCCAGTTACCCGAAGTGTACTTTGCATGATGACTATGGACGTCTGTTAGAGAGCAGGCAGTTTTGTGATGTGGATTTCCTGGTCGGTGAGGTGGATAGGGTAAGCTTTACAGATCGACGCCTGACATGTGCTAGATGACTAGAACTGCAATACGATCATTGACTATGACTTGACTCATACTAGTAGACGAGGGCTGTTCAGTTGAAGTGAATCTATTAATCTAAATTAATTAATGTTTCTTGCTTAGTAAGTCACTTTCACCATTTCGGCATGAGGCACGTCTTAATTTCAACAGCCAATTTTACCTTTGTAAACCATGTGCATATGTGACTCGAGTTTACCCATCTCTGATGAGCACCTGACTTTAGTTAGGGTAAAGTAAAGGTGGCTGGGCATTGGTCTGGCCACACATCCCCTAGTATGGTCATGGCCACAGAAACTGGTGAATGCTGCTTCACAAGCCCCATAATCCATTTGGTCCTACAGGATACTTTACTAAACCAGGTGCATAAGTTTCCCTCATACAAGAGAGTAAATGCATGTAATTTAAAATTTAAAAAAATTATATCATCTTTCAATGACAGTCTCTGGTATTTGATAGAGACTGTTTTATTGTTCAAATCGACCAATGAATGAGTTGAGTTGTTTTTGTTTTTTTGCGGAACTAAAATTGTTGCCAGGAACCTGCAATCCTTTATGGGGTCATAATGTCTGGGAAACTGGGAGTTGAAGTAAAGTAACAGTTGGGAGGCTGTGCTGTGGAGCGAAAATTGGGCCAGGACACTGGAAGACCTTGAGAAGGAAACTCAAGATAACTTCTGATTATATATCTGTACTAAGATTTTTGTTGTAAGATGTAGGTTGCTCTGTTTACTAAAAATAGGCTATTTTAGGGTTGTTACCTGTACTGAAATGTTGTTGTTTTTTCCATCTGTGCCAGAACCAGAAAAGAATACCAGCTCACGTAGCACTGGTTGCCGCCAGGTCGCCATGGCTCAGGGACAAAATTAGACAATCCAGAACACAGGTATGTGGGTTCAAGTTTAATTTAAAGCTTTTTTCTGAGTGATACGGGTGTCTCATTTATTCTGAAACTACTTTTTGTGACGGCTCGTAGAGAGGGAAAGCTTTCCAGATACCAATGTAGATTCTCCGCTTGATTCTGGTTATGTATAGAACAATACTTTTTGTTCATCCTTCATTGAAGCTGGTTATATTTATATAATAATAATAATGGTCATTTCTTATAGCTCTTCTATCCATGCTATTAAATTTAGCATGCTCAGTGTGCTCTTGGAATAAATTGCAGTGGCAGTTGTATAAGTATGTAAAGCACACAGCCACTAGCCAAAGAGAAATGTCTTGAATCTCTTTTTAAAAGACTCAGATTCTCTCAGTGTCTGAGGCAAGCTGTTCCATATAAAAGGCGCCACAGATTCAAATGAGCACGCTCCAAGTCATACTTCATTATCAAAGATAACTGTGTCTATTTTATGATGGCTTCATGGAATTGATTAGTTGTATCACATTAGAGCTCTGCATGTGTTGTCAACAGTCTGGAATAATGAATGTCCTCCGCGACTTCTGTAAAACATTTATGTTTTTGTTTGACTTTGTTGAAAATTATATTTATTTATTTCCCCGCTTTTCACAGCAACAGGTAAAAAGTGAGTCCAGCAGACTTGAAGTTTCCTTGCCAGATAAAGATCCTGGAGCCTTTGAGATGATCCTGTCCTACATCTACACAGATAAAATACAACCTGGAAAAAAAGGTTTGGCTTCTGGTGTCACAGTCTCTCACTGACAAATATATTTTTTTACAGTGTTAAATTGTATGTGTGTTTTACCTGTTTGCGTAAAGTTGATAGAAGAACATTCTATTCTGAATAGTTTTTTGATGTTGTTTACATATCATTGTCACATTTGTTTTGTTCTGTTTGTTCCAGGTCAAGACTCCAACAATATTGATGTGATACTTGCCATGATGGAAGTCTACAGGCTGTCTTTGCAGGTAAAATAACACAACAGCAACAGCCTGCAGCCATTCACATTAACAAATTGGTGTTGTAGTTTAAACCACTTCCATCATTTAGTGCTCACTGTCATTATGTATATTTTCCAATATTTGCCCATTATCTTGTCTGTTACATGGGACACATTGGCCGAGGCGCGTTTGACTGCACACCGAGGGTCCTGTGTTCAAATCCTGGTGAACTCAAGGATTTTTTTCCCTGGACCCTGAGTCTACCCAGCTCTAATGGGTACCTGACATTAGTTGGGGTAAAGTAAAGGCAACTGGGCATTGTACTGGCCACACAACACTTCCTAGCCTTCACCAGGATTCAAAGCCAGGACCTTCTGTTAGCCAGCCCAACGCGCTGACTCTCAGCCACCTTGTTCCATTTAAAGGGAACTGAAAATATTTGGGTTTGTTGTTTTTTTAAATATAGGTTAAAACATGATTTAATTAAAATAAATGTGTAAAAATAAATTTCATAAAATTCTAAAAGGCAGGGGTTATACATGAATAAAAGTTAAATATTCTATATAGTGATGCATAGCAGGATTAAGTCATGGAAAACATATAGTTTGACCTTGTAGAAATTGCATGCAGTCAAATATACAAACTGTATCAAACAGTTTTGGTGCTATTTAGCATCATTCAGCAGAAACAATAAATTTAGACAGCACACAGCAGCATCATGGGTAGGGCTTATAAATAATCTAATTGGCTTGTTCCATAGGATTTTAAAGAAAAAAATGTTTGACTGTCCTGTTGATCTAATAATAAAACAAATCCTCAAAAAATATATTATGTCTGCATCCTCAGTAAATAAATGAATGAGTTATTTGTTGAATAAAACCAATTGGGAAAGCACCCTCAACTACAGTGAAACCAATGAATCTTTTTGTTTTTTTCAGCTCCAAATGGTCCGGTTGCAGCACCTTTGTGTTCAGTTCCTGGAGGCAAGCATCGGCATTAAGAGCGTCCTGTTTGCACTGCAGAATGCTGCTAGACTTGAGCTGGACTTTCTGAAGGTGAGGAACATTTTCTGAGTTTTATTGCAAGCTTTTCTGAATTTTATTGCAACCTTTTCTGAGTTTTATTGCAAGCCTACAATTAATTACAATCTTTTTTGTAGAATGTAATGTATAAGATATGATCTCATGAAGCTGTCATCTTATTATCTATGACAAGATCTCTAAAAGCTAAGGGAAGCTTTTTGAGAAAATCATTAAATTTTAATTTTTTTTTTACCTAACTGTATATACATTGTTATATTTTATTTTTATACGGAGTTTATGTAAGTAAAAATATTTTTTTTATGTTTTTATTTTGTTTTGTTATTAACGTGCATGGATCTCCTCTTGTTCCCAGGGTTTCTGTTTAAGGTTTATCGTGAAAGAAGCCAACTTCAACCAGATTGTGATGAGCAAAGAGTTTGAATCTCTGGACAAGCCCCTGATTGTTGAAATTATCAGGAGGAAGCTGGAGCCGCCCGTGCGTCTGCTGGACCCACAGCCTGAGCCGCTGGCCAGTAAGTGCTATTGTAGTGTCGTCAAATCAACTAACAAATCACAATCAGTACCAATATAATTTGAGCAGCAACCTGTGCATAGGGCATAAAAGTTAACACATATTTAGTGTGAAGTGGTAAAAGGATAGTTTATCTGAGTTTTTCAAGCATTTCAATTCATCTCTAAAAAAGTTAGGGGCATAATGGCTGAGCGGCAGCGCATTCGGTCCTGGGTTTGAATCCTGGTGAAGGCTAGGACTTGTTCACCTGGTCTGGAGGGTGTCTCTGAGTCTACTCAGCTTTGATGATCACCTGATCTTAGTTGTTGCAAAGTAAAGGGCTGTGAGCACATAAACTGGTGATCGCTGCTTCATTGGCCCCATGGATCAATTTTGACCTTAAAAGATTTCTATTTTGTTCCTATTGTTTTTTTGTTTTTTTTCATCGCAGGCAACTCCCTGGAACAAGATCTGGCTCAATTCCGGACCACTGGTCAAGAGTTTTGTGACATAACTCTGGTGCTGGACGGTGTCCATATCCCGGCACACAAGGCCATCCTCGGGGCCAGAAGCAGCTACTTCGAGGCCATGTTCAGATCTTTCACACCACAGGACAATTTAGTCAATGTACGCCTCAGTATTACATCTCCGCAGCGTACAGACTTTATTTTATTGTTTGTTTTATTTATCCCTTAATCTCTGTAGAACAATTATGTTAAAAGATATAGAGAGAAAAAGGGGCATGGTGGCCGAGCTGCGGCACGTTCATCTGGGGCATCGAAGGTTCTGGGTTCGTGTCCTGGTGAAAGCTAGGATCTTTTCCCGGAGGCTTTTCCTGAATCCACCCATCTCTGATATGTAGTTGACATTAGTTGGGATAAAGTAAAGGTGGCTGGGTATTGTACTGGCAACACCCTAGTACGCCATGCCTACAATAACTAGTGAATGACTGCTTCACCGGCCCTATGACAAATTAGGTCAGAAGGGTACTTTACTTACTATATATAGAGAAAACTTTTCTTCTGATAACTAATTGCTCAAATATTCTCTCAAGCTTGGGGTTGTACAGTTTGATTTGGTCTTTTACGTTTGTTGGTGGTGTCCTTGATGGTGTGCTCTGATGTTTTTGTCGCAGATTGCCATCGGTGAAATGGTTCCGTCGAGGCAGGCCTTCGACAGCCTGATGCGCTATATTTACCACGGGGACGTGGTGATGCCCCCTGAGGACTCCCTGTACTTGTTTGCTGCCCCGTACTTCTATGGATTCACCAACAACAGACTGCAGGTGAGCCTTGTCATCCCTCATCCCTACCATCTGAGAAAACTTCTAAAACTCAGATTTTCGAAACATTATAATTGTAAAACTTTTTTTTTACCCATCATAAAAGTTCGAAGACAAAAATAATAAAGCAGGAAGTCTTACTTAGACCCCCCCCCCACACACCTCGGCGCTGATCGGTGCATCAGGCAATGAGAGTTCTCCAGTGGGCTCTATAAAAGTCTTAAAAACAGGCAGTAGAACTTTTATATTATGCCACTTATTGTTGTTGTTTTTTTAATACTCCCCTTATTGAGATCAATCTTATCTTATATGATTTACACCCTAACGCTTATCATCTTGATAGCCAAACCATGATGTTATGATAATGCTATATGTGTTACTCTTGTATTATGATCCTATTTCTTATACACAAATAGTGAAATCAATGTTGGCAACATCAGTGAGACCATTAAAAAAAAAAATTCTTTTAAATTGTACCACTTTTTTGTTCATTAGACTTAATAGATTTATTGTCACCGGTATAGAAATTATCGGCTAAAAAAATTATTCTTTAATTAACATTTTTGGAAATATTGTTTCACATCCTTAACCTTTGATACTTTTTGCACTTTCCCAAAAGATTAAATTGCAAAACTTGAATGCTGCATGATGTCTCTTCATTTTTTTTTATCAATAGAACAGTTTTGAATCTGCATCGTATGCAACATTTGTAAAGGCCCACTACTCCTGATATACAGTTTATGTTGCTTTGTATTTATGGGTTATTTTTGTTGTATATTTTATATTTAATTCTGTTTTTTTGTGTGCTTATTCTACAGGCATTTTGTAAACACAACTTGGAAATGAATGTCTCTTATCAGAATGTTATACAGGTCAGTTGCAGCCAAGTTATCAATAATATGATACTGCTTGTTGCCCTTGAGTTGTGGGTTTAGGTTCTTGTAGAACAATTTTAGAACACAAGTTATAATAAGTTGAAATAGATGTAAACATTTGGCGTGTGTTCATTCTGCACTTGTTATTTCATTAACAGATTCTAGAAGCTGCAGACAAAATTCAGGCATCAGACATGAAGAAGCATGCTTTAAGTATTATTGTACATCATTTCACCAAGGTCAGTATTAATGTTAATTTTTTTTTAAAGTTTGTCAGTGCCAAGGTCTTGATGAGGCGAGGTCTTGAAGTGCTATCGTAATGGTCTCTGGCTTAATAACTGAAGTTTTTCTCAGTGTATTGTTAAGTACCAGATGTCAGCTAGAGAACGTAAAGGCAGTATGGTATTGTGCTGGCCACCCAATCCCATTGTCTTTAATTTGAAAACATCTGGAAATAATAACATAAATACCTTTTTTTGTGTGAAATACTTTATGCATTTGATTTACCAGTATAATAAGTTTAATATGATTAGTATGGCTACATCTTTTTTAAAAAAAAGGTTCTTAAAAGAGCTGTTAAAAATATTCCATCATCTAAAAGCCTCAAAATTTCTTATATCTGTATCAGTTGAACTGTTGATACTAAACCTACAGTCTCTATGTTTATTTGTAGAAAGATTTGCTATTAAATCTGTCCAAACACGTCCTGTATCAATGTATCAAGTGTAACTGTTAGGAACTAAATGTGTAGGAACTACTCTCATTGTTGCAAGCTCTGTTTGTATTTCTCTAAATGTGTAGGAACTACTCTCATTGTTGCAAGCTCTGTTTGTATTTCTCTAAATGTGTAGGAACTACTCTCATTGTTGCAAGCTCTGTTTGTATTTCTCTAAATGTGTAGGAACTACTCTCATTGTTGCAAGCTCTGTTTGTATTTCTCTAAATGTGTAGGAACTACTCTCATTGTTGCAAGCTCTGTTTGTATTTCTCTAAATGTGTAGGAACTACTCTCATTGTTGCAAGCTCTGTTTGTATTTCTCTAAATGTGTAGGAACTACTCTCATTGTTGCAAGCTCTGTTTGTATTTCTCTAAATGTGTAGGAACTACTCTCATTGTTGCAAGCTCTGTTTGTATTTCTCTAAATGTGTAGGAACTACTCTCATTGTTGCAAGCTCTGTTTGTATTTCTCTAAATGTGTAGGAACTACTCTCATTGTTGCAAGCTCTGTTTGTATTTCTCTAAATGTGTAGGAACTACTCTCATCGTTGCAAGCTCTGTTTGTATTTCTCTAAATGTGTAGGAACTACTCTCATTGTTGCAAGCTCTGTTTGTATTTCTCTAAATGTGTAGGAACTACTCTCATTGTTGCAAGCTCTGTTTGTATTTCTCTAAATGTGTAGGAACTACTCTCATTGTTGCAAGCTCTGTTTGTATTTCTCTAAATGTGTAGGAACTACTCTCATTGTTGCAAGCTCTGTTTGTATTTCTCTAAATGTGTAGGAACTACTCTCATTGTTGCAAGCTCTGTTTGTATTTCTCTAAATGTGTAGGAACTACTCTCATTGTTGCAAGCTCTGTTTGTATTTCTCTAAATGTGTAGGAACTACTCTCATTGTTGCAAGCTCTGTTTGTATTTCTCTAAATGTGTAGGAACTACTCTCATTGTTGCAAGCTCTGTTTGTATTTCTCTAAATGTGTAGGAACTACTCTCATTGTTGCAAGCTCTGTTTGTATTTCTCTAAATGTGTAGGAACTACTCTCATTGTTGCAAGCTCTGTTTGTATTTCTCTAAATGTGTAGGAACTACTCTCATTGTTGCAAGCTCTGTTTGTATTTCTCTAAATGTGTAGGAACTACTCTCATTGTTGCAAGCTCTGTTTGTATTTCTCTAAATGTGTAGGAACTACTCTCATTGTTGCAAGGTCTGTTTGTATTTCTCTAAATGTGTAGGAACTACTCTCATTGTTGCAAGCTCTGTTTGTATTTCTCTAAATGTGTAGGAACTACTCTCATTGTTGCAAGCTCTGTTTGTATTTCTCTAAATGTGTAGGAACTACTCTCATTGTTGCAAGCTCTGTTTGTATTTCTCTAAATGTGTAGGAACTACTCTCATTGTTGCAAGCTCTGTTTGTATTTCTCTAAATGTGTAGGAACTACTCTCATTGTTGCAAGCTCTGTTTGTATTTCTCTAAATGTGTAGGAACTACTCTCATTGTTGCAAGCTCTGTTTGTATTTCTCTAAATGTGTAGGAACTACTCTCATTGTTGCAAGCTCTGTTTGTATTTCTCTAAATGTGTAGGAACTACTCTCATTGTTGCAAGCTCTGTTTGTATTTCTCTAAATTTGTATGAACTACTCTCATTGTTGCAAGCTCTGTTTGTATTTCTCTAAATGTGTAGGAACTACTCTCATTGTTGCAAGCTCTGTTTGTATTTCTCTAAATGTGTAGGAACTACTCTCATTGTTGCAAGCTCTGTTTGTATTTCTCTAAATGTGTAGGAACTACTCTCATTGTTGCAAGCTCTGTTTGTATTTCTCTAAATGTGTAGGAACTACTCTCATTGTTGCAAGCTCTGTTTGTATTTCTCTAAATGTGTAGGAACTACTCTCATTGTTGCAAGCTCTGTTTGTATTTCTCTAAATGTGTAGGAACTACTCTCATTGTTGCAAGCTCTGTTTGTATTTCTCTAAATGTGTAGGAACTACTCTCATTGTTGCAAGCTCTGTTTGTATTTCTCTAAATGTGTAGGAACTACTCTCATTGTTGCAAGCTCTGTTTGTATTTCTCTAAATGTGTAGGAACTACTCTCATTGTTGCAAGCTCTGTTTGTATTTCTCTAAATGTGTAGGAACTACTCTCATTGTTGCAAGCTCTGTTTGTATTTCTCTAAATGTGTAGGAACTACTCTCATTGTTGCAAGCTCTGTTTGTATTTCTCTAAATGTGTAGGAACTACTCTCATTGTTGCAAGCTCTGTTTGTATTTCTCTAAATGTGTAGGAACTACTCTCATTGTTGCAAGCTCTGTTTGTATTTCTCTAAATGTGTAGGAACTACTCTCATTGTTGCAAGGTCTGTTTGTATTTCTCTAAATGTGTAGGAACTACTCTCATTGTTGCAAGGTCTGTTTGTATTTCTCTAAATGTGTAGGAACTACTCTCATTGTTGCAAGCTCTGTTTGTATTTCTCTAAATGTGTAGGAACTACTCTCATTGTTGCAAGCTCTGTTTGTATTTCTCTAAATGTGTAGGAACTACTCTCATTGTTGCAAGCTCTGTTTGTATTTCTCTAAATGTGTAGGAACTACTCTCATTGTTGCAAGCTCTGTTTGTATTTCTCTAAATGTGTAGGAACTACTCTCATTGTTGCAAGCTCTGTTTGTATTTCTCTAAATGTGTAGGAACTACTCTCATTGTTGCAAGCTCTGTTTGTATTTCTCTAAATGTGTAGGAACTACTCTCATTGTTGCAAGCTCTGTTTGTATTTCTCTAAATGTGTAGGAACTACTCTCATTGTTGCAAGCTCTGTTTGTATTTCTCTAAATGTGTAGGAACTACTCTCATTGTTGCAAGCTCTGTTTGTATTTCTCTAAATGTGTAGGAACTACTCTCATTGTTGCAAGCTCTGTTTGTATTTCTCTAAATGTGTAGGAACTACTCTCATTGTTGCAAGCTCTGTTTGTATTTCTCTAAATGTGTAGGAACTACTCTCATTGTTGCAAGCTCTGTTTGTATTTCTCTAAATGTGTAGGAACTACTCTCATTGTTGCAAGCTCTGTTTGTATTTCTCTAAATGTGTAGGAACTACTCTCATTGTTGCAAGCTCTGTTTGTATTTCTCTAAATGTGTAGGAACTACTCTCATTGTTGCAAGCTCTGTTTGTATTTCTCTAAATGTGTAGGAACTACTCTCATTGTTGCAAGCTCTGTTTGTATTTCTCTAAATGTGTAGGAACTACTCTCATTGTTGCAAGCTCTGTTTGTATTTCTCTAAATGTGTAGGAACTACTCTCATTGTTGCAAGCTCTGTTTGTATTTCTCTAAATGTGTAGGAACTACTCTCATTGTTGCAAGCTCTGTTTGTATTTCTCTAAATGTGTAGGAACTACTCTCATTGTTGCAAGCTCTGTTTGTATTTCTCTAAATGTGTAGGAACTACTCTCATTGTTGCAAGCTCTGTTTGTATTTCTCTAAATGTGTAGGAACTACTCTCATTGTTGCAAGCTCTGTTTGTATTTCTCTAAATGTGTAGGAACTACTCTCATTGTTGCAAGCTCTGTTTGTATTTCTCTAAATGTGTAGGAACTACTCTCATTGTTGCAAGGTCTGTTTGTATTTCTCTAAATGTGTAGGAACTACTCTCATTGTTGCAAGCTCTGTTTGTATTTCTCTAAATGTGTAGGAACTACTCTCATTGTTGCAAGCTCTGTTTGTATTTCTCTAAATGTGTAGGAACTACTCTCATTGTTGCAAGCTCTGTTTGTATTTCTCTAAATGTGTAGGAACTACTCTCATTGTTGCAAGCTCTGTTTGTATTTCTCTAAATGTGTAGGAACTACTCTCATTGTTGCAAGCTCTGTTTGTATTTCTCTAAATGTGTAGGAACTACTCTCATTGTTGCAAGCTCTGTTTGTATTTCTCTAAATGTGTAGGAACTACTCTCATTGTTGCAAGCTCTGTTTGTATTTCTCTAAATGTGTAGGAACTACTCTCATTGTTGCAAGCTCTGTTTGTATTTCTCTAAATGTGTAGGAACTACTCTCATTGTTGCAAGCTCTGTTTGTATTTCTCTAAATGTGTAGGAACTACTCTCATTGTTGCAAGCTCTGTTTGTATTTCTCTAAATGTGTAGGAACTACTCTCATTGTTGCAAGCTCTGTTTGTATTTCTCTAAATGTGTAGGAACTACTCTCATTGTTGCAAGCTCTGTTTGTATTTCTCTAAATGTGTAGGAACTACTCTCATTGTTGCAAGCTCTGTTTGTATTTCTCTAAATGTGTAGGAACTACTCTCATTGTTGCAAGCTCTGTTTGTATTTCTCTAAATGTGTAGGAACTACTCTCATTGTTGCAAGGTCTGTTTGTATTTCTCTAAATGTGTAGGAACTACTCTCATTGTTGCAAGGTCTGTTTGTATTTCTCTAAATGTGTAGGAACTACTCTCATTGTTGCAAGGTCTGTTTGTATTTCTCTAAATGTGTAGGAACTACTCTCATTGTTGCAAGCTCTGTTTGTATTTCTCTAAATGTGTAGGAACTACTCTCATTGTTGCAAGCTCTGTTTGTATTTCTCTAAATGTGTAGGAACTACTCTCATTGTTGCAAGCTCTGTTTGTATTTCTCTAAATGTGTAGGAACTACTCTCATTGTTGCAAGCTCTGTTTGTATTTCTCTAAATGTGTAGGAACTACTCTCATTGTTGCAAGCTCTGTTTGTATTTCTCTAAATGTGTAGGAACTACTCTCATTGTTGCAAGCTCTGTTTGTATTTCTCTAAATGTGTAGGAACTACTCTCATTGTTGCAAGCTCTGTTTGTATTTCTCTAAATGTGTAGGAACTACTCTCATTGTTGCAAGCTCTGTTTGTATTTCTCTAAATGTGTAGGAACTACTCTCATTGTTGCAAGCTCTGTTTGTATTTCTCTAAATGTGTAGGAACTACTCTCATTGTTGCAAGCTCTGTTTGTATTTCTCTAAATGTGTAGGAACTACTCTCATTGTTGCAAGCTCTGTTTGTATTTCTCTAAATGTGTAGGAACTACTCTCATTGTTGCAAGCTCTGTTTGTATTTCTCTAAATGTGTAGGAACTACTCTCATTGTTGCAAGCTCTGTTTGTATTTCTCTAAATGTGTAGGAACTACTCTCATTGTTGCAAGCTCTGTTTGTATTTCTCTAAATGTGTAGGAACTACTCTCATTGTTGCAAGCTCTGTTTGTATTTCTCTAAATGTGTAGGAACTACTCTCATTGTTGCAAGCTCTGTTTGTATTTCTCTAAATGTGTAGGAACTACTCTCATTGTTGCAAGCTCTGTTTGTATTTCTCTAAATGTGTAGGAACTACTCTCATTGTTGCAAGCTCTGTTTGTATTTCTCTAAATGTGTAGGAACTACTCTCATTGTTGCAAGCTCTGTTTGTATTTCTCTAAATGTGTAGGAACTACTCTCATTGTTGCAAGCTCTGTTTGTATTTCTCTAAATGTGTAGGAACTACTCTCATTGTTGCAAGCTCTGTTTGTATTTCTCTAAATGTGTAGGAACTACTCTCATTGTTGCAAGCTCTGTTTGTATTTCTCTAAATGTGTAGGAACTACTCTCATTGTTGCAAGCTCTGTTTGTATTTCTCTAAATGTGTAGGAACTACTCTCATTGTTGCAAGCTCTGTTTGTATTTCTCTAAATGTGTAGGAACTACTCTCATTGTTGCAAGCTCTGTTTGTATTTCTCTAAATGTGTAGGAACTACTCTCATTGTTGCAAGCTCTGTTTGTATTTCTCTAAATGTGTAGGAACTACTCTCATTGTTGCAAGCTCTGTTTGTATTTCTCTAAATGTGTAGGAACTACTCTCATTGTTGCAAGCTCTGTTTGTATTTCTCTAAATGTGTAGGAACTACTCTCATTGTTGCAAGCTCTGTTTGTATTTCTCTAAATGTGTAGGAACTACTCTCATTGTTGCAAGCTCTGTTTGTATTTCTCTAAATGTGTAGGAACTACTCTCATTGTTGCAAGGTCTGTTTGTATTTCTCTAAATGTGTAGGAACTACTCTCATTGTTGCAAGCTCTGTTTGTATTTCTCTAAATGTGTAGGAACTACTCTCATTGTTGCAAGCTCTGTTTGTATTTCTCTAAATGTGTAGGAACTACTCTCATTGTTGCAAGCTCTGTTTGTATTTCTCTAAATGTGTAGGAACTACTCTCATTGTTGCAAGCTCTGTTTGTATTTCTCTAAATGTGTAGGAACTACTCTCATTGTTGCAAGCTCTGTTTGTATTTCTCTAAATGTGTAGGAACTACTCTCATTGTTGCAAGCTCTGTTTGTATTTCTCTAAATGTGTAGGAACTACTCTCATTGTTGCAAGCTCTGTTTGTATTTCTCTAAATGTGTAGGAACTACTCTCATTGTTGCAAGCTCTGTTTGTATTTCTCTAAATGTGTAGGAACTACTCTCATTGTTGCAAGCTCTGTTTGTATTTCTCTAAATGTGTAGGAACTACTCTCATTGTTGCAAGCTCTGTTTGTATTTCTCTAAATGTGTAGGAACTACTCTCATTGTTGCAAGCTCTGTTTGTATTTCTCTAAATGTGTAGGAACTACTCTCATTGTTGCAAGCTCTGTTTGTATTTCTCTAAATGTGTAGGAACTACTCTCATTGTTGCAAGCTCTGTTTGTATTTCTCTAAATGTGTAGGAACTACTCTCATTGTTGCAAGGTCTGTTTGTATTTCTCTAAATGTGTAGGAACTACTCTCATTGTTGCAAGGTCTGTTTGTATTTCTCTAAATGTGTAGGAACTACTCTCATTGTTGCAAGCTCTGTTTGTATTTCTCTAAATGTGTAGGAACTACTCTCATTGTTGCAAGCTCTGTTTGTATTTCTCTAAATGTGTAGGAACTACTCTCATTGTTGCAAGCTCTGTTTGTATTTCTCTAAATGTGTAGGAACTACTCTCATTGTTGCAAGCTCTGTTTGTATTTCTCTAAATGTGTAGGAACTACTCTCATTGTTGCAAGCTCTGTTTGTATTTCTCTAAATGTGTAGGAACTACTCTCATTGTTGCAAGCTCTGTTTGTATTTCTCTAAATGTGTAGGAACTACTCTCATTGTTGCAAGCTCTGTTTGTATTTCTCTAAATGTGTAGGAACTACTCTCATTGTTGCAAGGTCTGTTTGTATTTCTCTAAATGTGTAGGAACTACTCTCATTGTTGCAAGCTCTGTTTGTATTTCTCTAAATGTGTAGGAACTACTCTCATTGTTGCAAGCTCTGTTTGTATTTCTCTAAATGTGTAGGAACTACTCTCATTGTTGCAAGCTCTGTTTGTATTTCTCTAAATGTGTAGGAACTACTCTCATTGTTGCAAGCTCTGTTTGTATTTCTCTAAATGTGTAGCAACTACTCTCATTGTTGCAAGCTCTGTTTGTATTTCTCTAAATGTGTAGGAACTACTCTCATTGTTGCAAGCTCTGTTTGTATTTCTCTAAATGTGTAGGAACTACTCTCATTGTTGCAAGCTCTGTTTGTATTTCTCTAAATGTGTAGGAACTACTCTCATTGTTGCAAGCTCTGTTTGTATTTCTCTAAATGTGTAGGAACTACTCTCATTGTTGCAAGCTCTGTTTGTATTTCTCTAAATTTGTATGAACTACTCTCATTGTTGCAAGCTCTGTTTGTATTTCTCTAAATGTGTAGGAACTACTCTCATTGTTGCAAGCTCTGTTTGTATTTCTCTAAATGTGTAGGAACTACTCTCATTGTTGCAAGCTCTGTTTGTATTTCTCTAAATGTGTAGGAACTACTCTCATTGTTGCAAGCTCTGTTTGTATTTCTCTAAATGTGTAGGAACTACTCTCATTGTTGCAAGCTCTGTTTGTATTTCTCTAAATGTGTAGGAACTACTCTCATTGTTGCAAGCTCTGTTTGTATTTCTCTAAATGTGTAGGAACTACTCTCATTGTTGCAAGCTCTGTTTGTATTTCTCTAAATGTGTAGGAACTACTCTCATTGTTGCAAGCTCTGTTTGTATTTCTCTAAATGTGTAGGAACTACTCTCATCGTTGCATGCTCTGTTTGTATTTCTCTAAATGTGTAGGAACTACTCTCATTGTTGCAAGCTCTGTTTGTATTTCTCTAAATGTGTAGGAACTACTCTCATTGTTGCAAGCTCTGTTTGTATTTCTCTAAATGTGTAGGAACTACTCTCATTGTTGCAAGCTCTGTTTGTATTTCTCTAAATGTGTAGGAACTACTCTCATTGTTGCAAGCTCTGTTTGTATTTCTCTAAATGTGTAGGAACTACTCTCATTGTTGCAAGCTCTGTTTGTATTTCTCTAAATGTGTAGGAACTACTCTCATTGTTGCAAGCTCTGTTTGTATTTCTCTTTTGTTTTCAACTTTACAGGCTGCAAGGTTACCCTCCCTGAGGAGGCTGAGCAAAGAGCTACTGCTGGATGTTCTGGATGCCCTGGCGGACGAGATGAGTGATTCTCACGTCTGCCAGGACATGTCTGGGGTCAGCCTGACCGATTCCAATATGTCCGTGTGATGTCCTGCGATGGCCCGGAGCACCCAGCAACAACAACGCAACCCGGTATAATTCAGTTCTCTCTCAAGCAATAATGAAGGGGAGGGGGGTGAAGAAGAAAATCACTGATATTGTTATCTATAAATCTACTTGATGTTGTAAGCAAACTGATTGGATACTATTTATAGAGTCCATAAGTAGATCTATGAAATGAACCAATGGAAATTCAATAATGAAACTTTTTGTTGAACTTTGAATGAAAGGATGATAACTCTATTCTAAAAAGTATTCCCGCGATAAATGTTTTTAAAAAAATGACTGCAGGAATGAGTTCTGAAAACTCTCACAGTATTGTGACTTGTCATAAATTTAAATTTCCACATTGGACCAATTTTAAAGACTGTTGAATGCCTGGGGGGAGAAATGGATGTGTCCTTAAGTTCTCTTGTTTACTGTAGTCCAATGGCCGTTTCTATGTAGTCTCGTAATGCAGCAATAAAAAAAAGTGTTGGTGGTTTGTCTCTGATGTAGCTTACCACACACTAAACCATCTTGCAATATTGTTTTGCTTCCTGCGTGTTTGAACAAAACAGTGACCCTTGTTTTCCAAATTACCCAATGTTTACTCGGTATGACGTTGTTTTTTTTTTTTAAAGCAATCTCCTGCCGTGAATGTTTACTTTTTGATGGAAAAATTGTTATACTGCTTGAACTGTGCAACTGTGAATTGTTAGGATTTGAATTCTGAAAGAAATGAAATCAGAAATTATTTTTCTGTGACTGTTAGCGTTTATTCATATTATCTAGATTTAATTTTAGTTTTTAGAGTGAGTTGTAACTATTAATACTTTTACTGATACATCAGTTAAGTATTTTCATATATTTGCCTATATATATATATTAAAAAATGTTTATGTAATATAGTTATAAAGCTATTGTAGCCTATTGGTATGTAATCTGGAATGAGTTTCAAAACATCTTAATATTCAACACAAGGCTTTAATTCTGGATAACACCAACATGGGACACACACACCAAGTAGTAGACAAGGTCACAAAAGTCGCACTGGGGAATTCTGGGGTAACAACTTGGAGGAGGGGGGAAGAACTCTCACAAGTTTATACAAGGGGAACAATACAACAAATAGTTACAACGATTACAACAGTTATGCTTTGATAAATGTGTTCTTATGATCACTTAACATTACAGTATCCATAGATATTGTTCAGCTGGTTAAAAGATTTTTTTTTCTTTTCAATATATGTTTAAACCAAACTTTCCGTATTCATTCACCTGTACAATCATTGTAAGCCTTAGCATAATATATTGAACACTAACACTAATTCATGCTACTTCATGTTGATTACTTGTATTGTACTAAATAAACAGTTGATGCATGCTTTACCTATGTGATTGTAAATTGCACTTTAAATGAAACACCAGTCCAGATCTTTTGTCTGGGGTACCTCTTGGTGACCTTTCAAGCAGCTTTCTCGGAATGAGTCATTGTTTTCTGCTTTCTTCTCAGTGATATATGTGTCAGTGTCCCTTACTTGGATGATGCCCTTCCATGTCTTCTGTCTTTCTTCCTCCTTGCACTACACCCTGTACAATTATCACTTTCATCGTGTGACATGACTTGTATTGTCACGTGACCTGTGCTGTCACATGACCCATGCTGTCATACGACTGCAGGCATTTATTCTGCATTTTTTTAAAATTATTATTGTTGCCAGAAAGTTTTCATGTTACTGATAGCCTTTAGTGCTATGCCTAGGACCTGCTCAACTGTGACTTTCTGTTCAAATTTGGAGTTACTTTATATTTTCAAAAAAGACATTGTGGCCTACACAAAACTTATATTTTTGAAAATGTGGCCTACGCAAAACATTCTTTTTTTAAAAAAATTCATTGTTTGCATAAATAAAGTGTAAATATTTCAAATAATGTGTTAAACAAACACAATCACGAATGTATCTGTTTAACATCCTGCAAATATTATTATTACCTCTCTGTGATGTACTGTTTTCTCCTATTTATTTCATTCTGCCTTTCATTCACATGATCTGAATCTTTGTTGAGATGAGTTGTTGTTGGTTTTTTTTTTTAATGTTTTTATCTAGTTTTATGTTGAAAGCTATGATAAAACAGCAAGATAAGATCTAGTGAAATAATAAGAAGTGTTTAAAATAGATTTGAAATGTTGATTTGATTTGATTTGAATCTATTGTATTTCCTTCTTTTTTTTTTTTTGGTAGGAGTGGGTTGAAACATTAATATAAATGCCCGTTATATAAAGACATTTCATTACCCTTACTTACACACTAAGGGGCATAGTGGCCAAGCGGTAGTACATTTGCCTGGCATACCAACGGTCCGGGGTTCGAATCTTGGTGATGGCTAGGGTATGGAGTGTGTCCCTAAAGTAAATTTGAAGGTAGCTGAGCATTGTGCTGGCCGCACATACCCTTTAGTATGCTGTGGCCTCAGAAACTGGCAGTTGCTGCTTCACTGGCCGTATTGATCAATTTGGTACTTTTTTTTTTTTACTTATCCACTACTGATACAGGACTGTTTTTACACATCAACACATTAATGTATTTACACTAAACTTGCCATTTGCCTCTACTCTAAATGTCTGGCAAAAGTGTTTGATATTTTGTTTCCTTTTGACCAAAAAATTAACTGCGGCCGAACTGGCTTTCACCCTTTTGAAATGTTCACTTTTTTTGTACATATAATTTTGTTTCTGGTTGTTATATAATTAAGCAATATTAAGGTTTGAAACGACAAACTTGTGAAATCTTGACCCACTGTTTGAAAATTGAAATCTAGCACCTAGATGCACACAGTTGATCCATGGCGGGTGTTAGTATCTTTGTTTTGGACGATATTATATTAGTTTTGAATGCTAGAATATTTGTTTTGGCTGATAGTATCTTTGTTTTGAATGCTAGAATATCGGTTTTGGGCGATATAATATTTGTTTTGAATGCTAGAATATTAGTTTTGGATGATAGTATCTTATTATCACTGCATATAGATCTGAAATGGGTAGATGTGTTTGGTACAGAGATTAACCCCCCTTGGTGAGCTGGTCAAAATATTTATGTCTCAAACATAATTGAATTACGTACCTTACACTCAAGCAGTTTGTGACTGGAAGCCTTGTCACTTTGTTACAGTTGTATTGTTACATAGAGCAATGTATTGTTAACTATAGCGTTACACTGTATGTATAAACACATGTATATATTTGTGTATAAAATTATTGTTGTATCGTTGTATAGAAAATGGTATTGTTACAAATGGAATTGCATAGTCGCATATAATGTTGTACTGTTACAAATACGAATGTCGTGTTATAAAATAAGAAAATCTTATTATTACATTGTAATATTGTAGTATTATCTGTTACCCCTTCTCTGTTACCTAGATACCTTTAGATTGGAATTGTTACGAGCAAGTTGGTTTGTAACACAATCAGCTTTGTTTTTTGTAAAATAAATAAATAACATTGTTACTATCTTCATAAGGTTTGAATTATTTATAAACTAAACAAACGTCTGTCATGTAATGTTTTGTGTTGCAATGTTTTCTCCTTTTTTTGTTTATTACTTTGTATTGTTATTTAGTATTGGGGTACTAGTCTGTATTGTCTTTTCACTTCGGTGTACCATAAGACAGCAACATAGTGCCGCCTTGTTGTTGAGCCAAATGAATTCCAGACATTTTTTTTTTACTGGCCTTCACTTCCTATTCCATGGTCCATCTTCCTTTTTCCCTTGGTTGTCCCTCTGATATGGGGCACAGTGTGGCCAAGCTGTGTGAACTGATGCAACTGTTGGTTTTGATGAGTCCCATTAAAAGTGTGCATTTGTCTTCTCTTCAAATAATGTAAAAGACTTACTAATGGCCAATTATTGCCACAGATCTCAATAGATTGTGTTGTTCTGTTACATGAGCACGTGTGTAGCCAGTGTGTTGTTCTGTTACATGAGCACGTGTGTAGCCAGTGTGTTGTTCTGTTACATGAGCACGTGTGTAGCCAGTGTGTTGTTCTGTTACATGAGCACGTGTGTGGCCAGTGTGTTGTTCTGTTACATGAGCACGTGTGTAGCCAATGTGTTGTTCTGTTACATGATCACGTGTGTAGCCAGAGTGTGTTGACAGTGGAATCTTGGAAACATCAACAACTAACTGACAAACACGAGTCCTTTTGAATTTTGGCATTAACAGAATAACTGTAATAGGCCTCAATACTAAAGAAACCATCAGGAAAGTAAGTGGCCAACACACAAAACGATAATTTCACGGCAGTCCATTTGTCTAGTGACTACCCTCTCAGCAGTCCATTTGTCTAGTGACTACACTCTCAGCAGTCCATTTGTCTAGTGACTACCCTCTCAGCAGTCCATTTGTCTAGTGACTACACTCTCAGCAGTCCATTTGTCTAGTGACTACCCTCTCAGCAGTCCATTTGTCTAGTGACTACACTCTCAGCAGTCCATTTGTCTAGTGACTACACTCTCTGCAGTCCATTTGTCTAGTGACTACACTCTCAGCAGTCCATTTGTCTAGTGACTACCCTCTCAGCAGTCCATTTGTCTAGTGACTACACTCTCAGCAGTCCATTTGTCTAGTGACTACACTCTCAGCAGTCCATTTGTCTAGTGACTACACTCTCAGCAGTCCATTTGTCTAGTGACTACACTCTCAGCAGTCCATTTGTCTAGTGACTACACTCTCATCAGTCCATTTGTCTAGTGACTACACTCTCAGCAGTCCATTTGTCTAGTGACTACACTCTCAGCAGTCCATTTGTCTAGTGACTACACTCTCAGCAGTCCATTTGTCTAGTGACTACACTCTCAGCAGTCCATTTGTCTAGTGACTACACTCTCAGCAGTCCATTTGTCTAGTGACTACCCTCTCAGCAGTCCATTTGTCTAGTGACTACACTATCAGCAGTCCATTTGTCTAGTGACTACACTCTCAGCAGTCCATTTGTCTAGAGACTACACTCTCAGCAGTCCATTTGTCTAGTGACTACACTCTCAGCAGTCCATTTGTCTAGTGACTACACTCTCAACTCTCAGCAGTCCATTTGTCTAGTGACTACACTCTCAGCAGTCCATTTGTCTAGTGACTACACTCTCAGCAGTTCATTTGTCTAGTGACTACACTCTCAGCAGTCCATTTGTCTAGTGACTACACTCTCAGCAGTCCATTTGTCTAGCGACTACACTCTCAGCAGTCCATTTGTCTAGTGACTACACTCTCAGCAGTCCATTTGTCTAGTGACTACACTCTCAGCAGTCCATTTGTCTAGTGACTACACTCTCAGCAGTCCATTTGTCTAGTGACTACACTCTCAGCAGTCCATTTGTCTAGTGACTACCCTCTCAGCAGTCCATTTGTCTAGTGACTACACTCTCAGCAGTCCATTTGTCTAGTGACTACCCTCTCAGCAGTCCATTTGTCTAGTGACTACACTCTCAGCAGTCCATTTGTCTAGTGACTACACTCTCAGCAGTCCATTTGTCTAGTGACTACACTCTCAGCAGTCCATTTGTCTAGTGACTACACTCTCAGCAGTCCATTTGTCTAGTGACTACACTCTCAGTAGTCCATTTGTCTAGTGACTACCCTCTCAGCAGTCCATTTGTCTAGTGACTACACTATCAGCAGTCCATTTGTCTAGTGACTACACTCTCAGCAGTCCATTTGTCTAGTGACTACACTCTCAGCAGTCCATTTGTCTAGTGACTACACTCTCAGCAGTCCATTTGTCTAGTGACTACACTCTCAACTCTCAGCAGTCCATTTGTCTCGTGACTACACTCTCAGCAGTCCATTTGTCTAGTGACTACACTCTCAGCAGTCCATTTGTCTAGTGACTACACTCTCAGCAGTCCATTTGTCTAGTGACTACACTCTCAGCAGTCCATTTGTCTAGCGACTACACTCTCAGCAGTCCATTTGTCTAGTGACTACACTCTCAGCAGTCCATTTGTCTAGTGACTACACTCTCAGCAGTCCATTTGTCTAGTGACTACACTCTCAGCAGTCCATTTGTCTAGTGACTACCCTCTCAGCAGTCCATTTGTCTAGTGACTACACTCTCAGCAGTCCATTTGTCTAGTGACTACCCTCTCAGCAGTCCATTTGTCTAGTGACTACACTCTCAGCAGTCCATTTGTCTAGTGACTACACTCTCAGCAGTCCATTTGTCTAGTGACTACACTCTCAACAGTCCACACCACATAGCAGTTAGTTCTAGCACACACACCCCCAGCCCCCACCTCCAATCTGTAAAAAAAACATATTTCTGCCACGTAGCCTATAGTTTGATAAGCAGACGTTTGCTTAATATGTTTATAGGGTTGTCCGGCATAAAACAAGCTAAAAAAAAATATTTTCTCATGGGTGGGATAGGAACAATTACTATATAATTATATTTCTATTCTGTGGTTCTATCCAGGAGGGGGACAATATAATAATGGTCCCGGTAAGTTCTTAAATGGATTCTTGCAACTCTAAAATTGTTTGTCCTTGAATTTAAAGCATTGTGAATAATCACTGAATACCGATCATCAAAAAATCATATTTTAATTCTTTGACTTTAATTCCCGTAATTCGGCAGACGTAGACTGTGTCATTTTAAGTGTTGTAATTGTAAAGTAAAAATATCGAAAAACAACAATAAACACACAATAACAAAACTTTATAGGCCTACACTATAATATTATAGCTAGCCTAGGCAACATCTAAAAAACCAAAATGTCTAAAATATGTTGTTGATATAGATAGAGATCAATTCTATTTCATTCAAACTCTGGATCTTTTTACATCATTTACATTATTGCAAACGCTCCTTATAAATATATAAAGAAGATTATTTGCATCCGTGGTTTGAGTCTAGTCCTGTATTTCTATTAGTAAGTAATGTTTTAAATCATGATGGGGCAATATGACAATATTATGATTTATTACTATATTTAAAAAAAAATATTAATCAACATGTAAGAATATAATTAAATCACGGATAAGAATGCATTACTTTTCTGTTTGGAAGAATAGTATGAAACATATAATAATAAAATAAATCTATCACACTGGATATTTATTTTTTACTTTTTTACTCATAATTAAAAAAGAATGATTTGCGAAACGCAAACATAAAACGGCGAAACGAGTTGATAAACAACAAAAAAATATTTTGTTACAAAATGGCAGCGCCCTTGCGATCCTGTGCTTGCTTAGCGAGCAAACTGGTAACTGTTTACGCTAGTAGTGGTGTTATTATTCTGCAAACGCCGAGACAATTATTGTTGAACAACTACGTTTGCTCGAGGAAAAGTTATAGCAGCATTCGAAAAAAGCTTAAAGACCCGAGGAAAAATACACAATATCCTTACGTTCCCGGAGACCCACTTCAGGAAGATGCAATCAAAGAATTAGCTACGGAGAATGACCCAATACATAAAATCGCAGTGAAGAACAAAAAAGTTAATGAAGCAAAAGTTAATGAAGTCCAGAAAGCCTCCCGTATTCGTCAAACGAAAAATTGTTTACCATATGAAGTTCTTAAAGAAGGCGATAAAAGATTTGGGTATGTATGGGCAGTCTCACGGCAGTGGTTGATTGTTTTTAAAATTACTTTTGTGGTGTGTCTGTGTTATTAGGTTATTCAAGTTATTCGGAATTATTCCATTTTTTTCTATTAATTATCATTGTTCATTTACTTCATTTAGCTTAAATTTAGGTAGCCTAGCCTAAGTCATCTTGTGTAAAATAAATTTCTCAACACGTTTAGAATTTAGCTGTTACTCAGTGTTACTATATAAGTTTTTATAGCAGCTTATCCTGATAATTAAAATGGGCTAAAAATAAAACAGGATTTTTAAAACTGTTTAAAGTTATATTTTGTCATATAAGTCATAAACATTAATGCCATTGCTGCATTGCTACTATAATATAAAGTATTATTAAGGTCTTTAAATTTATCTATACACCAGTTTTGTGATGGCATCATTCAAAGAAATTATATGCAGTAGCTTACATTTTATGATTAATAAAAGTTGTTTCTAATTGCCTAAACCTACAGGCAATCAATTATGGAGTTAAAATCTACAAGACCTGGCCTAGTAAGAGACGGAATAATTTTGGAAGGTTTTAGATTGGTAAAAGATGCCCTGGCATTGGGTGCCAAAATCAAGTGTTTATTTTTCTGTGAGCCTGAGATGGTCGAGGGTCTTCCCAAAGAGTATCTGCAGGACACAACATTATTTAAAGTCACATTCAAAGACATGAAGGTCTGGGCAGACACGACCACTCCATCGGGCATCTTGGGTAAGAGTAAGATAAATACATATATGTGTTGAGAGGTGGTATAATAATAGAGATGGCGTGGATGCAAGATTGTAGCCAGATCTAGTTAGCTTCATTTTTGTTCCAGGGGACGATGGCAGGCAGAGGGGCATCTGGGCATATTTTCATTTAGGCTATTTGCCCTAACCTGTTTGGTTCTCCATCGAAATATACAATTAGATAATGATGGTCATTTATTGAGAGCATCTCTCATTCTATCATATTCTAACCTGCTAAGTGCGCTCTTGTTATAAAATTCATTTGCAGACTTAGGATTAGGGAAGGCACACACAGCCACTAGTTTAAGAGAAAGGGGTCTTTAAACTATTTTTAAAACACTCTTTTGCCTCAGAATCTCTCAGTGTCTGGGGCAAGGTGTTCCAAAAAGAAGGCTCCACATATTTTTTTTTGGTATAAATACTTAAACATAAATGTGCATTTTTTATGTGTTTTTTTAGTGAAAACTTTAAATTTTAACCCGAAACTATTTCCCTCATTTCCCTGGGCCAAAAAAACAACATGAGAAACTGCTTTGAATTTACCCCCAAAACTATTTCTTTATTATAATTATATCCCTCGGAAAAAAAAAACATGAAAAACTCATTCTTTTGGTTTGAGGGTGAAAATTTGAGTTTCAGATCGATAGCCTGGTGGGAAAAGTGTCAATTAGCTTTTTTGGAAGATTTAGCTACAAACAAACACTGGAGCAAAAAAAATTTAAAAAAAATTTAAAGGATTTAAATATGCATAAATATGATAAATATGGATTACTTGTAGAAAATTACAATGTATATTAGTATATTTGTAATTGTTCTATTATAGGAATATTTGAGAAGCCACAGGAAGGTGATGCAGTTGCAGCACCCGATGTAACACTTCCCATCACTCTGATCTTTGACAGTGTGAGAGACCCTGGGAATGCGGGAACTTTGATCCGTACAGCTGCAGCCATTGGTTGCGAGAGATTGATCACAACTAAAGGTAAGGGGGCAGTGACTGTACCTAAGATGCAATGTTTTTTACGAAGGCATTTGAATTAAATTGAATTAATGCTAAAGCAAGTTTATTTCTCTCTAAGCTTTACTTTTTTTCCCTGTTTTTTGTTTTCCCCTGTCCCTCAGGCAGCGTCAATGTCTGGGAGCCAAAGGTCATCAGGTCAGCCATGGGAGGTCACTTTTGTCTCCCCATCGTTACTGGGCTGAGCTGGTCGGACATGCACAACTACCTGAGCCATGAAACGCAGATATTTTTGGCCCATTCCAGAACGGCAAACGTTTTATCAAAGTCGTTCAAGACAACTCTGACGGATGAGGAGGTCACCAGCCAAGGTATTTCATTGGTCCATTCTCTAGTCAGTTCTGTTCTAAGGAGGTCACCAGCCAGGGTATTTCATTGGTCCATTCTCTAGTCAGTTCTGTTATGAGGTCACCAGCCAAGGTATTTCATTGGTCCATTCTCTAGTCAGTTCTGTTATGATGAGGTCACCAGCCAGGGTATTTCATTGGTCCATTCTCTAGTCAGTTCTGTTATGATGAGGTCACCAGCCAGGGTATTTCATTGGTCCATTCTCTAGTCAGTTCTGTTATGATGAGGTCACCAGCCAAGGTATTTCATTGGTCCATTCTCTAGTCAGTTCTGTTATGATGAGGTCACCAGCCAAGGTATTTCATTGGTCCATTCTCTAGTCAGTTCTGTTATGATGAGGTCACCAGCCAGGGTATTTCATTGGTCCATTCTCTAGTCAGTTCTGTTATGATGAGGTCACCAGCCAGGGTATTTCATTGGTCCATTCTCTAGTCACTTCTGTTATGATGAGGTCACCAGCCAGGGTATTTCATTGGTCCATTCTCTAGTCACTTCTGTTATGATGAGGTCACCAGCCAGGGTATTTCATTGGTCCATTCTCTAGTCACTTCTGTTATGATGAGGTCACCAGCCAGGGTATTTCATTGGTCCATTCTCTAGTCAGTTCTGTTATGATGAGGTCACCAGCCAGGGTATTTCATTGGCCCATTCTCTAGTCACTTCTGTTAGATTCATGCATTTCAATTGTAACACATTTTTCTCTGCGGCAGTTGATTATAATAGAAGGACATCACTATATAATTATAATCTTTATCTTTAGGGGCATAGGCCTTTAACATCAAATTTTCACCAACACTCTCTTGCATTGCTGGGCATTGGGCCTTTCCAACACATTTTCAATGTAGACTGTCTTGCATTGATGACTTTATTACATTCAAGCCCCCAATATTATTTAACCAATCATATTCTTGTTAACTGTTATATTCATTTTGCTATACCGGTACTTTTAACTGTAATATCAGTCAACAATCTTTCTCTTCTAAGCCACACTAGACAAGTAGGCCTACTACTATCAGTGATTTCCAATATAATGTATTTCTGAAAAATAATTTTTAAAAAGGAAAGTGTTAAATAAAAGCAATATTCCAATAGCATCTGATTACTTTGGACTTAAAGCAAAAACAGTTTGAGTAAATGTCTTATTTAGAAAAAAAAACAATGAACCAGTAAAATTAAATCATTTTAAACACTAATCAAAATACAACACTAGACTCAGACCAGGATTAGCATAGGACAAAATAATCTTCTTTATAGAAGGAGCATCTGTAATATTTAGGATGTGCTAATGATTCAAGTAACGTAGACATTATGAGTTTAATTCAAGGTGTGTAGTACATCATTTCTGTAATAACCTGCATACATTTGTTTGACTACTAGTTAAAGCCTTTAGAATGTTTGCATTAAATATCCATATTTTTCAGATCTTGAGCTCTCCGAGTCTGATAATGAAACTGAAGATGATAAAGATGCTGAAGAACTTGAGAGAGAGGAGATGATCAAGGAACTTAAGCTAGAAAAAAAAGCCCACAGTTTTCACAAAGTTCCCCTCACAGTCTATGACTACTCCGACATCCCAATAACCTCCCCCAACAGAGCCGATGATGGAGCTGATGGCGCCAGCGTAGCTCTAATAGTTGGCGGGGAGGCGGAAGGTTTGAGCGCGTTGGCCAAAAAATTTGCCTACGATCACTATGGCAACTATGTGACCATCCCAATGAGCAAAAATGTCAACAGCTTGAACGCTGGCATTGCTGGAAGTCTGATTCTTTATGAGCTTCGAAGGAAGTTGCTGGCACTGCAGAGCAAACAAAACAATCATTGAATTTCTGTAACTTTTTAACCAAAAAAAAACAATCATTGTCATTAAAAAAATATTAATTGAAGTAAAAAAAGAGACTTTTTGTTTTATAAATTCTATTGTTAATACAATAATTCACTAGCATTAGTAAATGCTAGTTCTAGGTTAGGCAAAGTATAAAGTCATCCAGTAAGTTATGAATCTTTTTCTCTAAAATAGCTTGCCAAAGTCTTAATTGAATCCTAACAAAAAAATCAATTTTGCTGGTCAAATGTTAACTTTTCTTAATTTCTGATGTGTATCAAATTGAAACTAGTTTCAATCCTGAAATCTAATATCTGCTTGTTTAATGTAAAACATGTATTAGTAGTTTGTACAGATAGAAATTTTTCAAAATTATTATTTATATGCATCCATGTTATGCATTAGTATTAGCCTCCTGATGATGAAAAAAGAACACAAAGTGAAGTATTTAATAGATCTATAAATAATGTTATAATAGGGGGAAATAGTCAGGTGCATCAATAAGGATTTGTTAATGCACACCATAATTGATTGAAGTGTTTTTGAAAAAGAACAATCAAAATTGTTTTTAGGGGTTGGGGATAAAAATTGGATAGAATTAAAATCTGTTGCCATCAGAAATATGTGAATGTGGCAAGTTTCAGCTCTATAGGATGACTGGAACTGGGACAATGACCCTCATAGGATTTGCCAAATAGCATACAAATAAATACAATTTAGCCTAGGTACTGTAATATAAAGGGTTTTAAAAGGAGGTTTAGCCGTAGCCAATCTTATCAATCTACTTATTTTATCATGTCCTAAAAAATGCTTGCAAAAAGATTGTGACCCAGGCATTTGTATTTTTACTATAACTTATCTTATTAGCTGGTGATAAATGATAAAATGCCACCAGGCAAGTCAATGTAAAATGGGCAGTTGAAGTTGACTAAAGAAAGGAGTAAAACTCATTCAATATGAGCTGCTGTTGAAATTTCTTCTTATAAAGGGCCGATAGTCAGTGATACCTTAAAAATGTAACAAATATTAACTTCGCCTATTTTTTTCTGTGGGACCTTAATGATGAAATGTTAAATATGTACCAGTGTATTGTGGTTGAGTGGTGTGTTGTCAGCTCACTATTCTATTCGGCTTTGATGGGTACTTCACATGAGTTGGCATAATTAATAGCGGGTGGGCAATGTGGTGCTTCCACAGCGTTGCAGCAAGGGGATTGTGGGACCAGCACAAAAATATTTTTTTTACTTTTTAGATCTTGTGTTAATAACGGAATATAGAAGACTACACAAATCAAAGAGAGAAAACACAAAAGGTCAAATGTCACCAGCAAACTTTTATATTTACTTTCTCACATTCTCTCATAGAAATATGTGGACAAATGTACACAATGAATTTATTTACAGCAGTATTGCAATGGGGACTTTGTACAATGACAACAAAACTATGATTCATTTACATGATAACCAGTTCAACATGATGAATAATCAAGTCCATTTACATGATAATGATGTCAGCATGATGAATAATCAAGTCCATTTTACATGATAATGATTACAGCATGATGAATAATCAATACATTTTACATGATGATTAACAGAACAGCATGATGAATAATCAAGTCCATTTCACGTGATAATGATTACAGCATGAGGAATAATCCATTTCAAGGAGTCGGCTGTGATACTATTTACAATTGACAACTGCTAAACAAACAAAAAAAAATGAAGTCTTTGATACTTTTCTTTTAGAATTTTACTACCACGGTACCGGCACCTAAATATCAAGACGGTTAAAAAATTCAGAGAGAAGGAAGAAACAAAAAATCTGTTAGTAATACAAAATGAGGACAGAGAGATGGAGAGAGTGAATTCAACAAAAACATAAAAATGACAGCAGAAGTTTTTTTCAAAAATAAAAGGCAAGGTAAGATTCAGTAAGAACTATAATCCATAGCTGATTCAGAATAAGTGACAAAGTTAATCAACAGATACATGTAATTATTTTAATAACATAATATCTATATTTACACATTTTTCCATTGAGGGGAGAAAATCTATATAAACAATGTACACCCTACATGTACTAGTTACAGATTATATGATGATAAATAAAACAGTACAGCATCATTAAATGTCTGCCATAACAAATCATTGTGCTCTGACAATAGCATTAAACAAGTAACAATAGGATTAGCTACTGCAAAAAAAAAAATATGTCAACATATCACAAATTATTTTCATAACAAATTGCCTAAAGAACTACCGGAACTTTTTTACAAAAAACTATCTTGTGTCACTGGCCTACTGGCCTTGTGTAGAAAAGATATCTCACAGTCGCTGAATATTAATTAGATCCATATACAATCTAGTTCTATTACTCAAAGCCAAAAGAGTTGGCTTTACATCTTTCGCTAGAGCCCTAAAATAAATAGCTCAATTTCGTCCGAGTCTTGCTTGGCGTCTCTTGTACCCAACTCATCATGTGACTTTCATTGTTCAACATTTTGACCCAGGGTTGTTGTTCGGGGAAACCATTTGAAATATTGACTCATAACATTTGCACCAAGCTGGGTTGGGGTGGTGGGGAGGGGGGGGGGGGCAAGTGCCTCAATCAGCATATGTTCTTTTTTACAAAACAATTCTCAAGATCAATTAGTATTAATTTTACAATTCTTGGGCCAACTACAGGATATCAAACCAATTCATTGTGAAGTGGTTCCTTACTACAGAAATGGGGTAACAAGGAAAATTTTGCTCAGCTATAGCAAAAACTTGTACAGCACCACATAGAACAGATAGCTTCAATTGTACTACTACTATTAGATTCATTGGTATACATGGCATTGGCAATCAATCAGAAGCCACTACAAGTTTGTGAAGTGACAAAGTTTCACTAGCAGCAAACTGACCAAACCACAAAAACTTGGACACTGGCTTGAGCTAATTATGTCTGGTATTGAGAAACTACAAACTAAAATACACAAGTCTGGTGGAATTACAGTATGAATAGAACAACATGAGACGGCAGATAAACATTTCATATTATGTTGAGGAATAAAACTCTAGCGATCACAGAGAGGATGCCTAGCAAAAGTTGTTCAAATTAGTGTGCACACAACTACGGTATTCTTGGACAAAATCTATTCACATCTGGCAGAGTGGAAAAAAAAGCAACACATATTCAGTTGAGTCAAATTACAAAGTAACGGAAAAGAATAATTTATCAACAAAGAGAAAAGTAATTGAGCAGCATCAGTTGACACAGTCATCATACAATACTCAAATAGAACATAAAAAAACCTAGTCTTACTAAAATAAAAAAAAAGTCTTGCTTTACAATTCTCTATTCACATTGCCTGGTATAAAACCAATTGGCTTCATAAACAATTTTTGATAGCAGAAATATTTCCCTAAGACAAGGCAGCACCATGTAACAAGCTAGGTAACATATGGCCTATATGTAGTAAAAAAAAAAAAAGTAAAGTACCCGTCGGACCGAATTGATCCATAGGTCCGATGAAGCAGTGTTCACCAGTTTTTGTGGCCACAGCATTCAAGGTGATTGTGTGGCCAGAACTAAGCACAGCCGCCTTTACTTTACCCCAACTAAGGTCAGGTACCCATCAGAGCTGGGTAGACTCAGGGACACCCTCCAGACCCGGGAAAAAATCCTAGCCTGCACCAGGATTCGAACCCGGGACCTTTGGCTCGCCAGTCGAACGCGCTGCCGCTCGGCTACCGTGCCCCATGACCTATATGTAGACTGACTGTCTATTTAACTACTATGGAAGTATTTAAAAAAAACAAGTTTAGGTGACAACTAGAGACAAAGCTACTTGTGACAGATTGTGGCCAATAGGTGGCTGGGCTACAACAAGTGCCGATAGCCAGGTGGACAAACTGTAGCAGATCTGAGTCGTCTAATCATATATGTTTTAACAAATAATAGGGGGTCAGAAACAATAAAATAAAGATTATTGGAACATAATTATCTCCAGCATTTAAAATAATGCTGTGCAAAATAATTTTTCCAAAAGCTTTTTTTCCCCATCTTTGTTTTAAAAAAATGCAGAAACCACTTTGATAAAAGTTCTAGAGCTTCAAGTAGAATCCTCAATCCTAACAAGCCAACCTTGATATATTTATCTAAGTGTATATTGACACAGTCAGTTAAAAAATATCATGATATGGCCAACATAGAATACAAGGGAAATAGCTATAATCTTTTGGTTTTCAAGTTGTTTTTTTTGCACAAGAGTTTTTCTGTGCCGTAGAGAACAATGGTGCAGTTATGGTATACAATGATAAGAGAGCTAGATTGGTTCTACTTTAAAAAATGAATTCATCAGAGCAATCAAAACTAAACTACAGGACAAGACATATGTACATTTGTAGAAAATCTAATTGTAACAGGGAACATCATCTTTACACATTGGGGAGGACGGCTTAGTGTTTAGATGAATAATTTTTTTTTAAATTAACAACATGCTTCAAGGAGAACAAACTTTGTCTCATTTATGGCTCTTGTCATTAAAATTACAGAAAGTTCATCTTGATTCAAATTAACGGTAGCTGACTCGTCCACTTTTAAGGTACACGTGGCGGCATTTTGATTCAGAATTTCATAGCATCCAGGGAGTAGCAACGCTAGAACCAATAGTTTCTTATCCGTAGGTTCAGCTTAAGAATGCAATCAACAGTTTGTCAGTATTTCTACTGGAATTTTTCTTTAAGACACAGATTTTCAAGATCTCTTAAATAAACTCTGTACTCCGCTGACTATACACCTGAATATACAGGTCAGTGTACTCAACAGGCTTATTATACACTGTTATCTGGATGTATGCAGGTCAGTGTAACAATCAGTCGGCAGTATCGTTGTTTGTATCCAACCAGTATATGGTAGCCATTAGGACGAATCTTCCTTTAAGCCCCTTTGAACTCTGCCTAGTTGAGATATCCACGGCAACCCTGCGCACCACAAAGGCAAGGTATCTTGTCCTCTTCAAAAGGAAACTTGTAGTCATACGTAATCTCCTCATTCACGTCAATGTCTCTCTTGGAATAGATGACTATCTTCTTCTGGCCGTCTACAGTAATAATCTTGGCATAGCAGTTGGGCTGTGAATAAAAAAATTGAAGTAGTTCTCCTTATGTCCAGGGTTCTTACTTTAACTTTAAAAAACATATACAAATTCACAAACTTTTCTAAAAATTAATAGGCTATGTGTGAAATGTCTTAATGTTAATGTTGGCAGTGTTTAGAGATAATCTAAATGGAACTTGTAGAATAAATAAAATAGAAAAATGACATGGTATAAAGGACTTCTTAAAATTTCACCACTACAGTCCCTGCCCACCACCTCTGCTGGTAGACAACTATAGTCGATGCTGATTCAAAGTTGTTTCGTTTCTGATAGCCACACGAGTTTTTAAATGCCTATTTAAGCCTTTTTAAACTGTGACCAAATAGAGCAATAGTACTTAGTCAATGTAAATGCTAACAACTTAGTCAATGTAAATGCTAACAACTTAGTCAATGTAAATGCTAACAACTTAGTCAATGTAAATGCTAACAACTTAGTCAATGTAAATGCTAACAACTTAGTCAATGTAAATACTAACAACTTAGTCAATGTAAATACTAACAACTTAGTCAATGTAAATACTAACAACTTAGTCAATGTAAATACTAACAACTTAGTCAATGTAAATACTAACAACTTAGTCAATGTAAATACTAACAACTTAGTCAATGTAAATACTAACAACTTAGTCAATGTAAATACTAACAACTTAGTCAATGTAAATACTAACAACTTAGTCAATGTAAATGCTAACAACTTAGTCAATGTAAATACTAACAACTTAGTCAATGTAAATGCTAACAACTAGAATGTTCATTCATTTTATTTTGTATGATATTCAAATTTTCATATGCTGTAAAGCTGAAAATAAAATCAGATAAATGGCCAATACTTTTGATATCTTTGATCTAATAAGGCAGATAATAGTCTTACATTGCAGCTGTGGTTGATGAACCTGGCAAGGTTACCGCACTTTGTGGCGTCGATGATGGATTCATGGTCAACGCGGAACAAGTAGGAGCTTCCTATTCCTGTCTTCTCATAGTGCTTTTCCCGCAGGTCAGCTATCGGTTGCCGGATGGCCTGACCCACATACTCAATCACCATCTCGTCTGCTGCTATTGGCTCAAGGGCAAAGAGACCCCAGTCATGAATGCCAGACTTGGCAAATTTCAGCTGCTTCTTACGGAACTGAAACAAGAAAGGTTGAACTATGATAAAGCCACTTGATGTATCTTTAGTTGACATCTTTAAATATAAAATTTCATTTTTTTTTTAAATTATAATAATAATAAGGCTTCCATCTTTGTTTGGCGTCCATTTACAATGAGTAAAAAAAAAAGTAAAGTATCCCGTCAGACCAAATTGATCCATAGGGCCGGTGAAGCAGCATACTTGGTGATTGTGTGGCCAGCACTATGCACAGCTGCCTTTACTTTACCCCAACTACGGTCAGGTACCCATCAGAGCTGGGTAGACTCAGGGACACCCTGAAATCCTGGGAAAAATCTTAACCTGCACTAGGATTCAAACCCAGAACCCTTGGATCGCCATCCGAATGCGCTGCCGCTCGACTATTATGCCCATATTTACAATGAGTAATACTTGTAAAGAAAATCAGAAAAATTACATGCCAAATATTATATGAAAATATAAGACTGAATTTTACTTTGTAAATAATTGTCCATTAAACATTAAACAGAAGGCTTTGTATATTATCTTCCATTAGAGATTGAAATTTGAATTTAAATATAGTTGACTAAAAATAACAAATTAACACCCTGTTTACCATACAGAAAAAACTAGTTTTAAAAATGTTTTTTCTGCTCATCCAACTGTTCCTGATATTTAATTTACAGTAGGTCAAAAATAATACCAATTGAAAACACTAGATTACAAACCTTAAGCTGGTTAAACTTGAGCAGATCACTGACTTCCAGGTTTTCTTGGAAAAGTGCAATGGCTGCCTGGAGACGTCTGTTTTCATTTCTTACCTCCCTTGAGGACTGTTGTTTTTTCTTAACATCCTCCTGCATAGAAAGAAATTGTGTTACATAACACAGAAGAATGAAGGGAATCTTTATTCTATTTATTTTCTATGTAAGTGAAAGCTTTCTTATCATTGGCCGATCAGAAACTTTACTCTCTATATATTTTCTATGTAAGTGAAAGCTTTCTTACCATTGGCCAGTCAGAACCTTTACTAAATTAAGTGAAAGCTTTCTTATCATTGGCCGATCAGAAACTTTACTCTCTATATATTTTCTATGTAAGTGAAAGCTTTCTTACTATTGGCCAGTCAGAACCTTTACTAAATTAAGTGAAAGCTTTCTTATCATTGGCCGATCAGAAACTTTACTCTCTATATATTTTCTATGTAAGTGAAAGCTTTCTTACCATTGGCCAGTCAGAACCTTTACTAAATTAAGTGAAAGCTTTCTTATCATTGGCCAGTCAGAACCTTTACTCTCTATATATTTCCCATATAAGTGAAAGCTTTCTTACCATTGGCCAGTCAGACTCCTCAACTTTCTGATGCTGAACTGTCAAGTTCTTGGCATTACTTAAGTATTTCATTTTCTCCTCTAGTGCAATCTTGTAATAACCCTCAGTACGTGCACATCCTGAAAAAAAATACAAATGTAGGTCAAAATATGTACATATTTGGGATGTTAAATACGTGACCTTGAAAAAAAAGCACCTTTTTTTTAAATTTTGTAAAATACTTTTTTTTTTAATTCCCCATCATTTCCAAACTATTTTTCAACAAAAATAAATAAATTCATGTCTGGAACTAAGCATATAATGGGCCATGGTGGCCGAGGGGCCACTTAATATAAAGGCTCTAAAAATATGTGCAATTAAAAAAACAAGATTTTGAGTGGTTGTGGTGTGGCAGATGGGGCTGAAAATTTAATAGAATGTGCTGTCATCAGCAACAAGTCTTTGTGCGAAGTTTCAGCTTGACAGGATGACTTAAGTGGGTCAATTAGCCTTCCGAAGATTTTGCCAGCCAGTCAACCAAAAAATTTCCCTAAGTTACCGTAATAAAAAGGATTTTAAAAGTAAATAATCTTTTTTTTTGGTAGGAGTAGGATTTGGTGGGGCACAGTAGGTGAAGTGTGTTCCGCTGGTGTACCAAAGGTCTAGAGTTCAAATTCTGGAAAAGAAGAGGGTATCCCTGAGTATATCCAGCTCTGTATTGGAGCAAAGTTAAGGTGGCTGGGCATTGTGCTGGCTGCACAATCCCCTAGTGTGTCACAGCCAAAGAGAGTGGTGAACACTGAGCCCTTGAAATCAATTTGGTCAGACAAGATTACTACTACCACTACTTTACTATATGTAGTAGACAATAGTAGTTTTAGTGTTGTCCTTGTGGCAAGTTTTGGTTGAATGCTGTTCATTTTCCATCTACTCTAACTGAAGTTCTTGTCAAGCACACATTTTATAAACTACAAGTTTTAACATTCAAATACTTTAAATGAACAATTGCAAAGCTTCTCACCTGTCTTGTGAACTCTGGTATTCTCCTCAATCCGCCTACGTTTCCTCGGTGGATCAGGTATCCTTGTATGCGGATGATCCACCCACAGAATGTCGTTGAGCCAATAGAACATCGGGTCATCCGACTGCATCAGAGAATCGTAAGTCCTTTTCAGATACTGAATATCCTCATCGTCCATGCCGTGGTGGTAGATGTCAAAGAACACTTGCCTCTCTTCATGGATGGACCTGGATGTGAACGTCACCCTCGGCTTAGGCTCAACATCCATCAGAATGTTGGCCAGCTCTCTGCTGACTTTCTCTTTGTTGGTAACATCCGCCAGTTTCCTGCCGACCTTAGCCTTTCTCTCAACCGCAGCAGGAGATTTTCTCTTTGGCTCAGACTTTTTGTGCGCCAGCGAGATGACCTCGTCGATGGTCGCATCAATCTTGGCCTCCATTGCTTTTCGGTTTTTCTTTGCGTATGATTTATTATGCCTTGTGTCCTCAGGTTCCTTAACCTTCATTTGAGCTGACGGCAGGCAGTAGTTATGGTCGATCCAGATCTCCTGGGTGATCCTAATAGCCTCATCATCTGCCGAGTCAGTGGAATCGGAATCCCCCATGGGAGAGTCTGGGGCGCCCTGGGGCCTGGTGCTGAAGTAGTCATGCTCCGCTATGGCAGAGTTCACAAACTTCCTGCGGCCTTCATCCTCCGAGGTGGCCTCGGCAGTCTCCTCTGCGCTGGAGGTGGGCGTGGCCACTTTACGGGGCATGTGGCCCGACAGCGCCATGAGCAGCTCAGCTGCCTCTGCATCAGTAGAATCTGGGGCGGTGCTGTCTTCTTTTTCGTCTTTGACTTCGGCCTTGTACGACACCGACCTGTCGTCATCGGATTCGCTGCTCCTCCTCCTTCCTCGCCTGCCCCCTCTGCCCCTCCTACCACCTCTCCCTCGCGTGGGAGGCGGACGTTTGGGCTCCTCAAACTGATGGTTTTCATCTGATATCTTTTCCTCTTTTTTAACTTCTGGATAATCTTTATCCAATGATGAGTCTGTTTCCTCCTTAACTTTTCTATTGGCTTCTTCCTCTATAGGAGAAAGGCTTCTGCTGGAAGTTTTCAACTTTAGTTCTTCGCCAGAATCTCTGAAATGACACAATAATATTTTTTTACTTAGTGTAACTTAGCTTTTTAAATGTTACTTGTTTGTTTACATTTAATAATATTTATCTATTTAGTCTTTTAGACCTCAGGCTAATAGGGCCACATTAAAATATTGATTGTTTGTAGGTTTGGTATGTCTTATCTGTGGTCATCTTTATAACAATGTCAAGCATTGGCTAAAAACAATGAAAGAAGTATTTTCAGGTATTGCATTTACACTTACTCTTTGTCTTCATCCTCAGATTTGATCTCTCCGGATTCTTCCTCCTCCCTGTGATAAAATACGGGACAGTGAAATTTAACACCACAACATTGCATCAAAATCACACAGCAAATGGATATTTCGTTCAAGAAGTTTTTTTTTTATGAAAATAATTATAAATGTAATCCACTCCAAGATATAAATGAAATAACAAGCATCATTCTTACCCTTCTTCCTCTTCGTCTTCATCTGAGACTTTCTTTGGCGATGTTTTAACCTCCTCCTCTTCTTCTTCCTCTTCTTCAGATGACAAAGAGGACAAAGAGGATAAGTCCTTCTCATCGTCCTTGGAGGCTAACCGTAGCTTCTTCCTTTCCTCGTCTTCGGTGGACATGTCTTCATCCGAGACTTCACTGTCTTCCTCTTCCTCATCGTCACTTTCTTCATCACTGCTCCCAACTGCACTCTCTTCTTCTTCTTCATCACTTTCTTCTTTATCTTCATCCACATCTATTTTCAATTTTTGTAGAAAAAAATATTTTTTTTACCACAACTCATTAAAAAGCAAACAAAGCTATACAGAATTGGCCAAACACTAGTTGCCTTAGCAAAAGCGAAAAATATTAGCTATGTTTCATGACCCATTTTGATAACACTTTTATCAAAAATAAATTATTCTCAGCCACAACGAGTTGCAAAATGCCGGCACAGAGTGATGGCAAACCAGTATTGAAGGTATTGAAGGTATATTACAGGGTATTGAAGGGCAAGTGCCATGCACCGCAAAACCATAGTTAAATGATGATGAAAGGTGGGGATATCCCAGAAGTGCTAGACGATTCTTAAAACACCCAGAAAACACCCAAGTACCCCTTGGGATTACAAGAAAGGTTCTCCAACCTACTCCTTCCAGGAGTTATAATACTCCATTACGGTATGTAAAGGCACATCAGTAAGAAGCAAAGCAACTGTCTGATGAGTAAACAGAAGGTTTCTATCAACTAAGATTAGTAAAATAATAACTAGAACCATGGAGTCTACTAGCCTGCTTTGTCTGAATCCTCATCAGAACTGTAAATTTTCCTCTGTGGTTTTTTGCCCAGTGCCTTGGGCGTCTCTTCTAGGTCTGACTCATCATCGTCATCGTCGTCTTCATCTTCAGACATTGTCTTCTTCTCACTGTTTTCTTCCTTATCTTTAAACTTGTCCTGCGTGTCTTCATCTTCTTCCTCGACTGGAGCTGGCTCTGGGGCTTTTTTCTTTAATAGATAGGATGGCGCATATGATTATCATAGCAAGTGAAAACAAATGCAAAGGACAAAGACAAATTTGTGAAAAACTAAACATTCAATTGGCAATTAAGTCATTTTGAAAAAAGTTCACAAAGACTGTAAAGAAAAAGGTAAGTTCACAAAAGATTTTTTTTTATAGAAATCCTTTAACAATACTAAATATATATACTAATACTAAACAATCAAAAGGCAACAAAGAAAATGTTTACATTTTTTTTATAATGAAATGGTTACTTCTATTTACAATACAGGTTTTATAATCTTGCCCAAATTCCTTAACTTTACATTAAATTCACAAACCAATTTATGCAGATGGATATGAGTGAAACGTCTCATTGACTGATTACCAGTAATGAATAATGGGAGCTTAAAGTGACATTTTAGTTACAGTAGATTTTTTCAGTGCTCATATAACTTTGTATATTCTGCAAGGAGGAGCTTGTTAAAGCAAGTGCGTTACACAAACATGTTTCTGCAAAATTAGACTGTGATGGAAAATTATTAAAATTGAGTTGTTGTTTTTTTCACTTAAAAATAAAAATATTAGGGCAAATAATTTGCATAGCCCTTTGTATGTTTGATGACAGCTAGCTAGATCAAAACAAAGGTTAATATACTTTTAAAAAACTTGTCATATATTTCAAATAGAGCCAAAGATACATTGTTTTGGCGTTTGAATATTATATGTTGTAAAAGAGACCTACCTTAAAAGACGGCAGTTTAGAAAACCCTGAGCGAATGCCAAGCAACCCTCCAGAACTGTATCGATTGAAACCAAGTCCAGACTCCAGGCCACCTTCCTTGGCCCAGGGATGCCGGGCCTCAAACAGGCCTGCTAGGGCCGAGGTGATTGCAGGTGTGGCAGCAGGAGCCGCCACGGCAGGCTTCTCTTTCTTCTCCTCAGCATTCGGCAACTTGGTTGGCACCTACAAGTGATTGTGGAACAGTATGACATGGATGTGGCTAATAAAGTCTCAGAAATGGTTGCCAACACAATTTTTTTGAATACAGAATATGTTAGAATTGTTTATACCCTTCACTTAATATTCATTTAACAATGGTTGAATTTTTTTTACACTGAATATAATTTTTCTCATTTGTGTAACAATTATATTTTTAATGTCAGATATATCCAGATATAATGTCAGTATTGTTTTTGTCTTTTTATGAACTCTACAAATAAAGTCGCTTTAACTGTATAAAAATAAATAGGTTAAAAAATATATTCCAGGGTTTTGGTTGTATTTTTAATAAAATTGTATTTATTCTCATTATTTATTTCAACATAATCTTTCATTCATTTTGTATAACCTATTAACAGCTTGCTACACAAAACAAATTCATTCTCTTTGGTTCATTTTTTCCTTCTTCAAAACATTCCTTCTTCTTCATATTACTGTGGATTACTGTAGCATTTGTGATGCTACCCCACAAACCAGCATGAAAATTGACAAAATTTGATTTTTCAAGAAAAGCAAAATAATGTTAATAAAGGGGCCTGGGTCATTTTTTAGATTATTATTGATTTTTAATGCCGAATGCCTTTCCTTAACTTGAAATATTAAAACTAAAATTGTTGTTAGAAATTACTTAATAATGTGTTTTTATGCAGCTTTTGTATAAAATCAAGCAAAATGTTTAAAATATTTAAAACTTCAACAGCTTGTGTATTGACTCATTATGAGTGCATCAACAAAATTGCATGGGGATTGGATAATATTTAATCATCCCGGTGATATTTAATTATCTGTTGCAATATTCTATTGTTTAAAATTGCTACTCTTTTCTTTTTCAGTTTTCTCCAAAACAAATTTTGAATAACTTTTGAACTAAATCAGTTTTGGATATTTTTTTTGTCCATTTATACATAAATGAATTAGCAGCCAATAAACACCTAAAACTAAATATCTTTTGTTTTCCCTACTTCAGTTCCGTGTGGTCAAAACATTTGAGTTTAAATTTTCACCACAAAGAATCAAACTGCACTTTTATGTGTGTAGCAAACGATGTGTACACAAGCAAAATACAAAAAATTTCAAATAACTGGACTATATATAGACACTTTCTTGCTAGTTTTAATTTATTCATAAACACAAATTAAAACACACTAATACAAAAGCCAAGCCCCCAGTGTTGACAAGCAGAATAAAATAACTATTCATAAGGATGTTCCACAAAAAAAGTGAAAAACTTACCTTGTTCTTTTCTTCCTCCTGGTCCCACCAGTTTTCAAAATATTTATACGCTGAAGTCTCTACCATTTTTTTGCACAAGTCCCTCTGCATAATACACTTCAGCTCTTTGACAAATTCATTTAACACTGTAGAAAACATGTGAGTCACATAGTCTGCCTCTGGGTCGTAGTCTGGGTTGAAGCCCAAGTAGTTGTCCACACAGCGGCCGCCGCGCCAGTCACTGCTGAACGGCGTGTGAGAATCACTGGACGGGTTCACTTCCAGCCTCTCTTCACCGCTGCTTACAGAGTCCAGGCTCATCCTGTCATCCTCTATCTCAACATTTTCCTGACCGTTCGGAGGAGGAATAGGGGGCTCTTCTGAGAAGGGAGATTTAAAGTCAAGGTTCACACTAGCGGGCGAGCTTTCCTCTGGTGGCGACTCAACTTTCTTGCAATTGTCACGTTTGTTTTCTGGTATTAGTGGACGAGAAACAACTTCTGGAGGTTGAAAATGAGGGTTTTGGCGGCCAAATTTTCCACCTTTGTTCCGATTCTTCTTTCTGTTTTTGCCCCTGCCTCTAGAAGGCCCGTCGTGAATGTTCTGAGATCTAGGGGTGTCAAAGGGTTGATGGGGAGGGGGTCCATCCATATGTGGTGGTGCCCAGCCCATGTTTGGGTGAGGAGGAACACCGTTTCCTGGCCAAATGTCCATATTATGAGGCTGAGGTCCCATGTGTCGCGGCATGCCTGGTGGTACACCAGGAGGCAACGGCTGCATGAGTGACGAGTGGTGATGTGGCGGACCCATGTGATGGTGAGGAGGCATAGGCGGCATGTGTCCCGGCGGAGGCAAGTGCATGCGAATACCATTAGGGTCCCAGGGCGGCATCATATCTTGTGGAGGAATATGAGGAAGAGGTTTCTGTGCTGCTAGAGGAGCCGGCGGAGGAGGAAGATCAGGTTCGGGTATGTCTGCCAGGGACTTTCCATCGTCTTTTTCTTCTGCCTCAGCGCCTCCCTGAAGCAAGCTCTGTATTCTCGACTCCAGGCTCATGAAGCGAGGCTCATCGTCATTGTCTGCATCAGGAGTATCTGGCAGAATTGCTGCCTTTTCTATTGGTATCTCTCTTGGTACCTCAAGTGGCGGAGGCTTGTCTGACCTGGGATCTCTGAACCTCTGGGGCAAATTATTATGTGGCACAGGACTGGGCGTAGCAAGTGACGGTGTTGACATGGAAGGAGATGGGGTATCCAAGCCAGGGCGCCGACGCCAATCCCTCTCGTCCATTCTGTTATTGGGCCCTGAATGATCAAACATAGGTGGAGGTGGTCCCGGCCCATGCATACTGTTGGGCATATCATGATGAAACGGGGACTGCATGTCAAAGGGCATGTGCCCTGGCCCGTGGGGAACTGGCGGGCCAAAGTTGTCGTTAAAAAGCGGGTGATGGGGTGTAAGTGGTGGAGGGCCATGGTGACTGGGGGTTTGGGGATGCGGCGGCAATCCCTGACTGTGGTACGGCGGAACTGGTGTGGCGGGGTTGAAGCCATAGTCGGGTGTGAATGGCGGATGGGGCTCGTTGCCGAGTGGCATGTAAACTGGATGGTGCGGTTCGAATGGTGGTGGAGGGGGGCCAGGTGGGAAATTATTTTGATTAAACGGCATTGCACTGTTAAAACTGTGTTCTGAGGAGTGAGATGTGCTGGGCGTGTCAGACTGTGATGAGGAGCTTTCGTTCTGTGCATCTGACTGGTCTCTGTGGCGTTTTTTCAAGAAGCCGGCCTTCTTGTCACTTTCTGGTTCAATGTAGTCAAATCGCTCTAAAGTATCCACACTGCTAGAACGTGAAGGAAAGGCGGGCATGGCTGACGGGTCCAACTCGATTCGAGGCCTGTCTGACAATCTCTCATCAATCAATTTCTGCCGCTCTTTACCTTTAAGTGAAAAAAGTTATTTTATGATGCTATAGTAAAGTTTATTACAATGACTAATTCATCAATTAATTATTAACACATTTCCTTTCCTGTTCTACAATTATTCTAAACTTTGATTTTATAGCATGTTTAAACTATTCTTACATAATAGAATTTACACATTTTCTATTAAGATTATTCATAAAATTTCTAAATTGTATAGTACCCATGGTATCCAACAAAACGTTCATTATGTTCCCCATTTTGGACGTCCGATGTAATTTTTCTACACAAGCCCTTGCGCATTTGGACTGGGCAAACACAACCTGAAACAGCATTTGGCATTTGCATAACAATAGGCTCACAAGTTTAGCTTGAGAAATTTGTTTTACTGTAAAGCTTGAGTTGATGACTCTGGTTTAGTATCAATTACATTTTTAAGGAATGTATTAAAATTCTTATTTTAAATTTTTATCAAACTTTAAAAAAATCTGTTCAAGAAATGGCTGAATTTCACAAAATCTTCATCATTTTTTTTCACTTTTTTTTCTCTACATTTTTCTACCAAATGATGAAATAGAATTGAAAGTATTTTCTATCAACACTAGGGCTAAACACAATTTATCTAGGTAAAAAAGAAATGTGATTGATGAATGAGTGATCTGGTTATTTAAAGCAACAAGGCAAAAGTAGCAGATAAATTGTGCAACCCATAAAAAAAAAAGCTGTTCAAAACTCCCAAAACATTTCAAAAGATTGTCTGTTTATAGAAGGTTGATCAAAGTAAACCAATTTTACTCATATTAATGGTTTTCTATTTTAGAGTGTAAAAGTAAAGCACCCGTCTGACCAAATTGATCACAGGTGAAGCAGCGTGCACCAGTTTCCGTGGCCACAGCATAATACTAGGGGATGTGTGGCCAGCATAATGCCCAGCCGCCTATACCTTACCCCAACTAAGGTCAGGTGTTCATCAGAGCTGGGTAGATTTAAAGACACCCTCAAGTCCAGGGAAATAAATCCCAGCCTTCATAGAGATTTGAACCCAGGACTTTTGGTACGCCAGTCAAGCGCGATCGTACCCATATTTTAGAGTGTACTGCATTAATTTTTTCTTCAATTTCAAAAATTCTTCATTTCGTGACACATTGAGTGGCATCTTCAAGCACTAACCTTGCCTATTCCCATATGCTTCCGATTTCTAGGGTGATAGTAAATCTTAATATCCTCAATCCTGCCAAAGCTTTTGACCATATTCTCTAGGAAATCTCGGTTGATGTTATCATTGAGATTGCTAAAGGTGACTTCTTTAGCTGGTGGCGTTCCAACATAATACTGGTCATACTGGGAAAAAAAGTTTGTTAACAATAAATGAGTGTATGTTCATTACTTTATCCCCTAACAAAATGAACCTTTATCTAAACTTTACTATATCAAATTATTTGTTAAGGTGTTTATGATATAAAAGAACCTTTATCTAAAATTTACTCTATCAAATTATTTTTTAAGGTGTTTATGATATAACTAAATGGTGGTTTCTTTTAATGCATACCCTGAAAGCATTTAATTTTTTTTTCATCTTTGAACTTTGCTAACCCGCACTTCTTTTCTTAATAATTTGATCTTACAATTGCTTTAATAGTTTACTAACACATTTATAATAATGATGTCTAATACATACACATGTTTATAAGGAGTTTTATTTTAAGGGCCAGGCAAAGGATTCAGCTTTTTAAACGCCTATAGATATGAATATGCAGGTCATAACATTTAAGTCCTGATAATTTCATTTCACAAATTGATATTGATGTCACTTTTTGCCCTTCAGAGTTTTCATAAAACATTTTTAATAAACAATTTTGCAGGCCCACTGAACATAATAATTACAAATACAATTCATGGTTACAATTTTTTAAATATCTGGACTAGAACTATAAAGTTGTCTATGGTATTAATATATATCTGTACTAGAACTATAAAGTTATCTTTGGTATTAATATATATATTTACTAGAACTATACAGTTTTCTATGATATTAAACCTTACAGTCCCAGTCGCGTATATTTTCATCAAACTATTTCTTTACCTCAGACCCAGACACGTATATTTTCTTCCAAATACGAAATCTCCTGAAACCCAGCTGCGTATATTTCACTCAAGGAAGGGTGTCTATTTAAAGATCGAAATAAAGGATTTGACCTTTCACTATAGTCTCATGCAGAATATTTATTCGAAAGCTGAATAGCTGAATTTTATTTTGTTTTTTAAATAATGAAAATTGACCAATTTTTTTTGTGTGAAATTGAAAGGGCCGTCCTAATGGACGCTATCAAATTCCATTCCGTTATCATGGCGGTAAGTGTTGACGAGACTTTTTCTTATGAATTAATATTAAGAATAAATACAATTAGGTTATCAATTCGATTATTCTAATAAGGTAAGTTATTATGTTTCTAGCAATTTACTCTCTTCATGTTATCAATCAATTTGTACCAACAAAAAAGTAAAAAAATAATTTCGGAACCTTATCGATGTCTCAGTCATTCTGCAATAATTTCTGGGACCAAGGGAATAATTAGTAAAATAATGGCTGGGACTGAAGGTATGCATCGCAGATGAGTAGGTCGGTACAGGAAGGGTTCATATCTATTTGTGAGTATACATGTACCTTCCACCTGGGTGCAGGAAGGTCAGCTGGCTGTCTTCTGTAGCAGATCCTTTGATATCTAGGTCTTGGGTCCCTTGTTTCAATTGCTCTGCCATCCTTTTACAATGACAAAGAACACACCATTTAAGCAGCAATAAAAACATTTTATAGCAGTTTCATGTGGTATGGCTTGTTTTAAATGGCTTTAATTTGTTTGTAAAATTTTACCCTGCTGTGAAACTTACATGTGGATTAATTCCATCAAAACGATACAGCTTCTCCTTGCTGCTATCAATCATAGGATCTGCTAGCAGCCTGTAGTTTCTCTTCTTCTTATCAAAATCTGGAGGAAGGCTAGAACTGGGTGGTGGGAGTGGGGTGGGGTTGTGACGGGACATTCCATTCATATCTGTAAAAACACAAATAACTGGAAGTTAGACATACAACATAAAGGTTAGACATACAACATAAAGGTTAGACATACAACATAAAGGTTAGACATACAACATAAAGATTAGACATACAACATAAAGGTTAGACATACAACATAAAGATTAGACATACAACATAAAGATTAGACATACAACATAAAGATTAGACATACAACATAAAGATTAGACATACAACATAAAGATTAGACATACAACATAAAGATTAGACATACAACATAAAGATTAGACATACAACATAAAGATTAGACATACAACATAAAGATTAGACATACAACATAAAGGTTAGACATACAACATAAAAGTTAGACATACAACATAAAGATTAGACATACAACATAAAGATTAGACATACAACATAAAGATTAGACATACAACATAAAGATTAGACATACAACATAAAGATTAGACATACAACATAAAGATTAGACATACAACATAAAGGTTAGACATACAACATAAAGATTAGACATACAACATAAAGGTTAGACATACAACATAAAGATTAGACATACAACATAAAGGTTAGACATACAACATAAAGGTTAGACATACAACATAAAGGTTAGACATACAACATAAAGGTTAGACATACAACATAAAGGTTAGACATACAACATAAAGGTTAGACATACAACATAAAGATTAGACATACAACATAAAGGTTAGACATACAACATAAAGGTTAGACATACAACATAAAGATTAGACATACAACATAAAGATTAGACATACAACATAAAGGTTAGACATACAACATAAATTTAAACAATCAAATGCAATGTAATATTATTCACTAGACCTAACTAAAACTTTTGCCACTACAAGTATGATTGTTTATCTTATCTTATATATTACAGACTGTTCAGTCCTGTTCAGGCAACCCATTCCATGCATGAACGCCACTTGGGAAGAAAGTGTACTTATATGCATTTGCTCTCGCATAAGGAATAAGGAAAGTGTTTTTGTCTTTATGTTTGTCTGAGCATTGCAACAGGTTGTTATTGATTTGTATTTCTATATTAGAGTTTAATGCCTTATGTATTATTACTACTTTACTCTTTGCCCTTCTGTCCTCAGGTGCTGCTAAGTTTAGTGATTTGACTATTGGTGTTACTCTTGTAAGTTGTGAATATTCGCTAGTAATAAACCTTGCAGCTCTGATTGTTTCCCAAAAAGGTTACTTAAAAATCTTAAAGTTATGGATAAAAATAGTTACTCTAGCGACTGAGGACCAGAGTTTTTTTCATAAAATACAACAAAGTAAGCAAAATATAATTTTTTTTTAATCATAATAACTTTTGTCTAGTCTAGCCTCTCCAGTGATATTCAAGCTAGACTAAAAAATTCAGTGGTTTTATAATTGTAAAGAGAAGGCCTATCTTTTTCCAGTGATATGCTTTATGGGCTGCATAAAATAATATATATATAATGAATTACAAATAGGGTTGCCAGATACCTTATCAGAACAAAAATGGTCACTTTCCCATTCAACTCACTGGAAAATTGGTTTTTATTTATGTAGGCTATCCAGTATTTTATAATTCTTTAGCCTATTTGATGCCAGGACAGTCTACTGAATTACATGACTATGACTGTCCAGCACAAAACCGGACACCTGGCAACTCTTAATTACACATTTGCAACGAAGTGTCTTCCTACCACAAAAATTTGGGGTATCTAGGCGTACGCCTAGAGACCCCAAAAGTTTTTTAGCCTACTGCGCATGACATTATTTTGATTTCAAAAGCTTTCGCTTCCGATTTAGCTAGATCATCCTTTCATTATTCATGTCTAGTTTTGACAAGATATGATGGGCCTAATGATCTAAATTATGGAATTTTATCTAACTTAATCTTATGACGGTGGCCTTGTGACTGTGGAAAAAAGCAAATGCAGAACAAATGATAGCACTTAATATTTGGTTTGCCTCTTGTTTAAGGGGACACTTTTTGCACCTTAAGGATAGTGACAGTACATATGAGCATGTACCTATTTTAATACATTGTATAATTGTAAGTGTAACCATTCAAAACAAAATTTAAATACTGGATAATTATAATAAATGCATTGCTCAGGATAAATGACTACGCTTAATATGCCATGTGCTATATAAAAAGAATATCATTCCTTGTTTACTTATTGAAGTTGTTCGAAGTGGCTATTCGGACCCGGTAGACTTAGTGATAAATATTAGTATCGGTTAGTTTATATAGGTTAGTGATGGATTTGTAGTATTTTTGGTAATAGTTAGTATCGGTTAGGTTATAAAGGATAGGGATAGATTTGGTGTTTTCTGTGCTACTTCTTATAATATATATGGTAAAACAAAAATTTTTTGTGTTTGTTTCCCTCTTTTTTTATGTTTTCTATGAGTTTTAAGGAATTCTGACTGAAGCCGGGTCCGAATAGCCATTTCATGCTAAAGGGACCCGGGTCCGAATAGCGTCAGCCTTCATTGTTATATACAGTACACGTTGATAGGAGAAAAAATATATTGCCACACAGGCATGTTTTAAATGGTATGGCATAGTGTATATTACTGGCCAACAAAAAAAATATTTGGTCCCTTTAGGCAACCAGCTAGATAGAACTAATTATTGGTCTATCTAGGCCACTAGCTAGAGACCCCATTTTTTGGGGGCATCTAGACCGCCGGCTAGATACCCCAAAAATTTGGGCTCTTTAGACCGCCAGCTAAATACCCCAAATTTTTGGGGCATTTAGGCCGCCAGCTAGATACCCCAAATTTTTGGGGTATCTAGCCTCTTCCAATTTGCAATATAATATCAATAACCTATATTATATAGGCATATAGGCTATATGGTGTCTACTACTAAATTACTAACTTACATAAAGTAACTTACTACAAATAAGACACTGACATCCATTGCTGAGGACAATACTCACAAACTCAATAATCATTAGGCCCTATTTTATAATAGTAATAGTAGTATAGTAGTTTAGTAAGTCTAGGCTAATACTTTACTAATAGAATTTAGTAGGATATTTAGCCTATATTACTATATTCCTATATTTTATATATTTCTGAATAAATTAATGTCAATAAGTTCAATTTATATTATAAGTGTATATTAAGGGGAACTCTATTATGACGAATTTCTACAGCGTTCAAAACAATTGTATATGTTTTGGCCTAGGCCTTACGTCTAAGACAGAGCTACAACAAGTAGCCTATTATTATTATCAAGTAGAAGTAGTAGCAAAGAACAAGGAAAAAAATCATCTTTCAACTTTGTTTTTCTTGCTTGGCTTGGGATGACTCGCTGTTTAAGCTAGACATAATTTTATGTGGAGACATCAAAAGTTATTCAAAATGATATAAAATCAAATTACATTCGAGAAATTGCTTTAATTTAACGATGAAACACACAAAACGAGAATATAAAGTAAATGTTTGAAACTACATTTTATCTACTTACTCATTGCCATTGTTGGTAGCCTTCTATCGTTTTCCATTTATTCACCGCCCCTTTTATATTTATTATTATTAAGCCCTTTCATTGTTCGGGGTATAAAGACCCTTTTCTCATTTCTATTCTTTTCTTTCCTTGTCGACGCGAATATATTGTCATGCAATAAACCGGATCGAGCGAAAAATAAACGAAGTAAACGATATTTCGGTTCTTTCACTTTTAGACTACAACATTGTCAGCTTATCCCATAATGCAAAGCCAATTCCGCTAACGTTTTGGGTTGTATTTGTTTAGTTTCGTATACCGGTATCTGACTAATGACTTAGTTGACGCGTTGATCTAAATTTTTCTTTCGTAATGTTTCAAAATTACTAATTTGTTGCAAAAACAATATTGTGAATAAAAGATCAGCACAATCATGAATACATGATGCATAACTTTATATTTATAAGATTATAGGTTTGACAGCGCATTTCTTTTGCACTAAAAAAGCTACAACATAACGGCGACAAGATTAGATTGACATTCACAAGGACACCATCACCATTCATTCTGATGAAAATCGTTTAATTTAAATAATATAATTTCAGACAAGGGTGGGGTGTGTTGAATTGATGTATTTAGAAATGTGCTTTATTATTTTGCTGTTTGTTTGTATTAAAGATCAATGTTTAAAAATAAAAAAATTATTTGGTTCGTTTTACTTGATAAAAGTTGATAGTGACAGAAAGAGGAGAGAGATTGACGCGTTAATTTTAATGCTTTTGTTTCATTTGCGTAGCAAGAGACCCTAGGTCTAGTCTAGATCTAACCATAGATCTAATCTCTTCCAGGAAAACTTTTTGTTTCCAAAACCGAGATTTAAATTTAAACACAGAAGAACATGGCGGCGGTATGAACCATTAATGTCTCGTCTGTGTAGCCTACTGTCAATAATAATTTTTTTTCATGCCAAGGGGTCGTCCATAAAAGACGTCACTACCTATAATAGAGGGAGGGGTCAAACATTTTGTGACGAAAAGGGGGCGGGGGGGGGTAAAAAGGGCAAGTACAAAACAAGGCAATTTTAAATTATATGTATACTTACAATTTTTTTGTACGGAATTTATTAATACCAGTAGGCACCCAGCTAACATGCTATAGGCCTATTAAGTATATTGGTACAATATTGGCATTTGACTGGTGTACAAGATTTGCATTAAACTGGCTAATAATTGGGGCAATATTGGCAGTGAAACTTGGGGAAATATTGGTTTGGGATTGGTACAATATTGGCTAAACCTTGTAACATTATGTCTAATCGGTTATGTGCATATCGGTGTGTGCATATTTATAAGTTATAATTGCTCATCAGCATACTATATTATATTGGTCAAATATAGTGTGCTGTTAGGGCTCCGTGGCGTAGAAAGTGGGCAAACAGTCCAAGACTTATGGTGGAGATGAGTGCACGGTAGAGGAGATATGGAGTTTATATTTATATTGCGAATTAGTATAATCTTGCCCAATTTTATCCTAAATGGTTATAAAATTAATGTATTTTATCTAATTATCAATCGTTGATACTTAATATTAAACAAATAGATAAATTAAATATGCCAACGCTGTAAATCACGATTTTAAAAAATGTAAGACTGTAGAGCAAAATGTTTCAATTATAGTTATTATTCTGAAGAATTAATTTCACTGACATAGTCGACGGCTATAGAGTCTAGTCAAAACAATGATGTAGCATGTTTAAAAACATTTATCGGGAAAGTCAAACCCCCTTGTGGGTAGGCCTATAGGTTTCCTGGAAATGACCAGGTGAAAGAAAAAAAAACACTGCCTATGCCATTTTGCATATCGTAAAAAGTTACTAATATAGTGGGTTGTGCATATAGGGTAGACTATAATTTAACTTACCTTGTAGGCCTAATCAGTCACGTATAACATATATACCACCTTTGTGGTGCTTTTCAACAGAGGTCCGGATTGCACTTCCCTGGATTGGAGTGTTGTTTTTTCTCTGACGTTGGTAGCATGTAAACAGGGGTGTAATGTCGTGAAGGGGCCTGGAAACAGATTGTGATAATTCCACAGAGCATTCCCAATATCTTAAAAAAAAGGCACAATTGAGTATTACAACCGTTTGGGTACGCTATCTGCATGACCATAGTCAGCCACACCTCAGCCCATAGAAATCCTGACTTAATGTAGCCCGATCCCCAGGGCCGGATGAAGCCATCTTGGTGCCCTAGGCACAAACCCACATAGGTGCCCCCTTTTGCCCCGGGCCCCCGATCCTCCACTGAACTCTGGTATGTTCAATAGGCCCCTATTATGCAAAAAACTAACAAAGAAAAACAGTTGTTAACACATATGTTTGTACTACTATATATATCACATGCCCCCTTCTGCCCCGGGCCTCCGATCCTCCACTGACCGCTGGTATATTGAATATTATGCAAACAACTAGCAAAGAAAAACAGAGCAGGGGCCCCCACACAAAAGGCCCCCCCCCCTTAAACAATTTTTTTTAGTCTTTTCTTTTGGCAATTAAAATAGTGCTGTAACATTTATGGCCAACACAGGTCAAAAAGCTGCAGAAATGGTGTTCCATGCTCTTCAAGAGTTTCTGTAAGAGCACATGATTGATATTAATCATTGTCGTGGACAGGGCCGGCCTTAACAATTGCGGGGCCCTATGCGAATCGGATTGCGATCAAAATCACGATAAAATTAACTTTGCTTTACGAGCTTTGCGTGTAGCGAAGTCATACAGTAGGCTATTTCACTATATCATCAAAATTATGTTTTCTAGATCACGCTCAATAGCAAGAATTGCCAAGTTGTTCAATCTATCTTTGTGAATTGTTGACCTCAAGTAATTATTCATTAGTTTGAGGCGCGAGAAGATGCCACAGTTACGGGTATTGTTAAAAATATTCTGAGTGCAGCAAAGGGAAGCAGTGTATCTTTCATTAGTGGACAGATAAGTCAAAATTTCTACCGGGGTTTTGGCGGTATTTGGGGACGTCCATTAATTACGTCAACAATTTTTTGGCGATTTTTACCTCCCCCCCCCCCCTTGTCAACAACTGTCAAACTTTCAGAGACCCCCCCCCCCCTATATAATTGCGTCAACAATTTGTTACCCCCCCCCCCCTAAAAAAAGTAACACAATTTTAGACGCTTGCTTTTATGTTTAAATAGATTTAAAACGGAAAGGTCTATACTATAATTAATTGTAATACATTTTAAAACTTGTTTAAAAGATTTGAAATTGACTATAACTCTCATAGGCGTAGCCACAAAGGGGTGTTACATGGTTCCTACCCCCCTCACTCGTCCCTCCTACATTTTTTTTCAATCCGAGGATCTTAACAATATTTCTTTCTTTTGTGTTTGCTATTGTTCTTTTCATATAAATATTTAATCTTTTCTAATTTTGCGTTTCACTAATGAGCTTTTGGTTCAATGCTAATTGTTAAATAGTGTAGGGGGAAATTGTGCACCAGTTTTTAATTATAGTTATAGCCTTCTATTTTAACCATATGTTCACTATTTCCTCTTGCATTATTGTCCACACACACACACATTATACACACTGTAGTTGCCTTCCCTGTCCTCCTACCTCTATTTGCCACCCACACCTTGCAATCCACGCGACGCCACTGATACTAATACAGTTTTATCTCATACAATTTATTTTTACAGAAAAATAGAAATTAATACGTAAAAATTACTAATTAGAACTATGTAGCCTAATCGACCTAATTTTAATGTTTCACCTATTATAACGTAGTCAGCAAACATATATGTCTATATATCAGAATTAGAGATGTTAAAAGGAAATAAGATTGGCGAAGTATTTCGTATTTCATGTGGTAGGCCACGAATTATTTTTCTGAAGGAAATATTTTTTATAAACCATGTTGGAGATTCAGACAATACACTTCATTCAATGCTGTGCAAACATTACTTATAGTCTCAGAGAGGGCCTATTGTTGCTTTTAGTTCTATTGCCAATCGCTTACATGGCTTACCGGCTTACCTAATGAACGCCATTGCAATCTCTGGCGCCTAATTTAGATGTACTGAGCTGCAAAAACAACAACTGGGTTTCTGAACGTGCTCTGCAGAAAGTTTGTTGGTGTGTTTGTGTTCTTATGTTATTCCTATGTTATTCCAGCCACCCTGTCTCGCTAGACTAGGGTTGCCAAACGTCCGGCAAAAGGAGGACATGTCCTCCTTTTTAGACTCTTGTCCTCCGTCCGGCTGGCAAAACACAAAACCTTTAAAATGTCCGGCTTTTGTAATATTTTGTTTTGTAGGCGTAAAGACAAATACATTTTGAAAAATAGTATTAACATGTTAAGAATATAATTAATAAACAGGTCATCATTTGTACAAGAAAAGAATTATCATTTTTTTAAAGACTCTTGCATAAGCTTTAAAGTTGTCCAACCAAATGCTAGCAGCCCATCAGCATACAGTGAATTTATATATTTTTTTTTAACAAAACTGTTTCTTGCTCAATTTACCAATACACACTTAAACTTAGTGGCAGCTCTCGTAATAAAATTATACTGATTGCGAGTTTAAAGCGAAACTATCCAATTAAAACACAATGTCCAACCTTACGCTAGACAGCGAAGGTGAGGTTTTCTACAATTTCGTTCGTTCACACTGCCTTGCTAACAAGTGCATTAGTTTCAACCCATACATAGGTCTACAAACTTACAAGATGAATACAAAAAGAATATGTCAACTGTAGTTTCCATAATTGATATATTTGTATTAACGTAAAACCATGTTTTTACATGTTATCAATGTAAGTTGAACAGGGCAAATGTATAATTTTGTAATAAATTTGTAGTATTATTTATTTCATAAATAGTAGCATTGTTGACGTCAACTTTTCTTTACCTCCCCCCCCCTCCCCCATGTCAACAATTGTCAAACTTTTTCAGACCCCCCCTCCCCCCTATTTTGTGGACGTAATTAATGGACGTCCCCTTTGGTGGAATATGCCTTAAAGATTCCCCTACTAAATGCCCATGCGATTTTTCATGTTCTGCTAGCCTTGTGGTACAGCTTTGCCTTTGGTCAAATCCTTCATTTACAAAGGATGGTTTAATTTAATAGTTTACACCTAGAATTAGAGCGGGGCCTATGAAAGTGCGGGTACCACTGCGGCCGCACAGGTTGCAGTGGCCTAAGATCGGCCCTGGCCGTGGACTGTCAGTCACATGATAACGCTTCTTCAATGAGTGGTAAATACAATAGACTTCGTGCATTGGTTCTGAACAGCAACCCTTTAGCAGTTTAGGTGCCATACATAGCATACTACCTGAACTTAGTTGGTAAAACAGCAACTGAAAGTTGTTCATCAGCTGTGTCATCATTTGACTTAGGGCCTACAGCAACCGGGAAAACCAGTAACATAACATCATTTAAAACATTAACAAAAATGCAAGACTAGAATCGGACCACGGATGAGCGTAGGACGCAATAATATTCTCTGTAATGTATAAGATAAGATAAGACATATTTATAATTTTTGTACAGCATCTACCCTTCGTTATGACATTTTAACACAGAAATTGCAATATTCTGATATAGGGCCTACCCAAAGAAAGTGTCAGGAACATGCTAGTTTTACCGTAAGATGCGAAGAGAGCATTTGCAGCAGGCTATCACCGGATAGCCTACAAGAAGCTTTGGAGTCTATTGCCGATGATGATGACGAGAAAGATATCACCCGTTCACAGGTGAACAGAATGTCATCGTTGGAGGTGGGCACATATGCTGTATTTTGGCATGATGTTTAAATGCCCTTCAAGACCCTCATATGAGCCAACAAACATAATGTAAGCTCGCAGAGCGCTCAGAACTATATATAAGCTTATGTCTTATGTTCCCCACACCTTTTTTTTTTCAAAATTAATTTACAATTATCTTATGCAACAGTAAATTTCTGACATTTTGCGATGTATGACTTATTTTAATGGATTTAAATTTATACATCTTCCCGTAATAAAAGTAATTATGAAATGCAACTCTTAATTTTGGCTGTGGTCAGACTAAAACGGGCAAAATTTAATTCACAAAAGTTATGTTAGAAATAAATTTGCGAAGTCAAACTTTCACTGGAAAGTAAACATAACGAAAAAGACTACTAGATCGTTGTACCGTACATGTGCTTAAAAAAATAGACGTACGCATATTTTTTACAGCATAAGTATTTATTATTTTAAGGCAAGGTAATTTTGCTAATCAAACCTATTTATATTTAATGGTGTAAACAATTACCTGGTTTGCTTATCAGCAAATATGCAGCAACAGTTGTTTTTAAAATTTACCCGACACCTAGCCTAGACCTAGTCTAGTCTATTTACTATTACTATTACTATTACTTAGTACCACTACCGTTACCATTCATATTCATTGCCATTGCTATTTAAAGTATTTACTATTTTATTTTAGGCCTAGCTAGCCTACTACTTATAATAAATACTTATGTAGACAATTCAATATCGCAGTTCCGCGCATGTTAAAATTTGAGTAGGCTATGTCTATGTCAATAGTCAAGTGTGTTCAGTTATCCTTAAAACTAATAAAACTTTTCAAACTTAACTTAAACTAAAGTTATTAATATTAAGCTTAGGCCTAGGGCCTAGGCCTATATAATCTATATATTAATTACTATATAATTAGTATAATAATATACTATATAATATATAATAAAATAGTATATGAATGTTACGTTTATGAAGTTATGATTAAATAAAAGAATTCACAAACCAAGTCCAAGATAGATAAGAGTACCAGGTGACCGATCATTCGATCGGTAATAAAGAGCAGGCGCTTGTACCTTAACATCATGTGTATGTAAAACAACAGTGCATAAATTATAAAAATACTTCTTTACCAGACCAATAAATTGTATTTGTCTTTTTTCTTTTTTCTTTTTTCTACTATGAATAACATGGGCTTTAAATTCTAACAGTCGAAGCAGATTTTTATTTGTGCAGTCTAATATCTAGATTTCGCCCGATAACCTCCCCCCCCCAAAAAAAAACAACAAACCCAGCCTAATCTCATTTTAAACCAAAAAAAACAACATGTAGGCTAGAGTTGTCAGTTTTAAATCCAACAGAAATATATGTCATTTATGTCATTAAATCGCCAGGCTACAACGAATACATAAAAGTACTGCGCGTTTGTTTATGTGCAAGTCTAAAAGAGATCGGGAACTGCCCTTCTACGCTCGCTCCACTGGCTCCCCGTGAAAGCCAGAATTGAGTATAAAGTGGCGCTACTTTGCCATCAGTGCATTTTTAAATACGAGTTTCCGTCCTATCTCAAGGCACTAATCAGACCTTATGTCCCGCAAAGAACACTTCGTTCTGCAAACTCATCGCTTCTGGAAGAGCTCCGTTTCTCTCTGACGACCGTTGGCCTTAGAGCCTTCTCAGTATCCTGTCCGAAGATGTGGAATCAACTTCCCATTCAACAGAGGCGAACAAGCTCTACTGTTACTTTCAAAAAGAACTTAAAAACGTATTATTTCAATATTTACCTTAGATAACATTTAACATGCTTTAGAAACTTACTGTCTTATTTATGGGTTGGGTCGGTTAATGCTACATTTATTTGTTTTGTCTTTTTTTTAATCATCAATTTAGCTCTGTCACCTGGCCTAGTGTAATATCCGTATTCTTAGTTGTATGTTAAACGCGCTCTGAGCTTACATTATGTTTGTTGGCAGCGCTATACAAATATTATTATTATTATTTAAAAGACTGAAAATGAAAAGTTAAAATTTAAAATATCGTAAATTACGTTACAATTTTTAGTTCTTCTACCCCTTCCACTATTGGTGTACGCTCGTTTGAATCTGTGGCGCCTTCACTGTGGAACGGCTTACCTGAGACACTGAAAAACTCTGTGTCAAAAAAGGCATTCAAGAAGAATTTGAAGACTTTTCTTTTTAACTAAATTGATCAAATACACATCCATCAGCAAAAAACTTGTTTGAAACTATTTTAAAATGTTATTGTCGTTTCGTGCCTCCATCGGCCGAAACCTTGTTTAAAACTATTTTAGAGTGTTATTGTCGTTTCGATTTTGTGAGCGCTCTGAGCATGCTTTTATAAGCATGGAGTGAGGCGCTATATAAATGCCCAATTAATTAATTAATTAATTAACTTTAACAACTGTCAAACTTTCCTATAACATTATGACAATTTTTTCAACTCCCTCCCTCAACCCATTCAACCTAACAATGAGTTACGGCCGGCAAATATGTTTGATAGGAATTAAAAAGGTCTACGAATAAATGTAAATCGGGTAAAAAAAATAGACATAGTCTAACTGGAGAATCGAACCCGGGTAGCCCGCACAGCAGTCCTCTACGTTAACAACTTAGCTAGAGAAGGCACATGTCAGATGTGAAAAGCTATTAGTCAGTATTTTGGACTAGACCTAAATAAGTCAGTGACACAAACTCACAAATTGACCAATGGGGATCCGTGGTGACACAAACACGATCTTTTTATATATAGAGATTTTCAATGTTTTCAATGTATTATTCCAATCATTGTTTGACAAAAAAGTAAAAAAATATAGTTTGGTGTTAACATTATCTAATATCCTCCATTTGTGTTACTATTTATAATAAACTATCGTGGCAAAATATAATATTGATTAATTAAAACAATGGTATGATAAAAAAAAATTTGTAAAATTTTGAGCATTAAACTTAAATACTAAATTATTAAAGGTGAAATTATGTTATTCATTGAAAAGACTGCAAATGAAAAGATCATAATGTATATAGGCTTCGTTAGATGATGTGTTTAATTTCTCCCCTCCCCCCCCCCCCCCCCCCCCCCCCGCCCCTCAATAAAACTAACAGTATATTACACTTCTGACTATTGTTATAAGGAAAATACGAATATACTGAATTGACATCTTTTCTAGTTTACCAGATTTCGAATTGACAATGTTAACATATTCTAATATATCTTACTTTGGTAGGCCTTTATAATCAAATCATACATATTTTTAATGAAACATTCATTGAATTTTTTAAAAAGTGGATACTAATACAGTGTTTATTATTTACATTGTATGCTACATACAGCGTAGTGTATACTGCTACAGTGAACACTATATACAGTGTAGTGTAATCTGCTACAGTGTACACTATATACAGCTATTCATTGTTTAAACACAAACAAGTTTTAGAGGTGTGTTTTTTTTTCAAAAAATGTCAGATAAAAGAAAGTTAAAAATAGACATTTAGTTTGGTGAAACTTCATCTAATTCTGTTATTATTTAATCGGCAAACTATTATCTGACTATTAGATAATTTGTAAATATGTATTTGTTTTTCTTTTTTTATTAATTTAATCTAAAATATATTGAAGTTTAATCTAAAATATATTGAAGACGTTCTAATCTAAATAAGCCGCGAGGGCCGCATACTATCATTTGTCCCCCCGCTCGTTACCCACTGGCTGTAGTTTGGACACCCCTGCATTACATAAATTACACTTGGTCTTGCTTTAAATTATTTCTATCATCGGTGCGCAACAGTAGTCTAAACAAGAAATTAAACTTCTTTCTGCTGTAGTAAGCCTACGGGTATTCCCGAAACATCATAACTGCGACGCAACAAAACACCGCTCTTGAACACTGCACTACACGTGGGTCGAGCAATGGCATGTTTTCACGGCCAAAATCAATATCTACGATAAATCTAAAGCGTATTTTTGTCTAACGTTCATTTCCGATTTTTATTTGTGTGGCCGAAAAGGTGTAGATTTTTGTTTAGGTGAAACAAGTCGTGCATTAAAACATGAAGATAATCGTTAGAGCGCTTTTGAAGAAAATTTCCAGACATACATACATACATACATATATATATATACATAAAATTTTTGCTCGTATTATAGTATAGGATTTATAATAAAACTAAGACTAAGACACTAAAATACTAAATAATAATCATTATCTTATCCTCATAGTCATAATAAGTCATAAGAATTTAAAAAGATCATAACTAATCATAAGTGAGTCATTTAAGTCATAACAGTCAAAACACTCATAATATTATAAATAATATAACTAAGTCTGATATTCATTGTCATTGTAAAACTCATTCATTCAAATTATTCCTTCATTCCCTTTTATTATGACTTGGTAATGGATAAGTTAAAGAGCATTTATATTTTACATTTTATTAAATTTTGGTCATACAGGCTGAAGCAGCTGTAGTCAGAGATGTATATTTTCTTTTCTTTGTGTCTCCAGGAAAAAAATACTTCAAACTGCACACTTTGATTTATAGTAGAAGTGTAATGAATGGATAACATAACCTGTGCCTTGTTTTCCTGCTTTAAAGGTATTTTTTTTTCATCGTTAAGATTAAAACCAGAAACCTAGCAGGCTAATCTTTGACTATGAAATCTACCAATATTGTTAAATAGTTATAATAAATAGGCCTATAAGTGTAAGAGGCACAGTGGTCCAGTGATAGCACACCGGGTCACCATAAGGAAGGTCTCTGGCTCATATCCATGTTAAGTCACCAGGACGTTTACCTTGATATGTAGGTTGTCTCTCAGTCAGGGTTTGTACCGGTACGAGTTGTGAAAGTTGACTTAGATTTTTCAAGATTGGGAAAAGTGATCAAGGTTTGGGAAAGTTTTTTGGAATAAACCCAACACGCCCACTGCCCACCTAAGTGTAGACATTGTAGCCGCTTACATGAACTAGTAGACCACTTCCTACTTGAATGTCCCTAGCTGACTAACCACAAACAAACATTTACCCCCCACACACACATCCCCTCAACCTACTAGGCGATTACCAACTCACTATGCAATAAATTATAATACAGACCAACTTAATTAGACATATAAATATGTTTGTCTGGCATTGAATGCAAGAGAACTCTGCAGACTGGTTATAAGAAGAAGAAGAAGAAAAGAAGTATACAATAACAAATGCTTATGACCATGCCCATAATAATTTGTTATAAAAAATGCAATTATGATTTGTAAATCTATAGGGTACAGAACTTCAGTTTTATTGTTTTAGGTAAAATATATCTATGGAGACATACAAAATATACTGTATCTATCACATCTATCTAAACTTAGGGAAAACCTATTTTAGGTGTTCTTTGATGCTGTAAAGTACCCTTCTGATCAAATTGGTTCATAGGGCCAGTGAAGCTGCATTCACCAGTTTCAGTGGCCAATGCATTCTAGGGGATTAAGTGGCCAGCACAATGCCCAGCTTTACTTTACCCCAACTAATGTCAGGCACCCATCAGAGCTGCTTATACTCAAGTCCTGGGAACAAATCCTAGCCTTCACCAGGATTGGAACCCAGAGCCTTTGGTATGCCAGTTGAACATGCTCCTGCTTGGCTACCTTGCCCACATTATGACACATATCACATAGTACTTATTAAATTCAAGTCGACTAGTTATTGACACATTTTGTTTGGTTTCTTTTAAATCTTAAATCAGAAGCAGAGATTTTTCTCAAGAAACTAGAAGCATCTGATAATGAACATGTATGGATTAACTATCTGGATAAACTGGAGGTAAATACTTAAATAATGCTGAGCAAAAGGCATCCAACAGTAGTCTATTATTACAACAGAAAATAAAAAATTATTGAAATATATGCATCACTCAATATTTGTTTTTCAGTCTAAAATGGGCCTTGATGAGCTTGAAATACTCCAGGCGTTGAAGCTGTTGGTTATGTCCTGCTTATCTTTGAGTGGATTGAAACATTTAATGCATGCTTTTCTCAGGTATGTTGGTGCACATTGTTTAGTTTTATTTCATTGTTGTGTTTTTAAACTTACTTTAATTTAGTTTTAATAATCATCCATTGATTTAATTTTTAAAACCTTTCCTTGTGCTAAGTTTTCAAATTTCCTCTGATTTACTGTAAGTTATATGACTTATAAGTTCACAGATGTTCCTTCTAGAAAGAAGATTATTACATCCTAGGTCCAAGACTCCCGCTAGGTGGAAGGGCTAGAACCTGGGCGTTATGTTGACAGTAAGATATACTAACCGCAGGACTGTACTATGAATGCCTTGAAAAAGCAGACAGTCCGTCCAGCTCTTAAGTCCATGGCATAATAATGGACCAGGGGGTGCACACCAAGGTTTTGTGGCGTGCCGCATAACGGTACCATCTCCGCAGTCACATGCTCTACACTATTTCTCCCCACCTGCGTAATTCTCATCAGATCATTATACTGGTAGCACAAATTCTAGACTATAGGTCTGGACATCCAGGAACCAGGGCGGGTTTGAGGCAGATTACTGCGCACATTGCTTCCTCCCCACCAAGGCTCTGTGCCTCTTGGCGGTTCAATGAGACCTCAGCAGGATTTTCCCCCATGCTTTAGCCCACCGGTGTGCTCTTGATGCAAGCATACTGGTGGTTTTCACACTTGACCGACGATGAGGCACATGGGTACAGAAGTAAACCTTATGACCAGCCAGCCCTTTTATATGTTCCTTTGTTTCAAGTTTTAATCTTCCCATCAGTTTAATGTATCTTAAAGTTCTTTTGATTTAAATTTTGAATTCCCTGATTTTATGATTTCAATCTCCTCTTGTTTTACTTTCACTTTTTAAAATCTTTGATTGCTGTAAAGTAAGCTTTTATTCCTGCTCAATGTTTGTTTTCTTAATCTTTCCTTGTTTTTAATGTGTTTGTTAGGGCTACTTAATTATTATAATTTTAACCTTTTTTTTTTCATAAACAAATCTTTATGATATTTAATTTGATATAACAGAAATGAGTCATTTAAGGTAATTAATAATTGTTTGTTTATAAACAAATGAACAATTCACCCTGCTTGTCTATTATTTTTTTTTACATTTTCATCTGGACGTGACAAAAATATCTTGTTATGACTAAACAAATGATAATCCAAAGTTTAGATTACATTATTTGTTATTCCCTTTGTCATTAATCTGTAGAGTTGCTGGTTAACATTTTCTTTCTTTGTCTGTTGTGTTTTCTTTTCCAGAAAAGTTTCTTCATTAATAGACAAGCTAGCTTTATTGTCAGATGAAGAGAAGTAAGTAAAGACTAGAGATTTGAAATAGTTGTGTAAAACCTGTATTTAACACACATAGAAACAAAAAAAAGACAATACAATTATGAGTGTACAATGTAATGTCATAGTCATGGTTTGCTCAGAAAATATGTATTCACTGCTCCTGTTGTGTTTATAGTGTTAGAATGCAAAACACTCAGAAGCATTTATAAACTCTCTCACTAAACATGACCTTTTTGATTTACTGTTGATCACGCTCTATATATTTAATTATAATCTTGAGAGTTTATTTGTATAGTATGAAGAATTATACTTAAATAACTATTTAAAAATAACAGATTAAGATTCATTGTAATTCAATCCATACATTTTTTTAATGTCCGATATAAACACTCTTTAAAAGTTTCTCAAAGCAATAAGAAAAAAAAATAAAAAAAATTAATATGACAAGGCTTGAAATGTGTAAACTTTGTTTCATCTAAACTATGATTTAAAAGTTATGAAAATAATTTTTATTTAACCCCCCCCCCCCTTTTACATAACTGCTTAAACAATGACTATACATTTTTATTTCTAACATTATAGTCCTTATAGTGATAAAATGTTTGACATTGTTTGTTGTTACAATAAATAACTCTGTAGGTTTGTTTCCCCAGAGCTTTAGATACCTGGAGAGTTGTTCAAAATTTCTGGTCCCTGTGTGCTAACCAACATGAGCAGCTAACTGGAATGGTAAATACATTTACTAGAAAAAAAAACAAACTCTATTGCTTGTTTTAATGACTGTAAAAATGTAATGTATTTTATTCTCTTTAATTATATGTTTGTATTTTGCCAATCTTTAGAGCCACGGCTACTCTGCAGAGTTTTATCAAGTGCTGCCTTCATTGGCTTCAGTTTATATAGATCTCTTCGTTGCCGCCAACAGGTAATTAGATAGTTAACTACAAAATTTGATCTTAACTTTAGTGGTGAAATCAGTTTGTATTCATAATTGGTGAATAATAAGTTTACAACCACAACTAACAAAAACAACAATAGCCCTTTCAAATCTGGATCAGTGTGATATTATGTATAAGTATAAGGTTGGTTCTTCTTATAGAAAATAAATGTTCATAGAAAGAGTGAGAGTAGCCCAGAATAGCTTAATTGGTAGTAGTTTTTGTTTTTGGAGTTTACTTTTATGGAACAGCTATTCATTAATACATATAATGATTAGCAGTCACTATTTATTACACCACTTAAAGTAGAGTTTCCCAAATTCTGAACGGCCACCTTCCTTGTGTGAAATGGTTTGAGATAAAAATGTTAGTGGCTCACAAAGTTAAATTGTTAACATAACCTGGTCGTGAAAAACAAAGGCTTGGAAATTCAGTTGAAGAAACTTAGCAAGAATAGTTTTAAAAAAAACTTGACTATTTGAATATAGTGGTTGGGATAAGCAAGCCCCTATGTCACAGCAAACAATGGCTCTATTATAACAAACACCCACTCAGGAGAAAATGCTGAAGGATATTGTTATTGTTATCTAAAACTACATTGAAATTTTGTTTTTACATAATTTTTTTCTTTCATTAGATCTAAGACTAAATTTAAAAAGCTGTCTAAAAGACTATATGGTTGGCTGAAATTTGAGCTGAATGAAAGGTGCATGAAAACAGCACTCTTAGAAGTTTCTGTGAAAAACCCAGATGGCGCCAAGATTATATCTCCCATTTTAAAGTAGGTAAAATCTCTAGGATTTAAAAAACGGCTAATTCAAATGCAATACTTTTGTATTGAATGCTAAGTTACCACAGAGGTCACATCAGCGTCTTGAACACAGTACATTTAACTATTAAAAACACCACTTCAATGTCATATCATGTTAAGAAATTGTCAAAATTTGCAAATCTTTTTCTACTAAAAACTTTTAGTAATTAAAGGGTTAAACTTAAACAACTTGTAATTCAACATTACCCACAATTATTCCTTCAGGAAACTTTTGTCCCAGCCACCACCTTTGACTTCTGACAGCCATTTAGATTACCTACTTCATTTTGTACTGCTGAAAAGCTGGCTACCTGTTTGTGAGAATTTGAAAGAAATAGCAGAGGTAGTTTTTTTTTTTAATTTCAATGTTTATAGCTGATACGTGTATCTTGAGAAAGTTTGTTTTGTGTGTGTGCTCAGAATGCAAATTATAATATAAAGTAGGACATGTTTGAAATAGTTTAATGGAGAATTGAATTGAAACTTCAGAGCAGCTTGAATCTCAAGGCACCAGAAACATTTGTAGCCTGGCTGAAGGAAAACTGGGCGAAGTCCGCTGAACATCTGCCCGAGGACAAGAGTTTCAAGGGGAGACGAGTCAGTGAGCTGTTGCTGGATTTAGACGCTGATGCCATCGAGGAGCTGGTCGATGTGAGTCATGCTTTTATCAAATTTATGTAACATTAACAAACACCACCCACCCAATCTTCCTTGCGTCATTTATCTTATTGTTAATCTGTTGGTGCAAATTATATAATGTAAACAATATCAAATTTAAAAAAAATAGTATCAGGATAGATTTTGTAACCGTTTTTAAAACATAAGATGTAAAAAAAAAAAAGATACAAAGACATAAAACAGTATCTTTGAAAATGTTGAAAGTAAAATTTCCCTTATAGAGAATGAAATATATTGTTGTTAGCTACAAGTTTCATAGAAAATCACATGTTTCAAAGATCACTCCTGTTGTTCTAGTCAAGACTAAACACATTTTTTATTTTGTTTTTATTTCTGCACAGGTCTTTTCCAGCTATCTTTGGTCACTCTATGAAGAGAAAGAAACGCCAGCAAACCTGCAACGGAATGACAATTTGTTTACTATAGATAAAACTGGCAATGAGAGTCAGAAGGTAAATTGAGATATTGTTTGCATCCAATCCAGAGCATTGAGCTAGCAAACGTGACTTTTTTTTAACATCCAAACCAGAGTATTGAAATAGGTTTAATAACGTTGTTTTTTGTTTTTTTTTACAATCTTAATCATGCTCATTGTATTTCTGTTAAGGTGAATCCGGTGTCGGAGAGAAGTAAGAAAAGGAAGAAGAGAGCGAAGCATGCCTCCAAGATTGTGGATGATGACAATAATTTAGAGACTGACTACTTCATGTTGGACAAATCTCCACCAGAGGTCCCTGAAGCAAAGAGGAGAAAGACTGCGGATGATGACGGGTTGTTGGGTGAAGACAACCCTGATGAGGAAGAGGAGGCTATGGATTTTGATCATTTTGACTGTCTTACAAAAAGTAGCGACCCTGAGGTAGGGGATGATTTGAGTGTTGAAGTGGCCGATCAGTCTGTTTGTTTCTTCTTAGATAGAGGCGCAGCAAAATCTGCCGATGGTCAAACTGGACAATCAAGTCCTATAAATGTAGAAGTTTCAGCGGAGGCAATGTCGCCCTGTGAGGTGGATCAGTCTGGTGAATCGGAAGTGGAGATTTTGAAGGACAATTTGGAGGTATCTTGTCTGACCCTTAAAAAGTCACCAGTGAAGCGAGTTTCCGGTGGCGTTGCAATGATTGACATCACTGGTGAAACGCACGACGACACCCTGAGGATAGATACAGTTAGTGATTCCAGTGAAAGTGACGATGGGGATGTTGAAATCACGCTCACAAGCCTGAAACCTAAATTCTCAAGCAGAAACCTTGAAGATGCAGACTTGATAGAGTTTATTGGTGACAGAGTAGACATTGGGAAGGAGATCAAAGACATGACAGGAAGTAATAAAGTTGTAGGAAATGATGATGACATTGTGCTTATTGCAAGCCCTCGAAAGGGGTCACCGTTGAAGAAAGTGCGCAGAGAAAATGATATCAGCGAAGTCCAAATCACTAATGTTGAAAAAAGACCGAAGGAAAGACATGATGATATCATTTATGTTTCTCAGACAGAGGTCAGACCTAGTCCTTTGAAGAAACCATCTCAAGACAAAGTCTTTGATGTTGAAAAAACACCTGAAGAAATAAATAATGATATTGTACTAGGTTCTCCAACAAAGGTCAGACCTAGTCCTTTGAAGAAACCATCTCAAGACAAAGTCTTTGTTGTTGAAAAAACACCTGAAGAAACAAATAATGATATTGTACTAGGTTCTCCAACAAAGGTCAGACCTAGTCCTTTGAAGAAACCATCTCAAGACAAAGTCTTTGTTGTTGAAAAAACACCTGAAGAAACAAATAATGATATTGTACTAGGTTCTCCAACAAAGGTCAGACCTAGCCCTTTGAAGAAACCATCTCAAGACAAAGTCTTTGATGTTGAAATAACACTTGAAGAAACAAATAATGATTTTGTACTAGTTTCTCCAACAAAGGTCAGACCTAGCCCTTTGAAGAAACCATCTCAAGACAAAGGCTTTGATGTTGAAATAACACCTGAAGAAACAAATAATGATTTTGTACTAGTTTCTCCGACAAAGGTCAGACCTAGCCCTTTGAAGAAACCATCTCAAGACAAAGTCTTTGATGTTGAAAAAACACCTGAAGAAACCAATAAGGATGTTGTACTAGTTTCTCCGACAAAGGTCAGACCTAGTCCTTTGAAGAAACCATCTCAAGACAAAGTCTTTGATGTTGAAAAAACACCTGAAGAAACCAATAAGGATGTTGTACTAGTTTCTCCGACAAAGGTCAGACCTAGTCCTTTGAAGAAACCATCTCAAGACAAAGTCTTTGATGTTGAAAAAACACCTGAAGAAACCAATAAGGATGTTGTACTAGTTTCTCCGACAAAGGTCAGACCTAGTCCTTTGAAGAAACCATCTCAAGACAAAGTCTTTGATGTTGAAAAAACACCTGAAGAAACCAATAAGGATGTTGTACTAGTTTCTCCGACAAAGGTCAGACCTAGTCCTTTGAAGAAACCATCTCAAGACAAAGTCTTTGATGTTGAAAAAACACCTGAAGAAACCAATAAGGATGTTGTACTAGTTTCTCCGACAAAGGTCAGACCTAGTCCTTTGAAGAAACCATCTCAAGACAAAGTCTTTGATGTTGAAAAAACACCTGAAGAAACCAATAAGGATGTTGTACTAGTTTCTCCGACAAAGGTCAGACCTAGTCCTTTGAAGAAATCATCTTCCCCAATAAAGAAAGTTCATAAAGAAAAAGATACTTTTGAAACCTCAACTGTCTCTATTGAAAATGAAGTACTGAATATTAATCAGGATATATCTGAACGGACGCCTACAAAAGGACTTTTAAAAGAAGCTAAATCAGACATTAGGGATTCACTCAGCACTAAATCTGATTTTCTTAGTAAAGCATCACCTTTAAAGAGCCCAAAGCATTATGAAATTATGGAAGATGGCCTCAGAAGCCAAAGTAAAGATGAGAAGCAAAAAGATGCAGAACATGAAACTGTAGCTAAAGCTCAATTCACTATAGCTAGCAGTCAAAGTCCTGTTAAAACCGATATAAGTGGAAGAAATGAAAGTCCTGTTAAAACCGATACAAGTGGAAGCATTGAAAGTCCTGTTAAAACCAATACAAATGGAAGAAATGAAAGTCCTGTTAAAACCAATACAAGTGGAAGAAATGAAAGTCCTGTTAAAACCAATATAAGTGGAAGAAATGAAAGTCCTGTTAAAACCAAAATAAGTGGAAGCAATGAAAGTCCTGTTAAAGCCGATAGAAGTGAAAGCACACTGCAAAGTATGACTGTGTCTAGTCCACCATCTAACACCGAACAACAAATTGGCTTTATGCTTGCTCAAATGAGAAAGTCTGTGACCATACTCCAAGAAAAGCCTTCAAGGAACATGAAAACTCGGCTCCGCACAAAATCTGAGGCCGCCACCCAGCCGGAGCAAAAGTCAGTTGAAAGAAGTAAAGAATTCTTATCAGACTGGCTGAGAAAACCGTCTTCAAACATGTCGCAGAAAAGCGCTGACCCTGGGGATGGGTCCCCAGGAAAGACTGACCCTTTTAAGAAACTTGTGTCTGCTGCAGTTAGCACACGACAGTCGCCCAGATATGCTGGAAAGTCAGATAAAGAATCGTCACCTGCCATGCGGATCAAAGCAACACCGGATGTTTTACTCACTAGGGCGTTAAGAAATAAATCTCTCAAGGACGGTAGCCTTGGTGGCGGGGGAGATTCCCTGGAGGAATCCACAACAGTGCAAGAGAAAAAAAACAAGAGTCCATTACATCCATCACCTTTGACCCGATCTTATCTTCTGAGGAGAAAACAGTTAGATGGGAAATGTGAAGTTTGCTCACAAGATAGTGAATGTTCAATGGTAAGTGAATAATTTAGGTCATCAAATTTCTTTAGAAAGTATATTACAAAAATCAGACTGAAGTTGGTGGTAAAGAAGTCAGTGCAAATATGTAGGTTAGGGAAAAGTTAAGTTTCATGGGCATTGTGCTAACCACACAATCCCCTTGTATGCTGTAGCCATGTATGCTGGGCAACCCTGCTTTATTAGTCTAGCCCCATGGATCAACCTGGTCTACAACTACAAGGGATACTGTAACATCTATATATATATATGCAGTAGACTGTGTGGGGATTTCGATACCCATTGGTTAATTTAAAGAGACGTGATCTTGTATTCTTATAGTCTCACAAAATTTTACTTTTCTGATCTCGCTTTCGACGGGTGTCTTCCTTACCCGAGTGGTTAGCGTATCCGACTGCCATGCAGGCGACCTGGACTTGATTCCTCTACTTTTTAACAAAATTTCCATTAATCCTTTTTTTTAAAAGATTGTAAAGAATTTTATGGCTTAAAGCTTTCCTAAAAAATTTTCAGGAAGTTAAATTCTAATATATATATTTGAGACGCATGCCGGAGACGGGTGTTCAATTCTGATCCACAGGGATAGTCCAAATTTTCTGTTAAATAAAAAGACATGCATTCTTTTTAACCCAATTACAATATTTATTTTCAATTATTTTCTTAAATGTTTGAAGTAAAAAAATAATAATTATATTTCTAAAATCATCATAGCCTTCTGTTCATTGTAGTTAATTAAACTTTTTATCTGTAGCTATAGGCCTATATATTTATTTCCACTGGCAACGCTGGGTAATTTAGCTTTTTGTTAAATAAAAAGACTTGCCTATTTTAACCCGATTACAATATTTAAATTTAATAAATAAATAAAATAATAATTAAAAAAATTTATTATATTTTTAAAATTATTAGATCTATAGCTTTCTGTTAATTGTAGTTTATGAAATGTTTATTTGTATCGTATATAATATGGTTTGTATTTTTTGTTCCTAGCATACAGCAGAAGTGACTTCTGAAAGTGCAGGTACAAATAGCCCTAAAAAAACTTTGAAAAGGTAAGAAATACTACTATACTAGTACTAGCGACTGTAAATTCATCTTTTCATTCCCTGATTTTCCCCAAGATAATTTTAATTTTATCACTCGAATCTTTTTTTTTTCTGCAAGTACATGCCATAAAATTGTATTTGTTTTTATTCATTACAGAATGAAGTTAAAGAGTAGTTCAACACAGTCATCTCTGTCTCCATCACGAAAAAGTATGTTCATTCCTTTGTTTGCTGTTCATTAATTGTCTTGTTTTAAATTAAAGTTTATCTCCTACAATAAAGTATAAAAACAAAAGGGGCATTAAATTCTTACTTAGAAATACAACACAATAACAATCTATTCTTACTTAGAAATACAACACATTAACAATCTATTCTTATCTTACTTAGAAATACAACACAATAACAATCTATTAAAATGACAATGCTGAGTTAAAAATAAGGACAAAAACACATTTTCTCATTTTGTTTTATCCCATATGGAAAAACAAATTCATATAATATAAGTTATTATAAGTACTTTTTCTGCTTTGGTGGCATCTGGTCATGGGATGGGTTGCCTGACAGAACATACCAGGAAAACCAGCAACTCAACATTATTTAGAACACTAATCAAAATAAAGACTAGACTGAAACCATGGATAAGCATAGGAGGCAATAATCTTCTGTATAGAAGGAGTGCCTATAACTGTAACATCAATATATATATATAGTAGACTGGGTGTGTATTCAACCAATCCTATTACGGTACCGGTAGTTAATTTATTGTCTCATTATACTTTTGCGATTTCCCTTCGAACATGTGTCTTCGCTAGCTTAGTGGTTTGCATATCGGACTGCCATACGGGCGATTTCGATTCTCCAATTAGGCTAAATTTCTAAATTTTATTTCAATTAATATTACTATTATTACTTTAAAAAAAAAAAAAGAAGATTGTAAATCTACGAGCATCACCAGTCAATTTAGGTTTTTGTTTAATAAAAAGACTTGCCTATTTTTTTTACCCGATTACAATATTTATTTTAAATTAACTTCCTATAAACTATATTATGTCTTCAGTAAAAAATAATAATTTTTAAAATTATTTCATTTATAGCTTCCTGTTCATTGTACGGTAATTGTAGTTTTTACAGTTTTTATCTGTAGCTTATACTAAATACAGACCTGTTTCATTTTCACCCGGGCAATTTAGCTTGTATAAGATTTAAGATAATACCTTATCATTGCTAGATCTAGGGTTTGTTTCCTGGTCTCCCTGAGTCTAGATTAGTTAGGGAAAAGGGAGAGTCTGGGCATGGTGCTGGACAAACAATGTCATTCTTTGTATGCCATGGCCACAGGAACTGATGAACGCTGCTTCACATTCACAGGCCCTATAGATCAATTTGATCTGGTGCAGGAATACTTAACCACTCATTTTTCCTACTAGTAAATCCTGCAGTAATGTGACGGACAAGGATATTAATATTAATATATTATTTATCTTTGACAAATTCATATCAATATTTAATTTTAATGTCAGTTTTTGTGATGATAATTTAAAAGGGAGAATTTTATTTACAAAACCTGTTTATTATTGTATCACAATATTGACTTTTCTAGAGTAATAGCTAACTGTATAACCTTATTACAATAGCATACTTAGGGTTAATAATCAGTTGAATGAATTAATTTGAATACAGCTATCTTGGTTTGTTTACAATTACAAGTTTAATTTCTAATTTATCATAAATTATGCTTACCAAGTTGTTCTTTTTATTACAGGAAAAGCTGCAACACCAAAAGTTTAAAGTTTAACAAGGCTCTTAAGTGTTTTGTTCCTTATTACAATTAAAAATAATTTTATATTTGATTCTTTTTCGTACTTTAATGTGTCACCTACATAAACTTCATCAGTATTTGTTTTGTTATAGTATAGCTAACAAATATTAGTACCAGTATTATAATGGCTAATGGGCTATGTTTTGAAGTCAGTTGAAAACATTGACCTGCATCAATCACCCCACCTACTGGTACTGGTATTTGGCTCTCACTGTGGGTTGCCTACAGTGTAATGGATGGCTAAGGTGCAAAAGTATTATCAAATATCATTGACCAAAATAATAGACAAAACTGTGTCTTGAGTAAAAATTTATTAGTGTGGAACCATTAATGAAGACCAGATAAATTATATTATAATAAATAAATTCTGACACCAAAGATATATTTTGTACATGTAATTTTCCATACTCATAGACTTCATTTATGCTACTTTTGCATAACATCCTGTACAGTGTATAGTATAAAATGTTTGGGTAACATTTAGTAACAATACCATAATACCAACATTAAAAAAAATTATTTATTATATTTTATACTACCTTTTCAATTTATACTAAATTATAATAATTATATGCCAAAAGACTACGGTATTCTAATAATCACTAATATAAGTATAAGGAACACTCTTCCATTAGTATGAAACATTTGCTCTTACTCTTAGACAAGTAATTTTTGATGGGAGAAGTTGCTCCTTGCCTGAATTGCAATTAACATCAAAATATTAATTCAATAGAGAACAAGTTACATTAAGACTAGAAGCGGATCTCCACTAGCATAGCTGATCATTTAAGTTGCGGGTATATCAATATCAATAAAAGCATTATTTGTTTAAACATATATATACAAGTATTAGTTGAGATCCACAACAAAAAGTTGTGATCTGGGCACTAACCCTGAGGCTTGGATGAATATAGATATCTATATAAAATACACTCAAAATATTAATATTAATGTATATATAAAAAATTGTGTGTGCTAGATATAGAAATCTAGAATCCTGCTATAAGAAATACTGTTCCAGTGGGTTTAGCAAGTTATTTTATATTTAATATTAGTTGCTGAAAAATGTAATGCTTATCAAAAGCAATAATACCGAACATCATTACCTAATTTGGTCTGTAATATTCTATTTTTGACTGAAATTAACCAAAATTCTGGATATTTTAACTTATTTAACTAGTGCTGTACTGTCTTTAGAAGATTGGACTCTACATCTTTCTAGATTATTGAATTATTGCTTGAAATTTGCCAGTCAAATTAAATTTTTTTTTTTTTTACTATTGAATGAATGTGAAAGCCTATGTTGTGCATGTTCTGTTTTTATGTCAGAAAAATATTACATTTGAACATTTTTTTCAAATGGGTTTAAAGTTAAATTGACAATTACAGATAGTAGATAATATATGGATATTACTATTACAATAACTAATTACTGTATTGTGTTCAGGCAACAAAAAATGGTAACACAAAGACTGAAATATATATCTGTCAACGTTTATTATTTGCTTCATCAACCTAGTGTTTAAAACACCATCTTATGGGGAAACTGGTTGTTAGACAAAGAAAAAGTAGCCCCTAAGTAACCAAACATCAATTTCTTCTCTGGGTTCTTCTTGATCACTTCCAAGATCTGTTTATCCACTACAGCCTGGTCTTCCTTTCTTTCATCATTCACTGAGTACACCTACAATAGAAAACTTCCTGTAGTCCAATTTATCTTGTGGCAATTAGTAATATTTTTTTTTTTAAATACAAGAATGTTGCAAAATAAGCATTTTTTTAACTAGACATTTCCAGAATCCAATGCAATACTCTGCTAAATCATATAGCACTTATTTTCCCCCAATCACTTGTATTGGTACAAGGACCGGTCTACTTAAGTGCAGATTACAGGTAATAAGGGCCATCCTGCCCAAAAAGATCTGCCACTACATATATGAAGCAAGAGATAGGCTATTTGAAATGTATACTGCTACACTGGGCATTGTGGCAGAAAATTAACTTTTCAAAATTAAATATATACCGGTATGCTTCAACCATGGTGGTTTTTAATTATATTGAACTGAGGGGAACTTCTGTAGTTAAAGGGCATGCACATTGGTGGGAGCCGACACCCACATCAAACATAAATTTCCTACTTCAATGCCCTAAACTAACCAAATTCAGACATACATTACAGTATCTACTAATCATAACCAACACACCAACCTACGACACTAAAAAAGAAAACTTCAGCATTTACAGCTAGAGAGCCAACAGCAATTGCAGAATGGCTGACAAGAATGGGCACATCTGACAACTAGCTAAAGTACTGGATACTCTACACCATATTTGATGAAATAGCAAATACATAATTTATATAGCGCCGCAACATTCACAAAATTAGTCTTCGAATGCACATTTACCTTGTTATTAAAATTAATCAAATAATTGTTTTTAATGTTGTTTTAAAATGTCAATATTATTCACTTGTTTAACCATTTCGCCACTACAGTCGCCGCGCGTCGCCTCTGCTGGCTGACAACTATAGTCGCCGCGCGTCGCCGATTTCGGGTTGTTTCGTTGCCGACAGTACTGCTAGTTTTTAATTGCCTTATAAACTCTTTTTAAACTCTGACCTAGAAGAGCGATAGTGACGCTATTTTTACACGTTTGTTTGGTATTTTTAGCTCGATCGATAGGATTTGGGTGAATTTTTGAAAATAATGCATTTTTAACGCTAGTTCTACGAAAATTGAAGGTATTTTGGCAATATTTAGAGAAGCATTAGGCTAGGCTTGTGAGGAAAAGGCTGTATTATTTTGATAATGCTATTATAATAGTGATATTGAAAGCATTGTAGAAGTTGAATAGGCTTTGAATAGGATTATTTGAGTCTGATACGAAAAATTCAAAATTTCTTGACAAACTATCGGAACCTATTATGTATACTCAGTGATTTTTATTATTTTCCCTTTTATTTATTTGTTAATTGTCATCTCTTCTAGTTTGAATTAAACTTTATATTTTTATATTTTAACTGTGAAGAATTTAATTCACTTGCTTGGATAGTTCTTTTACAGTGAATTTTTAAATAATTTTTTTTTTCCGATTTTTGTTCAATAAACGGAGTTATGCAACTTGGTTTAGGGGTAGGGGAGTTATAGGCTGGAAAATGCTTAGGGCTGAAATGGTTAATTGTGTTAGTAAGATCAGCCCACAGGGGAGCTACGGCGCTGTATAGTAATGAAATAAAATAGTCACCTCTTTCTTTGTGTCAAATATGTCACCCTCAGCATGCTTTGCCTTTTTAGCTTTCAGCCTGCGGAAATAGTCATCATTGACACGATCTGGAACTTTAACATCTTTAATATTCAGTTTAGTTTTAGTGGCAATCACATATATCTGATTGATCCTTCTCAGTGGACATCCATTTAAATGGTAGGGCCCTGTCAACAACAACAAAAAAAAAAAACAGATACACTTGTCACTTTGTATTCTTTTTATATGAAATTACTATTTGATGGCTAAATAATTAATCATAATATTAACAAAAATACTATTTATAATTGAATGCCCAATGTGATCAAATCATACAAGGCTAACAGTTCTTTATTATGGCCCTACATGGTGACTTTGCAAAGAGATCCCACTGCCAGACATGCCTACCCCTAAGGACTAAAAAGAGGAACAATCTTGATGAAAAAGAGGATTTTTCATCAAAAAAGCGGAACACTCTTTATCTGACAATCTTTTATAACAAAAAAAAAAAAAAAAAAAAAAAAAAAAAAAAAGCTAAAATCTAGTCTAGGCCTATTATTAGATTTAAAATGTAGGTAGGCTTACGTTTCACAGACAATTCGCAATGGATCTAGATCTAGTAGGCCTACAAAGAACATTAAATTCACATTTGCTGAATAAACTCTGAATATTCCTTCCAATAACACTGAATTAGTTTTTTTACAATTTGAACAAGTCATATTTAAACTTTCTGAGCCAGGACGTTTAGACATTTTCACAATCTTAGCAATACAGTAAAGGAAAAGAATATTAATTGCCAAACACGAGTAATACCGCACAAAAAACGTTAGAAAAGCCCACAATATCTCTTTTAATAAACCCAGAAAACCCAAGTAATGATAATTTTAGCATTGCGACTTTTTTGTGCCTTGTTTTATCAACCTAGACACGGACTATATTTCAACCCATGAAAAACCCAAACTTTCCAATTTGGCGTAACAAAACTAGTAAAAAGCGTAACGGCGTAACAAAGTGTGTTTTTTAATCAAAAAGCGGAACAAATACGCCAAAAGCGGAACGGTAGGCATGTCTGCACTGCCAGAGGAAGACAAAATGTGTAGACTAAAGAAACCAGTAACAGCATACAGAATGGGAACCTGTCTGATTTGATTCTGTACCAATCCAACACTCTTTACAAATATTTACTACACAACAACAACAACAACAAAACAATAGCCAAGGCTATTTTGGAGACAAACTTAAACTTATCCATCCCTTAATCAAAACCACTATATTTTTATATTGTAACTATATCGGTAGTGGGCAATATAAACACAACCAGGTTAACCATAGCTTTACCTGTAACAAGAAGAAGTCCAGAATTCAACTGTTTCAAGAAAACAACTCTCTGTGGGAATAAAAATGTTTAACTGTCTCAGAATTGAATACACGTAAAGAACAATCAGAGAGGTAAACAGGTATCGCTTGTACCTTTTCTCATAGTGGACAGACTACTAAATCTACCAAATAACCTGAAAAGATATTTAATATTGCACCGGCTACCAAGTACCATGACTTCAGAATCATGAACCTGTTTATAGTGCTTCAAACTTTTTCTCCAGAAATCATTAAATCTAATGGTTCAGAGCTAATAATATTTTACATTTAAAACAGTCAACTGTGGCTACTAAGAATATATTCACAATGTGAACAGAGAAATAACACATTTTTGCTGAAATTTAATGAAATTCAATGTACTTTTAGTTAATATCACCAAATGCTTGTTTTGAATTATGTACAAAGCAAGATTTGATTCATCTTAGATTCTAAATTCTAAATATATAGTATCCATGTCTAATGTTCATGCGCAGCATGATGTTTAAACTTTGATAAAGTAAGCTTCCTTGAATAAGATACAAGACGATATTCAATTGAATATTACTGACACATATGTATTTCCATCCATTAGTCAACACTTAATGATGCTAGGCATAGCTGCCAACTATTCAGGATTAGAATGTGGAACATTCTTTAGAACCCAAAAGTCATTTATATTTTGATGTAGGTTTGGAATAAACACCTAAATAATAAAGATTTAAATCTGGAAAGTTAAAATCCGGCAGGAATAATTGTAACACATTATTTTATATATATGTTCACAATGGATTTATAAAATGTTATCAATTAAAAAAACAGCCTTTAAAATTTAAGACATAGAATGAATATTGTGTACCTTTTCTCATAGTGGACAGACTACTAAATCTACCAAATAACCTGAAAAGATATTTAATATTGCACCGGCTACCAAGTACCATGACTTTAGAATCATGAACCTGTTTATAGTGCTTTGAAAACATTTTGTCTTCAAAATTAAAATGACAAGGCAGGTTTAGACTAAGCAAAAACACGCGTTTCAAAACTGCTGACCCCAAGTGTTAAAAATAATAAATGGCCATAAGTGTGATGGAAATTAGAGTAGCTTATAGTTAGTCCTAAACTAGCGAGACAAATTCATGAATATCATAACTTAATCCTAAAATGATTTATGATCTTCTCATTGATTAGGTCTTACTTCAATAATGAACAATTAACTGCTGACAGGTTTGATCAGCTGTTGAATTACACAGTAGCCAACATTACATTGGCAACATTTAGGCCTTTTAGAAAGTGGATTCATTCATTTAGTTGCATAAAAAGCCATGGCCGGGACTGCTACCTCTCTTGCATTTAAAGTAGGGCCTGGGCCTATAGTTACAAAATACTACTTATAGTATACATTAGTGATTAGGCCTAACTAATATCCCAAACATAATTCATTTTGATATAGATATAGAGTCTAGATCTAGTCATAGTAATTAATACCTAAATGAAAATATAGGCCTAGGCTAACTGCATAAAATGTGGAAAGAGGACAGCCCACTTAAGTGGCAGGAATTATCAGGTGCAAAATCTAACAGAATCTGACTAAGAAAAGAGTGAGCCTTGCAGACAGGACCCGGGATATGATGGAGCCTAGGCCTGGACAAATTCAAATTCAGTTGTTTTTTTTAATAAAATTGGTGCAAATTAAAAAGGTCTAGAATAGATCTAGATATAGATCTAGTACTGTTAGCCAGTTAAAAAATTACGAGATTACCTTCCCCTTGTGTCTGCCAGCCAAAAGAATAAGCACAGTTCCTGGTGTAATTGACGCTCTGATGTTTCTCTTGTGCTGACTGAATGCCTTTTTGTGATTCTTAAGCTTTCTGGGTTTATCTTCAGTTGGGTAGAATCTTGGCTGTAACATTGAACAATTTTACTACTTGTAACTTTCAATTATTGAATATCTTAACAAAACATGTTTACACTGTTTTATAGTAATATTTACTAAAAAGGTATTAAATGGTATACAGTTTTTAGAATCGATAACACAACTTACCAATCTCTTTACTCTGACTTTCCTCTCACCACCATTTTTATCCCCACCAATCTTTTTGGTGACAAACTCATCCTTCTTAACTACAGGCGGCATCTAGTTAGGAACAACATCAATGAAAATTTGCACGATTAGAAACAATGAATGCAATGAGTAAAGTACGTTGAACAAACAACGTTGTAGAAAAAAAAACAATACTTGTTTACAAGACGTTTGTCGCTTTGGCTATACACTACTCTATGCCGTTGTTTAGATAAATTATTGCATAAAAGTTACAACTTGGACGGTTGTGAAATTGTATTTTACAATAAATTATAACGAAATATATTTTTTTATTATTAATGAAATTATCCATCTTTAATGTGTTTTACTTTTCTTTTTAGTTTTAAAAGCTGATGAGTATTAAAACTAAAAGATTTTGAACAATTACAACAATAATATTTTATTTAACTTGCTTTTACCTTAGCGGAAGCTTAGGAAAAGGAAGTACAATTTGGAATAAAAAACAAACTTTAGTAAAATGAGCATGTACATTTAAAAATTACCGAAACAAACTATTTAACTTTTTAGGTCTAAATATTTTTTTAATGCTTATATTCATAAACGTATATTTATCTTTAGTGATTAATTACAAAAATATATTAAGTTTGCTGACCATTTTTTTTACAATGCTTATATAGCTTTTGTTATCTATGGCCTATGTAGTGAATGAATAGCAACTTTTATACTCTGATATTTTTTCAAAACTTGGATGTAGACAATTTGTGCCGAAACTCGAAACTCTTCAGCACCAGTTATAATAAATAAAGATTAAGATATGGATAGTTGAAATAGTACAATTTTTGCAAGTTTATGAATAAAAACGTTTACTCACCTTTGATAAAGTCTTAAGTTGAGATATGATGCCCGTAACAGGAGAATTCGATGGTAATTTAGTACTAACTACTAATTTTTGTTTTATTTTATATTTATAAAATTAAAAACTTTATTAAATAAAAATAAAAGATTTTAGGTTAGGTTTAGGGCCAGTTTAGGCTTAGGCCTCTAGTCTAGGAGTAGCCCCCGACAGAGTAGGAGGCCGACTCCGACTGATTAACAATCAATTAACAGACATGATTGTCATTATTACATGACTCATGATTGACATGATGACCATCAGCATGATAATCATGTCATGATAGCCTAAGGCCTAATAATTTAAATTTAAGCAATTTTATCTATTTAAGTAAGCCTAAAATTCGAAATGATTTTATATTTAGGCTAATGAATCATGATGATTAACTTACATTTTAAACAGTCATCTCAGGGTCCCTCAGTAAGTGGAATTCTGAGTGACTATCTGAAAGTGTAAACAATCTAAATCAAATTATACCCTCCCTCTATAATTCTATACTATGGCCATGACTATGCGAGTAGAGTGCTGAATCCAAGTATTAGGATGTACTATTTACTATTTGCAGAATCAGAATCTGGGTATGAAGCGATGAGTAAATGAGTAGCAGAAACTCAGGAGTTTTGCTACCAAATATGCAAAGCTTAGGCTTTTCTTTCAATAATCTTCTATTACACTAGACCTGATATCTGGATTAGCCGGATTTCTCAGTAAATTGACATTTACTGCTGATTTTTGGCTGATTACGAAATATTCGGGCTGAAACCTGGCCAATAATGAAGTAATAAAACTTCAGCAATAAAACACTTTTACAATACTTCAGAAAAAGTTTTAATATTATTTCAAACAATAGAGAGAAAAAAAACAGTTTTATACGCTGTCCTACTATTATAGTGCATGAATGCGACGGTTAATCTAAAAATGCAATCGATCTTTAAAACGGAACGCCATGAAACTTAAAAAGCAAAAACATTACGTTACGGCGACTCGTTCATTCTTTTGGCGGATTTAAGGCAACTAATGTGGCGCATCACATATTTTCCGGTGGATTTTTGGGCGGCCGAAAATTCGTCAGTGTTGGCTGATGGGTCTATATTACTCCCCCTTACCCCCATGTCCCCTTACCTTCTCACAGGAGTTAGCCTTAGGAAAAGCTGATCAATTCCTCATTTTGTATTATAAAGTGTTATAAAATGTATTGAATTATTGATTTCTTTTTTTGCAACCATTGGTGCACAAATTATTGAACCATCGTGAGTATTGCAGAATAATGGGCTAGTATGTTGAGGTGAATGTCTAAGGCAATTTCTGGTATAGGTCCTACATGAAACTAAAAGTGTTTAGTAGAAAAGTAAAAGTACAAAAAAAGTAAAGTAGCCCTATTACACCAAGTTGGTCCTTAATGCTAGTTATGCATCAATCAGTAATTTCCAAGACCTCAGCATACAAGGACATGGTGTGACCAGCATGACATCCAGCCTCGTTTTCTCATCCCTAACCAATGTCCGGTCTCTCAAAGAGCCGGGCAAGACTCATGAATATCATCCAGATCCAGGAGAAACCCCGAGTTCAAACCCAAGCCCTTTGGCATGGCAGCCCAAATGTACTGCTGCTAGACTATCATGTCACCTTCATAAAAATAAAATAATCAAGTAGCATTAAAATAGTATGGCTATTACGTTATATTATACACCTGCTGAAGACAGTAAAGTTTAATATCCTAACCAACAATTCTATTTTATTTTAATAAGAAATATGTAAAAGTAAAAATGTTATCTTATTTTCAGAAGAGTTTTCAGAAGGTCACATTGACTACAGACAGAAGTATAAAGCTCTAAAAAAGAAACTAAGACTTCTAGTTTACGTAAGTCTGTTTTACTGAATTGTGATTGAAGTCTGTTTTACTGAATGGTGCGTTGAAGTCTGATTTACTGAATGGTGCATTGAATTCTGTTTTATTGAATGGTGCATTGAAATCTTTTTTTACTGAATGGTGCATTGAAGTTTGATTTACTGAATGGTGCATTGTAGGTTTAAAAAATGTTTTTATTACACTGCAAACTTAATGATGAAAATATGTTTATCTTATTTTGAATTTGTGCAGGAACAGGAATGCTTTCTTGATGAATTGCGAAACGCTCAAAGAAAACTTCTGAAAGTGTCGAGAGATCGTAGTTTTTTATTGGACAGACTCTTGCAGCAGGAGAAAGTTGAAGATTCATCTGCAGAATCCGATGCCACCAATTCCACAGATACAGACGATGGAGGCCACAGGGAAGCAGGACCAGCTAAGAAGTAATTTTTTTTATATTACTGGTTGTCGTTTTTTTGTGGGTTTCATAAGCAAGTACAGTAAAGGGGTGCAGCTGTTGTTGCGTGGAGAATTTCGTTTTGCTGATCTCGCAGTCTAGGATTTAAAACTGAAACTGACACCAGGATAATAATGGGCACCTGTACCAAAAGCCCTAATCAAAATCCAAGTCTAGGCTCAAACCACGGATAAACGTGAGAGGCAATGTAATCCTCTGTATAAACTAGCTTCTTTAATCTACAAGAAAAGACAGATATGCCCACTTACCTTTATGGTTGTCACACATTATTTTAGATTGAGGAGTTTGTTCTGAACTCTCCATTCATGTGTTTCTCCCAATCATGTTAAATCCCTTAAATCATCTCTGGCGGCTGTCCAATAATTATTGAGCCAAGAAAAGTTGCTGAGCAGTTCTTAAAAATGGGACAAAATGACCATTCTTGATTTATATTACGGTAGATATGGTTGATATGCTATTTATTATTAGAAAAATATGTTGATCTCTTATGGCTTGATGTGATCTAATTGTATTTCTATTTCATTGACTAGGCGTAAACTTGCACAGTTGTCTTCAGCTGCTGATTTGGCTCAGATGCTGCAAAGTTCTGCTAAACATAGTGTAAGTCATTGGATTGTTTTGTTTTATTATATAGTTTTTTGCAGTCCATAAAGTGGCTTACAACATTGCCAAGTTATGCTGAGCTGTATCATTATTTGTCTAGTGCTTTTATGGGCCATTTTGTTAACTTTGCTTTTTTTGTGTTATGTTCAAAATGGAAGAATGAGAAAAAATATGTGAATAATTAAAAAACAACATTTGATTGCATACGCAATGATTGCAAGATATCATTGCATACTGTTTGAACCCTTGGGTGGCTCAACATAAACAAATAATGAGACTGTTTCTTAAAACTCTTAACAGGCTGGAGGAGAATCTCATGGTACTAAAAAGAAAAGCAAGAGTTCCAGTAAAAAGGGAAATAAATCAAGTAGGTTTTAAGTAAATCTATTTTTGAACTATTCTATTGAACATTTTACTCATCTCATAGATAAAACGTGCTTCTCTGCCACCCACTTCTCGAATCAAAAGTAAAAATGATGTTTCCTTATGGTTGATCTAATTTCTCTAATAAAAAGTAAAGATTTAAAATTATGACTGATCTAATTTCTTTAATTGTCCTTATGATTAATCTCATTTATCTAATGAAAAGTAACAATTTGTCCATACGATTGATCTCATTTCTCTAATGGAAAAAAAGAATTCTCCTTGATGATACTTCTCATTTAAACCTTATCCTCTAATTTTAATTAGATCTATAAATACTTATTTAAAATTATGACTGATCTAATTTCTTTAATTGTCCTTATGATTAATCTCATTTATCTAATGAAAAGTAACAATTTGTCCATACGATTGATCTCATTTCTCTAATGGAAAAAAAGAATTCTCCTTGATGATACTTCTCATTTAAACCTTATCCTCTAATTTTAATTAGATCTATAAATACTTATTTAGTAACTCTATAATAATTTTTTTTCCTGTTTGTTTCATATTGTCAGTAATGCAAACTTTGTTTTAAAGAAACGCAACATCACTTTATTTATTATGGGGATGAGTCAATGAAGTGCTTCTTCTTCATGCTGATGCATTTTTATTTCGTTTGTGAACTGCAGGTAGCCAGAAGTCTGCAGCCGTGAAAATCGAATCTCCAGGCCAGATGACAAGAGAAGAACTGGAAAGGCACCTGGAGTCCAAACGGCACGAGTTTGGCATAGAAAAAGCAACAGCATCCCTACCGATGGAGATTTTCAGCAACGATCCAAACCAAGAAAGGTAACTCTTTCACATCCACTGCATCTCTTCATTTTTTAATTTGCTTACTAACTTTTAATGTATAGAGAGTTGTAATGTGTATTATTTTTCTAATTTTTTTCTTTACTTCCTAAGTTTTTATAAATCCATTTCAGTGATCCTGGTGCTGACGGTGGGGAAGAAGATGAAGATGATCTTGTCATTGACGTACCCCATTAGTCATCACATTGATCAGCATTACTCCAACCTATTAGTGTTGTCACTCATTTTTTTATGTACATGTACATAGCAGAATATTTTTTTTGTACAGACATTTTAATAATAAATTCTTTTCATCAAAGTATATTTTCTTCACTCAACTTTTTTGTACATTTGAATTTAAAGCAACATAATAATTGTCCATAAGAATGATATATGTGTCCATACGTAACAGTTGAACATTTTTTATTTAAACTGACATATAAGTGAGTCTAACCCACTCTTTCTTTTTAAATGTTCAAAATCTAGCAAACCTCAGACACACCCTCCTTCACTACCAGCCAACATTATCCAAAAACACTTTACATTTACAATAGGGGAACAGAACAAGAAAAGAACACCAGTAAAGATGTTTTTATGATAATGAGAATGGCTGTAAATGAGAAATCCACTAAGCTATCATGATCAAAAAAGCATGTCGCAATCTCAGAAACGCTTTTTTTTGTTTTACCTCTTCAACCAAGGTACCGTACACAGAGCAACATACTCTTCTAAAGCAAGCTAGAAGATTATGAGAGTTCTTGTATTGACTGAGTGGTCGCTGTGGTTTGGCTGGCGTACACAATCACCTAGTATGCGTGGCCACAGAAACTGGTGAACGCTGCTTCAGCAACCCTAAATATCAATTTGGTCTGACGGGTTCTTTACCTACTTTACTATCCTGTATTAATTGAAAGAGAAACAGCTCAGCAGCTGGGTTAACTGAAGAAGAGCAGTTGTCTTTTTGAATACATTTTAAAAGTTTTTTCATGCTTGCAATATTTCTAAACCCATCTTGCACTGTAAAGCATTCAGTCAAAATTGAAGAAACGCCTAACTATAATTTAGGGATGGCACATGTTTGGAAGCAGAGCCAGACTCGGATTGCTGTACCGAGGATACTAGGTTTGAATCCAGGCTAAAGTCAGTATCTTTTCCTTGGTCTGAGGACGCTTACCCATGGATCAGCATGGCTTGAAAGGAATACTTCACTTTTTTAAAATTTAGCTTAATTAAGGGGGTAAAAAAAATACCGTAGTTTATTACAGTCTACTGGGGTAAATTCAGTTCTTAGTTCCTTAAACAGTCTAGCTCATATTTATTGTAATCCAGAAGCTTTATTTGTTTTTAATTTTGTTAATCGTTTGTTAATGTCTTCTTTTAAATTTTTTGCTATACTTTAGTGTAATTGGTTCTATTTTTTTTTTTTAAGTTCCATATATAACTTTAAAGATTTTTTATCTTGAATACGAAACCGTTGGTTTCATTCAACGATTCCATTTCTGTGATTTAATAACAAAATTTGAAATGTAGAAAATTGAGATTTTTTTATAAAAAAATATTACCTCCCTTTGAAATTGAGTGTTGTAAATTTAACATGAGTTACCTCCTTTGGGTGGCAGTCCCACTGATCCATGTTGCTTATGCAGGTCAGTGCACTTTTCATCAACAGGAAGAAATTAGGAATTCGTGTTTCAACTTTATATCAAAATAATCGATTACTTTTTAAAATATGTATGAATGTTATCAGTTACAGTCTACTAGTATGATTGTATTATAAATTATTATAAAAATAATAGATCTATGTAACTTATTTTCAATCTCATAATAATCACTAGATTTTATTTTCAAATTAAAAGAGCACAGTAAAGTAATGATGTATTGCCAGAAGTAGCGAACGATATACTATATTAACTATACTATATTATTTACATAATCATTTGACATTTGAACTATTGACTGATTATCATAGATAAAGAATTTATAGATAGCTTTTTTTTTTTTTACAGTATTGAATTTTCGTACTTATTGCCACAATTTATGCTAATCTAGTCATAATTACAGAGACCCATATAAATAATTCTCTTTATATGTTAGCCTTGATGTTAGCCTATATTAGTGTCACCAATAGTGAAGCTGTTGAATTTGTATTCGATTTTGCCTTATCATGGCTGACTAAATATCCGTAAATAGCGAAATATTGCAAAATAAAAAAACCTACGACGTTGATTGACGTCTGTGTTACTTTTGTTTGATTAAACGCCTTAATTATGAGTTATGAAAGACTATTAAGTAATTAAATGTGTAATTTCTTTAAATGTCTGGTGGCTACATTTGGATTTGCTTGATAAACCTGCGACGCTTCGATAAACAAAAGTGTCAAAAGCCTTTTTCCTGGCTGAGGCTGAGGTAAACAAGTTTAAACAACCAGTGGATATTCAATATCAATACTTCAATAGTCATTAGGCCCTAATTATGAATAATTTATAGATAAATATAATATAATAAATTGAATAGGCCTATACTATAGACCAGTGGCCAATTCATATCCATAGCCATAATATTTTTTAAATATTTATTAATTACTTTTAGTCTGTGACTAAACTAAGTCGTCTTCTACTTCTAAGTACTAAGACTAAGTGTAGCCTATATTATTATACTATACCTATAGTGACTATAGTGAATAGTGCCTATAGTATAGTCTATGACTCTATAGGCTAGGCCTACTATTATCTAGCCAATATATTATAACTTTATATAAGGCTTACTAGGCCTACTTGAATAAAAGCAAAAGACCTAGCGACCTAGCTAAGCTGCTAACCTAAGCAGCTAAGCCTAAGGCCTAAGCCTATTTAGTTACGCTTGTCTTAGTAGGCTAGGCCTATAATATAATTATAATTCAAATTGTAGTATAGGACTATACTATACTAATATAGGCCTATTTTATAGGCCTATTCCTAGTATATTAATTACGACTACTAATAATAATAGAATAGTAATTAATATAATAATACGAATAATAGTCCTACTTATTTTAATATAAATTGATACTTACGAGCGTCAGCGTGTTCAGCTGGCGTACCAAAAGTCCTGGGTTCAAATCCTGGTGAAGGCTAGGATTTGTTCCCCGGTCTGGAGGGTGTCTTTGAGTTTACCCAGTTTACCTGACTTAAGCCACACAATAACTGGTGAACGCAGCTTCACCAGCCCTATGAATCAATTTGGTCAGATGGGATACTTTACTTACTTACTTACTTCATTCTATAAACTATATGGGAAGGCTTCTTGGAATTGTAAATAGCAAGCTAGTCATCCTGTTTATACATAACACATACATTAAACTTAATAATTTCTTCACAGCTACTGATCATCTCTTGAAAAAAATTATGTATCAAAACTATGTCAATAGCAACTATGGGGGCGGCATGAGCAACCCTCCCGCTGCGCAGCCTTACTACGGTTACTCTCCTTTTGGGGCGGAAATTCCTCCTTCCAATCCGCTGACAAACATTAACGAGCAGGCAGCAGTAGCACTATTGAGGCACTTAGACAGGCATGAGTTGGACGATTTGTTGAACAATGACTCCAAGCTACAAAGTCTGATAGATGATTTGCCCCAGGTTTGATTGGCTTTTTTTTTACTGAATGATTAGGCTTTTTAAAAAATTTTTATTGTTGTAATAGTTAAGTAAAGTACCCTTGGGACCAAACTGGTCATAGGGCCACAATGTCCGAGCGGCAGTAAATTCGGGTTCTGGGTTCGCATCCTGGTGAAGGCTAGGATTTGTTCCCAAGACTGGAAGGGGGGCCTAAGTCTACCCAGCTCTGATGGGTTACTTCACTTGAGTTTGGGTAAAGTAAAGGCCACTGGGCATTGTGCTGGAAACACAATCCCCTAATATGCCATGGCCACATAAACTGGTGAACACTTCTTCATCAGCCCTATGATGAATTTGGTCTGACAGGTACTTTACTTATAATAAATTCTTATATAATGTAATTTTTTAAAATCAAGAGTTTCTATCTTTTGTATGCCAACATTATTTCAATAATTTTCTCTAAAGGTCAAGGCCCTTCAGGTAGAGCATGACAACCTTGTGGTCACAACAAAAAGCCTGGCAGAGTACAACTTGTCCTTGCAGCCCAAGCTTGAAGGCTTGAAACATGGCGTTGCTGATAGCTATGAAAGGGCAAACTCCTTAAGGACAGACTTATTAGAAAAAAAGGCAGTATTGGGTAAGGGTTGAATTTGTGTTTTTTTTACACTGATTTTACTCATGTATAGTTTTATTGAGAGGCCTTAAGGGTAGGGATGGCAGTGAAATTGATCTAAATGTCAGAAAATTCATTTTTTATGCTTTTGCCTAAGTTATATACTTTAATTATTCCTGGATCTAAAACATTACGTTTGGAAATTTTAGTAACATTATTTAAATGTAAAAATTGCATTTGTAATGGGTATACATCAGAATTGTATTTTATTTTTTTTTAACATGTTTACACTACAGTAATATAAAAAATGAGTTTAATTATATATTTATAGACATGAAATTAAAGGTTAACATCTTGTCTTTGTGGGAAAAAAATCTTACAACAAACCATTAAGAAATAGTTGAAACAAAATTTAAATTTTACTCCCAAATTTTTTTTTCCCCTAGGATTGTCAGTTTTTCCGGTTTTTCTCAAAATACTTCTTTTTCTTCTTCTTTTTGTATTAACTTCCTTATTTATGAACCAATCGTTATGAAATTCTTTGCATACATTTATTACATGTATATAATCAAAGTCACCAGATGATTTTTTGATACGAGTTATACTTTTCCTAAAATAAATTTTTAATAAAAAATGTTTGCAATTAATTTTTTTTTCCTATGTCCTACTAAAAAATTCATATAAATTTTATTTATCATTTAAACCAAAATTTATCTGCTAATTTTATAAAAATATAGCTTATAAATATTTCCGCCAAGTTGCAATACATTATCTTGATAAATAATCAAGTTGATACATTTTATTGTGTGTGGTAAATCGTTAACTAAAAAATCCAAAATGGCCGCCATTTCAATCGCTACCATTAGAAAATATTTTTTTTATGTATACTTACTCGGGCTTGTTTGTACTATCTATATATGAAAAATGATCATGATACGTGTACAAATAAAAAAAATAGGTTTCTACTGGCTCCCCTACCCTTAATGCCTTAAGCACTAAAGATTTGGGTGACTCCCCCTTTCAATCCCTTTTCTAAAAGTAATTCAAAACGTAAAGAATAATAAAGCATTTCTTCTTTGTTCTCAATATTAATTAACAGAGGGGTTCAAACAACAAGGCCTCTAGCTATGGGGAATTAATTATGAAAATCTAATTTTGTGTGCGCAATTAAACAAAACTTACAGTAAGCTGTTTTGTTTGTATTTGAAAAGTTTTTTTTCCAACTTTTTAAAATTGCAAAGTCTTTTATAAGAATATTTTCCTATCTGGATCCCGGTTCAGCACTGCATTTTGAGTATTGCCTTATATGAGGTGTGATTATGGTACATTTCTGTTTTTAATTTTTTGATGCCTTAAACACATGCTTATGTTGGCTTTTTTTGTAAATCCTGTCGTATATATTATTTATATATATTATATAAAGTTGGAAGGTAATCTTTTACCACAAATAACTTTTGATTGTATATTTCTTTTCTGAAAATTTAGCTAAATAATACACTGAATTGTTTTAGGTTTGCAAGAACCATTACATGACAAACTTTGATATATATAAATATTTATTTTATATACGAATATATATAAAATAATATAAATGAACAAACTGTAAGTGTTTATTTTCTTTCCTTTTCTTTTTTTTAATTTCAATGCCAACCTATTTATCTTACTTGTAGATAGTCTGATGGACAAACAGTCACTAGACACAGTGCTGGCATTGCTGCAGACAGAAACAGCTAAGACAGAAGAGGAGTCTGAGGTAAGGGATAGATAGATGAAGTAGTTCCCATAATATTTCCTTGTGTATTGAGTTTGGAGGGTGGGTCCATTACCAAAAACTGTTCCACAGCTCTCCCCAGTCTCTGAGTGCAGTATGTATCTGCCATCTGCATTATTCCTGACATTTATAAACTTGATAATTTTATCTAGTATGATAATTGACGTATGGGTGCTATGTTGTCAGCAGGGGCGAAGCCACGGGGGGGGGGGGGGGGGGGGGGGGCTGAGGGGGGGCTAAGCCCCCCCTGGAATTTTTGAAAAATTTGTTTTTCAACAGTTTTTTGTTTAAATATGTACTTAATTCGCAAAAAATTTAGTAAATGTTCATCACGCGAAAGTTCAGCCCCCCTTGGAATTTGGTAAATGTTTGCCAAGCGAAAGTTCAGCCCCCCCTGGAAAAAAATTCTGGCTTCGCCCCTGGAACTTGTCAGTAGTGTTTTTTTTTAGGCTTCAGTGGTAGAGAATGAGAAAGGACTATTTGAAACATATTGTGATATAGACTTAAAATATTTTGGATGCATAATGAATAATAATGAGATAAATTTTGAGTACCAAATAGAACAAGGTTAGTTATATGACAGAGAAATGAACAAACCCAACAAACAAGACAACATAAAGTTCCTCCCCCACAAAGAACAATGCACTATATTCCAGTTAAGAACAGGACATATAGCACTCAACTCACACCTCAATAGAATAAATCCAACACATGCACCCAACTGCAGACACTGTCACTCTCCACAAGAAACTGTCCTAAGCTAATCAACCTAAGGCACACACTACTCCCCCCTCAACATACCATTACCAACATATACAGGAATACAGAACAACTTAAAAAAAACCTGTAAAAATGTTTGTCTGGCATTGACTGCAAGAGAGCAAACTGCACTGCAGACTGGCTAACAGAAGAAGAAAAATATGCCAGTTAAATATCATTGCTTGCCTTAAGTAAAATTCCCAGGACTATTTCTGCCTCTACTGAATAAAAAGAACTTTTCATTTAGTTTGTTAGAAATGATTTCTGAAATCTCTATAAAAAACAACACAACAGTAGCTTCTTTTTCACCACTATTATGACATACATTCCTGGATTTTGTAGTTCGTATTGATTTGAAATGGAATTAATTTTTTTTACTATTAGTTCAATGATTCCAAATGTTTATAATCCCACAGGAGCATGCTGACAGTTTTTGTGATGGCAGTCTTCAGATAGAAGAGTTCCTTGCTCAATATTTACCCAAACGCACACAAGCCCACCTGAGGCGGATCAAAACCGAAAGGTTCGCCGAACTGATACGAAATGGCCCCTCTGTGAGCGCCACCACCAGTTCAGCACCAGCGGCAAACAGCTGGGGGCCAGTGCACCAGGCGCAGCCCATCTCTGCCCCTTATCCAACATCTGTTCCCAGGGGCCCGGCGCCCAGGCCCCCGTATCCCATCGGGCCAGGGTACGGCATGCCGCAGCCTAACTTGTACAACCGATGATGCTGACAGTGCTATGACAATAATTGTGAAATGCTGAACTTAAGTAAATTATACTGTAAAATCATCAAGGTTTTGAAAGCAAGGAAACCTATTATGAATGAAACTGGGTATATAGTTATCTTTTGATTTATTAAATATTCGTTTTGGCTTGCACCTAAACTTTAAGGAATGAGTGACACATAATTGAGAAGTTGTTTTAAGTATGTAGTTGTTTTTTTTTTCCTCTTCTGTTTATGATTATGGCAATTATTTTGAATCATTATATTTTCTGAATGAATGAACTGTGTAAAAATGTTTGTACATACTGTCTATGTGATTGCTAAGTACATGGCCTTTAACATTAGTTTTGAAAATAAAGGCACAAGATGTATAATTATAGAAAAATAATTTTCTTCAGTTGTTTCCATCCTTATGAATTGTTTTGCTACTATTAATTATTAATGATAAAAAAATTAAACACAAGCGAAGGCCTAAAAACCTCATTTAAACACATTACTGTCAATGTCATAGTTCGAAACGAAACTAGTGAAGTAAAAGTACCCTTCGGACCAAATTGATCATATGGCCGGGGAAGCAGTGTTCACTGCATACAAGGGGATGTCTGGCCAGCACAATGCCCAGCCGCCGCCTTTCCTTTACCCCAACTAATGTCAGGTACCCACCAGTGCTGGGTAGACTCAAAGACACCTTCGAGTCCCAGGAAAAATCCTAGCCTTCACAAGGATTCAAACCCAGGACCTTTGGTAGGCCAGTCGAACAGGCTGCCGCTCGGCCACCGTGCTCATATATATATATATATATCTCTATATATATAGACTGTACACTTTTTATAATCTGCAGCAATTAATAAATAAACAACAAACCACAATAAGATGTCATGATTAGACTAATTGCTGTGAAGTTACAAATCTACTTAAATTGATGCAAAACAGGCAGCAGATATAAAACTTTATAGTGTTTAAAAACAGACTGCTACCAACAATGGAGAGATAGAATTGGAAAATATTGTTTTATTGACCATATAAATATAACTTTTCAATATTATCCTCTTCAAATTTCATTTCTGTACTTGTCAAGATTATCATTTTAGTTGCAATCTTGGGGTCAGCAACCTTTTGCGAATAAAGTGCCAAACTAGGATTTTGAAATCATTCAGCTTTCTCACAGCCTGAAAGTCGACCTGCTCGACTATATTTTTATTCATTTTTATCAGACAATTTATTTAGTTAGTGCCGTAGCAAGGCCAAGAAAATCATTAAGCCTTTTATATTTCTTGAAACAATTTAATATATCTAGTTGAGATTATTATTTTTTTTCCCCCATAAAAGCAAATACAATATTTTAATTCATATAGAATTTTCACATGGATGGTTTTTGATGTCTCAAAATTAAATATTTTAGTAGTCAAGAATTAATTCCAGCACCTTCTTAAAATACATTATTTTTAGGTCTCAGTCTGAGAATTTTACATTATGCTACTGCAAAAGACAGTGACTGAATTTGAAAGGAATTGATACAAAGTAAAGGTAATCATACATAGTGGGTAGTTATATATGTAATGTTTCAAAATGTACATATACATTTTTCAGTCATATAATAATTATCTAATTTTCAACTATCTGTTATAGTTTTATCATTTTAATTTTAAAGCTGTAAATCTAAGCCTACCGTATATACTCGCGTATAAGTAGCACCGGTGTATAAGTCGCACCCCTAGTTTAAGATTTTTTTCTGTATACGTTGTCATTGACCCGCGCATAAGTCGCACCCCGACTTCCCAGGTTACACTGCCTTTTAATATCTCAAAAATGCATACCTTTTAAACATAAAAGTTACTAAATATTCACCCTAATTTGGAAACTTTCCTTAAAAAATGGTTATAATCGTGCATAAGGCAATCATAATCAATAATCAAATGAAGGCATATCCTAATAATTTTACGCAACTCCAATCAACTAGAGGGGTTATGTAGGAAACATTATGACAGAGTAGTGATGTTTTTTGAACTTTTCAAAAACAGTGTCGGATGTATAAGTCGCACCAATACTTTTTGTATAAATTTTCTGTAAAACAAGTGCGACTTATATGCGAGTATATACGGTAATTATTTTTCTTTTATAATGAAAAAATGGAAAACATAAAAAAATATTAACGCAAAATAAATCGGGTTAATTGTCTCCCTTTAATAAAGTTTCCAATAAATATTTTATAGTGATGCCGAACAAGTTGAAATACCATAATGCTAGATATTTATAAAGAAATAATAATTAATAAGTAATATTAGTTATATTACAAAACATAACTGGTAATTTGATTTATAAAATTATTTTACGTTCAACAGTTCCTGATTTAATTTTTTTAATTGATTAAAGGAGTTTTTTTTTAAACATAATAATTACATAACATAACTCTAGTATAGAAGGCTCTTATATTTATTAAAATAATAATACAAATAAAATTGTTTTAGAATATATTATATTTATGCTTAATTAAAGAAGATAAGCAAAAGAATCTTTTGAATGTTATTAGTCTGTATCAATCAATGAGCGCCTAATACTTGAATGCTATTTGCTAATTGTTCAATGCCAGGTACATATTTAGTTTTGTCTGAGCGGTCAAGTGTAAGCGACCTCTCTATATGTTGATAGCAGCTTTCATATGAGATAAAATATGTTCACATGTGTAAGTAGAACCAAAAGCTGAAAGTAGAGCGAATGCCTAACAGTTGAGAATAGCAGATGACTTTTCTTGGCAGCTTTGTTCCAGATTGTTTTGCAAGTCGACACATTTGATGCCTATATTTAGGATGTTTGAAATTCAACTTGCTGCATTTAAAAAAAACAATATGCCTCTACAAAAATAAAAGAACCAAATCGTAGAAGTAATAAGATCAAGCCAGTCTTTCTTGATGTGGTATGAAAACATCTATCAATTTGAAATTCTTGCCTTTGATTAGAAAACTCAGCTTTTAGTGCATCAATGTACTTCTAAAAAAGCCCATCTCGTGATGCTACCACTCAAACTGATTTTCCGATAAAAGCAAAATAATGTGAAGAAAGGATCATAGTTAATTTTTTAGATAATGATTAATTAATAATGTTAACTTGTAGTTTTGAAATTTTTTAACTAAAATTAAATTATTTTATGCAGTTTTTGAAAAAAAAAATAAAGAAAATGTCATATAAAGATATAATTATTTAAAAGTTTACTAAATATTATTTTAAAAAATTCAACAGTTTATGTATTAACTCATTATATTATATAATTATATGCTAAATTCCATGGCTATTTTTTAATATTTATTCACCCTGGTAATATTTAATTATCTGTTGCAATGCTAAATTGTAAAAAAATCTGTAAGGTTTTATTTTTCTCCAAACCTTCTCTAACTTTACTTACCCTATGTAATTTTCACTTTTACTTCTAAACTAATTTATTGATTTTTCACCAATTTATAGATGAATGAATTAACTTCCTTAAAACCCTTAAAACTAAATATCTTTTTTTACCTACCGGTGCTTCAGTACAATTCCATGGGTTTGCATCTATCCTAGTGTGTCTTAAATAAAGGAAGTAGTTAACTTCTGTTCTAGCTACACTACAAGACATTTCACACTATTCAGAAAGTCTTTGGACAGCACAAGTGATACAGGGTCTTCAATCTTATAGAATGCACAATATCTCTTTAAGCGGCTTTTAAAATGTTTTCCTGAAATGTCAGCAATTTAATTTGAAAAAAAAACAACAAATTATAATTATAAACAGGTTATGAGCTAAAACCCTGGTGATGGTTAGGATTTCTTCCTGGGTTTGATAGTTGTTTCTGAGTCTACCCAGGCACTGACATTAGCGGGGGCAAAGTAAATGTGGCTGGGCGCTGTGCTGTTCACACAATCCCTTAGTATGAAGTTGTAACAAAAACAAATGAACACTGTGCCCAGGCTCAATAGAGTCAAATTGATCTGATGAGAATACTTAACTTTTATATGCAAAGCAAACGATCACCCCATCCAGCTGCTGTTAGGAAGGGGTAAAACTAGTGCAGGATGGAAGAGACTGTCGAAAAAAGAGTCAGGCGAAAGGCGAGAAAGCAAGAAAACACGTATACAAAAGTTGCTAGAGAGACTGTCATACGAGGACAGGTCTGCTCAACCACATGAGAAAATGCAACCCCAACCCGCGGTGATATATCGTCTCTGGAGACAGAAGGATGCAGACGAAGACTTTAATATATACTATGAATATATTTTCCTTCTCTATAAAGTGCAGTTACATTTTATTAATTTATATTTAAACAATTTTACGACTTAAATTCATAACAAACACAGACATCTTATATGAACATGTATGTATTTCTAGAAACATAATAAAAAAATCTTCTTAGATACTCTATATTTGGTGACTAGTGCTACTTTTAATACATTGGACAAACTTTTATTACAATAAAACTTTTTAATCTACCCTTTCTTGAAGAAAATTTTTTCAGTAAATAAATATAATGTGTTGTACTGCATCAGAATCTTAAAAAAATACAACTAAAGCATCTTGCTTATTAAAAGGAGACAAAAACCAAAGTATCTTGGAACTAATGAATACAATGATCAAAATTATTGTAGTAGCATCCCCTTATTTTTTTTAATTGATTGGGTAGACTACTCTTTGAAAAGGTTTTTCCACAACAATCAATCATCCATGATTTTAGTTTATTACTGTTACAATACCAGCTGTTGTTTTCATTTTGCAGCAGGTTGTAATTTTAATTCAAATCAATCCAAAAAGATTACCGGTAGATTAAAATAATCTTTTGATGTTGCATGATTTCTAATCAAATTCAGCTTACCATCAAGATACTAATAATTATTTAACTGTAATACACTGGAAAATAGTAAAAAAACTATAGCCTACTATAGCCTAAAACAAGTACAAGTCGGACGAAACTGATCATAGGGCTGGTGAAGTAGTATTCACCAGTTTCAGTGGCCACGGCATACTAGGGAATTGTGTGGCCAGCACAATGCCCAGCCGCCTTTACTTTAATCCAACTAATGTCAGGTACCCATCAGAGCTGGGTAGACTCAGGGACACCCTCCAGCCCCAGGAACAAATCCTAGCCTTCACCAGGATTTGAACACAGGACCTTCAGTATGCCACCATCCCCCATATATCCTAAGATTAGATTATAAGCCTTCATTAATCATTACAAAATAAATGTTTTTTTTTTACAAATTCACCATAATAATACTAAACATATTAAACAATGTAGCTATTGAAAAAACACATTCAATGTTAACATAAGCTCTAACTGTTAAGTTATTACAATTTGAATGGTGATGAAGAAGTTACTATAAGTCATAGAACGATGACTAGTGACTTTCCATTGCAACAGTATGTTCATAAATGGTAAGGACTCTTAGATATTTCTCAGAAATTGTACAAAGTTAAAGCTTAAAGCCCATAATTAGGACTAGAATGTAGACAAAATTAGCTTTACCAATCGCTCACCTTATACTTAGCCGCATGCTGCCTGAGAATGGTCAGGGTCACCGGTTTAGTGAATGGGTTACCAGTTCCCAGGCTAGTGGGATGGTGTGTGGGAACATATGTTTCATTTCATGTTGTACTAATTGAAGAAAGTGGTTAAGGCAACAATGAAGTTTTATGGGGTTAAAAAATGTGGATGAACATCTGACTGACATAAGGCATCTCCAGAATAAATTTCAAAAAGGTTGGAGAACTCAGCACTTAGATTTGAAGGCCTACAACATTCCAATGAAAAACGAAATAAATAAATTAAACTACATTAGCAGAGGCAAGTGGCCCAGGTATATTTTATAAAAAACATGGAAAAAAACACTATTCAGCACAAAAGACAAAGCAATAAAACAAAACAATAAAAATAAACAAGTTACAAGAAACTATTGTGTACATTTGTGTCAAAGTTGTAACTTTGGAAGGAAACAAGATTGAACTGTTCACTTTTAAAAACTATTTCAGTCTACAGGGAAAGGAAGGTGAGAAAAATAATTATATCTGGTCTTGGCTAATGAGGTGACTATTTAACTAATCCAATACTATTCATACTATTGAGATTTCAAGCCAAGACTAGACTCATAGGGAGGAGAATAAGCATTAAAATGCCTCCAGAACTGGGAATGCCTTCAATATTTATGGCAAGCTTTCATCCAGAATCCTTGAGCTGTGATTGCCATTTGTTCAGAATTGAGCAATGATGACCAGATGAAGTCAAGTTTGGTTGATTATTATATGCTCTCACACAGCTTTGCCCTTTTGGGTTGTCTCCTGATGTAAAAACTACACTATTATCACTGTTCATCAAAGTAGATTGTCTCCTGATGTAGAAACTACACTATTATCACTATTCACCAAAGTATCAGATCATGATGGGTAAATATAAAAAATGGACTAGATAATCAGGAGCCTACTTGCAAGAGAAAGTTCTACCAAGTAAGCACAGGTAACCAAAGTATCATCTTCGTTCGAAGAATTGATGCATTATGTTCCAGAAAATGAATGGCAAGAATTTTGACCTATTCTTTTTAAAAAGTGAATGAATAAAGGTAGGCCCTAATTTCAATTTGGGGCCTAAATTTCCTTGGTCATTCGCCTTGACAAATAATACACAAACAAATGTCAGGTAGTTACTAAAACAAACAACAAATTAAAAACTTTACATTTCAATAAATATCAAACTTTTAAATACATAATACAGACTTGATCAACTTTGCTAAAGTCTTAGCTACTGCTATTGGTATAGGTAGGAGCATAACAAGACCTTTGGGTAATGGTGGATGGTAAAGGGGAGATTATCAAGATTAAAAAGTTTGCATATAAAACTCTCAAGTTGCAATTGCTACTACTACTCAGTGCTACTACTACTCAGTGCTACTACTACTCAGTGCTACTACTACTCAGTGCTACTACTACTCAGTGCTACTACTACTCAGTGCTACTACTACTCAGTGCTACTACTACTCAGTGCTACTACTACTCAGTGCTACTACTACTCAGTGCTACTACTACTCAGTGCTACTACTACTCAGTGCTACTACTACTCGGTGCTACTACTACTCGGTGCTACTACTACTCAGTGCTACTACTACTCAGTGCTACTACTAAATTATACATCCAAATACTCTAATTTTCTATTTAGGGGAAATTATGGACTCAGTTATTTTAATCCAACATTCATACATGCAAGTGAAAATAGGGCCTTAACTTTAATTATTAGTGTTTCAACAATTTAAATTGTAGGAGGTCCACTGCTAGTCACACTAGAATTACCAGAGAAAGATTTAAAAAATAGCAATACAAAGATTTCCAATGTTAGTTACAATGACAAACTATACAAACTCTGTTTCCTATAACTATATTAACTCAGTTTCCTGTTTATAAGTTTATAAATTTATAAACAAATGTAAAAAGTTCAATAAATAAATATTTCATATCACAGTTTTTATAATATGTCTGATAAATAAATTAAAAGTGTATACATTTAGAACAAATGATATCTAGGTCAGTGGTGAAAGTAAACAAATAAAATCTTACAATATCTTATAAGTTTACAGATATTCCTTCTAGATAGAAGATTATTACGTCCACTAGGCCAAAAACTCCTGCAGGGCGACAGGGATCCGTCGGTGGCAGGGATAGAACCCTGGACGTGTCAGTTGTTTTTTGGTTGACAGTCGGGTGAACTAACTGCTGGACCAGTAAAAAAAATTTGACTTAAAATTGTTTGCTAATTTTCTAATCTTTTCATCCAATTCCTGCCTGTCTACTGGAAATACATTAATGTAGAAGGGTCTACAACAAATCAGCTTACAACAGCAGGATGATATTAGTGATTGACTATAGTAGGGTATACAACTAATCAGCTTACAACAGCAGGATGATATTAGTGATTGACTATAGTAAGGGCCTACAACTAAGCATCTTACAACAGCAGGACGATATTAGTGATTGACTATAGTAGGGTATACAACTAATCAGCTTACAACAGCAGGATGATATTAGTGATTGACTATAGTAGGGAATACAACTAATCAGCTTACAACAGCAGGATGATATTAGTGATTGACTATAGTAAGGGCCTACAACTAAGCATCTTACAACAGCAGGACGATATTAGTGATTGACTATAGTAGGGTATACAACTAATCAGCTTACAACAGCAGGATGATATTAGTGATTGACTATAGTAGGGAATACAACTAATCAGCTTACAACAGCAGGATGATATTAGTAATTGATTATCTTCTCATAATGGTAAAAAAAACAACTATGAATAGGGCATAAAATTCAGACGGTAAAATGCATTTTAAAATGTTGGCAATTCTTAGGCTAGGAATTTAGTCAGATATTCAATAGTGGTTTACAAAAAAATGCATTTAAAATGTTGGTAATTCTTAGGCTAGGAATTTAGTCAGATATTCAATAGTGGTTTACAAAAAAATGCATTTTCTTGTAAATATAACACCAAGACAGCATTTCTAAACCAATATGATAGTTTTGTGGCATTTACACCTACTTATAAAAAAGGGCGTATATATTTTGTGAGTTTTATATATACATTGTAGCTTATATATAATGGTAGTTAGAGCGGTGCACAAAATAATGCTTATAATTGGACAGTAATTGAAGGCTTGCAAATTATGATGTATGAATGTAAGGGGGAAGTTAATAGAGAGATTAAAAAACAACAATTGTCACTTGTCTCTTGGGCCAGAAGTAAGATCCATCTTGGATAGCATACGTCAGCTCAATGATAGAATCTTAAGTCGTTTGTGTGGCGGAAGGATTGATATGAAGAATACCCATACTTCAACAACTTTGATGTAAATAAATTGGTCACTAATGTTCTTAAAAAATACTTCTGAGTTGATTTACTGCTTAATGTTACTACCTACGCCTGAGATAGTCTGAGACAAAGAAGGAAAAATAGACTGAGTAAATATAATCAAAAGAATCAAGTCGTAACATACATACATAGTTGATCTTGGTACCTGTTAAATATTTATAATTATGAAAATTTAAATATTTATATTTCTAATAAAGTATTCATTACAAAATTACAGGGTAATTAGTAATACAAATGAGACACATGAATATATTTAGAGATCACAATACATACACAGTTTCTAAAAAATCAATCATTGAACAATTTCAACAGTTTTGTCATCTCCAATATTTTCATTTCATTATTTAACTAAAGAAATAGTAAATATAACAAATTGGCTTATGTGCTTAACATTTTAAAACAGACAATATATTAACGAAACATATTTCCAAGAACACATGAACAGGGAATTTATCATAAAAATTTACATTGGAAGACAAAAATGTTCACATTTTAAATAAAGGAACAAATTTTGTTGCCCATATATATGGAAAAATAAAAAATTTGATCCTCTAAATGTGGCAAAAAAAAAGTTTTAAAAGGACATAAAAAGCCAAAGCAAACAAGATTAGCAAGACACAAAAATAAATCACAAAAAGTTAAAGAAGATATTAAAGTAATTATGAATAGAGCTATTACAAATGTGCAATTATTTTCAATTCTTCTAAAAAAATGTAAAAAAATTTTGATGGTGAGCCTTTGTTTAATACAGCAGTGCAAGGATAGCCTAGACAACCTGAGCTAAAATCATGCTACCAACCCTATCCAACAATCACAAAATGATTGGGCTGAATTCTTGGTGGCGCAAAGCTGTTTACTGTAGCTCAGACACACTGAAGAGAAAGTAATGCTATCACAAACCATAATTGTCATTAAAACAGTGAAATTATTGGTAAATATCTCAACCTTAGAATAAAAAATTCCAGAATTTTAAAAGGGAAATCATCAACATGCAGATTTTCATATCATATATATTATCAATCCATATTTATTTTAGGCATAAAAAAGAAGAAACAATACTAGTCTATTGAGTTAAACTGAAAAATTGTTTCACAGTTCGGTCTGATAAGCACCAGGTATAAATAGGGTTATGCTTAACATATTGGCAGTAATAAATTGAAGAAGAGGCTGCTATGTCTTTGATTTCCTTAGTTCTGGAAGAGATCGCAAGTTCGTTGGTTGAGGTAATGACCTAGATTCTGACACTGCTGATTTTTCAAATAAAGTTTTTTCAGAGTCTGATGAAGACCTTAGACTTTTAATAGCGTTCAGAGATTCTGCAGTAACCAAAATTTTATTCGGAAACCTCTGTGACCTCTGACCTGCCCGCAAGGACTTCCTAGCTCTGGATTTAGGTTTACGATAAGCAGTTTCTCTGCTGTGCTTGATCAAAAGGCCACCGCTGGAAGAAAGATCCTGAGTGGAAACATCAGACAAACTACTTGAGAGATGACCCGACAAGGTCCTGTCTTTTAAAGTGTCCTCTACTAGGTTTTCATCAAAGCTGACCCTTGTTCTCATTCTTGGTAATTTTCCACCATTTTTAACTTCCTCTGAAAATGCGGTGGAATGGTTCCGTTGATGAGCATCAGAGTGAGATTGACTCAAATGTGGACTGTGCGACTTTGAACGTTTTTGCACAGACTGACCTCCTGAGCCAGCGTTGGGCAAAGTGTAAACACCCCCTGCCTCCCGCTGTGAGCTCTCAAGCTCCCGTGGACTGTGGCCACCCTTCCCAGCATGCGTACTGTAATAAAGCTCATTGGGAATGGAGGCACTCCTTTTTATGCTACCGACGCGGCGAGGGCTGCGCAGCTTGACAGCCAAGCAGAAACAGCCACAGGTGTCTGTCTCCAGCTCATCATCCCAGCAGTCAAAGAAAGATCGGCAATCTGTCCCGGTGTTGATGCAGAAGGAAGTTGCATCACAGCAAGGAGAACACTGTTAAAAAAAAACAAAAAAAAAACAAACAAGGGATAAACATGGCAGAAACAAAGTTCCATAAAAATATATAAAAGTAAAAAAACTATTTTGAAATAGGCCTACTAGCAATAAAACTTACAATAAAGTATGGCAATGGTATAGAAAAACATTCATAAGTATATGATATAATTAAATAATATATATCATTCTAATAATATTTTCCTCTGATTCAAATGTAGGCTAATAGGGAAATTATTTAAAATAAATCCCAAAGTTATAAAATATTTTTAGGTAAGCATAATTTCTGAATACAAGTAAAAAATATATAAATTAAAAATGAATGCTGACTTAAAAAAATAAAATCTTTAAGATAAGCATTGCTTCTATTTGGTTTATAAAAGTAAATTGCTTAAATAGTATATAGGGTAAATCTAAAGCTCATTCAAAGACTAATTGCTATGAATAGCACTATAATAAATATTGCAAATAGTAAAAAACTGAGCTAATTATCCATCGTATAAAGTCTGAGAAAATATTTCTTCCAATCAGCTTATTAACATTTATTTATTTAAAATTAATTTTGTAATACCGTAATTTTTTTCTTAATGCTTTTAAAGTAGATTTAAGAGTAGATATTTGAACATGCATATAATGATTTGGAATTTACATGAAAGAGAGAATTCTAAAATCTAAATGAAATAATAAAAAAGAAATGTAAAAAATCTAAAGTTTACTAACTACCGCAAAATGTAGGGCCTAATAATAAACTGCAATTATTGTCTAAGAAAATTCTTTGTTTTTCTAACTATTCTGCTATGAATAAAAAAAAAACATTACACATAGGCCTACTATAACTCAATAAGAAGAATCATATAGAAATATGCTTCAACTATTAGACCCAACAGTGCCCAACACTGAGAGTTTTAATCGCAACCCCAAGACGATAAGGACTTCTCAATGAATTTAAATAAAATAGAAGTACTACTTTTCAATCCACTCAAACCAGTGTAAAGTGCCTAAAGTAATGCAAAAAAGAAAACTGGCAACCACTGCTTCACCAGCCCTTTAAATTAGATCAATTTGGTCAGACAGGATTTCTTCATGTTGTTATTTTAAAAGGAGACATGTAGCCCTTCTATAAATATGCCCCTGGAAATTATAGATCCATTCTCCTTACAAGCATATACATGAAAAAACAAACAAACATATGTTATAGTATAGTTATTTTATAAGGAGACATGTAGCCCTTCTATAAATATGCCCCTGGAAATTAGAGATCCATTCTCCTTACAAGCATATACATGAAAAAACAAACAAACATATGTTATAGTATAGTTATTTTATAAGGAGACATGTAGCCCTTCTATAAATATGCCCCTGGAAATTATAGATCCATTCTCCTTACAAGCATATACATGAAAAAACAAACAAACATATGTTATAGTATAGTCAATCACCTATACAAACATAATGCACTGAGCCCACATCAACACCGCTTCAGGGAAAATAGATCATGGGAAACAAAGATAATAGATGAGAATTATCCAAAGGATTAGATAATAATAATCAGGTAAATTCTTTATTATTAGATCAAAAGCATTCCAAAATATTCACCCAGAAAAGTGCCAACTGTTGAGAATGTCAAAGAAAAAGAAAAAAATGAATACAAACTGGTACTTTATTCATGGAAAAGACCTAACCCAAATTAAAAATGAAAAGTTCTTAGAAATAATAATAAATTATAAAATTATGATGAAATCCACATGTTGATGAAGTGATTAAGAAATCTAACAAAAGGATTCATAAAAAGGAACTTTCAAAAATGTAACAAAATCAATAAACTAAAATGCTATCTCACATTTGTTAGACCTATACTAGAATATTCTTCTTTTGAAAGCGACATTAGAATATTCATCTTCTGAATGGGACCTATCACTAAAAAAAAAATAATTAAAAGGCTAGAACAAGTTCAGAAAAGGGCTGCAAGGCCGATTACTAGTGAATATTCACAACTGACAAGGGTAACACCAATAGTTAAATCACTAAACCTAGAAACATTAGAGGACAGAAGGGCAAAGAGCAAAGTAGTAATAAATACACATAAAGCATTAAATTCTCACTTAGAAATATTGCAAAACAATCTATGACAATGTTCACATAGACCTGAGGATAAAAACACCTTTTTTAGAAACATATGAAAAAATAAACACATATAAGTTCTCTATCTTCCCTAGTGGCATCCTGGCAAAGAATGGGTTACAAGAAATCCTCCCTAGTGGCATCCTGGGAAAGAATGGGTTACAAGAAATCCTCCCTAGTGGCACCCTGGCAAGGAATGGGTTACCAGAAATAACCAGGAAAACCAATAATTTAAAACACAAATCAAAATGCAACACAGGACTCAAACCATGGATAAGCGTAAAAAATAAAAATGGAGGGAGCATCTGTGACATATAAGAAGATAAGAGCAGATTATATCTATGAAACGCAGTTTGTCAATAAAGCTCCTTGCTTCTTTTCCCAAATTATCATAGCATTGCACTATTGACAAAGCACTGTAATTAATGAATAAAGAAACATATTTCCATATGATGCCAATTTAGTTTTCATTTCACAAACTGCAGAGCTCATAGAAATTAGTAGTTGGCAGCTGTTTACAACTTTGTAAATTAAAAAAATGAAAGAAGGTGGGATAAAAGTGTAAAGGAACTGAGTCCAATAGTATAAGGCTATTACAAAAACTCAGTTCCAGAAGAAACAAAATGTACTAATTGCTAGGCATTTGTAATTATTTCATACCTTTAATTCATATTACTAAACTATTTAGCAGGTAGAATTTTTATATATAATATTACAAAAACTAAGTTCCAGAAAAAATTAACCAAAAATGTACTAATTGCTATGCATTTGTAATTATTTTATGCCTTCATTCATGTTACTAAACTATTTAGCAGGTAGAATTTTTATTTTACTGCTAATATTGCATGGTTATAAAAAGAACTAAAGTAATTCTTGCAATCATAAATTTAAAAAAATATTTTTTAAATAGTATTTCAACATAAAAAAATGAAGCTGTTTTGGTCTACAATCAGTGAACTACTGTAGCCTACACTTAAAATTATTTAAAAAAAAAATTAATAAATGCACTAATGAATGCAAATTATGTCAGCAACCTAGCATAAAGCTAACCTCAATAAATAGTCATTCCATTACATAAGAATACATCATTTATAATTTGAACATTCTTTTTTTTTAAAGTTTCATTACATAGGTGTTTATAAATAAACAGGTAAAGGAGAAAAAAATTCATTTAAAAAAATGGCAACAGATTTGTTCTGAAATATATAAATCTGAATAAGTCCAATAAATAGAACAGAAAATATTTTTGAGAGTATGAGGGTATTTATAAGGCTCATTAATGACATAAACATTTTTAGTAACTAAAAAGTTAAACAAAAAACATTTTATTTTAGCCACATTTGTTTTATAATCTGGCCACTGCACTTACATATATTAGAATGCTTAAGCACTTAACTAAACAATAAACACATTCTAAGTTGAATGGTTACTTTATGCTGACACATTTGTTTTATAATCTGGCCACTGCACTTACAAATATTAGAATGCTTAAGCACTTAACTAAACAATAAACACATTCTAAGTTGAATGGTTACTTTATGCTGACACATTTTTTGTTTGTCATTAAAAATGCAAAGCCTCATACAAATTTATAAAAAAATTAAAAATTAGGTCACTCAGCAATACACTTGTAACAAATTTTTTTCTACATCTGTATTGAACTTTTACTTTCCTTAGAAGATATCCCCTCAGAAGAGAATTTAAATGGCAACCTTTAGACTGACAATCCAATGGACCACTTGTCCCCCATAGATCCCTTTCTTATAAAAGCTTGTGGTCATAGTTACGGCACATAAAAAAAAAATTAACACCCTTAAATAAAAAAACAAAAAAAAAAATAAAATATCAGGAACATTAGCAGTTGCAGCAGCTTTCTGAAAATATGACCACCAAATTGTATAAGGAAAGAAAACAATTAAAAAAAAAAAAGGGTATTTGTATCCAGTTATGACCAGCTTTGCAAACTAGTCCTGGAAAGTCAATTATCTTTGAACAGGTAAATGCGGACTTTGCCTGGCAGGCACTGCCACAAGTGAGAGTCGCACTTATTATAGACCAGACTATTGAACACATCTTCCAAAGAGGATCTCATTATATCATATTGATACAAAACTTGAGGCCAAACAAGGCAGGCAACCTGGGAGAAACCGTGAGGCACAGCAGAAGACATGAAGTGGACTGTAAAATTTGTCTGATCAATGACTGATAATATGATCTTTTAATAGTGTATTAGAGCCAAGCAGCTGTAATGTAAAGTATTAAATGCTAATTCAAATAAAAAATAAAAATCATTGCAGCTCTGCAAACGGTTTTGGCATTAAGATTTCTTTGTTCATTTCAGCTTTGCCATCTAGGATAAAAGCTAGTGTCCCATTGAAAATTAGTAATGAAGTTTCTTATTATTAAGCGATTTACAAAACAAACAACTGTAAATAAGGAAATGCATTTTTAAACACATTTTTTTGTTATCAAAAACAATATGAATTGTTACATAAATTCATAAATTTCTATTAGGCCTATATGCGTTCAAATGTAAAAAAATAAAAAAAGTATGCTGACAAGTTAGAAAATGTCATCAGTTGTAATAGAAGCCAGGTTGAAACATGCATGGATGCTGGTTAGGTTTTTATTACTAGAGACATGGATTAAATGTGGGATTTTATTTTACATTAAGGAAAATTGTTAAATGGATTGCTAATGGACAAGTAAAAAGTTAAAAAAAAAAAAAGATTAGTAGTAAAAAAGGAGCTAAATGTCAGTTCTTGTTAAGGTTTGGCTACAGTTCACACAGTGAGTACTGAGAGTCAGTACCATAGTCCAATACTTACGCCAACACACACACACACTTAAAGGGGGAGTTAACTAGAGGAGGTCCTGACACATTATGGAATTATGCTAGATGTGGGGATACTACTAGACTGACGGCCATATTTTTCAAAGCAGCTCTGTAGAATGGATGAAGATGAGAGTGAAATAATAAAACAACAGAAACATGACATGGGATCAAACATTCAAAGGTGAAACTAAGTTATTAGAAATGTCCTTTTCAAAGTAAATAATCAGTTAATGACATTTATTGACCTGAAAATAGTTATACTGGTATGTTTTTTAAGACAAGTATTAAAAATACCGGTAATTACATTTTTTTTATTTTTCTTTAAATTAAAAAGAAACAAAAATGTGACAAAGTAATTCCGCTTGTAAAATGGTACATTAAAAGAATTTTTTCTTTCAGTTTATGCATTTTCACTAACCTTTAAAAATACATTGTTTGGGATTACTTATAGGAAATTTCACAAATGAAGGGAGATAAGATTAATATTATTTTCATGTTCTAATTTTAAAAACATTAACATTTCTACAACACAAATTAAAGCACAGAAAGAGATGTGGTGTCAACTATTATCATATTGCTAACAGTCTTAGGATATACATTCTTAAACCTTCTACCATCACAGAAAGAGATGTGGTGTCCACCATTATCATATTGCTAACAGTCTTAGGATATACATTCTTAAACCCTCTACCATCAAAAGATTCTCAAAGTGGATAAGTCTCTTTTTTTTAAAATATTGTTTTGGATCTTTTTGCAGCCATTAGCACTTTTTAAAAATTATGGATAAAAAGATATATTATATAGTAGTGTAGCTACAAAATTATGATTATCACCTAAGTTTCACTATTGTGTGCTTAAAATAACAACTACATTAGTGGTGTTAATAATTTGTTTTAAGGGTACATCAACAAAATAAAGGATTCCAGCTAGAGAAAAAAAAATACAATTGTTAATGATACAGGAAACATCTAAGAAAAAGTTAAGCCTTAACCTTTCAATGGAATAGAAATGGTGATGTGTAAAGCATCAGAAATCCATTACAAAGTTACAGTTAAATTTTTAAAATAACCAACTTTTTTCATTCAAACCAGTGCTTTTATGATATTTATTCATCTTGAGAATTAAAGTGCTGCTTATGAAGATATAAAGCTATTAAAAAAAAAAAAAAAAAAAAAAAAAACAACTACTAAATTAACAGTGCATTTTCTCACAAGACTTTTTCCCCATCACTGATACATTTTCCCTGGAAGTCAATTTGGAATATTTCACTGGAGCCTTTAATAATAATATGTTAGCATTCACTGACAGGAGGTAATACCAATAAGCAAAATGCATTTCTCTAATACAGTGCATAATTAAAACAATCACTAATGTTGCATATATGCCTTTCTTTAAAATCCTAACTATTATTGAAGAAAAAAGTTGTTAACAGGCCTATATACTCCATAAACTGAACAAGATATATCAGTTCTTTTTAGTCAGATGAAACAATTAAAATTTCAGATTTAATTTTTTTTTATGAAAGTTATAAGAACAACAGATAAATAAGAGTGACAATAAGATTACACAAAACAAAATCTGAAAAAAAATGTATTAATCATAATTAAATGTTTCTCTACTTCTGGCAATAAAACATAAAATTGAAAAACAAGAAAGCAGAAATAGGAAACAAGACTTACTGATGCTTTCTGAATTTTTCTGATATTTACAACTAACAATTTTTTTTAATGCTTTGAACTGTCACTTACTTCACAGCAGCCATCGGCACAACCACAACAATTGCACAGTAAAATGTCCACACAGTTGGTTCTCTAGAGTAAGAAATTAGAAAAACAGGTAATTACAAAGAGGAAACAGCTGTTATACTTTGGAAAGAAAAAAATGTACATTAGATAGGTTTGTCTAATTTGACTATTTGGTCATCTTTGTTCAACGCACCTTTCTCTGGCCACATATTTTGCTCAGGCATCCATCAGGACTGGTTTTGCAACAGCAAGGACAAGCTTCGTTTAATTTGACACATACATTAAAGGTGCATGCTTCATGGCAATCACAGCACTCCGATCTGCAGGTTCCTTTTTTCTGTGGTACAAAAGAGATTACACTTACGGTAACTTTTATGTAATAAAAAAACAAGACTGTTGAATATTATTATTAAACAAATATGTAATATATTCATGTTTTATTAATGCTTTTCAATGTTATTTCAATGCGTTTTTTATTTTCAAATTTTTATATCAATACTGAATCAATGTGTTTTTTAACATAAACTAATTGTAATTTTTAAAAGTAGGCTATTTTTATTAATGTGCCGTATATACTCGCGTATAAGTCGCACCGGTGTATAAGTCACACCCCTAGTTTAAGATTTTTTTCCTTATACGTTGTCATTGACCCGCGCATAAGTCGCACCCCGACTTCCCGGGTTACACTGCATACCTTTTAAACATAAATGTACCCTGATTTGGAAACTTTCCTTAAAATTGTTTTAATCATGCATAAGGCAAACATAATCAAATAAAGGCATATCCTAATAATTCTACATAACTCCAATCAGCTATAGGGGTTATGTAGGAAACTTTATGACAGAGTAGTGATGTTTTTTGAACTTTTCAAAAACAGTGTTGGGTGTATAAGTCGCACCCCTACTTTTTGTCTAAATTTTCTGTAAAAAAAAGTGTGACTTATACGCGAGTATATACGGTATTTAGAATGGTATGAGCTTTTTAAAAAGATTATAATAAGCATAAAAACTCAGGGCCAGAACCGGGATATTCCATATATATATTGTTCTAAATTATTACTTGACATAGATAATAACCTACCACTAGCACATATCTTATAATAAGAATGATGATCACTATAGCGACATACGCTCCAACAGCCAGACAGACTATAGCAGCTATAGGAAAGTCTTCCTCACTACTGCTAGATTTTATACCTGTCTGATTACCACTCTGGAAAGAGAAACAATGATGATATTGGTTTTTAAAAAGCTCTCTATATTCTTTTCAACCGTATTTTCTAAATTATATTTTTAAAATTAATTCTAAGACATAATATAAAAAAAAGCCCAGCAGTAGAGAATCCAAATGTAAGTTATGTCCCCTTAGAAACTGTCATTGGTCTATTGAGCTTGTAGTGACTGCAGGATCTAGTGTACAAATAAAATAATCAAACAAAACTCATAGAAGAAACTCAAGAAAATTGCAAGCTGTGCTATTCCAGTAATGTCAACGAACTTATCAAAAGCAATAGAAAAATGTTCAAATTTGGATGATGCAGACTTGAAATGTTGTTTCAAATCATTTGCCATTTCATCAATCCGTCCAGCAAGTGTTCCTGGTTAACAAAATATTCTTAAATAACTGTGCCTTTTATGGGCACACAATGTCAGCCGCTTTCACAAGGCAATGCTTTACGAAATCTCCTTCACTTGTAAGATTTCCCACTTATGGCGACCATTTGGCTGAGTTCATAGCTTGCAGTAATGGAAGCGACATTGGCTTGATCTATTTTTGTAAACTATGTCTGTTGCTGTATAAAGTTAGCCTTCAATTCCTTGAGTTTTGAAACACGCATTAAGCCCTCATATTTATAGCAGGATCGATGGTTGGTTTCATAATGTCCAGATTTCTGTTTTATACACCCAGTTTAAAGTATTAAAACTGCAATTTTCGCCATTAAATAAGACAGTTATAGTATCCCTTGTGCGGGCTGCACATGTGCTTGCAAAGGGCTGCAAGATTTAGTGATTTCTCATCCTTTAAATACCATTTTGCATTATTCTCGGCACCATTCAACTTTCATGTTGTCAAAGCAGAGGAAAACTTGCAGATGGAGCTATTAGAAACGCAGTCTGATTCTACATCAAAGCAAAGTATCTAGAAGTCGGGACACCTGGCTTCTATTCATACCTGCCTAAAAAGTTTACAAACTTCAGAAAGTTTTCAACTTATATTATGGCAATGTTCGGTTCCACCTATGTGTGTGAACAGTTATTTTCCTTCATAAAATTAACAAAAACTTCTCAGAGAACAGGCTGACCGATGAACACTTGTCATCCCTGATGAAGGTCGGAACTGCAAATACATTTCAGCCAGATATATGAAAAATTGTCATGAAAAGGAGGCATCAAACCTCAGGACAAAACACTGATTATAGTGTACAAATGATTGAATGTTCTTAAATAAATGTTGGATTACAATTGTTATATTTGGCGTTGTGGGGCGTTAGCTTAATAAATCTGTTGTAGTAGGCGTGCAAATAAATTAAATATGATTCAATAAGATTACATTGTTTCTCAGATTTATTGGTGTGGCCCGCCGGTAAACTCAAAGTATCTTATGCGGCCCATGGTGCTTTTTTAGTTTGACACGCCTGCTCCAGAGGACAAAATAAACATCATAACTTGAGTAGGAACACACATACTTTATAAGCTAGTCACCAATACCAGGACTGATTTTTGCCTGTAATCATAGCAGGCCTAGATATAATATTTGGGTATTTGTGGTATTACAAGATTAAGCTCTATTCTTTAGTTATAGGCACTAAATTAAAAAAAACAAAAACTAATGCTACAAAATATAAAACTTACACTGGACATATTTACAAATGTCTAGCAGAAAATATCATTTCCAAACTCTGATGACTGATGTATGTTGTAGTTGAGATCATTCAAAACAAAATAAGCTACTAACTTCACAAAGACTAAGATGAGAAAAACAGAGTTTATACATTTTTATTTGTTAAATATGTAGGCTACTGTTGTTGCATTACTAACTGTAAAAATTATGTAAAAAGTATAGAGTATAGGCCTACACATACAAATATGTAATTTAATTTGCCAATTTGCAATTATTAATGACCCAAGACTTGAAGTATAGCCTAGACTAGACTCCTAGACAATAGACCTAATCATCCTAATGTTAAGTAGCCTATTGGAAACATATTAGGCTTTAATCAAAATAAATTATGATTTATTATGACAAGGAATTAAATTTAAAGACAAGTGTAGGCAGGTTATTAAACAAAACTAAGTGTCTAAATAAGTAGGCTATAGTGCTATATTGTTATAGTGCTATAGTGCATATGGCTATGACAGAGCAAATACTTTGTTTGAAAGAAAAGAGTAGGCTAATCAGACTAATCTAAAGAACGTAGAGTAGAACATTGTGAAAAATAAGTCCACAAAAGACAAAAGCTTACTTTTGACTTTTCCAAGACATGATTTATCTTAGTTTATAAGAAAAATAATAACAAATCATGTTTTATTTTCCTGTCATCACAAGTGAAGTATTGCGATTTAGAGCTTGCGTTAGGCAAGGCTTCTATTATGTTATCTCATTTCTTTCTATCCTGTTACGTTAGAGTTAGAGTCAGACTGTTACTGTTGCACTGTTGCCTGTTGATCGGATAAATTTCTATTTTTATTTTATTTACGGCAAGCAATGAAACAAGGGAAGAAAGATAATAAGCAATAAAATATTATTATTTAAATTGAAAGCGTTAAAATATTCGTAAAAAAATATTAACACAACATACTCCGAACTTAGAGTTACTAGCAAGAAAGCTTGCTCCTTTTTAGCAGTGCTGATAATGAAACAAACACACCATTTTGTATTGCTAGCGACGCCGTTGTCACGTGACTTAATAGTTAATCACTGATCTATATATTACTAGATACCGCGCAGCAGCGTTACAAATAAACTTTCGTACGAGAAATATTAATATCATACCTCTATGCCTACTAGGCCTATTGGCCCTACATTAAATCAATGTAGGCCTACTATTGCTTTACAAAATGCTATGAATTTTGCGTGTTTAGTCACAACTACGTTTTCTTTTCTTTTTTTTAGACCTGTGGTTTCATATTTTATATTAATTATTAAAAAACAACAATATTATAGTTATAGGAGTTAAGCCTATAGGGGACGTCCATTAATTACGTCAACAAAATAGGGGGGAGTGGGGGGTCTGAAAAAGTTTGACAATTGTTGACAAGGGGGAGGGGGGGAGGTCAAGAAAAGTTGACGTCAACAATGTTACTTTTTAAAATAAATAATGATACAAATTTATTACAAAATTCTAGGCTACATTTGTCAAGTGCCACTTACATAGCAGACATAATATATAAACATGGTTTTACGTTAATGCAAATAACTTAATTAAAATTATGGACGCTACATTTGACATGTCCTTTTTTTGTTCAGCTTGTTAGTTTGTAGATCTATGTATGAGTGGAAAGTGGAAACTAATGCAATTGTTAGCACGGCAAAATGACCGACCAATTGTAAAAAACGTCACCATCGCTGTAGTCTAGCGAGCCATTGTGACTGGAATAACAAAAGAACATAAACACACCAACAAACATTCTGCAGAGTACGTTCAGAAACAGAAACCCAGTTTTTTGCCGCTCAGTAGGCCTACATCTAAATTAGGCGCCGTTCTGTTATTGAGTCCTGAAAGGACTATGAACACCGTCCGAGAGTCGACTGCTTTAATTCAACGCCCATGGTTGAGTCTTTTCCAAGTTCCAACCCTTGAAACCATGTTTTGATCAGCGTTAGCAGGCCATCCGCCATCCACTCCGACATGGAAAGATATGAGTAGGCAGGCGTTGTCCTACAAGGACGTCGCTTGTTTGGTCGGCTTGCTCTGTTCGGATTCCCCTTTTACGAACGTACATTTGCTCGAGCCATCCATGGCTTGCCTCGTATTCCTGTAATGTGGGCTGACGGTGTGTTGTCCGAGCGGATTTTGTCTGACACGGATATGTCATCCCCTCAAGGCCACCTTTGAAAGCAGCCGTCTTTACAGGACGTTTTGTGTACCTTTCCGTACGTCGCATCAGCCCCCACCCCGGAGACGCCAGAAATCAGACAGTGGGGTAGGCCTACATCACAGGCCCTCTCTAATGGAAGAACAGAACAAGCCGATTAATCTCCAGACTTGCAGCTCGGGATATCACGCCTCTCTCTGTCACTTACAGAGATGGGAGTGGAAGTATCTCGGCGACCGCTTGTCCCATGCATTAGCTCACTGGTCAGACTCGGGGAACCAAGTTAAAAGGTCTAAAAAAAAATAAAATCGGACGAGCCCGTCTTGTGTCCAGGGCGTAACGTTTAGCGTTGATCTCAGCTCTGTCCGGACCCGCTGCGGGAGCTCTCCTCCATGCGTTCGCCCGCTGGTGTATTCTTAATGGGAACGTATAGGCGGTTTACACACTTCGCCAGCTTTGGGGCTCATAGGTACAGAAGTGAAATTAGGCGCCAGAGACTGGCGTTCGTTATATATACCATGTAAGCGATAGCTGGGATTGGCAATAGAACTAAAAACAACAATAGGCCCTCTCTGAGACTATGTTTGAATTGCATTTAATGAAGTGTATTGTGTGAATTCAACATGGTTATTTTAAAATATTTCCTTCAGAAAAATAATTCGTGGCCCATGAAGTCCGAAATACTTAGCCTACCATTCCTTTTAACATCCCTAATTCTGATATATAAACTAATCTATTTTTGCTGACACGTTATAATGGGTGAAACATTAAAATTTGGTGATTAGGCTAAATATAGTAATTTTTTAGTTTTAATTTCTAATTTTGTAAAAAAAAAATTATTAGATAAAAATGTATTAGTAGGCCTATAGTGGCGTAGCCAGATTGCAAGGTGTGGGTGGCAAATAGTACAAGGTAAGAGCGTTAGGGGCAAGGAAGCCAACTACCGTTTGTATAATCTTATAATGTGTGTGTGTGGAGAGGGGGGCAATAATGCAAGAAGGAATAGTGAGCATATGGTTAAAATAGCAGCTTAATTTACAACTGGTGCACAGATTCCCCCTAAGCTATTTAACAATTAACATTGTACTAAAAGCTCATTAGTGAAACGTACAATCAGAAAGTATTCAATATTTCTATATGAAAAGAACAATAGTAAATAAAAGGGAAAGAAATATTGTTAAAATCCTCGGATTGGAAAAACAAATTGGGAGGGGCGATGGGGGTAGTAAGCATGTTACACCCCTTTCGTGGCAAAGGGCCTATCTAGTCAATATAAAATCTTTAAAACAAGTCTTAAAATGTATTACAATTAATTATAGTAAAGATCTAGACCTTTCCGTTTCAAATCTATTTTAAACATAAAAGCCAGCGGTTGATTTTTTTTTACTTGTTATAGGGGGGGGGGGGGGTAACGAATTGTTGACGTAATTATATAGGGGGGGGGTCTCTGAAAGTTTGACAGTTGTTGACAAGGGGGAGGGGGGGGAGGTAAAAATCGCCCAAAAATTGTTGACGTAATTAATGGACGTCCCCATATTAGGCTACTATTTTTAGGCCTATAGGCCTATACCTATATACTAGATATACAGGCCTAGAATATAGGTTTATAGTTTATAATTTATAGGCCCATTCAATGCCCCGATGCCACTCTGGAAGAAAGAGTAGGCTATTAAAAAAAGGGATAAGGAAAGTGTTTTGGTCCTTAATTATGTTTATTGGAACATTGTAACAGATTTTATTGTGTTGTATTTCCAAATTATAATGTAATGCCTTATGTAAGCCTATTATATTACTACTTTACTCTTTGCCGTTCTGTCCTCTAGTCAGGGCCGGTCCTAGGCCACTGCAACCTATGCGGCCGCAGTGGGCCCCGCACTTTCATAGGCCCCCGCGCTAATCCAATGGTGAAAGTATGTTGCGTCCTTGGCTGATATATTCTGTGTCAGTAGACAAGATCTATTGTTTCTACTGTCGCCTACTGGGAAAACAAAAAAAGCTCATTTGTAAATGAAGGATTTGACCAGTGGCAAACTGTACCACAAGGCTGACCGAACATGAAAAATTGCATGGGCATTTAAACGCCATGACATGTTGTTGTGAAGCTGGAGCAAGAATAAGTAAAAAAAAAACAACAACAGGCATTGCAGGAGATGCTTTATTTTGAGACTAAACGTTGAAATCAAGTTTTTCAAAGACTAGTTGCGATTGTACAATTTCTAGCGGAGCACAATTTAGCTTTCAGAGGTTCCATTGAAAGAGTTGGAGAAGTAATGGGAATTTCTTTGGTCTAGTAGAATTACTTGCAAGTTTTTTGGAATTGTACAACGCGTGTACACCATCTTTTCAACATCTACAAAGATATGGTCATTATTTAAAAAGCATGTTTCCAATTTATCTGTAAAACCTCTCTGCGAAACAAGGTGGGAATGTAGAATAAATAGTGTCGAAGCACTTCGTTATCAATTGCCTGAAATTTGTGACGCACTCGATGAATTAGCTGAAGAGGCTAGTGATGCGATAATTAAAAGCAAAGCAGAAACACTGTATGAAACATTGAAGCAGTACAAATTCTTAGTGTCACATGTGTTGTGGTACGACGTGCTCTTCCAAGTCAATTTTGTGTGTAAAGAACTGCAATGTTCAACAGCAGATTTGAGCTCTGCAATGGATTCGTACAACAACTTAATGACTTGGCTAAGGAAACTGAGAGTTGATGGGTTTGTTCACATTCTTGTTACATCAAAGGAATTGCCCGAAAACATGGAATTTGTTGCAATCTTTTCAGCCAAACGTCAAAGAAAAAGGCAATATGATAAATCTGTGGAAAACGTCACACCTGTAAATGCTGAAGATGACTACAGGATAAAATGCTTCAGCATAATTGTGGACACTGAAATTCAGTCCTTGAAGCCGAGATTTGAACAACTGAAATCAAACCACAATCTATTTGAGTTTCTTGTCAGCTTCAAGAGCCTTCAGCGTGATGACATACGAAAGTTTACAGAGAGTCTCGAGCAAGCATTGCCATCATCAACAGACCAGTCGACAGATATATGTGGGCGAGAATGAGATGATGAAATGGAATCTTTAAGGCATATTCTACCAAATACCGTCAAAACCCGGGTAAACATTTTGACTTATCTGTCCACTAATGAAAGATACACTGCTTTCCCAAAATACTTAATTGCACTCAGAATATTTTTAACAATATCCGTAACTGTTGCATCTGTTGAAAGAAGCTTATCGCGCCTCAAACTAATCAAGAATTACTTGACGTCAACAATTCACGAAGATAGATTGAACAACTTGGCAATTCTCGCTATTGAGCGAGATCTATGTGGAAAACAGAATTTTGATGATATACTGTATGACCTCGCTTACACGCAAACTCGTAAAGTAAAGTTAATTTGATTTTGATTTGGTACTTAGTAAATAATTTAATAAAATGCAAAGACGAATTTATTTTCTATTAAAAAATCTTAATTTTCCCTTATTATCCTTATTCCAACCCAGACTGGGCCCCGCGAAATCCGTTTTGCATATGGCCCCGCAATTGCTAAGTTTGGCTCTGCGTCTAGTGTATCTATGGTTAGTGATTTAACTATTAGTGTTATAACTCTTGTCATTTGTGAATATTTCGCTAGTAATGAACCTTGCATCTCTTTTCTGAATTTGTTCTAAATGGTTGTATGCTAGTGAGTTCCATACAGAAGATGCATAGCCTATAGGCCTATTATTATATTGCAGTATAGGTTTCAGTAATGTGAAATAACAATTTAGTTTTATATCCTTATTACATTTGTAAAAGTTTCTTTTTAGGAAGTCACATTTTTGTTAGATTTTGTAATCACTTCATCAATATAATATGGATTTCAAGATAATTTATCATTTATTATTAACCTACTCCTAATTTTTAAGTCTCTACCATGAATGGGGACGTCCATTATTTACGTCAATTTTTATGAAATTTTTATTGAATCTAATTTTACGTTTCACTATTGATAATATGATACAATGCTAGTCGTTCAATATTGTGCACCAGTTGTGATTTAGCCTTGTATTTCCTCCGTAAAGTTCACTTTTCTTTTTTTGTATTATTGCCCCGCCCCCTCCACTTTATGCAACTATAGTTGTCTTCCATGACTCTCCTACCTTTGCGACCCCCCCCCCCCCCACACTTGCAATCCTGGCTCCGCCACTGATAATTATTCATTTTAACTTCATACAAAATTAGAAATTAATACTTTGAAATCATAAAAATAGATCTATTTAATCGACCTAATTTTTACGTTTTACATATTGTAAATTTAAGTAGCTAGCGAAAATAGAAATAGATTTTATATCAGGGCTGTGGAGTCGGAGTCGAAGAGTCGGAGAAATTTTGGGTACCTGGAGTCGGAGTCGGAGTTGGAGTCGGAAGTACAAAAAACTGAGGAGTCGGAGTCGGAGTTGGAGTCGGGACATTTATCTACCGACTCCACAGCCCTGTTTTATATCTCAGATTAAACCCTCTATTGCCCTCCTGTGGTACATTATTCCCCCCCCCCCCCAAAGCACATAGGCCTACATAATTTTCACAATCTACCCTCCCCCACTTGCACTATTTGCCCACCCCCTTTGCACTACCCTCAACAATCGTACCGGTACCCTTTTGTTTTTATTTCGTTTAGATCGAAATATATAGGGCAGACCTTTAGACCGCGAAGTTGCCGATATAATAGTATAACCTTATTCTGTTATTAAATGGTAGTCTCTTGATGGGCGATTGGGTGTGTATAATACAAACGCACGACTAATTTCCATTCTTTGACTTATTAACATTATTATAAAAGTAACATTGTTGACGTCAAACTTTCTTGAACCCCCCCCCCTCCCTCCCCCACGTCGACAATTGTCAAACTTTTTCAACCCTTCTCTTTTATATTGACATAATTATGGACGACCCTAATGATGTATCTTTTTACTCTCTTTATTTTAACTCGTACTGTCTGTCTGTCTGTCTGTCTGCTTGGTTGTTAGCAAAACCTTGCATCAATTTTTCTACCGCTTCCCGTCGTCCAATCGAGCTGAAACTTGGGCAGCAGACTTGTCCCGACTAACAATACATTCTATCAAATTTTCTGCATCATAGTCACGAATTCATTCGACCAATTTGCGAATCGAGGAAAATATTTTACGTCAAACATGGCTGCCTCTACCGGAAGAGACGAAAGTAAATAAACTTTTCGGATATGTTAGTTTTTACGAAATAAATAGAATGAAAACGACACAATGTATCTTTTTATGTTTTTTGCGGACCAAAGCTAGAAAAAAAGGATGCGCAAAATTTACTGTGGAAATTCATAAGGTATAGTTTATACTTAGCCTATATTTATTTATACTTATGAATTATTAATTATATCAAATTTTCAGTTAAAACAACTTAATTATACTATCATCATCATCATCATTGGCTCCATAGTCTCGAAAGACGATTAGATTTGCGCTCCTGTGATTTGGCCAGCCCTGCAAAATTGACTGTGTCTGTGGAGACCTATCCTTGAGAGACAGGCTCTATCGCATCTCTGGCAATTATACTACACTTATGACAATATTCATTTCTTAAAGGTAAGTAAAAGAAAAATTTTGGTTTCACGTAAAAAATACCTGTCCAACTTTTTATGGTTTTTCGACGCAAAGCGAGAAAAAAAAAAGGATGCGCTCAGATTATATTTAACAATTCATACGGAGTATGCCTAAGGAGATATTTTTGAGATTTGCGACACAGATAATAATTAATTGTCTGTACATGTTTCATTTCCAGTAGTCAATCAATTATTTAATTAAATGATGGTAAACTTAGTTTGCAAAGAAAGGGAGCATAATAAAAACTTCGTTTTTATGGGTTATTCTTGTTCTCTCGGTTTTGATTTTTACTATTTGTTTTCTTTTCATATAGGCTATTTCATCACGTTAGATCTAATATATATTTAGGGGTAGGCCTGTAGGGGTATGCAAACATGCATTATGTCAATATTTATTATTTCTATTTATTCTATAAAAAAACATTATAAACCATTACAAATATATTAAATAACATATGATGACATTTTTATCAAGTAATAATTCCCGTATTTCCGAAACCATTTCAAAATCAAGTTATTAAAATAATCTATTATAGTCTCTGCTTTTGGTTGTGCGTGAAACACAGGCCGACCTGACTTCACGACTTCCTTTTCTCTATTTATTTGAGAGTTTTGTTTCCTGCCCATGTTTGAGTTGGTGCCTTGTTCTCTTGCCCATCCCCCCAACTCCCTATTCCCACCATCTATTTGAACTTACTGCTTATACTCATCTCCGTAAAAGTAGGTAAAGTATCCCGTCGGTGGACCAAATTGATCAGGTGAAGCGGCGATTGTGTGGCCAGCACAATGCCCATAGGTCACTTAACAAAATCAACCATTAATTAAAAACCTACTTGCATTCGTGAAAAAAAAATGAAATAGACTTTTTAAAAGTTTAGTCCAACAAAAATATATCTAGGACATATATATAGTTCACGTCTAAATCTATTTGGCTATTTGGCAATTCCTGTTTGTATATTGATTGTTCACACTTTAGATTTTTAATGATCAACTTATGAAAAAAATCTTGAGCCATGTTTGAAGTGTGGCGAGTCGTAGTTTTACCAATGACCTCATTTAGTTTTTAGTAGAGGCGTGGCCGGTAAACACAGGTTGTAGTCAACTGAAAAAAAACTAGATCTATAAACTATGAAACAGAAACACATTGACTGACGTACGCACAAACAAACACTTTCTAAAAACTAAAATAAAACAACTTGGGGGTGGGGGTTCAATTTTGAAAGGTTTCATTAGAAATGTGTTCCTCTAGTGAACGATAGGTTGGCAACCTACGGAGCGCGTGCCAAACTTGGCTCTGCAGAGCGATTTTCAGTGGCACGCGTAAGACCCACAAAAAAAGTCACTTCAATTCTCTTCTACGAAAAATGGATTGGTGGCACAGATTGACTTTTAGGCTGTTGGCAGGCTGAATAAATTAGTATACCTACTTTGGCACACTATGATCCAAAGGTAGCCGATCCCTGCACGGTGACTCTAGCCTACAAGAAGAGTAAGAAGTAAAGAGGCAGAGAGAGAGAGAGAGAGAGAGAGAGAGAGAGAGAGAGAGAGAGAGAGAGAGAGAGAAATTGAGAATAGAAAAAACAAGAGTTCCAGAGAGAGTTAGTGAGATAGAAGGAGTAGACTGAAAGATATAGAGAGACTGAGAGAGTGAAAGAGAGAGGGAGAGAGAGAGATCTATAGACTCAGTAGGTAGTGAGAGTCAAAAGGAGAGACAGAGAGAAATAGACTCAGAGGTAAAGAAACAAAAAGAGCTAAAGACAGAGTGCCAAAGATAGAGCTAGTGAGAGAGAGAGAGAGAGACGGACAGAGACATAGATAAAGGGAAGAAGAGAGAGAGACGGAGTGTGAGATAGAGAGAAAGTGGGGAGATAGAAAGTAGCAGAGAGAGAGAGAGAGAGAGAGTGAGGGAGAGTGCGAGAAAGAGAAATAGAAAGTGCTAGAGAGTGAGATGCAGAGAACGAGAGAACAAACGGATAGTGAGAGACAAAGAGAGAGAGAGAGAGACAAAGATTGAAACAGAGAGAAAGAGAGAGTGGATCCTATTCAGACACAGGTGGCCAACCTATAGTTATGTAGCAAACTGTTTTATAATGGCTGTATGAAAAAGGTTCAAGATTTAAAACTCAAATAATTGTACACAGGCTAGGTTTATCAAATCAGTTTTTTTTTAACCAATTAATTTCATTCCGCACGTCACAATGACATATAACACACCGTCTTCTTGTCGTCCACTGCTAACGAGAGGATTTTGTAGCAATCCCAATGCTATAAGGCCACTTTACGAACTATTGGGGGTCTGTTTTCAAACAAGTAAGAAAGACGCTCCACAAAATTCAGTTGGTGATAGTAATAAAAACCTATGAATATAAACTAACTAGAGTGTTTGGTATAATAAAATGCATGTTTCGGCATTTTATGCGTTAAATTATTGGGTTTGAAAAAAGGGGGGAAGGGGTTGAGAATATCGACACACAGAAAGAAGGGAAGGAGGGGGGGGGGCGTGCGTGTGTGTGTGCATTCGATAAATAAATAAATTTGCAAATTTGGTTTTGTAAAATAAACACACTTACCTTGATGATGATATAGAGGGAAATATATAGATCTACACTTCCATTCAGAGTACCGATAAAGTCAACAACTGATAAAAATGCAATTTTGTGTTTCTGTGTCTGGCACTAAACTATGGACTAGTTTTCATAATACGGCTACTAACAGATTTACATGACGTCATTTGGAGGGGTAGGGGGTGGAGGGAGAGAGTTGCAGTGATCTCAATTGAAATATGTCTGTTTGACAGTTTGACTATCTATCTATCTCTAATCTATTTATCTCTGACCTATCTAATCAACACCACAGATGCCAGAAGTGCAAACATCATATTGAACCAACAGCAACTGCAAGAAGTAAATAATTTAAAATATCTAGGAGCAATCATATCCGCAGACGGACGCTGTGAGCCAGAAATTCTAGGATTGGGACTGCAATGGTGGCAATGGCTCGCCTAAACAGAATCTGGACCAGTAAAAGCATTGGTCTCCAAACAAAGCTTTACAGACCCCTTGTCAGAACTATTGTTCTGTATGGATGTGAGACCTGGACGCTTCTATCAGCAACTGAAAACAATTTACAGGCTTTCAAAAATAAATGCATGAGAAAAATACTTCGAATCATGACTAATGCGTATGTGTGGGGCAGATTATCCTCAATTGCAGGACCTCAAGAAAACATTATGGCTCAATCAAACAGCGCAAACTGACATGGTTCGGTCATGTGTTGCGGCACACTAGCCTGACAAAAACAATCCTCCAGGGCACGGTGGAAGGTGGGCGTAGGAGAGGCCGACAGCGGAGATGCTGGTTAGACAATGTAAGGTATTGGACAGGGCTGCAGTTGACTCAACTATTGACGACGGCTCAGGATAGGCAAACGTGGAGAAAGTTGACTGCCGAAGTGTCCATTCGCTCCCCCTCCCCCCAACGACCACAACGGTCATGGGATTGATGATGATCTTGAATTTATAATATATATGTAATCTATATGTCAATATATCTATTAATCATTTCTAGCTATCTAATCTATTTAGATACCGGTAACTAATTTATATCATTCTATGTCTGGTATCTATCTATCTGTCTATCTATCTATCTATCTATCTATCTATCTATCTATCTATCTATCTATCTATCTATCTATCTATCAGGTCTATCTATTTAATAAACCTTATATACCTATTTTATCTATCTATCTAATCTATCTAATCTATCTAGGTATCTAATCTATCTATCTTTCTTTCTATCTGCTATCTATCTATCTATTTGTCTATCTATCTCTCTAACTATTTAATCTAACTAGGCTATCAGACTAGAGATGGGCAAAACCGTTCACCATGCTGATCGCCGCTCAATTGAGCGCTCACTAAAAAGATACGGATCCGTTGAACGGTTCCACGGATCACTTAGTAATTTACCTCCCCCCCCCCCCCCCCGCCTCCCTCCATAATTTTATATGTTGGATGTCAAGGGGAGAGAAAAACAACTTGGATCCCTTGTTGAAACGCCGTTTTTTTTGTTACTTAAAACATTAAAAAATATAAATAAGAAATAATTGTTCTCAATTGTCTAGTTGTAGGCTACTAAACTAATTATAATTAAACTTTTGTTTTTAAGCTAAAATTCCTTTTTTTTCACCTAATAATCTACTAATAAGTAAAATTAAAAGGGTAAATGTAAAATACTGTAATCATATTGGCTAATTATAATGCAAAAATGGTATCATCAACATTATTTACAATTGACAGCAATTGTACGATCACTCGCATTCGAAACCAGCATATCGAAATGCAGAACGGGAACCGATCAGTACAGACCCATTCAGTACTGAGCGGGTCTGAGCAAGACCATCGTAAATACAGGCCTGTACAGTAAGGCGAGTCAAGGTCGTGACGTCACGAGTAATGGGCTATTGGGTGGCTATCGCCTTGCGTTACCTGGCGCCGATAGTGTGTAGTTTGTAGGCTACAACGAGAAGCATGCAGTCATGTATGTGTGTGTGTTATTTAGTCTACTATTGATTTTACGTTACATAATATACAATGTTGAATTATTGGATAAAGACACCATATCATGGTCAAGATATTTTGAGTGCCTAATTTCAAAGGAGACTATAACTATAATAACAAAGAATTGATGTCAAAGATGACGTTTCATAACAAGTAACAAAGATGGCTAAGTCAACGCCTAAGAACTTAAGAATGGGGTGAACTTTCGTGCAATCCCTGGGACCTAGGAAAATGTGATCACGTAGCCTACAGAATATTCCAGGGTAAGTCAAAACTTTTAAAATTATATTTGTTTGATTCCTGTGAGTTAGATAGTAGTGAACCCAAAGTAGGCTTAATAATGTACAGTAAATGTAGTCTTTACTAAGACTAAGCCTTTAAATAGCCTTGTTCTAAAGGCAAACAAATTAGTTTTATTTTACCGGTAACCTACTATAATATAACTAGCCTATCGTCTATAGACTACTATTATAGGCTACGTAGATAATACAAACCTTACGTTTAGTATATAATGATTAGGCTACTTAGGAATGATAGGCCTACTCGTCTTAAAAAAAAGGTTTTATTGTCATTAAAACTGTTTGTTCCTTTTTTCATTTCAGGTTTGCCTGCCAGATAAGACTTTTGCACCAGAGCTCTACTATAATATGCTATGGATTAAAGACAATGTAGTAGTACCATCTGAATTCATTGTACATCATGTATACTACATCATCTACAATAAAATAACTATGGATTAAAGACAGTGTAGTACCATCTGAGTTTATTGAACATCCTGTATACTATATCATCTACACTAAACTAACTATGGATTAAAGTCAGTGTAGTACCATCTGAATTAATTGTACATCATGTATACTACATCATCTACACTAAACTAACTATGGATTAAAGACAGTGTAGTACCATCTGAATTAATTGTACATCATGTATATACTACATCATCTACACTAAAATAACTATGGATTAAAGACAGTGTAGTACCATCTGAGTTTATTGAACATCCTGTATACTACATCATCTACACTAAACTAACTATGGATTAAAGACAGTGTAGTAGTACCATCTGAATTAATTGTACATCATGTATACTACATCATCTACACTAAACTAACTATGGATTAAAGACAGTGTAGTACCATCTGAATTAATTGTACATCATGTATACTACATCATCTACACTAAACTAACTATGGATTAAAGTCAGTGTGGTATCATCTGGATTTATTGAACATCCTGTATACTACATCATCTACACTAAACTAACTATTGATTAAAGACAGTGTAGTAGTACCATCTGAATTAATTGTACATCATGTATACTACATCACCTACACTAAACTAACTATGGATTAAAGACAGTGTATTAGTACCATCTGAATTAATTGTACATCATGTATACTACATCATCTACACTAAACTAACTATGGATTAAAGACAGTGTAGTAGTACCATCTGAATTCATTGTACATCCAGCATAGTACACTATCTACACTCAACTAAACTTTGGATTTCAAAAAGTGTAGTACCATCTGAATTCATTGTAGGCTACACTCAGCATACAACACCAGCTACACTCAACTAACTAAAAGTACAACAGGTTCTTGTTAAACTTAGATCTTAATATTGTGATAAATGTACCAATTAAATGCACATATTTACGGTACACTTTATTTCTACAGTGAACATTGTTTGAACAACAAAAAATAAAGAATAAAAAAAGGTTGAACTCAAATGTAGTGTATTTTTTACTTGTTCTGTAATCTAATTGTTTTCTTGTTGTCTGTAAGTTCAAATTAAATAATTTCAGATAGATCTAGATCTTATAATTAGGCTACATGTATTTTGAAACTATAAAATAACATGAAAGAAAACAGATTGTAAGTAAGCCTATAATAGAAATATAGCATCATAGTTAAAAAAAAAAAAGCAGTAGGCCTAACTTATAGCAGTATGTAAGGATTTATTTAATGGTAAATTAAAGTACCGGTCAACATTCATAAATAGACCTAAGATTAACTGTAGTAGATACTACTACATAGTAGACACTACAGCACTGATACAATACACATATGCCGGCGCCTGAGGCGAGTGTGTACACACTACGTTCACTACACCTCGCAAGGCTAAGGCCTCCAGCGCGTGACGTACAAAAGTAGCAGTTTGGCCTGTACTTACGGTGGTCTTGGTCTGAGCCGATCAGTACTGAGCGGGTCTGAGCTGATCAGTACTGAGCGGGTCTGAGCCGATCAGTAATGAGCGGGTCTGAGCCGATCAGTACTGAGCGGGTCTGAGCCGATCAGTACTGAGCGGGTCTGAGCCGATCAATACTGAGCGGGTCTGATCCAATCAGTACAGACCCATATCAGTACTGAGCGGGTCTGAGCCGATCAGTAATGAGCGGGTCTGAGCCGATCAGTACTGAGCGGGTCTGAGCCGATCAGTACTGAGCGGGTCTGAGCCGATCAATACTGAGCGGGTCTGATCCAATCAGTACAGACCCTTATCAGTACTGAGCGGGTCTGATCCGATCAGTACTGATCGGGTCTGATCCGATCAGTACTGAGCGGGTCTGAATCGGTCTGATCCGGGTCAGATCCGGATTCTAAGTGAACTATGGAAACCAACACATCGAAATGCAGAACGGGAACGGATCAGTACTGATCCGGGTCTTTTGACAGTGATCGGCTTTCGGATCCGTTCCTTTAAAAGACCCGGATCAGTTGATCAGTTCTTTAGTGAGCGACCCATCTCTATATCAGACTAAAACTATTTAGCCATCTAACTATTTGTCTCACAGTTCAAAATAAAAGGATGTAACGATGTCGCGAGCATACTAAATATTTTGACGGACCAAAAAACATTTATATCAGAATAAGAAAAATACACACACTTGGTCAAATCCACATTTATTTCAAATGCGTTTAGTTTCTTTGTATATATCGTGAATAGTGAAATAATCTCATTATTAATATTATTATTACTACTGAATACAGTAGTTGCCGTATTCATTTGTTTAAAATCACAATTTTGTTGACCTTAAGTACCTTAAGGCCAGGGGCTAGTCCGTACAAGAATTCAAGTATTGAGAGAAATAGTTTTGAGTTTTGAGGAGTTGTTCTCATTATGATGATTTAATGGCACATTGATGTTACACAGTCTAATTAGTCTAATAATACGTGGATATAATAGGTAAGATAGTAACTCTTATTGACACTTAATGTTACAAGGCCATGAATTATAGTGATGTAGCTCTTGGTGTGACAGGTAAGATATGCTACTAAGCCACGAATTAGACTATCGACACGGTGGTGTTACAAGTAAGATTCTAGCCCATGAAATTTGTCTATCGACACGTTGGTGACACGGTTAAGGTACTTACTTCCCCGTGAATTAGTCTATTGGCCCATTGATGTTAAAAGTAAGATATTTTACTAATACCATGATGTCAGAAGTAAGATACTAGCCCATGCATTAGCCTTAAATGTTGATGTTCTGTCCACATTATCGTACCATGACCTTTCTTATTTAAAATATTTTAATATTTTAAATATTTTGAATATTGGGCTGGAAGGCTGGGGCTCGTGAAAAACATTTTTGACAGGTGGTAGAAATACATTTTTTTACATTCTATGTGGACTACCCCATCATATATTCCTTAGCTTAAAGTGAGATAATTATTAAGGAGTCGTACACAAAAGGGTTACAAACAGTTCAGCATAAATTTAAGTAAGATAAATATTATGGATTAACGCAATAATCTTCTTTATAGAAGGAGCGTCTGTAATGTAAAAGATAAGATAAGAGTCATACACAACTACTTTAAGGGGGAAACAAAAAATAGTAAAAAAAAAACAAACTATAAAAGAATGTAAAATAATTCATGTTTTAGCTAATCTATGCAATCTTGTCTACTATTTAAAACTATAAAACAGGCCCTTATGCAGCCGTAGTACAGATGATCTAGGGCGTTCCAGTGGTTTAAGCTTTCCTACTCCTACATTAAAAAGAAAATGCTTAGTTCTTCGTAGGTTGCAAGGGATTAAAAAAAACAACAAATCCATCCACTGCATCAATGCTTTTGTTTGTATCTTATACAAATTTAAAGCAATGCAAAGGATTTAATTACAGGAAAATTTCTTATCACATAAAGACGCATAGGCCTACATTGCAAGTCTAATACATTTGAATATGTCACTCGCTCTCTCTCTCTCTCTTTTTCACGTACTCAAATTCACTTTCAAACCATAGATTAAAATGTACATGACAAATACTTTGAAATACTGGCAGTTCAAAAACACGGAAATGAAATGCATGTTAAAAATAAATGCATAATTCCTCCTATGTATGTGTTTTATTGTTAAGTTACAGCAGTACTAAATCGGTGGCAGTGCAAACATCTCATTGATTAGATAACGAAGGTAGACTCCCAGAGTTCCAAACGCGAGTCCAGTTTTATGCGAGAGGCAATCACCTTAGAAAAAAACAAAACAAGAACAAAATAAATAAACAAATAACAGCAAAGAGAGGTAATTGCAACTAAGTTAAAAATCGCAAATATTTTTCTCATTTATTTCCCTTTGAATGGTAAGGCATTATCCCTGCACTATTGGACAATATTTTTTTAAATGGTTCTTTTTCTTATAGCGTCACTTTAAACTGGGAATGAAAAATGTTAAGCCTAATTCACTAAACCAGACTGATTTTAAATTGATAGAAAAATATAAATTGTTTAAGGCCATCTCTATAACTTTTATTTTAAACTTAACTTTAACCTGTTAACATCTGTTGTTCATACCGTAATTCACAAACGCATCAGTAGGTAAGTTATAAATAGGACCCATTTTGACATAATTTATGGCTAAACTTTGAATTTTTACTAAATCTTATCTTAATTGTTACAAAAGAGTAAAGCGCCCTACACTTATCCGTGTCCTGCATTTTTTATTATTATTTATTATTATTTTTATTATGAATAATGTTAAGTTTGTTTAGACTACCCATTCTATGCCCGGATGTCACTCGAGAAGAAAGAGTACTTAAATGCATTTGTTCTCGCATCAATGATAAGGAAAGTGTTACATTTTTATCCTGAGCATTGCAACATATTGTTATTGTGTTGCATTTCTAAATTAGAATTTAATGCTTTATTTATTTTTACGACTTTACTATTTGCCCTTCTGCCCTTTAGTATTTTTAGGTTTAATGATTTAACTATGTGAATATTCATTAGTCAGCCCCCACGAGAGGGGGAAAGGGATGCAGCCGCACCCATAAGAGTTAGTGGGGCACATCAATATTAACAATTTAAAAATTTACCAAATTCCTGATTTCTCAAATTGTATGCAATGCAAATAAATCATCTAGATATGACTAGTGTTGGAAAGGAGGGCCCGGAAAAGGTCTCGCACCGGCACCTTTTTATTTCTCTTGCAAAGCCCTGTCGCCAGTAATGAACCTTGCGGCTCTTTTCTGGATTTGTTCTATGCGGCTCTTTTCTGGATTTGTTGTTGTGTTTTAGGATTTGAGTCTGAGAGTCTGAGACCGACTGAACACATCAACCAATCGTAATGAACACATCAACCAATCGTCCAATGCGACACATAAAAAAACAACTAAATAGATAGCCGTACCCTGTGGACACTCCCCGTGGTATCGACGGGAGAAAAACGCCGAAACCCACGAAAACACGTGTTAAACACGCTTTATCCTCGTCGTTAAGAGGGTATAGACTCGAGTACTAACCGTGCATGACTTTTTCTCTCAACAGCTTTCGTGAAGTAGGATTTGGATCTCTGTGAACATAAACACACAGCAATGAAAATTATTAAACTTCTTATATAGGTCAATTTGGTATCTACGAATGATGTAGAGTTCAGGGATCGGCAACCTTTTCACTATAGCGTGCCAAACCAGAATGTCTACCGCATTCGGCGTGCCAAAGGCACAAAAGTTATCCTGCCATTTTCTTGTGGAAGAGACTTGAATTGCTTTCTTCGCGTGCCATTGTCAATCGCTTTGCGTGCCAAGTCTGGCACGCCTGACGTAGGTTGCCGACCCCTGATGTAGACTATCTATAGATCCGCTCACGGAAAACATTCAGCATTCGTTTATTGTGAGAATGAAAGAAAATGACGCCTCCGTTCTTCAGGGCATATTATATCATTGATCTATATTTTTAAATCCGTGCTGGCATTTCATTACTAGATGATTAGTTAATGACAATTATTATTTTTTTAACCCTTTGGACTGTTTGTTCTGACAAATGACGTTTGATTCTTTCCTTCTCGGCAGTCGAAGCCACCCAGTTTCAGGCAATAAGCGATATATATAGAGAGCATTTGCTATGGGCGGAGCTTAAGTTTTTTAGTGACGTCATTTGTAAATTGAGGAACAAATATGGCACATGGTGAAGTTTCTTATCATGCCAAATTCACATATGAATATTGGCTATCCTACTAAAAAAAAGGAGGTAAATAGTAGTACTGTAGATAAATTGATTAATGTGATTAGGCTAGGGCCGGCTAGACCTATTTACACTTTCAATTTCACTTTATAGGCCTACACTTTTAATGTTTCGTAGGCTAGGCTAATGTCTAAGTAGGGCAGCTACGATGTCAAGTGAAAGTGTTGGTGAATAGGCTATCTAGTCAAGTCACTAATAGGCTCACATCGTCTATGATCTATGTCTATGATAATAATAAAATAGCCTATTTTATTTAACATACATAATATAGCTTAAATCTTAATAAGACTTAAAACAAAACACATCATTTAAAAAAAGCTCTAGCCTATATGAAACTTTATTAATACAGCGGCCATTGTTACTTGTACACCATTACACAAAGTAAACACAAATCACGTGCTTTTTGTCACGCGATTGCAAACGCCATATATACTACATCAGTGTGTTAATTTTTTTAAATATATATTATGCCAAACTAGACGTTGTTTAAAATACCATACGGTCTGCAATATAACGTTTTGTCAATGATATAGGCTAATCCTATTCCCATGCCGGCCATTGTGTGTGTGTGTGTGTGTGTGTATGTGTGTGTGCGTTTGTGAAAGAACTACACAAAACACTATGACGTCATAATGCAGCAAAATCCTTCACAACCTTTAAATAAAAAGGCTCGCTGACGCAAACAGCTTAAAATGGCAGAACGAATAAAAAGTAAAAAAGAAAAGGACAAAATGTTCGCTAACGTAATCGAATAGATTCGTTTAATTCATAATTTACTAAGTTTTATTCATAGAATGTTTTATGTTTTTTTCTTTTTTTTCCTCATCTTTTTATAAATTTCAATTTTATAAAATCTGCAATAATAGTTGTTTTAGTTTTTCATTTCCTTCTTTATTTTCCTCTTAACCCTTCCCGTACCGACCTACTTCTATCTATGCTGCCTTCAGTTCCGCTATATACGCGCCCGGGACTGAAAGGGTTAATTATAAAAATGTTTTCTGGTTTTGCTTTTATTTTCCTGTTTTTTAGTTTTAATTTATTTTTCAGTTTAAATTTATAACTAATCTAATCTAAAGTATAATAGAAATCAAACTTCACATCAAATTTTGATAGTAGATCTAAATTGAAATTGGTAATTAAAAATTATCCCATATTATTGAATTAATCATGAATAAAATCAAGCGTTAAAATAAGTGTCTAACTATTTCAAATAGAATTAATAATATTAATAATAATGGTCATTTATTTCGCGCTCGTATCCATGCTATTAAATTTAGAATGCTCAGTGCGCTCTTGGAATAAATTGCATTGCCGTTTGTAAGGCATGCAGTGCAGCCACTAGCCAAAGAGAAAGGTCTTTAAGCTCTTTTTCAAAGACTCTTTTGTCTCAGATTCTCTGGTCAATGCACCATCCTCCCCCACCAACAAAATGATCTGGTCAATGCACCTTGTAAAAAGTCTCAAAATCCGGACGAGTCGAAGCTCTTAAGCCGGGGCGTAACGCAATAGAAGTGAGTTATTTAAAACTCTGTCCGGGATCCAGCCACCCCACGGCACGCCGAAGGCGTGGCGTGCCATGTAAAAGGGAAGGATTCCGCAGGCCAGCGATCGTTCACTGCGGTTCCCCTAAGGATCATTATCGTGGTGGCTCTCCCGTATTTCTGCATTGTCACCCGGTAGCACAAATCCTGTACTATAGGCACAGGCATCTAGGCACCGGGTGGGTCGTGAGACGGGGTTGCAGCATCCATTGCTTCCTCCCAACCGAGACCCCGTGGCCTCTCGGCAGTGCAATGGATCTCGGACATGCTGCGGGGGCTGTCCCCCATGCGTTAGCCCGCCGGTGTTTTCAAAGAAAATTACTGGCGGTTTACACACTACGCCACTTTGAGGCCCATGGGTACAGTAGTGGGTCAATGCACCATCCTCCCCCACCAACAAAATGACCTGGTCAATGCACCAGCCTTCCCTACCCAACAAAATGACCTGGTCAATGCACCATCCTCCCCCACCAACAAAATGACCTGGTCAATGCACCACCCTCCCCCACCCAACCAAAATGACCTACAGTTTTTTCGCTTCCTCCGTCAGCAGCTCCAGCAAGTGCTTCTCATCCTCCTGCACCCTGGTCAGCTCAGCCTCCACTCTCATCATGGAGGACGGCATGCCGTAGCAGCCTTTGGACTTCTGCCAGCTGGGGACCAGTCTCAGCCACTTCAACTGGTAGAACTCCCTGTACCCTAAAAGTCCGCACAAAAGAACTGCAAGAGAAAAAACCAGAGAACATTTAAGGGTGATGAAACCAGCATAACAAATGTACCTAAATAATTCAATCTGTCTCATTTTTATGTTTTTGGAATCATAAACTATATATTATTATAAACAAAAGTAATTTATAATTAAATAAATAATGATATGCTAAAGAATAAATAAATCTACAATAATTTGCTTCTTGTTATTCTTTAAAATAATTACATACTTGTTATTCTTTAAAATAATTACATACTTGCTATTCTTACAATTATTTACTACTCACTATTCTTACAATAATTTGCTACTCAATATTCTTACAATAATTTGCTACTCACTATTCTTACAATAATTTGCTACTCAATATTCTTACAATAATTTGCTACTCAATATTCTTACAATAATTTGCTACTCAATATTCTTACAATAATTTGCTACTCGCTATTTTTACAAAAATTTGCTACTCAATATTCTTACAATAATGTGTTACTCACTATTCCCACAATAATTACTACTCACTATTCTTACAATAATTTGCTACTCAATATTCTTACAATAATTTGCTACTCACTATTCTTACAATAATTTGCTACTCAATATTCTTACAATAATTTGCTACTCAATATTCTTACAATAATTTGCTACTCGCTATTTTTACAAAAATTTGCTACTCACTATTCTTACAATTATTTACTACTCACTATTCTTACAATAATTTGCTACTCAATATTCTTACAATAATTTGCTACTCACTATTCTTACAATAATTTGCTACTCAATATTCTTACAATAATGTGTTACTCACTATTCCCACAATAATTACTACTCACTATTCTTACAATAATTTGCTACTCTCTATTCCCACAATAATTTGCTACTCGCTATTCTCACGATAGTTTGCTACTCACTATTCCCACAATAATTTACTACTCACTATTCTTACAATAATTTGCTACTCGCTATTCTTACAATAATTTGTACTAATTTTTACTCACTTTTCCCACAATAATTTACTACTCATTATTTTTACAATTATTTGCTACTCGCTATCCCCACAATAATTGGCTACTCACGTTGTTCCAGAAACAAGTCCTGCTTGAGTTCGTTGACCCCGGAGGGAGAATCTTCCTGGAGAGCCTCCAAGTAGATTCTCTGACAGAATTCTTTCTCCAGGCCCCGTATCGTTGTGTTGTTGTACTTGTAGACCAGCTCTTGTACTTTTCTTACACAACCTGTCTTGAGAATCCGTGGATAGGAGACGCGACATGAGTATTGGAAGAAATTGTCATTGCAGACGATCATTGGAACCAAGTAATCTTCTACCATTGGGACTAATCCTACATCTTATCACAAAAGTAAAGTACCCTTCGGACCAAATTGATCATAGGGCCTGTGAAGCAGCGTTCACCAGTTTCTGTGGCCACGGCATACTAGATGATTGTGTGGCCAGCACTCAGCACAATGCCCAGCGGCTTTTACTTTTCTCTAACTAATGTCAGATACCCATCAGAGCTGGGTAGACTCAGGGACGCCCTCCAGACCCGGGATTCGAACCCAGGACCTTCAGTATGCCAGTCGAACGCCCCACCGAGCCCTCCCTTACATTTTATTTTCTCTTCTTATATTCTATATGCTTCAGACGCTCCAACTATACAGAAGATTATTGCGTCTTACGCGTATCGGTGGATTTTCATTCTCAATAGAGTTTTAAATGGTGTTAAGTTGTTGGTCTTCATAATTTGTTCAGGCAACCCATTCCATGATATAGGGCATTTTGCATTTTGATTTTTTTTTTTTACACGGCTCAGCTTACAGTTGCTACATTGCTAGGATTAATATCGCCTGTCCATCTAGTTTATTATATTGTGTCGATGGTCTGCTCGGGTACCTACCTTCTCGGCAATGATGAAATACAACAGCTGATGCGTGATGGCGTAAGCCTTCATGTGGGGCTTGGTCATCAATGTCCAGCACTTTAAATCAACAGAGCACTTGGGAGGCTTGCTGAGGAAACATAAAAAATTAAATTACGAATTCGTTTCACAGGCTGTTATCATCATACTTATACACACACGGTTTATAAAACACGAATTTTCACGCAAGGATTATCACACAAGGATTATCACACGGTACTAATATACACAAAATCAACATTAAACAAAAGCTTATTTGCTACCTAAAAGCATACTTTATAATCCAGAATTATCCAGTGATTATGGGTCACACTGGTCTAGCGGCAGTGCGTTTGGGTAACGTACCAAAAGTCCTGGGTTCGAAGCCTGGTGATGGCTAGACTTTTTTTTTCCAGGTCTGGAAGATGTCCCTGAGTCTATCCAGCTCTGATGAGAGCCTGACATTATGTGACTCACCCAAAGAATGTTCTATCATCTCTACCTTTGTCTACTTTTGCTTACCATTTCTACTTTTTTCTACTTTTGCTTATCTTTGTCTACCTTTTCTACCTTTTTCTACTTTTGCTTACCATTTCTACTTTTTTCTACCTTTGCTCATCATTTCCACTTTTTTCTACGTTTGCTTACCTTTGTCTACGTTTTTCTACTTTTGCTTACCATAGTCTACTTTTGTCTACCTGAGACTCACCTGCCGTCGTCTTCCACGTGTGTTCCCATGAGCATGCCGAAGCACCTGTCTCCTTCCACCTCATTGTAAAAGAGGTCTTCGCCCACCTCTGCCCCGGTGGTGTCACCGATGGTGTCAGCGGACACGTTGAAAACGTACGGGGAGTCGATGGTGCTGACAAATTTGTTGTAGTATGCAGGGTCCTGGGCCTGTGATGAAATGATGGAGTGAACAGAGGTTCAAACATGCATTCATTCTCGCATAAAGGATAAGAAAAATCACAAACCGAGCGTAAACCCAAAGTTTGTGTCTGGATGGCTAACTTGAAACGAGCTTTTTGTACTATTTAACTAATATGTTACAGACGCTCCTTCTATTGAGAAGATTATTGCGTCCTACCCTCTTCCGTGGTCTGAGTCTCTAGTCTTGCATTTTGATTAGTTTCAAATGATGTTAAGTTACTGGTTTTCCTGGTTTGTTCAGGCAACCCATTATATGCCCGGCTGCCACTCGGGAAGAAAGAGTACTTATATGCATTTGTGCTCGCATAAGGGAAAAAAATTTGCTTTTTGTCCTTTTGTTCATTTGAATTGTGTTGTGGATCTAAATTAGAATTTAATGCCCTGAATAATAATATAACTACTTTACTCTTTGCCCTTCTGTTCTCTAGTGTTTCGAGGTTTAGTGATTTAACTATTCGTGTTAATCTTGTCAGTTGTAAATATTCGACAGTAATGAATTATTTCTGAATTTGTTTTAATTTTTTAAACTTTTCTTTAGTTGATGGGTCCCATACAGATGCTGCATATTCAAGTATAGGCCAAACTAATGTGAGTTAGCATTTAAGTCGTATATTCTAATTACATTTGTAGAAGTTCCTTTTATAAAGCCTAATGTTTGTTAGCTTTTTAAAAAAAAATTACTTCATCAATATTTGGATCCCTCTACTATTTGTCCCTCCCCACTCCCCCGGCCACTCCCCACTCCCCCGGCCACTCCCCACTCCCCCGGCCACTCCCCCGGCCACTCCCCCCGGCCACTCCCCACAAACAGCTACAACAGACAGACGAACCTCAATGTAGGAGAGAGCCTTGGTGCTGTAATCTTCCATGGTGGCGATGTAGTGGTCGAGAGTTTTCACCAAGTCTTCTGGACAGTCCAGTCTACCAGATCTACAGTCCAGTACAACAGTCAACATGGCACCTGTGTGTTTGTGTGTGTGTTTGTGTGTGTGTGTGTGTGTGTGGTTAGAGAAAAAAATCATTCAACTTATTAGATTAAATAGCAATATTTATAAACTTAACAAGATTAAATGAATGTTCAGGTTTAATATAGCATTTATCTTATATATCACAGACGCTCCTTCTATAAAGAAGATTACTGCGTCCCACGCTCATCTGTGGTCTGAGTATAGTCTTGCATTTTTATTATTTTAAAATGATCCTTAGTTACTAGTTTTCCTGACTTTTCCTTGTCTGTTCAGGCAACCCATCCCATGCCCGGCCCTTATGATTAAGGTTGTAAATGATGTTAAGTTGTTGTTTTTTTTACTGTCTAGTTCAGGCAACCCATTCCATGCCAGCACGGGACTAGATTAGACTATTTGAATTTGAATCTTAAAACAGTTCTACTATTTGATTACTGACCAGTCTATATGAATTGTACTATTTAGAAAATACATTTTGAAAAAATGTGACAATTTAGGCCTAAACTAAAAACAGTTTCCCCCCATTTATCTACATGTATTTACATATGGCTGTTAACGAAGTGGCTATTCGGACCCGGTAGACTTAGTGATAAATATTAGTATCGGTTAGTTTATATAGGTTAGGGATGGATTTGTAGTATTTTTGGTAATAGTTAGTATCGGTTAGGTTATAAAGGATAGGGATAGATTTGGTGTTTTCTGTGCTACTTCTTATAATATATATATGGTAAAACAAACATTTATTGTGTTTGTTTCCCTCTTTTTTGATGTTTTCTATGAGTTTTAAGGAATTCTGACTGAAGCCGGGTCCGAATAGCCATTTCATGCTAAAGGGACCCGGGTCCGAATAGCGGCAGCCGTTCGTTTACATATATGTATCTACCCAATAATATGCAGAGAGCTAATGTAACACGAGATAGCTCGTGTTCGTTAGAAGGTAATAAAGAACCAGACTGTCCGTTTGTTCTTCTGTTATTGCTCCATTTATTTTCAACGAAGCTCTATGTTATAAAACAATGAAACGGATTAAAACTATAATTTCTCGTATATGACGTATTAAATCCCCGCTTTTCGCGTCTGCTAAAGTTTTATTTTAATACAAAATCGATCCATCAAGATATTTAGATATTTAAAGTAACAATGAAATTATAATAAGTTAATAAAACAAACAAACAACACAGAAAACAGAAAACAGCTAACAGAAAACAGCAAACAGAAAACAGCAAACAGAAAACATGTTTAAACTTAGAACTAGTGGAGAATATCTAAGCTATTTGTTATCTCCGATTAAAATAAAAATAGATTCTAGCATAACCACTAGAAAAACAATAGAAAAAATAAAGGTATTAAAAAAATGTGTGTGTTAAGAAGTGAGATTGATAGTTCAAACCAGTTCTATGATCACATTGTCTGTTGAAATCTACAATCAGGTTTCGGACTTCATTGCTGGTAAGCATAGAATTTTTTTTTTTTCAAACACTCTACAAGTGTTAATAAGGGGTGGGCGGAGCGGGGGGGGGGGGGAAGCTATGATGCGATCACGTGACATAGCAACGGATTCATTATCACACCAATGGGAACCGACCAGATGTCACCTGGGAGATATGTTGTTGTTTTTTTTCAAAGGGAGAAAATCCACGATGAAACAATCAAGTTAAGAGAGTGAAGTCCCTTGGTCAATGTCTTGTTTCGCTACGGAACGGGGCGGTCTTCGGTTAAAAATAAAAGAGAGAGAGAGAGAGAGAGAGAGAGACGGTGTTTAGTGGTTTTTTGAAAGCTACAAGAAGGAGAGAAAAAGTAAGAGAGACAGATCGAGAGAGAAGATATAGATCTAGAGAGGGTGTGCAAAAGAGAGAAAGATAGTACTACTGATAGTAGAAATAAGAAACCTGAGAGAAGAAGATATTAAAGACAGGAAGCGTGATAGACATTGAAATAAGAGAGAGAGAGAGTATTAGAGAAAAAAAAGAGAGACAGCGAGAGAGCTAGAGAGACATAATGAGTAAGGTGAAAAGAGGGAGAGAGAATGAAAAAGCGAGAGACAAACTAGAGACTAGAAAGAGAATGAGAGAGAGAGAGAGAGAGAGAGAGTAAAAGAGTCTATAGTGATACAATAAGAGTACGGGAGAGATACATAAAAGAGAGAGAGAGAGAGAGAATTAGAGAGGTGAAGATAAAGAGGGAGAAAGAAGAGAGAGATTAAAATAGAAAATGTGGATAGGAAGATGGAGAGATGGAAGAGAGGGAGGAAAACTTAATGAAAGCGCGCGAGACAGATACGAGAGATATGGCGCACAACAGAGTAAATAGGGAGTGAGAGAGGGGATAAAGAGAGAAAGAAAGAGAGAGAGAGAGCGGTGAGTATATCTGTTTAATAAATAAGAGATGGCAGAACATGGTGGATGGCTGGTCTAGGTAAGGAGTTATGGAGCATAAACTTTCAGACACGTTTATGTGGCCCGCATCGACTCCCCGCCCCACGTTCTAATATTATTCATGAGACATTGAGACACCACCGATACCAACAATAATCAGATCGATACCATCCCGGCGTTTGTAAGAATGGGCGCCAAACTACCAAAGGCAGACGACCAAAATATTAGCCAAGCCTGTGACCTTTAGACTTAAAACTAGATTAAAAAAAAACTTTTGATAAAATACATTTACTTAATGTTTCCCCCTGAGTCTACCCAGGTCTGATGGGGCACCTGACATTAGTTGGGGGTAAAGTAAAGACTGCTGGGGCATTGTGCTGGCCACACATTCCCTAGTATGCCGTGACCACTGAAACGGGTGAACGCTGCTTCACCAGCCCTATAACTATAATCAATAATTTGGTCCGAGGGGTACTGGCCGACAATTTCATAAATGTACAGAAACCGGGGTTTATTTTGACTCCCTTTCTCTTAACTCGTACTATCTGTCTGCTTGTCTGCTTGCTTGTCTGCTTGCAAGCAAAACTTTGCATTTATTTTTCGACCACTTCCCGTCGTCCAATGGAGCTGCAGACTTGTTGCGACTAACAATACATTCTGTCAAATTCTCAGCGTCATAGTCTTTGGAATAGTCACTAATACCTTTGACCAATTTGCGAATCGAAGAAAATTGTACGTAAAACATGGCTGCCTCTACCGGAAGAGACGGAAGTAAATAAACTTTTCGGATATGTTCTTTTTTACAATTGAAAATGACACAATGTAGCCGAAATAAAGCGAGTTATCTTTTTATGGTTTTTGCGGGCCAAGGCTAGAAAAAAAAGGATGCGCAAAATTTTAGTGTGGAAATTCATAAGGTATGATATCACTTATATTTATTTTAATCTATCAAAATATAAATTAAATATAAACTTAGTTTACAAAGAAAGGGAGTATAATAAAAACTTTGTTTTTATGTGTTCGTTTTTTTGTAACAGTATAGTATTACACCGAGAGAAATGTTATGTTGTGTAAGTTTTTAGGAAACTCGGTCAAGTCAATTAGAAAGATCAAACACCATTAGTAACATGCCATTTTGTAATTGTGATGCAGGTGAACTGGGGGAGGGGTGGGAGTGGGGGAATATGTCTTGTCAGCACTTGCCAAGCATTTCCTCACTCAGTGACCTTTGGTGACATTTAGGCCTGCTTTAGGGCCTGGCGTAGTTGACGCCAGGGCCCAGAAGGGAATGGTCATTGAAAATGTCCAGCACATTTGGTTGGGTAATAATCAAACATACACAGCACACAATGGCAACCACAAATACCTATAGCACAAATTCAAGCACAAATGCCTATAGCACAAATGCCTTTAATGCCCTTTCCTAATGACCATTACTAATGCCCTTCATTGATGCCCTTAATTAATTACCTTTACTAATGCCCATCACTAATGCACGAGTTTTTTTTTTTGTCTCTAACAGAGTCGAGCCTAGTGGATCCGTTGGATTTAATATTCGGTAATAATAATAATGTTTCCCAGTTATGGCAAAGTTTCTCATTGATTCTCTGCCTCTCTCTGTGTGTGGATTTTGACACCAGTAGAAGAACGGTGCTAATCTGTATAATCACGACATTCTACACTGACGACATGCCAGGCTCCGCCCAGTTGATAACAGCTTTTCATATCGCCATGTTCATCTTGTCAATGCTTAATGTCATTTCTTTATTGCTTTGTGTTTAAGGCGATCAAGAAGCACACCATTTCTCTGTGTCTGTCTGACTGACTGACTGAATATCTGTCTATCTATCTATCTATCTATCTATCTATCTATCTATCTATCTATCTATCTATCTATCTATCTATCTATCTATCGATCTATCTATCTATCTATCTATCTATCTATCTATCTATCTATCTATCTATCTATCTATCTATCTATCTATCTATCTATCTATCTATCTATCTATCTATCTATCTATGGGACCCATCAACTAAGGAAAACATTATTCAGACCTATACTAGAATATGCATCTTCTGTATGGGACACATCAACTAAAGAAAACTTTAAAAAAAAATCAGAACAAATTCAGAAAAGAGCTGCAAGGTTAATTACTAACAAATAGTCACAACTGGCAAGAGTAACATTAATAAGATAAATCACTAAAACTAGAAACACAGGACAGAAGGGCAAAGAGTAAAGTAGTAATAATACATAATGCATTAAACTCTAATATATGCAACACAAAAACAATCTGTCACAATGCTCAGATAAACATAAGGACAAAAACACTTTCCTTATCCCTCTTGCAAGAACAAACGCATACAAGTACTCTATCTTCCAGAGTGGCATCGGGGCATGGAATTGGTCGCCTGAACAAACCATAAAAACCAGTAACTTAACATCATTTAAAACACGAATCACAATGTAAGACTAGACCCAGACCACGGATAGGCGTAGGACGCAATAATCTATTTTTTTTTTTATAGAAGGAGCGTCGGTAATGTATAAGATAATCCCGCAGAGCAAATTTCGCTTAAATTTCCTCAGGCTTAGGTCGTGGACAATATGGGGAAAGGGGCGGGGCATGGGGCAGCTGTCATTCATTACGATGATTTCATTATACAGTTGAACATCAAAAGAAAAACAAAGATGAGTTGATACTCGCCTTTGATAGGTTTAAATGGATAATTATCTTTGAATCCTAATGATGCTCAGGCTTGTTTGTGTTCTAAATGGTAGGCGGAGTTGCCATTGTTGAAATGACCGTCACAATGCCCAAAAATACTTTTGCCCAACGCAATGCCCAGGTGTAACAAAAATTACCCTTGACAAAATGTGCGGGACGAATGCTGTGATCCAAATGCTCAGAACATGAACTATAAAAATAAATTGCAAGCACAGAATGCGAAACGTGTGTGCCTGGTTGTTTGGGGTCTGTTTGCTTGTAAGTATTACTTCTTTGTATTATAACAAAAGCTTATTACATCTGAAAAGTGAGCTGATAGGTGGGCGGCTACTACACAAAGTTCCGATGCTTACCAGGAGATTGTGCAACCAGCACTACACCCTTAAAACGTAATTGTTGTCCTTTTTGTGTGTGTCTTTACTAAAATTTTATTTCACACTATTCATATGAAGGGACTGTGAGAAAGAGAAACCAAGGATTTAAACCATTGAAGCTATTCGCTAGCAGTACGCGTCATCTACCAGACCACTGAGCGGTGGCCGAGCGACAGTGCCTTCGTCTGGCGTACCGAAGGTCCTGGGCTGGAATCCTGGTGAAGGCTAGAATTATTTTTGTCCCGGGACTCGAGGGTGTCCCAGAGTCTACTGATGGTTACCTGACATTAGTTGGCATAAAGTAAAGGCGGCTGGACATTGTGCTGAGTACACATCCCTTAGTAAGCTGTGGCTTTAGACACCAGTGAACGCAGCTTCACGCACCACGTGATCAATTTGGCCAGACGGGTACTTTACTACCAGACCACCCTATAATCATTTCGGTACTTTCTTTCAAGGTATTTAGCCATCCTATAATCATTTCGGTACTTTCTTTCAAGGTATTTAGCCACCCTATAATCATTTCGGTACTTTCTTTCAAGGTATTTAGCCACCCTATAATCATTTCGGTACTTTCTTTCAAGGTATTTAGCCACCCTATAATCATTTCGGTACTTTCTTTCAAGGTATTTAGCCACCCTATAATCATTTCGGTACTTTCTTTCAAGGTATTTAGCAACCCTATAATCATTTCGGTACTTTCTTTCAAGGTATTTAGCCACCCTATAATTATTTCGGTACTTTCTTTCAAGGTATTTAGCCACCGTATAATCATTTCGGTACTTTCTTTCAAGGTATTTAGCCACCCTGTAATCATTTCGATACTTTCTTTCAAGGTATTTAGCCACCCTATAATCATTTCGGTACTTTCTTTCAAGGTATTTAGCCACCCTATAATCATTTCGGTACTTTCTTTCAAGGTATTTAGCCACCCTAAAATCATTTCGGTACTTTCTTTCAAGGTATTTAGCCACCCTATAATCATTTCGGTACTTTCTTTCAAGGTATTTAGCCACCCTAAAATCATTTCGGTACTTTCTTTCAAGGTATTTAGCCACCCTATAATCATTTCGGTACTTTCTTTCAAGGTATTTAGCCACCCTATAATCATTTCGGTACTTTTTTTCAAGGTATTTAGCCACCCTATAATCATTTCGGTACTTTCTTTTAAGGTATTTAGCCACCCTATAATCATTTCGGTACTTTCTTTCAAGGTATTTAGCCACCCTATAATCATTTCGGTACTTTCTTTCAAGGTATTTAGCCACCCTATAATCATTTCGGTACTTTCTTTCAAGGTATTTAGCCACCCTAAAATCATTTCGGTACTTTCTTTCAAGGTATTTAGCCACCCTATAATCATTTCGGTACTTTCTTTCAAGGTATTTAGCCACCCTAAAATCATTTCGGTACTTTCTTTCAAGGTATTTAGCCACCCTAAAATCATTTCGGTACTTTCTTTCAAGGTATTTAGCCACCCTAAAATCATTTCGGTACTTTCTTTCAAGGTATTTAGCCACCCTATAATCATTTCGGTACTTTCTTTCAAGGTATTTAGCCACCTTATAATCATTTCGGTACTTTTTTTCAAGGTATTTAGCCACCGTATAATCATTTCGGTACTTTCTTTCAAGGTATTTAGCCACACTATAATCATTTCGGTACTTTCTTTCAAGGTATTTAGCCACCCTATAATCATTTCGGTACTTTCTTTCAAGGTATTTAGCCACCCTATAATTATTTCGGTACTTTCTTTCAAGGTATTTAGCCACCCTAAAATCATTTCGGTACTTTCTTTCAAGGTATTTAGCCACCCTATAATCATTTCGGTACTTTCTTTCAAGGTATTTAGCCACCCTAAAATCATTTCGGTACTTTCTTTCAAGGTATTTAGCCACCCTATAATCATTTCGGTACTTTCTTTCAAGGTATTTAGCCACCCTAAAATCATTTCGGTACTTTCTTTCAAGGTATTTAGCCACCCTATAATCATTTCGGTACTTTCTTTCAAGGTATTTAGCCACCCTAAAATCATTTCGGTACTTTCTTTCAAGGTATTTAGCCACCCTATAATCATTTCGGTACTTTCTTTCAAGGTATTTAGCCACCCTATAATCATTTCGGTACTTTCTTTCAAGGTATTTAGCCACCTTATAATCATTTCGGTACTTTCTTTCAAGGTATTTAGCCACCGTATAATCATTTCGGTACTTTCTTTCAAGGTATTTAGCCACACTATAATCATTTCGGTACTTTCTTTCAAGGTATTTAGCCACCCTAAAATCATTTCGGTACTTTCTTTCAAGGTATTTAGCCACCCTATAATCATTTCGGTACTTTCTTTCAAGGTATTTAGCCACCCTAAAATCATTTCGGTACTTTCTTTCAAGGTATTTAGCCACCCTATAATCATTTCGGTACTTTCTTTCAAGGTATTTAGCTACCCTAAAATCATTTCGGTACTTTCTTTCAAGGTATTTAGCCACCCTATAATCATTTCGGTACTTTCTTTCAAGGTATTTAGCCACCCTAAAATCATTTCGGTACTTTCTTTCAAGGTATTTAGCCACCCTATAATCATTTCGGTACTTTCTTTCAAGGTATTTAGCCACCTTATAATCATTTCGGTACTTTCTTTCAAGGTATTTAGCCACCGTATAATCATTTCGGTACTTTCTTTCAAGGTATTTAGCCACCGTATAATCATTTCGGTACTTTCTTTCAAGGTATTTAGCCACCCTAAAATCATTTCGGTACTTTCTTTCAAGGTATTTAGCCACCCTATAATCATTTCGGTACTTTCTTTTAAGGTATTTAGCCACCCTAAAATCATTTCGGTACTTTCTTTCAAGGTATTTAGCCACCCTATAATCATTTCGGTACTTTCTTTCAAGGTATTTAGCCACCCTAAAATCATTTCGGTACTTTCTTTCAAGGTATTTAGCCACCCTATAATCATTTCGGTACTTTCTTTCAAGGTATTTAGCCACCCTATAATCATTTCGGTACTTTCTTTCAAGGTATTTAGCCACCCTAAAATCATTTCGGTACTTTCTTTCAAGGTATTTAGCCACCCTATAATCATTTCGGTACTTTCTTTCAAGGTATTTAGCCACCCTAAAATCATTTCGGTACTTTCTTTCAAGGTATTTAGCCACCCTATAATCATTTCGGTACTTTCTTTCAAGGTATTTAGTCACCTTATAATTATTTCGGTACTTTCTTTCAAGGTATTTAGCTAACCTCCAAACATGACACACACACAAAAAGCAACAACCAATTCAAATTTCTTTCCGTTATTAAGGCGACAAGTAAAGACTCATATAAGATAGATATATAAGATAAGATAACACAATGCTCTCCAGAAGACCAATCAATAGAAGCCACGAGAAGCTATGAACTTCTAGCCTCAGTACAAAGGATCAAAAAACGATTGGTCAATAGTTTCATGCAGTCTTCCCAGCATCCATAATGTATGACGGAAACAGCTCATGCAGAAAGTGTTTTGTTATGTTCATTATATATATATAGAGAAACTGTTACATAAAGCATGCCGGAGAAATAAATTATGGACGTTGCCATAGCGACAAGGGTCTGTTTACTGCTTTGTTTTCACAGCCACAAAGTTTATCACTTCTTTCTCCTTTACTTCTTTTTCAAAGATCTCTTTTGTTCCCATTCTCTTAGCTTTTCCTTTTCTCTATCTCTTTTTTATGTTAGTCTCTTTGTTATCTTTATCATCGCATCTTTCTTTCTTGTTATATTTCTCACCTACTATCTTCTTCTCTTTCTCTCTATATTTTTCTTTTCTTCATCTATTTCTCTCTCTTTTCCATCTACTTAATTGTTCTATTTCTCTCTCGTGTTCTCTATCTCTCTTTTTTGCTTTTTCTCATGTTCTTTTTTTCTCAATTGTTCTCTGTATCGTTCTCTTTCTAGTTCTATTTCTCTTTGGTTATCTCTAGATCTCTTTTTACATCTATTTCTACCCTTCACTCTCATTTTATATATTCTTTCTCTTTTGCACCTATTTCTCATGTCCTTTCGATACATTCGTTCACTCTCTCCTTCCCACACACTCACACTCTCTTTGTCTCTCTAACACACACACACACACACACGTTCCCCTTGCTTCGGTCAGTGTTTGGGCCTGTGTAGTTGCTGGAATATCGGGCTAGTTAATAATAGATGACAACGTTCTCACGTGTAAATGTCAAACGGCGCGTCTGTCATCAGGATATGTCACATTTAGTACACTGACACATCGCAATAATCTTCTGTATAAACGGGGGCGACCGTAACATATAAGAGAAAGTCATAAAGAACCTTTTTTACAAAATAAATGTATACAAGCACCCCCACCTTCACTATTACTGTATAAACTTAATAAACTGAGCACCCCCCCTTCCAGCGCGCCCCTCCCCCCAAATATAAGAGGAACATTGTATGACGCTACTCCACGAGTCAATCTTGCTTCCGTACTTTGCCCCCCCCCCCCGGAAGTGATATTAATATTAAACCGAGGCGGCCGCCGTTCGCTGTTGACGCCAAAGGGCACAGTGGGCTCTGACTTCATTGGTTGTTTGGTTGTTTGTTAGCGCACGTGGCTAAACATCTTCGCAGTAATTGTTTCTAGTGGCAGGAGTGGTGAGAAAAAAAAATAGGGGGGGGGGGTTTGGTTCTGAACGAATATACTATATCTTTTTTTAAAAACAACAACAACGAAAACAACAAAACATCAACATCATGGCGTATACCTATGAGAGACTAACAAAAGAGGTATCTAGTTTGGTTCTGTTTAAAGGCGAATTAGAAAACATCTTGCGGAGGGGGGGGGGGGTGACTCTGTATTCAATACTATTGGGGGGGGAGTGAGGGCACCACCATGGAATATTTTTTATCAATTTTATATAGGCCTATGATCCGTGTCTCTCATTTTTTTTACCTAGAGGCGGGAAACGTCTGGGGAAAAATAACATTTTCGTCCTTTAAATTCTCAATGAAAACTTTTTCGACTTTTAAATTCTCAATGAAAACTTTTTCGACCTTAAAATTTTCAATAATAACATGTTTTACTTTTAAATTCTCAATAATAATAACATCGTTCAATAAAGTTTCCTTGATCACATTGTCCAAGTGGACATCTTTCAAATTCTCAAAAATAACAATGGCCACAAGGACAACTTCAAATTGTCGATAATGAAAAACACAACATCCGAGTTTAATCTTTCAATGACGTTCACCAGATTAAAACCCATAATTCTCCAGCCCCCTAAAAGACTTCTTGTTGTGAGCAAAGACAAAGTCTCCCGCTGACTGGAAAGCCTGAGCTGTAAGTGCCTGCAAATTGCTCTCTCTCTTGGTCTGAGTGGATTCTGGGAGGGCCCCAGCTGGGAGATGAGAAGTAACCAATCTAGCAGAAGTGTAATGAGGGGGAGGTAATCAAGTGCCGCTCACGGACAAACCACAAAGTCTCTCGTTATAAGCCCGCGGTAATCTCGTTCAGGGGCTTGTACACGTCTGGTAAAAAAGTACAAGCTAAGGGCTTAGGCGCGAGCTGGTTTGTTCGTTCAAACGGAAAAGGCAGTGGTATTTACATTGATACAGGGCTTATGGGAAACCTTTTTTTGAATAGTCTAGAGTCTAGAGAAATGTTGGCTTTTTAAAATGTAAGCCTGTTGCGATATATTATTAGCGTAGGGCCTGCAAGCTTTTGTGCAGGCCCGGACTTAAAGACCCAGGGCACTTGACATTTGTCCCCGCCCCCCCCCCCCCGCCCATCTCGAAGCTATTTGGGAAATTTAGCAAATTAAATGCACTAGTACAGAACATAACATTTTTTATCGACTCTAAATACTTTAATAAACTTAAAGAATGATACAGTCTATGTTACTATAGTTACGTTATTCTATAAAATTTATAGAATCATACGACGAACTGTGCAATATTATTTTCGATAAACCTTTTTGATAAGGCAAGCCAGGCTTTTGAGTTTATGCAAAGATTCCGCCACCGGAGCCCCTAAGCTGGCTGGGCCCCCTAGGCCGGGGCTTTGTAGGCCTAGGCAGAAATCCGGCACCGCTTTAGTGTCCAACAAGCGAGCTGTATAATTTGTCTAGTACTACTGTATTATTGTGACTTTAATTATTATTATTATTTACAACAACAAATTACAAATTACATATTTTTATTGCGCTATTCATAACAATAAAATACCCTTGAACAGGGATCTGCAACCTTTTGGTATTAGTGTGCCAAAGTAGCATTTGTAAGTCATTCAGCGTGCCAACAGTGCCAACAGCATAAAAGTCACAATGCTCTTTACTTGTATTAGAGACTTGACTTGCCTTTTTGGGGGCACTCCGCGTGCCATTGACAATCGTTCTGCGTGCCAAGTTTGGCACGCGTTCCATAGGTTACCGACCCCTGCCCTAGAACACTTCTGATATAACCCACATAGAACAGGGAGGGAAAACCATGTGCATTCTCACCGTTCCTGCTACATGTTGGATAACTCGTGCAGCACCTAATAATCTTTTGATACCGTAATTCAATGTGGCGCTCACGGATTGGCTGCACATTTTACGACATCATAACATTTTGTTTCCTGTTTAAATTTGTCATTATACAAGTAAACTAACTTTAAAAAAAAACGAATAAATTATAATTCACCTTAAAAGATAGATAAAATAAAACTGCGTAGATTTAAAAAAAAAAAAGGATAACTCTAAAGAAAAAAATATCTTTACAAAAGCGGAAGTTGTATTAATCCCCAAGCCGTTACGCGACCGGAAGTAAATAGCTTAGACTGTTTAGGAATGCATATATGTCAGTGCGAAAGACAAATCATGATGGATGACAGGAGTTGTAGCCTTAGGATCTAATCATTGCCAATCTATGAATAAATAGATATGTGAGAGAATGTGGTATGAATCTTACAAAACAAAAAGTTTGTTTCTGTAACACCCAGGTTTGAGGTGCAAAGAACCAGGCAGCATTACGGGGGCTTTTACATTGACCCATATCCAGAAGGCGTTTGTGAGAATTGTTGACTTAAAAAAAGATTCTTTACGAAAATAAATTTTTTTTTTAAGATGATAATACGTTTATGTCTTGTGTATGTTGCAATCGCTCCTGTACAGAAAATAGCTTTAAGTTTTTATTAGGCCATCTGCAGTTAGTTCACCAGACTGCCATCGAAACTGCCCCGGGTTCTAGCCATGCCGCCAATCAATCCTTGCCGGCCCGCAGTAGTTGTGGGCCTAATGGACGTAATAATAATCTTCTATTTAGAAGGAACGTCTGTAAACTTATTATAAGTAAGTAAGGGTTTTATATTTTATAGCATACTAAATTGTTGGTTTTCATAACCCATTCCAAGGCAGTATGCTTCTAGGGAAAAAGAGAATTTATAAGAGTTTGTCCCTGCATATTCGTTAAGAAAACTTTTTTTTATGTCTATGTCTTCCAACTTTGTTATTCAATGACCGTCCTTTATTTCTAAGCTATAGCCTTTAAACCTTTGTTTTAATGTGTTTGTTAATTTTCGTGACTTTATTTATCGATACTTCAATTGGTAATAATGGAATGCTCTTCTAATAAACCTGGCAGTTATTTTCTGAACTTAAAATCTAGTTTTATTTCAAATGTCTTTTATAACTTGTCTCGTACCACTTAAAATGCTTATTCTAGACTTGGCAGGACTAATGTTTGATAGCTATTTTAGTTGTATGTTCTTGTTACATTAATAAACACGCTTTTGTGTGTAGATTTCTAAAATATATATATAATATATATATATGAATAAATAAAAAAAAAAATTGAAAATTTATACTATTTTTTACTTTATATTGTTATATGTGTATTATAATAATAACAATGTCTACATTATATTTGAAATTAACTTGCTAGTTCACGTAGAGTTGTTTATTTAACATTTGATTTTGGTGTAGAGAGTATGTTTATTTAATTGAGATATATTTATGACGTAATAAAATGATGTCTTCTGGTTGTTTCTTCTATTTTCTAGTACGTAATTTATTTTTGAATTCGGAAGGCTTCGTGAAAAATCCATTTCTGGTAATTTCTGCACCAAAAATTTATATAAGAAGATTGGTGCTGTCTTTTTGTAATTTTTTTTTCCTGTATTGATTTCTGTGATGGGTTTCTTTTGTGCATAGCGACCAGTGGAATTGTATAAAGTTCAAGAATTAAATTCTTTCTTCAAACATACATCAAGTGGCTTGAGTTATTATTAATTAATATCGTGAACAAGTACCTGAACAGACAACAGAGGCCACATGGAAGCGTTACAATAGTATTACAAATAAAGTAGTGCTCTCTGGTCAGATGATGCTGGTACATGGGTTTGTAATGCATAGTTCAACAAGGTATTACATGGGATTGTTTTGCCAGCAAAGTGGCATTTACCTTCCCCACCTTATTTCAGGTACATCAGGTGAATAGACTTAGACAAACCTTCCCAACCCGAGAAAATATTAACCCTGGCATGACCTGAATTTAAACATGGGATGTTCAGTATGTCTAGCAACTGCGCTGCCGACTTTTGCCCATTGCCTAAACTGGGGATTGGCAACCTTTTGCTAATAGTGTACCGAAACAGGATTTCTAACTCACTGTGCGTGCCAACAGCCTGAAAAGTCAAGTAGCACTCAATTTTTAATAGAAGAGACTTGAAATGCTTTTCTTTTCTAAAAATGTTTTCCGCGTGCCATTAAAAAAATCACTCTTCGTGCCAATATTGGCACGCACGATCCCTAGCCTAGACTCACTTTGAACTATGACTCACCTTGACACATACGTATCCCGAACAGGCCGTCCACATTCAGCGAGGAGTAGTCCTCGCCAAAGAAGTCGACGCCCTTCTTCACCGCCAGCAGCATCTTGTCGAAGACCTCCGACACCGTCTCCTTGCTCAGCTCCTCGGACCCCGCCCCGACGACGGACAGAAGGACGACGGCCACCATCAGCGCCAAGTCGTAGGCCAGGGTACGCCGCTGTGCGGGCTTCATTGCGACAGTCAGAATTTTAGATACGTGTCACTTACTGAAATGATCAGAAGTTAAAATACTCGTTACTGAAATGATCAATATAAGCTTACATAATATGCGCGAGTTTGTTTATGTTTTGTAAATGTATATGTTTGTTCGCTCTAGGCTCCTAGGCCGTTTGACAAAACGGGACAAAAGTTAAATGTAACTTATAAAAATAACACACTGTGCATGCTAAAGGGGATAGCGTGGAAAGATGCGTACGAGAACAAACGCATAATATAATAAAAATAATAATAATAATAATAATAATAATAATAATAATAATAATAATAGTAATAATAATAATAATAATAATAATATTTGCATATTTGTTCCCGTCGGGAAGAGTTCTATGCGCTGTCAACAGTTCGCCAGCGGACACCAGTTTCACACGAGGGAATCTGAAGAGTAAGTGTATCAGAAGCCGAGCTGAGTGGACGGGATTAAGGTTAAGATAACGGGAGTAAAGGAGTATTTACAATTACAAACATTTTTCTTTCCTTTAAAATTTAAAAGTAATTTGTGTCTTATTTCGGTATTTGGCTGTATCTTTATTTTGTTAAATGTACCAACCAATCGCTGCTCTTGCTTTACTCCACTGCTATATATAGACGCCTGCGTCCATTGAAAAGCTAGTCACGTGGTCAATGAACGCTGCTCGTTACAGGAAACGGAAAGACGCACACACCACTAAAAAGAAATTGTCAGAATTGAATTTCAAGAGACGGCACTCGCATGCTGATTAAACATTTATCTCCCTTTTTACAATTAAAATAACAACATTAACAAAAAGAACATCTATGTCCCCCCTCTCTCTCTTTCTCACTCTCTTTCTCTCTCTATCTCTCTCGCCTTCTCTCTGTCTATCAATCTATCTCTGTCTTTTATGTTGTAGGGAATGTCAATGTGAAATGCAAACTTTATGCATTTTTGTGTTATGAATAAGTTTGTGTACTCTAAGTAGTTGTGGCAGATTCCTCTATGCTTTTGTCCATTTTTTAGGTTCGCATCATTATTAATCTAGAGACATTTCTTCTGTACTCAGGGGAAAAATATCCTAGCCTTCACTAGGATTCGAGCCCAGAACCTTCGGTACGCCAGCCGAACGCAATGCTGCCCGGCCACCGCGCATTACTGTTTTATTACAAATTGTTTACTGGGATGTCAAAATCTTTTCATACAACTCTTGGATAGTTTCTAGATCTATGATAATAACAACAACAGCAACCACAAAACAAAAAAAACTAACAAAAAAAAAAAACGGGTTTTCCCTATAAACATCGACACCAAAACTTCAAAAGAAGTTTTCCGGTGTTGTGTGAAAAAACACCACCACACATTTTCTGGCACGCAGATCAAAGAATTCAAATTGTTTAGTTATTGTTCTTTGACAGTTCTGGGAAATGAACAAATTTTTAACGGAGAACACAAAAAAAAAAACTTAAGTGGCAAGGAGAATAACAAGATTGTTTTTTTTTTATTTTTTATTTCTATTCATTATAAAGAGATAATAAATTTTCTGATTGAAGTAACACAGTAAAATGTGTAATAGGAAAAAAAAATGCGAAGTTAATTTTATCTAAGCGAAATGTTTTTTTTCCTCTCTGGATTCTAAAGACCGCGCCCACTTCCTGTCACAGTTCTCCCCCCCCCCCCCCCCCCAACAGCAGAAGATAACTGAAGTTTTTTATTTTAATTTAAAAAGATAACAAAGTTAAGGGTGGATACACAGACGTCAAATGATTGCGTTTCAATTGAATAGTTTCACAATACACCCGTAATCAGTAGATCTATAATTTTATTTACAAGAGCTGCCAATAAGTGCGTAATGGTAAACTGAACAAGAAACAGTTTGTTTTTTTTAAATTAAAATATAGATTCACAGTAGGCTAAAAGGCAGTTTGCGTTTGGGCATCTTTGAAAAATAAACTTTACAGCTCATACAGTAGTCTTTAACAAAACGGATCATTCTTTTCTTGTACAAATGATCACTTGTTTATGAATTATATTCTTAAGAGATATAATACTGTACGCCCACAAAACATTAAAAAAAATACAAATGCCGGACATTTTAAAGGTTTTAAGCTTTGCCTTTCGGACGGAGGACAATAGTCTAAAAAAGGAGGACATGTCCTCCTTTTGCCGTACGTCTGGCAACCCTAAAAGTAGACGCGAGGCATTTAAAAACGAACAGCATAGAGTAAAAACATAACAATCAGCAGCAGATAAAGCGGTTTGATACAAGCTAGAAAGGATTTGAAACAGGATAAGCTTGTCTGGAGATAAAATAAATAGCCATTGGCGTCTTCTTGAATTAGATTGTAAAAGGAGATAGGAAGATAAAATGTAGATCAAATGAAATCTTATTGAAAGTTAAAATATTATTGTTTATTTTTCTTATCTTGGTGGTTTCATTCCGCCTACACACAATTCAAACATATATTTAAAAATCAAATTTAAATTTAAAAATAGACTGTAGACAGGGGGCAGGGTGGCCGAGGGGCAGCGGCGTTCGGCTGGCGCACTGAAGGTCCCGGGTTCGAATCCTGGTGCAGGCAAGGATCTTACCTAGGTCTGAAGGGCAACAATGGGTCCACCCACTTCTGATGGGTACCTGACTTTAGTTGGTGTAAAGGCGGCTGTGCATAGTGCTGGCCACACATTACCTAGCTCGCCACGCCCACAGAAACTGGTGAGCGCTGCTTCATCGGACCTATGCATCAATTTGGTCCGACGGGTACTTTTACTTTATAGATGGAATTATAGCACTTGTAGAGACGTTTCTCTTTTTTCATCTGCACCATCAACTACTCTCCCCCCCCCCCCCCCAAATCACGAGAAAAAAAACAACAACCACAAACGTGAAATCAAAAATAACAAAATATACTTTGAGAAAGCAAAGGAAAATGTAGCACGGTAAAAAAACCTTGACTAAATAAACAAAAACTAATTTGTCGTCAGTAATTTCCAGCATGGTCTAAAAAAAAAAGACAGCGTCAGAAAAAGCAGAAGAAATGAAATCAGTCAGACAAGCTCTAGACTGGAACCCCAAAGGCAAACGGCGAATATCAAATTCCATTGCACGTTCATCGAGTGGCTTGAGTGTATTATTTCATAGTGAAACTGACCCTCTAGACTCTAGACCATAGGTTCTCAACGAGGGCGTTATCGCCCCCTGGGGCCAGTGAGAAGCTTCAGGAGGGCGCTGACATTCCCGGGGGTGATTGGGGGGGGGGGGGGCGGTTAAGCAGTATTGATACGTAGTAATCATACAAACTGGGTAGTTATTGTAATGCTGAAAAACATTCATATAAATTCTTTAGTCATATATTATTTATAAAATTTTGAAATACTTTTTACAGTTTGATGATTTCTAAGTTATAAATTTAAGCCATTTATAAAAAAACAAAAACAAAAAAACATTAGAAATATTAGCTCAAATGAAACGGGTTAATTATCTCCCTTTAATTAACAAATGTTTCCACGTTTGATTCAAAGGTGATGCGAACAAGTTCTGATTTGTAATGTAACAAACATTACGGACTAATTATTATTTCTTTATATACATTAAACATTATGGTATTTATAGCAAGATTTAATTATTAGAGGATTAAAACAATTTACGTTAAGCAGTTGTAAATAAACATTTCCTGCATTAATTGTTTTGGCCATTTAGGAGTTTATATTTTAAACATTAATAATTACAGAAATTACATAATATAGTGCTATTAAAAAGTATCTTATATTTATAAATTAAAGATACAAATAAATTTGTTTTAGAATTAATTATATTTATGTTTAATTAAAGAAGATGAGCATAAAAACTCGTTTAAATGTAATTAGTCTGTATCAGTTAAAGAGCGGTCAAGTGTAGGTGACCTCTTTGTATGTTTAAAACAGCTTTGATGTGTGATAAATATTGTTCACAAGTGTAAGTTGAACCAAAAGCTGAAAATAAATGAGCGAATGCCAAGTAGTTCAGAATAGCAGATGACGATATATATTTTTTTTATTGTTTGCCAATTTTCTAATTTACTTGTTATGTTATTGACTATGCCTTTATTGTACTTATGTACTATGTGACAAAATAAATATTGTTCATTGACGAGGACTACAAGTGATGGCTACTTCACTCAGTGGTGCATTGGTTAGCAAACGATGACTGTTTAAACATAATGTATGAGACTTGGTTTCGGTGCTCGAGATTTTGAAAAGCAAATGCGATTCTTTGGGAGAAAATCAATCACCTTTTCTTGGTCTGTGAGTTTCAGCAACAATTTAGTATTGCATTCTTATCACCTTCTTTTGTGGAAAGTGCATTTTATGCTAATACCATTTTGTTGTCAAAAAAGACAAACAAGACAAACTGCAAATAGTGAAGAGTGGAGACCTAAGGCTTTTGCAACCAAAATTGAGTCTAATATAGACAAACTACTAGCAACACATCAGGCAAACGATTCACATTATTGATTTATTTAAGCCTCTTGTTTAGGTAATTTTTTTATTTATTAATTCTTACAATATGTTTCCTTTTCAGTTTTTTTTTAAAGATAATAAATCACACAAAAAGTCTAGTCCGTCAAAGAAAATTGCGGAAACTATAGTCCAGAGATGTGGGGGGGGGGGGGAGTGGGTGCTAAAATTAATTTGGTGGGGGGCGGTGAGCGGAAAAAAATATTAAAAGGGGGCGATGAGCCGAAAAAGGCTGAGAACCTATGCTCTAGATGGACGACAGATAACCCAGGACGTAACACCTCCATGATGAAATATAAAAACAAAATTGCAGCTTCCGTACTTTCGCAATAGTTGACCGTTACCGGGGTCGCGGACTTAGCGTTAAGGAAACTATGATATACGCCGAACGGCTTTAAGACTGAAACAGCACATATCCATGAGAAACGAAACACTGTGGTAATATATCTTAATGAAAAATATCAGGTGAGATCAGGTTTCAAGAAAAAAAATGGCTTACTTTCAATTTGAACTGTATTTTGTTTGGTGAATTTTGATTATTTTTGGTTTATAATTCACTATATATCACTTATATCCATTCTCTGCAGGTTTATGTATTTCCATAAAAAACAAACTAACATTAATACTATTGAACAGTTGATTAATTTGTTGGGTCAATGTGGGAAGGCGCTGGTGCTGACAAACTCTTTTTGCAACCATGGGCCTATTGACATGAAATTTAATTCCATCATCACTTTACATGTAACATACCTGAATTCACGTGATCGACATAACTCTTGCAAAAAGAACAAATAATTCAAACACGAGCACGCACAAACAAAAACCAATCTCTTCTGAAACGTAACACTGTGTTGTGGATGGCTAATTGTATTAAACAAACAACTGGCGAGAGTTTTCAAGCCAATCAGCGAAATCTGTAAATCAATGACGTATGTCTATAATAAAGTATGATGTACGTCTTTACTTTGGACAGGTTTTGACGTCAAACCACGTGAGCCTTTGTGATTGTTTACTTTTCTCTTCAAATCCAACAACAAATGGACACATTCTTTTGTTTAGAGATCAAAGGATGAGATTTTAGAAGAAAACTAACAAAGAAAAGAAAGAAGAAATAAACAAACAACTCCCAAACAATATCTATAATTTCCCACAAGCTGTTGTCAGATGATCGCTTCCGGTGGTGGACAGTAATAATCGAGATTGATACGGGAATGTACTCGTTATTTTATTGTACGTCCTTCTTTATGTACGTCATTAGATATCTTTAAAAAAATACGTTTTTTTCCCCCGTGTCAACTTTCCCACCTTTTTCCTTCTTCGAACTTCTAAACAAGCAGAGCGCCATTAAGTGGAGTCAACGGCCTCAAACCCGCAGGCTACAACATTGCGAAAGCGAAAATCCACGAGATCTAGTGTCAATCACTCGGCTGGTGCAGATGTCTGGAAACTGGCCTGAACACAATATAGTCTTCTCTTAGCCAAAACCCTAAATATCTTGCACTTCAATTTTTTTTCAAAGCCGAGCTCTGTCGATGGCGATTTTTCTTGTCTGTTTCTTGTGTGGCCTCATATCTTGTTCTTGGCCCCACATGATTTAAAACAATAGATTTCGATAAATATACAAATCGTCTAAAATTGGGTTTTCCCGGGGTCCAAAATCCTTATCCCGGCTTAGCGTTTTGACTCAAACTCCTAAATAGAGTCAGTAAAATATCGATGTTAAGTTGATACGGGTACTTTTAGTTTCTAAATAGCCTCAGATACTATGTAGCATGTCTAATAAATAAATGTTGGAACCGGCATTGTTTGTATAATTTATTTGCCAGCTATACACATTCCAGCCCGCATTCGCCATCACAGTTGTCACCGTTTTCATTTTAAATAGCATTTTCTAATATACGACAACAATTGCTGGTTGGCAACACTATATAGTATATAGCGACCAGCGGTAAATTAAAGTATCCCGTCGGACCAAATAATTGATCTTAGTGCCGGTGAAGCCGTTTCTATGGCCACGGCATACTAAGGGGTTTGTGTGATCAGCACAACGCCCAGCCGCCTTTACTATACCCTAACTAATGTCAGGTACACGTCAGAGCCGGGTAGTCTCAGGGTCACCCTCCGATTCCTGAACACAAATCCTAGCCTTCACCAGGAATCGAAACCAGAAACTTTGGTACGCCAGCTAGACGCAATCCCGCTCGGCCACCGCGATCCCGCGGTAAGACATAGTCCCGCGTGAGTATCTATTGAAATGGCGAAACAATATAAAGATAGAAAGTAAAGCCTTAGCAAGAGAAGCAGGAAATAAAATATGTTTAGGTCAATTCATCGTAAATTAGTCAGCGGCCAGTATGACGTTAAATATAATCGTTTTTTTAAATAAGATTTCAAAATCATTTTATATCAATAACTTTGTCCACGGAGTAAGAGCGGATTGTGTGGTTCAAACAAACACTAGAACACATCGTAGTGTTTTATGCTAGAGTTGTAATATTTAAAGTTGTCGCGGCAAAGATACTTACATAACGATTTTTTAGATTAATATATCGATGGATGTATAGATAGTAGGCCCTAGATAGCAAGATAAAGACAATCTGCATAGGATAATACATTGAACCCTCGCTACTTCGCGGTTCGGCATTCGCGGATTCACGACTTCGCGGAGTTTTTTCATTATATTATATCAGAAAATATATTGCGGGTTTTCCGGAAATTTCGAAAATAGTCGCAATATATGAAGACCCAAAATATTTCGTTAATTCCACAAAATATTTCGTTAATTCCACAAAATATTTCGTTAATTCCATTAAAACATTTGTGCCTGTTTTAGATTAGGTTACTGTATGTACATTACGTGTTCTGTACTGGTTTGTTAACAATACGACCTGGGAGGGTTTTACTTTATCTTTCAACTACTTTCATGACGAGTATAATAATAATACCGTACAATTGTACAGTACCATAACAATCTTTCTTTTTTTCATGTATACCCACTGTTTCATTGCTAAGCATTCGTGCCTGTGTACTGTATGTATATACTGTAGATATCTGCGCATTGCTGTACATGGTGGTTTGTTAACAGTACTTAAAGGGAATGTTTTTAAAGTCCGAATACACGTTAAATAAATACTGTAAACATGGTGTCCCTACTTCCCGGATTTTCAGCTTTCGCGGCCGGTCTCGGAACCTATCAACCGCGATAAAAGCGGGTTCACTGTATCTGATATACAATTTCCTGTACATGTAAATCAGGCATGTGCAATAATTTTCCTCATTGGGCTCTATAAGGAATTTGATAGGAAGGGATACAACTAGACTGACCAAACAGTATCAAAATGTATAATTAATACAATTAATTAAAAACATAAAGCCGTTAGAAGCACAATGGGGGTCGGGTGGAAAGGGGGGGGGGGGGGTAAAAGTCTAGGCCTTAGCACACAACCTGATCTAAAGGTATTGATATTTATAAATCAAATACATAATAATTAGACGACAGTGAACCTATTAGTTAAATACATCTCTTGATGATTTATAGATAATCAATACGCAGTTTTGTAAATAGATAATAGAGAATTCTCCAAAACAGGTATAATCATAATAGTCATATATAGATAGGCCTACAAATATATAGGCTGTATATACCAGGAGTTATGCCCGTCAAAATGACGGAGAAACGAATGATTACAATGTGTTTTGTTGAAAGAGAAAGAAAAAATTACAATATTAGAATAAAAACTGTAGTGAAAACGTTTCTTTCGGTATTTTTTTTTTGTTATTTTTTATTGCTTACGGTAGCCTGGCAAATGTATGATTGGATGGCCGGCACCACCACTGGGGAAACTAGGCTCTATGACACCCCCTTGGTCCCGCGAAAAAAATAACAACAACATGGCTCTTATCGTGGATTCGAACTCGAGATCCTAGTCGCTGGACGACCATGATCTATATAGATACTCATATAAATATAGATATACAAGCTAAATTGCCCGGCGTTGTCCGGGTGAAAAAAAAAAGGACTGTAGGCTTATAAGGCGCAGATACAGATCTTATAAACTACAATTATAAGAAAGCTATATAAATCTTATAATTAAATTACTTTTTTTTTACTGAAGACTTTTAGGAAAGTAATTTAAAATAGATATTGTAATCGGGTAAAAAAATAGGCAAGTATTTTTATGTAACAAAAATCTAAATTGCCCGTAGATTTACAATGTCTTTTGTTTTAAAAGTAATATTAGTTGAATAAAAATTGTAGAAAAAAAGGTAGCCTATAGACCACGGGTCGGGAACCCATGGCTCGCGAGCCAGATGTGGCTCTTTTGATGTCTGCATCTGGCTCGCAGACAAATGTTCGATTATTTAAAAAAATGTTTTTTTAAAGACTTTTTGATATACATATTAATTGCATATCAATATTTCATTCTACAAATGAGATAAAGTCTACTGCAGCTCAGCATCAGAAGAATTCAGAGACATAAGTATTGTACTTTTAGTGTTAAAATTACACAAAATGCACACATTTACTTGAATTTTTAGTTTTAAACATAATGTATGGCTCTCACAGAATTACTTTACAAAATATGTGGTATCCATGGTCTCCCGCATGGCAGTCCGATACGTTAACAAATTAGCTAGCGAAGACACATGCCCGATGTGAAAAATTATTAGACACTATAGACCTATAGGTCTAGGCCTAGATAGGTCAGTGACACAAAACTCAAATGTTTTCAAATTGACCAATGGGGATTGGTTTACCTACAAACACGACCTTTATATATATATAGGGCCGATATATATATATATATATATATATATAGAGAGAGAGAGAGAGAGAGAGAGATAAAAAGATAAATATAGATAAATAGATAACTATAGATAAATAAATAGATAGATGGGTAGATAAATACATACATAGATAAGGTAATTTTACTTTCAGGAATTGCAACGGTTTCTTACCCGAATAGCACAGTGTTCAAATCCCGACCAAGACCAGACTAGAACCTTCTATTGAAATGACAGTCGGGAGAAATGAATTGTGTCACTACATCTGATCATCATCAGATTATTAAACCGTTTCCAGACTCATCAACAATATTCACCAAACAACTCCTGGAAACAGCGGTCGAAACTGCCTTATATAATTTCTGGGACACAGCGGTTCTCCCCCTTTTATTGTCAGCGTAAGGAAACTATACAAAGCATAACTATTTTTAAACGGCGTACAATCGATATAATTATCCTAATTGTAACTTAAAAGCCGAAATATAAAAAAAAAAGCACTAAAAGCCAAGAAAGAGAAGACAAAAAAATTCCCTGCAACAATAGAAACTGTTTCACCGGTTTTTGTTTCCTAAACCGGAAACATTTTGTATTCTTCCGCCCCTACGCAATAAAAAATAAAATACGCCCACGTGTTCAGCCCAACACACCGCCATTTTGATTTTCTTTCTAAATTCGAAATATACATTTTCTCATGCTATAAAAAAAATGTTCGTATTTTTTTTCTCTTTTAGTTTAAAAAAAAAAAAATAATTCGAATTACTCTCCCTTTGGAAAGATTTATCGTCCCTTGGCTTGTTAAACGGATGTGAGCGGTTTATTATAAAAATATTCAAGGATTTATCCTTCTTTTTGTTTGTTTCATTGAAGAAAAAAATTAGGTTGAATTTTAAAAACAACAACCAAACAAAATGCTTGTTTTAGAGCTTGTACGATGCTGTGTTTCGTTTTTTATTAAAAAATAAATACAATCGGATATTCTGTTCTCTAAAATTATATTTTCCGCTTTTTATTCGAAGCCCATACATCTAGTGCAGTGGTTCCCAACCTTCTTAATGCCGCAACCCCTTAATACAGCTTCTTACGTTGTGGCGACCACCAACCATAAAATTATTTTCAACGATACCTTATAACCGCGAAGAAACTATAGACCACTTCCTGTTTGAATGCCCTGAGCTAACCTACCTCAGATACACTCTGCTCCCCCATCAACCTACCTTTACCAACACACTATATGGCAGTATTGAACAACTGATAAAGACATGTAAATATGTTTGTCTGGCATTGACTGCAAAAGAGCAAACAGCTCTGCAGAGTGGCTAATAGAAGAAGAAGAAGAATAACAACCGTGATTTGCTACTGTTATGAATTGTGATGTATATATCTGATATGCAGGATGTAATTTCATTGTTACGAATAAAACATTAATGTAACATAGTGATTAAAACTCATTCACTCCGGAGCATTTTAAGGCCTTGGCTGCGGTTAGATTTTCGGATGAAAAAATTAGTCTATGCGGTTTTGGAAATTCTCGAATTGTTATGTTGTAATGATTTAAAGTATTGCAAGCTATAATATATGAAAATGACCAGGAATAAAATCCCTTCAATTATATTTATATAAAAAAATATTTGTAAAAATTTTGATTTACTTATATTTAATTAGGTCATTTAAAAAAATTTCAATCTTTAGAAAAAAAACAACAAAGTTTTCTTCTTTTATAAGGGGACTTAGTTGTCATAGTAACTTTGATCTAAGCAATCATGTTCTAAATATCAATTTATAAACAAATGTAGAAAGTTTCAAATAAATTTATTGAACGGTTTTTGATTTATACGCTCTGAGGCTCTATCGTGCAACATTTGTTACAAAAATTGTACCCAAAATGTGCTAATATTTATTTAAAAAAATGATTTAAATCAACATATAGAAACATAAACAATAACAAAGGAAGTTACAATTGAATACATTAAAAACTAGAATCAGGACAAGTAATATTAAAAGTGGGATTATAGAAAAAAAGACACAAAATATACAAAGCCACTGTCAGTGGCTCAACGGAGTGAATGAGTTAATTTAAAAAAACATTTGTAATTTTATATTGCAACATAGGATCAAAAATTATTTGCAAGAACACAACGAAGTTAGTAGCTTACAATATCACACGACGTATTAACAATAAACAACGAAGTTAGTAGCTTACAATATCACACGACGTATTTGCAATAAACAACGAAGTTAGTAGCTTACAATATCACACGACGTACGTTAATAATATTACTTCTTGTAATTCTTCTAGCAACCCAACCGTTGCTAATATATGTGTCTATGAATCATACAGTAAGTTCTGATTTCTTTAGGTGACTCATTCAGTAATAATAATAATAATAATGATGCTTATATGGCGCATATCCCGTTGATAACAGTTCTATGCGCTGAAACGACAACAACAGACGAAAATGAAAATATGTAGCAAATATTGCTAACGAAATAGGTGAGTCTTCAGTCGGCTTCTGAAGGTGTCGAAGCTAGATCTCTGGCGAAGCTGTAGTGGGAGGTGAATCCAAGCATTACATTTACAATCTAAACTCTGTTCCAATATGTTCATGAAGTAAATGTCAATTTACCGCCAAAACTTCTATTTTCAACACAGTAGCCGCTTTATATAGAGTAGATGCTTTTTACACACATATCTGTGACTGGTCCGCATAATTACATTATGGCGCAAACCCTTTTATACACACCTGTAAATGTACGGTAATTGTATGTTTTTCGATGGTCTTAGGCGACCCCCGTGAAATGCTCGTTCGACCCCCAAAGGGGGTCTCGACTCGACCCACAGATTGGGAACCGCTGATCTAGTGGGTAATAAAAGTTTCATCTTTTTTTTTTAAATTGTGTTGCTAAACTAAGGTTTGAATGTAATTGTAATCCTCTTTGTCAAGAATGCAATAAAAAATATTTGAGTATCATTGGAAGTATTAGATCTATGCAATCGGAATAGAAAGAAAAAAAGAAATGGGTTTTGCTATTTTCATAGAAATACTATCATTTTCCTATGACACTTTCTTTGTTAATTTGAGTTCTTTAAAGAAATAAACTGACCTAAAAAGAACAGCTGCCACCATTGTAAATGTGTTTCTTTTTTAAATCTTAAGCTGGCTTTTTCTTTTCAAAACAAATTTCTACACATCCCATAGGTATGAACAAAAAAAAAAGTGTTTCCCTTTTTATTATACACGCTGAATTCCCCGGCGTTGCCTGTGGGGGGGGGGGGGGGGGGGGAATAAAACAGGCATGCATATTAATTGAAATAAGAAAAATGTAGAAAAAAAAAGATAGACTCTTATAGACTAACTGGAGAATTGAGCCCGGGTCGTCCTCATGACAGTCCGATACGTTAATCACTTAGCTAGGGAAGACACATGTCCAAAGTGAAATCGCAAAAGTATAATATGAGACAATTAGGTCACGTGCCTTTATATTAACTAATATTAATGATTGAACACACACACACACACGGTTTACTTTATAAATATATATTAAGGAAATCAACAACAAAATAATTTTATTTCAAGATGGAAGAATTTAATAATTTTTTTGAATGGGAAAGTCGATAGCTGTTAATTCAAGAATAACTGTTGAAACAACAGAGAGGCTATCTCGAAAAGGCGGTCGCCAAAATATTTGGTGATTTGAAATGATGGGCAACAGGGTCAGGGTAAATGTTTCCCCGCAATCTTATCTTAAATGCCAGCAGTTTGGACACGGCTTAATTGTTGAGAGTTCCAAATGACATTGCACCCTTGGTACGAGAGAGCGTTCTCTTTAATGATACTCTAAAGTTGGTTTGACTGACTAGGAAATAGAGTCATAGACCAACTTCAAAAAAATCTGCGCGCTGATTATTTGAAGCCAAGTTTTAGAGATATCGCTACTAAAGTGACTTGCGTTATAGAGAATGTAGGCAGCGATGGTAGAGCGAGAAATAAGCGATGGTTGGGCGAGAAATAGGCGATGTAGAACGAGAAATAAGCGATTGTATAGCGAGAAATAGGCGATGTAGAACGAGAAATAAGCGATTGTATAGCGAGAAATAGGCGATGTAGAACGAGAAATAAGCGATTGTATAGCGAGAAATAGGCGATGTAGAACGAGAAATAAGCGATTGTATAGCGAGAAATAGGCGATGTAGAACGAGAAATAAGCGATTGTATAGCGAGAAATAGGCGATGTAGAACGAGAAATAAGCGATTGTATAGCGAGAAATAAGCGCTAATAGAGCGATAAATAAGCGATGGTAGAGCGAGAAATAAGCGATGGTTGGGCGAGAAATAAGCGATGGTAAAGCGATAAATAAGCGATGGTTGGGCGAGAAATAAGCGATGGTAGAGCGAGAAATAAGCGATGGTTGGGCGAGAAATAAGCGATGGTAAAGCGAGAAATAAGCGATGGTTGGGCGAGAAATAAGCGATGGTAAAGCGATAAATAAGCGATGGTTGGGCGAGAAATAAGCGATGGTAAAGCGATAAATAAGCGATGGTTGGGCGAGAAATAAGCGATGGTAGAGCGAGAAATAAGCGATGGTTGGGCGAGAAATAAGCGATGGTAAAGCGAGAAATAAGCGATGGTAAAGCGAGAAATAAGCGATGGTAAAGCGATAAATAAGCGATGGTTGGGCGAGAAAAAAGCGATGGTAAAGCGAGAAATAATCGATGGTAGAGCGATAAATAAGCGATTGTATTGCGAGAAATAATTGATGGTTGGGCGAGAAATAAGCGATGGTAAAGCGAGAAATAGGCGATGTAGAACGAGAAATAATTGATGGTTGGGCGAGAAATAAGCGATGGTAAAGCGAGAAATAAGCGAGGGTAGAGCGATAAATAAGCGATTGTATTGCGAGAAATAAACGCAATAAATATATACTTTTGCGAAGTAAGGAATGTAAGCTTATAGGTTAATAGAGAGAGAGAGAGATGAGACGTGAGAGGTAGACAACAAACAGAAAGAGGTAGAGAAAAGAGCGTGAAAGGGAGTTAGGGAGAAGAGAGAGAAGAGAAAGAGAAGAGAGAAAGGGAGATAGAGGCACAGGGGAGAAAGAGTACAAAATGAATAAAAATAAAGACAGAGTAATACCTTAAAAATTGTGTTTTTGTTGTAGTATATCTTTATCCATGAACTGTTGTGTCCATTTTGAAATATGTTTGTCGGTTTGCGCTCAATGAGAGCTCACCTTCTTCCTCGCGCAACGATTCATTGGCTAACACAAGATCCAATCACTACAGAACTTCCGGTTTTCAAAAAAAAAAGTTATTATTTTTTTTTATAGATAGTCATCCTGTCCAAACAAATAAATAAATTCGGATTCGAGCTCAAACGCTCTCTATTCCAGTGACAGCGCTCACCACTACACAGCCGATGGGGGACTAATTATAACAGTTCAAAGTATACGATAATGTCTGCCTCACCCAGCAGCCATTTCTCGTCACACCATCTCTAACAGGATTGGTTGAACATGTTTGTGTCTTGCTTATCGATCACTTAGTACTGTCAGGCGCGAAGCGGATGTTTCTTTTTTTAAAAAAAAAGGTAAAAATCAATGGCCAATTAAAAAAAAAAGTTGTGATTAAACAAGATAATAGATCGAAGACGCCTCCGTTAGGGCGAAGAGGGTGGGTGTTACCTATGACAGTGCAAGGACGGCAACTTGTAGCGGTATTTTTTTTTACACATCTTGACATATAAATAGTCTAAACACGATGATAGCAGAGAGCATCTCAGCAAGGAGATGGATGGGTCACGTCTGCAGAATGTCAGCTGGCTCCCTCCCCAGGACAGCCCTGAGATGGACCCCCCCCCCCTCCAGGGAAAAGGTCGAAAGGCAGACCAAAGGAAACATGGAGAAGGACGGCGGAAAGAGACTTAAAGGCTAGAGGCCTGAACTTTGAGACAGCACCTCGAGCTGCAATAGAACGAGATAAATGGAGATATTTGGCTTTCGCCTCAAGCGCCAGCCGGCACGGAGAGGATTAAGAGAGAAAAACACAATGATACACAGAAATAAAATTTTAAAAAAAAATGAAAAAAAAGAAATTTAAAAAATGTGTTATGGATTATATTATGCGTCGTTATCTTATTACATTAGTATAACTCTAGTCGCGAACGTTGACTTTCTCGAAGAGGCTAAAAGAGCAGAAAAAAAAAGTAAAAAGAATATGGGCTGGCCCCCGCGTAACTTCAGCGGACCCGCTTTTTCAAGTGCCAGCGACGCAACAAGAGTCTGTCTCTCAAGGATAGGACTCCACAGCCACAGCAAACACTACAAAGCTGGTGAGGGCGCAAGGGGCACTAATCTGATTGTCTTTCGAGAGACTATGGAGCCAATGATTTTGACAATTTGAAGTCTTATAATTTGATGAAGCGTTTTTAGATGATGTTAAAATGGTGCTTATTCTGACTAGTACAAGTAAGCCCGGACCCCTAAAGACGCAAGCTAAGAGAAATGTCCCTTTTCAGATCCTCTTCAAGCAGTGTCCACGCATTATGTGGACACTGCATACAAGAATATTGTGTGGCAAGCACCAAGCGACACCCTCAAGAATAATTATTCTTTTAAAAACAATTACTCGTCTCGTTTTACTAATTATACATTAACAATATATCGTGTTATTTTTTCATACATTGTTTTACTAATGATTAATGAATTATCACATTTTTAATACTAGTAATATATATACTGATATGGGACACCGTGGCTGTGGGGCAGCGCTTTCGGCTATCGTACCGAAGGTCCTGGGTTCGAATCCTGGTTAAGGCTAGGATTTGTTTCACTGGACTTGAGGGTGCCCCTGAGTCTACCCAGCTCTGGGTACCTGACACTAATTGAGGTAAAGTAAAGGCGGCTGGGCATTGTGCTGGCCACACACCCCCTTCGTATGCCGTGGCCACAGAAACTGGTGAACGCTGCTTCACCAGCCCTATGATCATTATTTCAATATTTACCTTAGATAACATTTAACATGCTTTAGAAACTTACTGTCTTATTTATGGGTTGGGTCGGTTAATGCTACATTTATTTGTTTTGTCTTTTTTAAATCATCAATTTAGCTCTGTCACCTGGCCTAGGGTAATATCCGTGTTCTTAGTTGTACGTTAAACGCGCTCTGAGCTTACATCATGTTTGTTGGCAGCGCTATACAAATATTATTATTATTATTATTGCTATCAGTTTGGTCCGAAGGGTACTTTACTTACTTTTCCTTTTTAAGTAAGGACTTTATAAAACTAAATGTATAATTGTATTATATAAATATTGCTATTAGCTTATATTAATATTACAAGTAAAAATGTATTTGAAAATAAAGCTGCAAAAAAATAACTTTATATCGTTTTTTGTTGTTTTTTCATCTTAATTCATTTTATGGTTTTATGGGTTTAGAAAACAGAATGTGAAATGTATACCCGATCCTGGGTTGAGTTCGAAAAAAAAATAAAAAAATTTTTGCAGTCAATTGTTTTGTCTTAACTACGAGGGCACGCAACTAGACTACATCTCCGACGAAATGTGGATTGTATTAAATGGGTATGCCATAATTGAAAGGTTCCGGGCCAATCAGGAGCCGGTAAGAAAAGTGCAGTGGTTTACTTGGCCCAGTTACTTCCCTTGTATCACATTCATCAAGGCTCATGGCAGACAACAGGTAGATGTTATTTAACAGAAAGCTCAATTCCTATATGAGCAAGCATTAAAATTAGAAATCAAATTTCCGATTATCGTTGACCATAATATTAAGAAGCATAATATGAAGAGGATGATGATGTTAATCCAGGATGATTCGTACGCAGATGCGTACGCAATCCAGTGGTACATCCACCACTCCGGCTCTTCTGTTGGGAACATAGTTTACACCGAGTCATCGTTAAAGACGTTTTTTCAAAATTTTCCCAAACAAAGGATTGATTTATTCTACTAGCCTTATGAGACCTGTTTTTCTTTAAACTTAGAAAAATATAATTTATCGTCGAAGTGAATATGAGAGAAATGATAGTTTTAGAAGGAAAAGTTACCAACAACACACCGTGGACTTAAACTTGTAAAATAATGTATTGAAAGGTTTCGCGTAGCTCCAATCAAAAGAATGTGTATTTAATAGTGCCATTAATAATAAAGCCCAGACGCGGTGTCTAGCCGAATTGTTCAGTGTCACAGGGAACGTTAGTTTGCCTCTGTCCATTGCCTACATCAAAGAGGAGCGCACATCTAAAAGATGAGCCGAAAATTAAAAAGATTCAAGTTAATTGTAACTGTAACTTAACATTTGGTTAGATGTTTTTATCGCTAGCTATTGTTGGTATTTGTAAAAAAAAAGAAACACAATATCTAAGACTAAATAGTGTCAGCAATACATTTCAAGCATTGTTTTGTGCGAATCCAACATTATTTATTAAAAATATTTCCATCAGAACCTAAACTTGAAGTAATGATTACCTTCCAACCAACAAACTGAAATCCGGTTTTAAAAAATCACACCTGCCCGTGTTAGGAAAAATGTTACAAAATTTGTACTCCTTTTTCGACCAGATTACGAGAGTTTAAAAGAAACTGGAACAAATTCAGAAAAGAGCTGCAAGGTTTATTACTGGCGAATATTCACAACTGACAAGAGTAACAAAAAGAGTTAAAGAGTAAAGTAGTAATAATACATAGCCTAAGGCATTAAACTCTAATTTAGAATAACAACACAATAACAACCTATTGCAATGCTCAGATAAACATAATGATTAAAACATTTTTCTTATCCCTTATGCGAGAACAAATACATATAAGTACTCTTTCTTCTAGAGTGGCATCCGGGCATGGATTGGGTTGCCTGGACAAACCAGAAAAATCAGTAACTTAACATCATTTAAAACACTAATAAAAATGTCTTCTTTTTACTCCCTTTATTTTAAGTTGCAATGTCTGCAATCGTCCGTCAATCGTGCGTGGTGCAAAAATTGGCTTCGATTTTTCGACCACTTCCCGTGGTCCGATCGAGCTGAAATTTGGACAGCAAATTTGTGGCGCCTAACAATACATCCTATCAAATTTTCAGTTAAAACAACTTAATAATACTACACTTATGACAATATTCATTTCTTAAAAGGAAAGTATAAGAAATATTTTGATTTCGCGTTAAAAATGCCTGTGAAACTTTTTATACTTTTTCGGCGCAAAGCTAGAAAAAAAAATTATGCGCTAAGATTAATTTTAGAACAATTCATACTGAGTAAGGAGATATCTTTGAGATTTGCGACACATATATTTTTCTGTACGTTTCATTTGCAGTAGTCAATCAATTATTTTATTACATGATGGTAAACTTAGTTTGCAAATAAAGGGAGTATAATGAAAACTTCGTTTTTATGGTTTTCTTGTTTCTTTTTACATTATTTTTGCAAATCAAAAAGAGTATTGCTTAAATTTCACATTTATGGTAATAGTCTAACAATTGTTACGAAACGTAAATTCCCTACATTGTAATGTTAATAAACCAACTAAATCATTTAAGCGAATTGCGTTTAAACGATATAAAATATTTCTCAGCTCAAGGTTTCCCCCGGGTTTTTCCTAACCTAATTAGAGCATTATTGTTTTTTTATTAACCTCGATAAAAACATGAACTGTGCACGCGAATACAGCATGTCAAGGTCGTCCGGTCTCTCCTTATTTTGTTAGAGCATTATTGCTTGTTCTTAATAAAAAGACATTCTGATCACGCAGTCAGCACGCAGGCTTGATTAAAATATTCGTGTCACTAGGCTGGCTGGGTTTTCCAACGATTGACCCATAATATATTTCTACGCGATTCGACACTTTTAGTCAGTTCTTGGCGTACATTCGATCAGATAACATCTAAGATTCTGAGTCTCTGAGGATCGTTTCTATTTGAGTTGTATTATGAAAAATTTATTATTCTACTTTTAACTACAATGCTATATGTTCATTGAGGATATTCATTACTAATTGGAATATGTGTATTTCTTGATTGTGTATATAATATTATTTGGATTCCTACTGGATTGATGTTGTAAATTAAACTAAATTTATCGTTGCTTTCTACACAACTTGGTTAACGTCAATATATCAAAGTTATCTACATGTGTGTATGTGTAATATTTATTCAACTATATTAATAATCTACACTACCACTCGACATCGAGGTTTTTGCTGTATAATATGAGCCACATAAATAATTATACATGAAGTAAATCAACTGAAAACTCTAAAACTACGCTATGTGAATTGCCAGGGGATTATAAGAACCAGGAATACTCTAGACAACTACAAATAAACTTCAGAATGATATAATAAGATCTTCACTAATACAAGGATACTCACACTAACAATAACAATACTATAACTATCATTTTCATAAATTGAATGGGGGCTCTAGCCGTAATAACATTATAAATTATAATTATACTTGTGTGATAAATAGAAGGTCTCATCCATGATTTATTATGGTGAATAAATTGCCTTGTAATACAATAATAATCAATATACATAATTATCGCGATTTTATTTATATGCATGTTTGTATATATATATATATATTTGAATATATATATATATATATATATATATATATATATATATATATATATATATATTATATATATATATATAAAATAGCTAAATTCCCCGAAGTTGCCCGGGGCAAAAAATTACATAGGCCAGGCCTATAAGTTACATATACAATTTTTATAAACTACAATGAACACAAAGCTATATTAATATATTAAAAAAATAGTATTATTATTATTATAACTATTATTATTATAAATTATTTGAAATATTATTTTTTAAATATTATTTACTGAACACATTTAATAAAGGAATTTAAAATAAATATTGTAATCGGGTTAAAATATGGCATTTCTTTCAATTAAAAAGAAGTTAGAAGCTGAGAATTGAGCACATGTCTCCCGCATGCGTCCAATATACATATCACATATGTAGGCTATATATTAGATTTCACTCACTAAAAACATTTTAGGAAAGCTTTAAGCCCTGAAAGTCTTTAAAATCTTGAAAAGAAAAGTAATATTTATGGAAATATTTTAAAAAAAGTAGAAAAAAAAAGTTATCAGTGGAAAATTGAAAATATGAGACAATAGAGCGTTCTCAGTAGGCGGGGCTTAAGTTTTTTTGTGTAAATTTAGTGACGTATTTGTGTAAATATAGAACCTACTTGAGGTACAATACGTAACGTGGTGAAAGTAAAGTACTTCTTTATCTGCAAAATTCACATCTGAATATTGACTATCCTACTCAAAAATAAGGAGGTAAATAGTAGTACTGTAGATTAATTGATTAATGTGATTAGGCTAGGGCCGGCTAGACCTATTTACACTTTCAATTTCACTTTATAGGCCTACACTTTTAATGTTTCGTATGCTAGGCTACGATGTCAAGCGATATTGTTGGTGAATAGGCTATCTAGTCAAGTAACTATTAGGCTCACATCGTCTATGATCTATGTCTATGATAATAATAAAATAGCCTATTTTATTTAACATACATAATACAGCTTAAATCTTAATAAGACTTAAAACACAACACATCATTTAAAAAAAGCTCGAGCATATATACTATATGAAACTTTATTAATACAGCGGCCATATTTAATTGTACACCATTACTCAAAGTAAACACAAATCACGTGCTTTTTGTCACGGGATTGCAAACGCCCTATAAGGTCACGTGTTTTCAAAGTAACAAATGGGGGTCGGAATCCACACACACAGTCTATTTTATATAATATATACATCATAGTATAGTATATAGGCCTATATATATTTGTCCTCTATAGACTCCTAGGCCGAGTTATGTATCGGGACAAAAGTTAAATATATAAATTGGAAACGTCCTCAAAAAGACATCTTTATTATATCAACTATATTAATCAATTCTTTTTTTAATTAAAAAAAAAGTATTACTAATTATATTAAGAGTTAAGGCTATAAACTTGATTGCCATTTACAAAAATATTCAGAGTGAGTTCCCTTAGGGCCTTTCCCGGGCCGAACCTGAGGACGGCGATCTAGTTTGCAAACCTTAGTCACGTGTACGTATACAAACCCCGAACCTTTCTGCGAGATCGCAGATCGGGGTTTGCTATCTAATCAAGGCCGATCCTACTTTTGACGTACTTCTCTGGAAACGTAAACAAATATGGCGATGTCTTCCACGAAGCGACAGAACATGATAAAACTTGGAGCTATTCTTATTCTCAACGAAGAATTTGAAGATGAAGCAACAAGGCGCAAAGTAATGAATGCACTGATCTCATCATCGTTTAAGTACAGTTCCGCCATGTTGATTACCGCAACTATGCATTCTCGCTTTTCTGCTAAAAAGAGTGCCATGTTCAGCCTAGGTTTGCTCAACACGACGTGCAAACATCCAACCATGGTTCGCGACCCATTCCAACCCGAGATCGCCAACCCAAGATCGGCAGGTTAATACGGAGAACGGTTCGGGTAGGATCGACGATCTGGTTTGCCAACCTAGGGTTCGGCGCGGTTAACAATTGTCAACATTATAACCAGAGTCTAATATAGATTTAGATTCTAGATCTTGTATATGATATGTTTCGAAATCTCAACCTTTCTGATATATTTTTATAGTTGCCAATGTCGGTACAGCTGCCCCAATGGCATACATCGAATAGATTGTAATCAGACAAACTCGGTAGCTAACCTAATGTTTCAAAATGTACATAATTATGAGATGTTTAGTCATATAGTATTTAATTTTTTATATAATCTATGAATGTGATTAATTTCAAAGTAATACACTGTATGCCATTTATTATTTTATAAAAGAAAAATAAGAAACATTCTATAAATAATAACGCAAAGAAACGGGTTAATTATCTCCCTTTAACTAAATTAAAGTTTAAATATTTGATTTTAGTGAAGTTATATCTTGAAACATAACTGTTTTTTTAAAATTATATTATTACTTCTTTATAAACATCTAGTATAATGGTATCATTTATTTCCAGATGTAATTAGAGGTCTTTTACATTAAAAAGTTGTAAATAAACTTTTCCTGCATTGTTTAAATCGATTTAAGGAGTTTAGTTTAAAAACTAAAAAAATAAAACAATTACATACTATAATGTTAGTATATATGTATATCATATGTATTGTTATAGAAATATTATATTTATGCCTAATTAAAGACTTTTTTGAATGTAATTGGTATGCATCAATTTATGTGCACCTTGTCCAAGATTGCTCTTGAGCTAGTTGTTCAATGTGAGGTATTACATATTTGGTCCCTTCTGAGTGGTCAAGTGTAAGCGATCGTCTTTTTGGGATTAAAACAACTTTCATCTCAGATTCAATCTTTTCACAAGTGCAATTTGAACCAGAAGCTGACTAGCAGTTAAGAATAGAAGATAATACTCCTGATCAACTTACTTCCGAATTATATTGTCTCTAATTTCAAAAAAAAAAAAAGAGACGAGCCCTATGGGCTCTATAGTCCAGGACGTAACGTATTCGGAGTGAGATCTGGGGTGGGGAGGGGGAGGCACACCGAAATTCTGTCCGGGCTCCAGCCATCCCACGACACGCCCAAGGCATGGCGTGCCGTGTAACAGGGAAGGTTTCCGCAGCCCAGCTTATTATTCACTGCGGTTCCCCTCGGAGCATTATCGTGGTGGCTCGCCCTTATACCTGCAATGTCGCCCGTATACCTGCAATGTCGCCCGTATACCTGCAATGTCGCCCGTATACCTGCAATGTCGCCCGTATACCTGCAATGTCGCCCGTATACCTGCAATGTCGCCCGTATACCTGCAATGTCGCCCGTATACCTGCAATGTCCCCCCGTTAGCACCAATCCTATACAATAGGTACAGGCATCCAGGCACCGGAAGGGTCTTCGGGACGGAATCGCAACGTACTTTCTAACTCCCCACCGGGGCCACAGCCCTACCCGGTGCGCAATGGAGTGCAAGACACACGGAGCCGCCGCGGGAGCTGTCCCTCATACGTTCGCCCGCCGGTGTAATCCTTAGGTGAACGTATCGGCGGTTTTGCACACATCGACAACTTTGAGGCCCATGGGTACAGAAGTGAAACTTCCTTCCAGATTGTTACGAAAATTGGCCCATTATCATTATATATATTTTAATGGTTTGAATTCAACTTGCTGCATTTTAAAATCGTCAATATCCCTCCGCTATAAAAAGAAAAAGATTCTGATCTGATTAGATCTAGGTAATTGTAAGAACAAACAAGTAAGTCTTGATGACGTATGAATGAATTTAAAAGTATTGTTTTTGGTTAGAAGACTCCGCTTTGTGAGCTTTAATATACTTCTGAAAAAGCTCATCTATCTTTACTGTACATTGATCTGAATAGTTATGTCTTAAATTATGAAAGTACTTAAAGGATTTTAAATTAATATTATGGCAAGACTAGTGGTTATTCCCGTCAAAATGACGGAGTAGCCTAACGAATGACTACAATGTGTTTTGTTAGGAGACAAGAAAAAAAAATAGGAATTAAAACTGCAGTGAGAAAGTTTTTTTCGGTATTTAGTTTTTGTTCTTTTTATCGAAAACTTAGAAACCGGAAGTAATACAAATATAAAAAAAACAAAGTAGCCTAGACTATCTATATCTCGCAACGCCGTAGTTTAACCCCCCCCCCCTTCCCACACACACACACTTTCCCTCTGAGGTCAAACCAATGAATCCCATGAGCTGTGATAAATAAACAATTTTATGCAAGGGGAATTATTGGGAAAAAGTAAATGAACGTTCTAGGGGAGATCAGTTTAGAACCTTAACTTACGGGGATTAGTAATAGGTCTAAGTTAACGAACTACGCAATATTTATATTAAAAAAAATTATCTTTTCGAGGACGTTTCCAATTTATACATTTAACTTTTTACCCGATTGGTCAAACAGCTTAGGACCTATGGCGAACAAACAAACATCTAAATAAACAAACTTACGGCAATTATGTGTTGTGATGTCCAGTTTCAAAGCAAATCCATTTCAGTGGCCAAGTGGTGTTTGAGGTCAAGTGGTGCTTGACCCTGTCCTTGTAAATGCAAGTTCAACTCATTGAAATGTGTCTTTATGTTGTTCACAATCATCAGCTTCAAAAGCTACTCCTCATCATTTAATTGAGGAATACATGACGTTTTTTATAAAAGCAAGAAACACCACCGCAGGAAATGAATCTACTCAAGACAAATCCAGCGAACACTGTTTATGTGTGCAAAAGCTGATTTCCATATTCAGTATCAAGTTCTTTGTAGAAGAGACTTGAATTGACTGTAAATCAATTCATTTTGAGAAACTACAAAACTGACCATCTTAACAATAGATCCCCATCATAGATGGCACAAGTTCAATGAACACGAATGATAGGGATCTTTGCACCTTCCTGAACTTTAACAGTCGACGTACAATGTGAAAGTCAGAAAGTTGACATGCAGCAGCCATTCATCACAACGACGTATGTTGTAGTTTTTTTCTTGTTTTTTTTCTTGGGGGGGGGGGGAGGAACGCGTTTTATAGGTTGCCGAACCAGGTTTAAAGTATGGCAATAGCTGTGCAAGATAGTTTAATTAAAGAATTTTGACCTTTGAATATTTAATGAAAAGAATTCTGATCAGTTAAAATAAGAAAGGATCCTTAAATAAGGTTGTTATAAGCAAGGGCGAAGCCAGATATTATTTCCAGGATGGGCTAAACTTTCGCGTGACTAACATTTATCTATTTTTTTATATTTTTTGTTGTGAATTTGGTACATAATAAAAAAAAACAACTGCTGAAACAATTATTTTTCAAAAATTTAAAGGGGGACTTAGCCCCCTCTCAGCTTCCCTTCGTGGTTTCGCCCATGTTTATAAGAGCGGAGAGTGGCGGAGAATCGCGAAGAGAAGATTAACAAGAATAGGGAACTCCATTTTAATAAAGAATGGCGGTCCCTGGACAATACAATTGAAAGTGTGTGGGGATCCAGTGGGTTGGACGTTAAGCAGATAAAAAGAATTCTTTAAAATAATCATAAGCAGACATTGACAAACAGACAGACAAAAACAAGTTGTTTACAATTCATTTGTATTTGAAAAGTTTCGATGTGGTTGTGTACATAAGAATTGATTTTTGTACACATCAAAATATCTAGTACACGTCAAATTATTCAGTACATGCCAAGATGGTAACATAGGCCTAATATGGACTTACATTATTAATGTGCACAAACCTGATGTGTTGTTTTTTCAGACAACTAACTTAAAAATGTTCTCTGGCATTCAACAATAATGTGAAGGTATACTATGAAGGTATAGACAATCGTATCTTATACATTACAGACGCTCCTTCTATAAGGAAAGTTATTGCGGCCTACGCACATCCGTATGAGGCACGGTGGCCGAGCTGTCGACTGAAGGTTCTGGGTTCGAACCCTGGTGGAGGCTAGAATTTTTATCCCGGGACTTGAGGGTGTCTCTGGGTCTACCCAGCTCTGATGGGTACCTGACATTAGTTGGGGTAAAATAAAGGCGGCTGGCATTGTGCTGGCCATACATCCCCACAGAAACTGGTGAACGCTGCTTCACCAGCCATACGATCAGTTTGGTCCGTGGTTTGAGTCTAGTCCTGCAGTTGTTTTAAATGATGTTAAGTTACTGGTTGTCCTGGTTTGTTCTATATCAAGGGTCTGTAACATACGGCACGCGTGCCTTTATTGGCACGCAAAGCGGTTTTTTTAGCACTCGGTGGACCCCCGAAAAGTCTTTTCTTTTAGAAGTCGAGTGCTAGACCGAGATCAATTGTAGGCTCTCGGCACGCTCTACTTGGTACACTTTTTATCAAAAGGTACCCCTTCTCACTATAGTCCCGTCCTGTTAAAAGTTGAAAAACACATAACCTCATTAGTTGTTTTTCAAAAAAAACAAAAACAATTAGATCCAGGTATATATTTAAAATGAAAACAACAACACGGCAGACACCCGACATCGAACTCGAGATCATTGAGTGTACCGTCGACCGGAAGGGATCGATTTTCGATAATCGTAGCTGGTATACCGGATGTGAAAATTAATAATCACGTGAAAGCCAGGCCAGGCAGAATGTCGCGGACATACATAAAAAAATGGCCTTTTGTTAAAAATTGTTGAATAATGGATGCTGAGGAAATTGTGACGCCATTTGGAAAACATGACTCTGAATGACTCGGAGATAAAGGCATGTGGTGGGCGGAGGCGGTGGGGAGGGCGTGGGGGAGTGAGTAAACCTTTCAGAGCAATTAGATCTATAGGACAAGTAAAGCAGCGTTTCACAAGTTTCTGTGGCCGCGGCACACTAGGGGGATTGTTGTGACTAGTACTATGCTCGTCCGCCTAACTAATTCCCGACTACTGTCAGTTACACAACGGAGATGGGTAGACTCTGGTACAACCTTAAAACCCCGGAAACAATTTCCAGCCTTAACCAGGATTCGAACCTGGGACCTTCGGTACGCCAGACTCGGTGGATGTGTCCCTTACATACTAATATAATATCTTCCACTGCAATTCACACCAAGGGCACACTGAGCATGCTAAATTTAATAGCATGGATAGAAGCGCTATAAGAAATGACTATTATTATTATTATTATGTGCTCAATGGTTACGTCGGTGATACTAATGTTGCTGTTGTGTGTGTGTTGATGTTGTTTTCGTACTAAACTCTACATTGTTTAGTTTTACTGAAGTCGCGCTGGTCAAACGGCACATCGACTGAAAGCTGCTGGGCGTAACAAGGGTGGTACCTTGGGCGCGGGCCACATCAGGCCCCAGATCACATTTTTTGGGTAAAGGGGCGTCGAAATCATCAAATTTCAGGTTTCGTTTTAAAAGTTTTACACACGGTCCGACTGGCAAGAAAAGATTGAAGAATGTCCACTGCACACTGCCCACTGCCCACCGTCCACTGCCCACTGCCCACTGCAAACTGCCCACTGCCCACTGTCAACTGCCCACTGCACACTGCCCACTGCCTAATGTCCACTGCCCACTGCACACTGCCCACTGCCCACTGTCAACTGCCCACTGCACACTGCCTAATGTCCACTGCCCACTGTTTCAATCAAAGTTTTTCATTTGTTTGTGATTTTTTCCCCCCAAATTATTACGCTAAAATAACAATATTAACCTTTTAATGATTATGTTTTGGGGGGAACATGAACGGCAAGTCCGCACCAGGCAGCATCTTCCCTCACTAGGCCACCGTGCTAAAAGATCATTTCGCTGGTCGTTAGCTCCAAGCATGAACAAAACGTCAATCGCGGGTATTTTTCATATAAAACAAGTCATATATCTTATCTTATACATTACAGACGCTCCTTTTATAAAAAAAAAGATTATTGCGCCCTATGCTCATCCGTGGTTTGAGTCTAGTCCTGCATTTTCTATTAGTGATTTAAATGATGTTAAGTTACCGGTTTTCCTGGTTTGTTCAGGCAACCCATTCAATGCCCAGATGTCACTAGGGAAGGAAAAAATAAAAGAAATTTGATAAAACTTCATACGACCCAAACCCGCATCTGATCTGTTATCCGAATCGCTCACTGTCCCCCCCCCCCCCACTTCAATCCCTTTCTTTTCCCCTCTCCCACTCACCCGTTTCACCCCCTCCCATTTTCAACACACACCCAAAGGCACTGACCTACATAAAACTATCAATTGTATACCATGTCAGTGGTTTGGTCCGCGGCCTTCAACTAGTCTTTTGTCAAATTCAACTGTTTTGTTTTATTAACCTTTCCCGTACCGACCTACTTCTATCTATGCTGCCTTCAGTTCTGCTATATACGCGCCCGGGACTGTAAGGGTTAAAAGATGTCAAGAACAAAAGAAAAAAAAAAGAAGCCTGTTAATAGATCTAATTTCTAGTCCATTGATGCGCTACTGGTATATCGCCTTGTTATAGACACTTAGAGTTGATATTTTTTTTACTTACTACACCCTCAAGTTTATTGTCAGCTCAACTGTTAAATGTATTGACCTCACTGTCTCCAATTCCAGTCCGGCATTCTCCATAGAGGCCACCCCATCTCTCTCTCTCTTTCCCCCCCTCTCTCTTTCTTTTTCATATCTAATATTCTGTCATTCTTTATAAACAGTTTTTTCTCTTTTTCTTCTTTTCAAAGTGTTGAAGGATTTCTTTAATTGAGCGTCCTTAGCATTGATTGACCTTGTTAAAAACCACAAGTGACGTCTCGAAAAAAAAGAAGAAGAGAAGGGCGACGTCTGGTGTCCAATTTGTGGACATTTCGACGATAATGATTTGTTCTTTAACGGGTTGTTATTGTGTCCCCCCCCCCCCCGTCTCCCCATCCCAACTTCTCTCCGTTTTCTGATAAAATCCCAACGAACAGTTCCACGCATGCGCATAAACGGAACATGCAAAACAAAAATTAAAAAAATAAAATGTTGAAGGAATCCCACAGCCTTTAATTAGTGTCTATATTCTGCCGTGACCTATCGGTGGCGTTTTCAAAAAGTGCTTCTGTGTGGGTGGGATGGAATTGTGGTATGCAAGAATTGCGACATTGACGTCAGATGCTGTTTTAAAAGTTGTGGGAATTTCTTTATTATAATAATGGTCATTTCTTATAGCGCTTCTATCCATTACTTTAGCATGCTCAGTGCGCTCTTGGGGAGAATTGCAGTGGCATATGTATTAGTCAAAGAAAAATGTCTTTAAGTTCTTTTTAAAGGACTCTTTTGTCTCAGATTCTGTCAGTGTCTGAGGTAAACTGTTCTATAGAGAAGGCGCCACAGATTCAAATGATCGCACTCCCAGGTACTTCTTTTTTGTGTCCAAAACTGGGAGTTTTAAGGAGTGAATATGATGAAGAGCGCAGTTCCCTTGATGGCCCATGCTTTGATACAAGCTCTAAAAAAATGGGAAGGAGGAATGCCCTTTATGCATCCGTACGTAATGGACTTAATTTTGTGATATATTCGCTTTATCAACGGGAGCCAGTGGAGATCCCTTAGAGTTGGGGAGATATGATCTTGCCTCCTCACCCTCGAAACAATGCGCGCCGCAGTGTTTTGCACTCTCTGTAATCTCTGCAACTGGTTATGGGGCGATCCCCACAGGCAACTGTTGCAGTAATCCAACCTTGACTGGCTCAGAGAGACTGCTACGGCATTGGCCGTTCTATTTAGTTGAGGTCGCAGCTGACCCAGGTCGCGTAGATGAGACGAACAAGACTTAACCACAGCACTGATATGTGGAACCCATTGTCAGTTTATTATAAATAAAATGCCTGTGATTAGTTCACCGTACTGTCAACCGACACGTCGCGGGTTCTATCGCTGCCGCCGGCCGATACCAGTCGCCCTTCAGGCGATTCGGGCCTAGCGGACGCAAAAATCTTGTAGAGCGCACGCTCTACGTGTACGCTACTTCACCGGTCCTATGATCAATTTGGTCCGACGGGATACTTACTTACGGGTCGTCCAGAAAAGGGGAAGCGGGTTGTTTACCCAGGTGTATAATTAAATAGGTTTTGGCTGGTGTGAGAAAAGCGTATTTGTTTGAAATCTGCAACGCTATTTCTTCTTCTGTCAAACCTCAAAATGCCTGCCCTTACCGCACCCCTCCGCTCTCCTGGCTACTCCACAATTACTTACTTGTAGATTACTTTATAAAAGATAACTATAACTTACTATTAAGGTGGAAACTTTGTTTGTAAACATAACATTGTCATGGCGGACGGGAACTTCCGGTGTCATTACTTAACAAAAAAACAAAAAAACAAAGCGAAAATGGTGTGAATCAAATCCTTAATATAATTCAGGGTTAGTCTTATCTTCTTATCTTATACATTACAGACGCTCCTTCTATAGAGACGATTATTGCGTCCTACGCTCATCCGTGGTCCGAGTCTAGTCAAAATCAATGAGCTATTTAAAGTCCAGTTGTATAAATCTTATCGTATTTATTACAAGCAATCCTTCTATAAAGAACAAACCAGGAAACCAGTGACTTAACTTCATTTAAAACACTAATGAAAATGCAAGACTAGACTCGGACCACGGATGAGCGTCAGACGCAATAATATTCTTTATAGAAGGAGCGTCTTTAATAAATAAGATAAGATTCTAGTTTTGCATTTTGATCAGTGTTTTAAATGATGTTAAGTTACTGGTTTTCTTGGTTTGTTCAGGCAACCCATTCCATGCCCGGATGCCGCACGGGAAGAAAGAGTACTTATATGCATTTGTTCTCGCATAAGGGATAAGAAAAATGTTTTAATCATTATGTTTATCTGAGCTTTTTAATAGATTGTTATTGTGTTGTATTTAAACTTAAAGCCTTATGTATTATCACTCTCTGTTCAAGTTTTTCTTTAAGTCTACCCACAAATATACTTCTAGCTTTAAACAAAATACACACTATTTTAACGAGAAATAAAAAAAGAATTGTTTATAAACATTAAGTCCTATTTGGCGTGTTAGTTTGTCATATTTAATCTAATCATAAATGACCCATTTGAAGTAGAGTCAAACTATTTTAATAAGAAATCACAGACATTTATGAAATCATTCTTATCGCATATTAACTCGAGAGATAGGCTATGCTATTCTGTATGAGTTATGTTGTAGCGTTAAAGAAAAAAGAATGGGTCAATACCAAATTTAGAAAGTGGACCAGAAAATGGCATTGTTGCACAATATGTAGTGATAGTGGTGAAGTGTACATTATATAGATTCAGTTAAGATCAACCTGACCTAAAAAAATACATACTAAAGGAAAAACAACACTTGTTTTTTTTTTTATAAGACGTGCGGTATTTTTCTCACGGTTTTTTTCGGCTAGCGGGTAAACGTTTTTCAGTGTCCATCCACAGCAAGTGACTGCGTCTTCAGTCTGAAGTTGACATGTTTCCTCTGGTTTTTATAGAGATTCATAATTCATACATAGGCTGTAAGCCCAAAGGCAATTTCATTATTTAGTTAGTTCTTTTAATTATGCGGGAGGTGTTATGCATTGAAAATTTGTAGAGTTTAATTATTTCAATGGATAGATGGAAATGGGAGGGGAGAGATAAAGAGAGAGAGAGAGAGAGAGAGAGAGACAGGGAGAGAGAGAGAGGGAGAGCGAGAGGGAGAGAAAAAGATTAAAATAAATAATAAAACAATAATTTCAAAATATCAACACACAAATAAAAAATGTAAAAAATTAACTGATGTGTTTTATAGCTGTGTTGAATTCTGGGTATAAAAACAAACAAGATATTGGATCGGAATATACACAGATAGACAGATATACCACTGTATATAATATCAATTGAAACTTAGATAGATAGAGAGAGAGAGAAAGTGATAGATATAATAAGATAAGATAAGATTGCTTTATTGATCCAAATAAATGGAAATTTGATTTGATTACATAAATTCCGTCTTTCAGCATACTTAAAACAATATTAAAGAACCATTTGTACTCACAATAGACATTCACGCACACTATTATACCATTTATCATACAAGAAAAAAGTAGGCCTATCATTATCGAAATGATAGACAGATGAGTGGAATGCACAAACGTATAAATAGACAGAGTGATAGACCAATAGACGGACATAGAGATAGATAGCTTTATAGATCGATAGATTAACAGACAATCTATTGGTAAAATTTAGAAAAACTATATAACTATAAAAACTGCATTTAATGTATCCCGTCGTACCGAATTGATCTATAGGGCCGGTGAAGCATCGTTCACCAGTTTCTGTGGCCACGGCATACTAGGTGATTGTGTGGCCAGCACTATGCACAGCCGCCTCGACTTCATCCCAACTGTCATGTACTGTAATGTCAGGTACCCATCAGAGCTGGGTACACTCAGGGACACCCTCGATACCCGAGAACAAATCCGAGCCTGCACCAGGATTCGAACCCACGACCTTCGGTACGCCAGCCGAAGGCGCTGGCCGCTCACGGCCACCGTGCATTTAGTTAAGAAATACAATTGGAAAAGAGAAAATAAAATGTAATGGAAAGAAAGAAGTAAACGGAAAAAAGAGATAAAGAGAGATGGAATAAAAAAAAGATGAACAAAAAGACTGGACATGGAAAAGACAGAGAAAGAAAGAAAGACTGGGAATGATAACACATTGAGACATAAAGTAAAACGGGGAAACTGGTTAGTGTCCGGATGCACGCAACAAACATATAAAGCAAGGCCGGCGCTTCCATACGGCGAAATAGGTAATCACGTAGGGCGCTAGGCTAAGAGGGGCGTCAGACTAAAGACAAACAACTAGAAAACCATAAGAGGCCATAGAGCAACAATTTGCAACAAGGCAGCGTAGGGAGTCAAAGCTATAAGTAAAAGAGCGATCCGGCTAATAGACGTACATACTGGTGTGATGTAATAGTCGGACCAATACATCCAATTTGTCCCTCACAGACGCTCATTCAATACAGAAGATTATTGCGTCCTACGCTCATTTGTCTAGTCATGCATTGTTATCTGTAGTTTAAATGATGTTAAGTTATTGGTTATCCTGTTTTTATCAGGCAACCCATTCCATACCAAGATGCCACTCGGAAAGAAAGAGTACTTATGAATGCATTTGTTCTCGCATAAGAAAAGTGTTTTTGTCCTTATGGTTATCTGAGCATTGCAACATATAATACTACAATACTACAAAACGCGTGCCCCTCTCTCTCTCTCTTTCCCTCCCCTAAACACACACACACATCTTAACACAATAGCTAACTGATCAATGAATTACCTTATCATCGTGTAAAGTCCGAGACAAGACAGGTGGGTACAGCAGAAGACAATCTTTCCTTGACTGTGTAGTTGTATGACTATATTACGGAAAGGAAAAACTTAAATCTTGCACACGAGAGTTCAAAGACCGAGATAATACGAGATTTTGTTTGTTTGTTTTTAAAAGTTCTTTACGTTAGCATTCTGAAAATATTTGTGTGTGTGACCCATTTTGTTTTTTTTAGAATTGTATTAGCAAAGATTAAAACGTAGGGGGAAGCGAACTAGTTATTGGGCCGTATTGCTGCTGAGAGTTAACACCCTTGCCCATTTTACAATTACGGTATATAAGATTGACTGGTATAAGGGGCAAGGGTGTTAACTCTCAGCAGCAATCTTTACAATTACGGTAGATAAGATTGACTTGTATAAGGGGCAAGGGTGTTAACTCTCAGCAGCAATCTTTACAATTACGGTATATAAGATTGACTGGTATAAGGGGCAAGGGTGTCAACTCTCAGCAGCAATCTTTACAATTACGGTATATAAGATTGACTGGTATAAGGGGCAAGGGTGTCAACTCTCAGCAGCAATCTTTACAATTACGGTATATAAGATTGACTTGTATAAGGGGCAAGGGTGTCAACTCTCAGCAGCAATCTTTACAATTACGGTATATAAGATTGACTTGTATAAGGGGCAAGGGTGTTAACTCTCAGCAGCAATCTTTACAATTACGGTATATAAGATTGACTTGTATAAGGGGCAAGGGTGTCAACTCTCAGCAGCAATCTTTACAATTACGGTATATAAGATTGACTGGTATAAGGGGCAAGGGTGTCAACTCTCAGCAGCAATCTTTACAATTACGGTATATAAGATTGACTGGTATAAGGGGCAAGGGTGTCAACTCTCAGCAGCAATCTTTACAATTACGGTATATAAGATTGACTTGTATAAGGGGCAAGGGTGTTAACTCTCAGCAGCAATCTTTACAATTACGGTATATAAGATTGACTTGTATAATGGGCAAGGGTGTTAACTCTCAGCAGCAATGCGGCCCATTGAAGTGGATGTGACAAATAGTCCAAGCTAGGGGTGGGTTTAAAACCGGGTGGTGGTGGGTGAGGGGAGGGGGGGGTAATAAAGGTCAAGCAAGGTAGGGAAGGGAAAGCCAATAGTGCAAGGTGGGGGGGGGGACTTGTAGTGCCAGATTTGGGAAGGATAGCAATAGTAGGTACGGTTGTCGACTTCTAGACTCATGCACTATTTAATTCCCCACTGTTATCCAATCATCAACAGTTCATACCGGGACTACAAACACTAAGAAAGGCTTTTTCATTAGCACCGTTGGTCAATCCAGCGGGCACACCACGTCGTATCTTATCTTATAATATATGTATCTTATCTTATAATATATGTATCTTATCTTATAATATATGTATCTTATCTTATAATATATGTATCTTATCTTATAATATATGTATTGTCACGTGCGAAATCAGCTACTGACGTTAGATGATATTTTTAGTAATGTATTATTATATATTATTTTGATTCATATCCATCTTGGATCTCACAAGGTTGTATAAGAATTTATATTGATGTTATTGAATTAGATTTGATGTTTATTTGACTCGTGGCGATATGAATCTTTTGTGTATAACGTGATTTAGATAAACTGTACCTTAATATATAGGAAATCCACAATCCTGTTTGAAATTGAACACAATTTTATTCCAACAAGTTGAGATGATAAAATATAACAATACCACAGAATACATGTACCAGTATTATAATGAAACTTAATCAGTTGAGATTCTTCTATGATGAGTAAAGCCGTAATCCTATCTTTAAGAAAGTGGTCAAAAACAGTCCTTCCACATTAGCGCCCAAACTAGAACTAAACTAAACGGTATTCCACCCTCGTGCATATGACGTATTTTATCGCTATGACGTAGTGTCTAGACATATGCATGTTTTATTCCTAACACGGAAACATTTCGGGTTTAAGATTATTTCATTTTAACTTTAGTTAATAATAACAAAACCAATATAATATGGAAATAAATCTACTCGTAACACTCGCCCCCCCTTAAGACACAAAGGAATTACAGACAGCGTTAAGTATGGAATTCTTTGTAGAGTACCCATAAAATGAACCGAATTCCCAAACTATTCGTAAGATTTAATTGACTATTGGACAATCTTTTTAAGATTAAAATGAACCATATATTACATATTCCTTAATAACAAAGTCGCTATTATGGAATCCCTTATCACATTATTCTATCAATGATTATTAATTAAACATTTATTTATCAATTAATATTTACAATTATGATTATTGTGTGTACAACGTTGACCATAAAACTATTACCACCAATAACCAATTCCCACAGAATTGATATGAATTACCCAAATAAGTGGAACCGATTAATAATTGATAGATAATTCCTTAGAAAATTTAATTTATTTATAACCGATCACTGTATCATTAACTAATGATTTTCAGTTATTATATGATTATTATGATGTCTCAATTATGACATCAAGAATATTTTAAAAAATGTTATAATCTCAGCTGATTTAGCTTTTACATAGCATAAAATAAGACATCCAAATTATAACATGACGACATAGAAACAAACAATTTTCAAAACACATCAATAATCAATTGAACAAACACAAGTGTGGATGTATTCAAGTTAAATACCGGTGTGTGTGCAATTGCTGTATGCAATAGTTACCTTTTACCTTACAACGTATGATTGTTTCTAGTAGAATTTGAAGTTTTGTTCTGTAATGTCTCATATTGCAATATTTCAAAACATAGTTTATTTATTGTCATATTTACAATAATATAAATGTTAATCAATACAATGAATGACATAAAAGAAAACATTTAATGAGAAACTGACTTTCATCTTCTGGTTTACCAGTTACTTGCGCGACAACGTGTCAGCGACCACATTTTGTTTACCTGGTAAATATAACACATTTAAATTATATGCTTGGAGGAATAAGCTCCAGCGAATAATTCTTTGGTTCTGTTTAACCCTGGAAAGGAAAACTAAAGGGTTATGATCAGTTAAAATATCAATTGGATATGGAGAACCATTGATATAAAAATCAAAATGTTTCAATGCCAGGATTAATCCTAAAAGTTCCTTTTCTATCACACTATAGTTTCTTTGATGCTTATCAAATTTTTGAGAGTAAAAACTAATCGGGTGTTCCAGTGAATCATCACCCTTTTGGGAAATGACCGCTCCCATCCCTGTATCACACGCGTCAACGGTAATTTTAAAGGGTTTACTGTAATTGGGTGTTACTAATACAGGTGCCTCAGAAAGAACATCTTTTAAATTATCAAAGGCCTGGTGGCATTCATTAGACCATTTGAAAGTGCAATTCTTCTTTAATAGATTTGTTAATGGACATGCAATGGTTGAGAAATTTTGACAGAACCGACGGTAGTACCCCGCCATCCCGAGAAAACTACGGAGTTGTTTACAGGTTTCAGGAACAGGGAACTCACGAACAGCCTTAACCTTTGCATTTAATGGTTTTACCAAACCATTTCCCACTATGTGACCTAGATACTCGATGGTTGCATGGCAGAACTGACTCTTAGTCAAGTTTATGGTGAGATTAGCATGAGTCAATTTCGTAAATAACAAATGTAGTTGATCTAAATGAGATTTAAAATCGTCACTAAAAACAACAATATCATCGAGGTATGCGTGACATTTAGGAATGTCCTGAGTAATGGTATTTATTAACCGTTGAAAAGTAGAGGGTGCATTAACCATACCAAAGGGCATGACCTTAAATTTGTACAGTCCGTCAGGGGTTACAAACGATGATATCTCCTGAGCCCTCTCCGTCAGTGGAATCTGAAAATACGCCGTCAATAGGTCAATTTTCGTCACAAACTTAGCATTACTCACTTGATCTATTAGATCGTCGATTCTTGGTATTGGATAGGAATCAGTTTTTGTCACTTTGTTTACCTTACGGTAGTCCACACAAAACCTCATGGATCCATCGGCTTTAGGTACCAATACGCAAGGGGAAGACCAGTCACTACTACTAGGTGTAATGATGTCATTGTCAAGCATGTAGCGAACCTCTTTACGGATACATTCTAACTGGATAGGATTTGACCTGTATGGATGTTGTTTAATAGCTTTAGTATTTTCATTTAGAATTACATCATGCTTTACTACACTAGTTCTACTAGGTACATCTCCAAATAAATGGATATTTTCATTAATTAGACCTTTGATAGCGGATTGTTCGCAATCAGGTAAATGTGCCAATTTTTCATTTAAGTTTTTCAGAGCCTTTGTATTTTGCAGTTTGCTTTCTGCCACTTCACGCTCAATTTCGGGTGAATTATTCCCGACTTTAATAACAGTGTTTACCGAGGCAACAACTTTTTGTTCTTCTCTGGTAATGTATGGTTTTAACATATTAATATGGCACACTCGTTGCGATTTCCGTCTATCAGGGGTCTTTACAAGATAGTTAACCTCACTAAGCTTAGCCATAACCTCGTAGGGTCCTGTAAACTTGGCACTCAGGGGTTGACCAGACAGTGGCGTCAGCATGAGAACTTTATCACCAGGTTGGAAGATACGGGTTCTTGCGTTGACGTCATAATAGACCTTCATCTTGTCTTCTGCCTGCAAAAGATTAGATCTGACAACTTTTAATGCATTATACAGTCTATTTTTAAAATTTTCCACGTATGTCAGTAGACCAGTGTCTTCAGTGGATAACAACCATGTCTCTTGTAACAGCTTTAGTGGTCCACGAACTGTGTGTCCGAATACCAGTTCAAAGGGACTGAAACCAAGAGATTCTTGTACAGCCTCTCTGGTTGCGAAGAGTGCGAAGGGAATACCACGATCCCAGTCGTCGTTATGCTCGAAACAGAAAGTACGGAGCATATTCTTCAATGTTTGGTGGTATCGTTCCAGTGCGCCTTGACTCTGTGGATGATATGCACTCGATACTGCATGACGAATACCCAGCCGTTCTAAGACTTGGCGAAATAATTTCGATGTGAAATTTGAACCTTGATCTGACTGCACGGTTTTCGGAAGACCATATCGGGTGAAGAATCCGATAAGTGCATCAGAGATTTTGTCGGCATTGATGCTACGTAGAGGAATAGCCTCTGGGAATCTCGTTGCCGAACACATAATAGTGAACAGATACTGGTGGCCAGCCTTAGTTTTAGGCAACGGACCGACGCAGTCTATAATGATGTGACTGAAGGGTTCTGAGAATGCTGGTATGGGTCGTAGAGGAGCTACCGGAATGGTCTGATTCGGCTTGCCGACCATCTGGCAGACATGACATGATCTGCAAAACGATGTGACGTCACGACGTAGGCCAGGCCAGAAGAAATATGGAAGAATCCTGTCGAAGGTTTTCTGTATCCCTAGGTGACCAGCATACGGTGAATCATGGGCCATATGTAGTATGTCCTTGCGGTAAACATTGGGTACCACGATTTGATGTACTTCGCTGCATGTTTCATCGTCGTTTTCTTTCCCTCTCCATTTCCTCATCAACAACTCGTCCCTTAGGTAATAACCTGCGGCCATTGTTTCTAATTCTCCTTCATTCTTTGCTTCCTCTTTTAGCTTCCCGATTTCTGGATCTTTGCCCTGAGCAAGAATGAGTAGTTGTCTAGGCGACAAATTATTTTGATCAGTATGACTTGAGTGACCACCTAGAACATCCGCCATGAAGGTTGCCTGTAAGTCAATCTCTGGTGTTGGTTCTGGTTTCTTTGTCGATTCATTAGTCATCTGCTGTTTCTCCATAGCTCTGGTGATAACACATACTGAATTTTCAGTATTCCTACACTGAACAGAGTCTTTGGTTTCTTTAAGTACAGGATGTACCTGATTCTTGGCAATGTCACTTCCTAAAAGTAATGAAATGCCTCTGTAGGGAAATTTCTTCACTATCCCAACAATAACAGATCCAGTGAAGTAATTACTCTTCAACTGTATACGATGTAACGGTGCCGTAAGTGTTCCAGCCATAGTACTGATCAAGGCATACTGGCCTGTATGAGTCAATTTCGACGTTGGTACAGTATTCTTCAACAGTAGAGATATATCAGCACCGGAGTCACGTAGAATTTTAATCTTCCGTTCTCTAGCTTGATTATCTATAGGTGACACATAGCCCTCGCTAACATCCGATAGCATGCACTCGGGTAGTTCTCTGCCTACTGAGTTTCTTGCTACACTACTGCCTCCATAAGTAAACGTTTTATTTACTGATTGTTCATCTGTCACACTCCCTTTGGAGTTGAAACTAGAATGTTCAATAGCCTCGGTCTTCATTTCAAAGACTTTTTCCGACTTTGAGCAACTTGGACATGCGTTTTTCGCCATCTCCTCATGACAAACATCAGATGTCTTTCTTTCAGCTTTAATTCTTTTGTGGGCAGTTTTATTTATGTGAGTTTCAGTTTGTACGGCGATGTGTGATAAAACCACGTTGTTCTTGTTTTTAATGGGTCTTTTCTCTTTATGTAGACTCCAACAATTCTCTTTTATATGTCCATCTTTCTTACAGAATGTACAGGTAATTCTCTTTTGTACAAAACTTGAATTCTCTTGTTTATCGGCTTTTTGTTTACTTTTATCCTCTGTCGATCTTAACTTCCTCTCTGTATTACTGTTTTGAGTCCTCAAACTTGTTCTGTCATTTTGAACATAATGGCTATGCGGGTGAATAATGACGTATTCATCGGCTTTTACTGCTGCTTGTTCTGCTATTTCAATACCACGATCAGCCAAATGAACTTTTATATCAGTGCGAATCTTCTCAGTAAAATCCTCCATCAGTATGAGATTATATAGTTTTTCATAATCTTTATTCACATTCTTAGAACGTAACCATCGATCAAAATACTTTTTCTCTAATCTCAGGAAATCAACATGTGAAACTTCTGGTTCCTTCTTGTACTCACGATATAACTTTCGATACTTTTCTGGAGTTAGAACATAACTCAATAGTACTCTGCTCTTTATTAGTTCATAATCATTGCATTCTTCTGGAGTCAGATTCAATACAACATCTAAAGCCTTGCCTTTTGTTAGAGCTGAACGTAAAAGTACTGCTTTCTTATCTTCAGGAAATTTATAATCGATCGAGTTTCTTTCGAAGACCATAAAGAACTCATCAATCTCTATGTTCTCCATGCTTGGGACATGCTTTTTAAACTTATATAGTTCCACATTATTTGTTTCCTGAATCGTATGAGTTGACGAACGAGACTTTGCCAATTCAATCCTTTCATTACTAGCGATTCTTTCTTTTTCCAATTCCTTCTCTTTCTCTGCTTCTATTCTTTTACCCTCTAACTGTACTTGAATTTCTAACTTCTTCATTTCTAACTGGAATTTCATGTCCGCACTTAGTTCATTCACATTCATTTTAATATCATGGTTATTTATGTCTGTTTTCAGGGTTTCTGATACATTGAGAACCACTGATTCTTCATTATTCATAGTATTTTCTTCAAGCATTCTACCATGTCTTTTCAAACAGTCCTTAATATCTTGAATCAATTTACTCCTAACTGGCGTAACTTCAGTAATGTCTATTCCCAGAGAGTTTGCCATCTCTTTTAACTGGGTTAGTGACATGCTAGTTAACTGTTCTGACGTGATAGCAAAAATATTCAATTGCTCCAACGTAAGATTAGCTTCCGCCATGTTTTATATTAATGACGTAAATAGAAGATAAAAAATTTCAACTTTACCTTTCATAAAGTCCTTTGAAATATTTTTCCACCACTTAATATTTGTAGAAGATAAATTTTAAGATGATTGTATACAAAGCTGAAAACAGTATGTCCGAACACAGACAGTGCCTCCCACGTAGACAGAATTTGAATAAATATTTGTTGTAAATCGTTTTCACTAAAACAGTTGTATATTCTTAATTTCTTATACATACAAACTTTAGATCCAGGACTTGAGCCCCCAATCTTTTGTCACGTGCGAAATCAGCTACTGACGTTAGATGATATTTTTAGTAATGTATTATTATATATTATTTTGATTCATATCCATCTTGGATCTCACAAGGTTGTATAAGAATTTATATTGATGTTATTGAATTAGATTTGATGTTTATTTGACTCGTGGCGATATGAATCTTTTGTGTATAACGTGATTTAGATAAACTGTACCTTAATATATAGGAAATCCACAATCCTGTTTGAAATTGAACACAATTTTATTCCAACAAGTTGAGATGATAAAATATAACAATACCACAGAATACATGTACCAGTATTATAATGAAACTTAATCAGTTGAGATTCTTCTATGATGAGTAAAGCCGTAATCCTATCTTTAAGAAAGTGGTCAAAAACAGTCCTTCCACATTAGCGCCCAAACTAGAACTAAACTAAACGGTATTCCACCCTCGTGCATATGACGTATTTTATCGCTATGACGTAGTGTCTAGACATATGCATGTTTTATTCCTAACACGGAAACATTTCGGGTTTAAGATTATTTCATTTTAACTTTAGTTAATAATAACAAAACCAATATAATATGGAAATAAATCTACTCGTAACAGTATCTTATCTTATAATATATGTATCTTATCTTATAATATATGTATCTTATCTTATAATATATTACTGACGTTCTTTCTTCTTTTTGCTCCTTCTATAAAGAAGATTATTGCGTCCTACGTTCATCTTTTGCCCGAGTCTAGTCTTGCATTTTTTTTTATTAATGTTAAAATAGTGTTGATGTTAAGTTACTGGTTTTCCTGGTTTGTTCAGGCAATCCATTCATCGACCGAATGCCACTCGGGAAGAAAGAGTACTTATATGCAATTATTGTTGTTCTCGCAAGAGGGATAAGGAAAGTGTTTTTGTCCTTATTTTTATCTGAGCATTGCAACAGGTTGTTATTGCGTTGTATTTCTAAATGAGAGTTTAATGCATTATGTATTATTACTTTGTGTTTGTTTTTCGAACATTAACTGCGCCATTGACCAGTAGGAAAAATGTTTTGTACATTAAAAAAAAACGAATATGTTATATATATATAAATATATATATATGTATATATTAATATGTATATAAATAATAATAATATATTAATATACTCTTTTGAAAGACAGTTTGAGTGTCATTCGTTGCACACACACACATACATACTCACACACACAAACAAACACACACACACACTCATCAACACATTTGGCACATCTACAGCGTGTAAACAGCCACGTGACACCTAGTTTCTTTAATGGTTATCGCCATTACAGACAAATAAATTGTGCCTTTAACTTATGCCATTAGTTCATTTATTGTGAAATCTAACACCTTCCTCCTCAAACGTGTCAACAGATTTTAACATTTACTCCCTCGCTCCCACTCTCCCGACCTGATAAAATTCTGCTTAATTAAACATACTTCTAACTCTCCCTCCCCCGCCCCCTTCTCGATTCAATTAAATTTTTATTGACTCAATTAAAATTTCTAAAGAAATAATCGAAGGAACGAAATCAGTATATGACATGACCTATTTACACGACTTTACATCATACGTTTAACGTTCTAAAACATATATTTTATGATTATTGTTAGTAAATAAAATAATGTATTTATATAATATGTAAACGTAGCACGCAATAATCTTCTTTATAGAATGAGCTTCTGTAATATATAAGATGCGTTTATTATGAAGATTGCATTATCTTATATATCACCCGTGGTCTAAGTCTTGTCTTGCATTTTCATTAATGTTTTAAATGATGTTAAGTTACTCCTATTTTGTTCAGGCAACCCATTCCAAGCCCGGATGCCACAAGAAAGAATACTTATATTATGCATTTGTTCTCGCATAATGGGATAATGAATGTGTTTTTATCCTTTTTTTATCTCATCACTGTAACAGACTGTTGTTGTGTTGTATTTCCAAATGAGAGTTTTTAATGTATTTTGTATTGTTGACGTCACTATTTCACGAATCCTAAACAACTTCTTTTTCATCGACTGTGATATATTTTCTTCTCAGGACTTACTCACCCATAGTTTGTTAACATGGTGTTTGATGGACGGCACAACCCACTCATTATTTCCCCAAAACTTTTTTTAAAGATTATTCTTAGAGTGTTAGCTCTTTATACATGTAGTGAGAGTTACATTTAAACAAAGTACACCTCAAACACTGGATTTGTCCTTTACCTGCTATAAACAAAAAACTATGGACAATTTTCTTTTCAGACTACAGATCTATAAAAAGAATGGATTAGGCTCGGAAATAACATTCTTGAAGAAATTTCCGCCATTTTGTTTATACTGTCACTGATCAATATATAATTACCGTGAGTTTGTTTATTTATTTAGAGGTTTGTTTCAGCTCTATAGTCTGTCTAATATTTTGACTAATCGGTTTAAAAGTTAATGGTATAAATTGGAAACGTCCTCCAAAATAAATATTTATTTTATCAACAATTTTGCTTAATTCGTTAATTTTTTTTAAAAATAAAGTTAGACCTATTACTAATCACAGTACGTTAAGGTTATAAATCAGACGCCGTTTCCAAATGATGTCCCTTTGAAATGCTTTCAAATTTAGTGTGTTTCGGGACCGGGTTTTCCCGTACTGCGAAATATTGCTGTGGTTCGGATCTTAGTCTTCGGATGGTCGGGGTTAGCCTACATCGATCAAAATTGGGGCTTCCGAGATCCCGTTTGCCCAACACGGTTAGAGACCTTGCCCCTTTTGTTGATAGTAAACTGACAATGGCTCCGCATATCAGTGCTATGGTTAATGCTTGTTCATGTCGTCGAAGCGCTCTGGGTCAACAGCGTCTCCAACTCAATAGGAAAACCGCCGATGCCGTGACAGTAGCCATAATCCAGTCAAGGTTTGATTACTGCAACAGCTGCCCGTGAGCCTAAGAAGTGACTAATGTGAAACCAAGATGTAACCAATGTGGAACTAATATGTGACCAATGTAAAACTAAGATGTGACCGATGTGAAACTAAGATGTGCCAATGTGAAACTAAGATGTGACCGATGTGAAACTAAGATGTGCCAATGTGAAACTAAGATGTGACCGATGTGAAACTAAGATGTGCCAATGTGAAACTATGATGTGACCGATGTGAAACCAATATGTAACCAATGTGAAACCAAGATATAAACAATGTGAAACCAAGATGCAACCAATGTGAAACCAAGATGTGAAACTGAATGAATTAGCGATTGAGTCCATCGTTAGCCAATTTCACTGCAAGAAGAAGAAAGTTTTTGACGGGTCGGATTACCTCCATCCCTAAATGTATCCGCCGTTGATATATAGTGATGGTATAGGAAAGGAAAAAAAATAATATGTGTATGGTTTAAGAGTTAGGGGAAAAGCCAAACAAGAGATTTCGGTAATCCTATTACATAACTGAATCATAAAATCGTGAAAGACCATAAGACCATAACACCGTCAGAGACACTAATGGGAGATAATTCACGTCGACGTTTTGGTCTAATGAAAGTAATCTATTGCGACGTTTTATGACGGGCAGGGTGGTGTGGCTTGTCCAGTGTGTGTTAGTGTGACGTTGGCGGAGATTAAAAGCCATAGTCCAATAATATGAAAGAAAAACAAGAACTTTATAGAAAAGAAAAGATGGGGAATAAGTTAACCCAGAATATATTTACTGATAAAAAAATATTCCAGGTTGCAGTAGTGTTGAAAAATTAAACAACCCATAAAGACAAAAATTTTCATATAAATTGTTTATATTCGTTAATAAGATGTACCGCTTGCTCTATTTTCAGAGCTTAATTTGCTGGGTTTTTTTTCGTTCGCGCCAATAACGCTTTCCTAAATGACTCCTAAAGAATTCCGCTGTATACAACTTTTGATTTTAATCTTAATTTTCCATTGAGAACATCAGAGCGAATTACTAAACCGGAAGTCTAGAGGACAGGGCGCGATCGGAAATACCCCCAAAAGAATATTTTAAGTTATCAAATAGCAGAAATATCAAAGCAAGTGATACATCTTATTATAGACTTTGATTTTAGTTATGCATTAACCTCGTTGCCAGCTACATAAAAAGCAACACAAAAAGAAAAAAAGAAAAAAAAATTAAAAAAAAAAGAATTACACAAAACGAATAGGCCTATTAATAAAAGTGTAGTTAATAGATATCTAGGTCGTACATTATTAATGATTGAAAAGTATGGAAAATTTACGTTCAGGTGCGAATAATAGGGATTTACCAATGCGTACCATAAAGTGTTTAAAAGAAAGCACAGTTAAAAACTGGTATTTGTGGGTTGCTGTGGCTGAAAATTTGAACGAAAAAATATTTTTCGCCCAAGTTTCAGCTCGATAGAATAACGGAAAGTAGGTCAATTAGCTTTTCGAAGGTACTTGGAGACACAAACAGGTACACAACAGCTCAGACACAAACAGGTACACAACAGCTCAGACACAAAATTGAGACAGAGAGGGACATCTGCCCTCAACGAGAAGTGACTAGAAAAAGTAGTGATCACAAGGTGTAAAAAAAACACGAAGTTAACGATTGGCCTTTACCAATGAACGGAAAAGTCACATGACATAAATATGATGGAGGTCAGCAACATACGGGTTGCGTGCCAGACTTGGCACGACGAGGAATTTTTAATTGGCACGCTAAAGACCACCCAAAAGACAATTCAATTATTTTCTGCACGAAATTGAGTGCTAGAACAGGATAAAGCTTAGGATCTTGGCACGCGGAATAAATTAGAATTCCTACTTGTGCACACTAATATCAAAAGGTTGTCGAGCCCTGGAATAGGACATAGGAGTGATCTCCCTACGTAACAATCAAAATTGAGAAAATTCTTATAAAATTTATTCCAAAAATTAATAGTGTTAATGTAAAGTGGTTTATTTGAAGATTAACTGTTTCCTTAACATCGTTTTTACTCCCTTTTTAAAATTTATATTGTATATGATTAGGCCTAGTTAAATTAAAAAGTGACTACTTTTATTTATTTCTTTTAATAAATCACACAACAAGTTTTTTTAGTTCACTTTAAAAAAAAATAATTTTTGAATCAAAAGAAAAAAATTAGATTTAATAATAATCTATACAATATTTACCGTGATCGATATCTGTAGTTAATTCCCTTGCTCGGCTCAACATTTTTCTTTCTTAAGACAACACTTCCCTCCCTTTATATATTCTTATTCCAAAAATATTGTTTGCTTACTCGTCTAGCTTAACAACTCAATCAATGCATTTACACTATAAGCACTGCGTTCACCTACAGACACCATTTAGCAGCTGCTTGATTGGTCCTAGCATGGCCTAGTTACACAATACAATTAACACGCACGCATCGTATTGAACCCTGGGCCTGGGCCGCCTGGTACAACACAATTATAGCGTCCTCTCTTGTGGGTCTATAATAACAACACACTTTTACTAGCCTAATCTCTCTCTCCTTTAGTCTATCAACTGACTACTGTATCTCTCTCCCTCTCTGCATCTTAACCAGTCAGTCATTCTTTCTTTCTATTTTTTTGTCTCTCATCCAGTCTCTCTCTCCCTCTCTGCATCTTCATCTTTGTTCCTACGCCCTCTTTCTTGTGGTTTATTTCTTGTTTCTCCCTATCTCCTCCGCCCCTACCGTCTCTTTAGTTCTCTCTCAATCTCGCTCTCTGTTTCTCTCTTTCTCTCTCACTCTTTCTTACCTTCTATCTTTCATAATCGCTTTCTTTTTCTTTCTCTCTCTTTCTTTTTGTCTCTCTTTCTCTCTCTCTTAACTGGGGTCAGATAGAGAAATAGGCCCAGGTGGACTCTTGTTTGCGGCCTATGTCCCTTGTCGGGCGAAAGGCATAAGTAAGTAAATTAGTAAGTTTTTTTCACATTCTGTAAACATTTTATGATTAGCTGAACACCTAGATCTAATACTGAATACTAACTAAATGTTAACCCTTCCCGTACCGACCTACTTCTATCTATGCTGCCTTCAGTTCCGCTATATACGCGCCCGGGACTGTAAGGGTTAAAATGATATCTAACAATATCTTTTAAGCGTGCAGTTCTGCTCCGTAACTGTTTTTTCCTTCTAATTCATATTATTTTTTTTTTGCGTTGGCTTAAATTTTTAATGTGTCCATCATCTGCATATGCATTAATTCGTTTTTCTGTTGAGTGTTCTTGTTTCTGCGCGGAAGTGTTGATCACATGTCACCACTCAACGAGGTGTTGTTCACATGTCACCACTCAACGAGGTGATGTTCACGTGTCACCACTCAACAAGGTGACGTTTTTGTCCAACTGTCGTTTTCTTAGAGTGTTTTTTTTTCGGGGATATAAGTGTTATTGGCTGGTGTAGGTTGAATATTTGTTCCGTCTTGTGGTTACGTCCAGGAGATATTTTCCATACTGAATATTTGTTCTGTCTTGTGGTTACGTCCAGGAGATATTTTCCATACTGAATGTTTGTCCCGTATTGTTCTGAATTGTTCCGATAAATCTTATCTAACCTAAAGTAAAGTGAAGTAGGCCTACCCTTTGGACCAAATTGATCATAGGGCTGGTGAAGCGGCGTTCTAACTAGGTGATTGTGGGGCCATCACAATGCTCAGCAGCCTCACTTTACCCAACTAAGGTTAGATACCCATCAGAGCTGGGTAGGCTCAGGGACACCCTCCAGACCCGGTGAAAATATCCTAGTCTTCACCAGGACTCAAACCCGGGACCTTCGGCACACCAGTCGAACCATGTGCACCATGTCAAATAGGAAGGACTAAATGTAATGGGTGGGTAAAAAATATATAATTGTTGGAATATCTTATCTGTATATCTGAATATCTGTACAAACATCTTTTACATCTGCATCCTATCAGATGGCGTTTTGGTGGGATATTTGTCAAAAATGTATTGGTGAGAATTTTGGTCCAGAGCGGTATAGACGAGACATTTGTCAGAAAGCTATTGGTTGGATATGTTTGCAAAACAATTGGTGGGTTATATGTCCAGAAATGTTTAGAGTGACATTGTTGTGAAAAAAAGTTATTGTCGACATATTTGTCAAAAATATTAAAAAAAATAACAGAATATTGGCTTGGAATATTGTTGAGATATTTGTAGATAGATCTATTTTAAGATATTTGCCCAGAAAGGTACATGTGGGGTGTTTGTATATAATTTTATTGTTGGGCCAATAGCTCAAGATTATATGTGTAGGATTTCTGTCCACAAAAACGATTTAGTGGGCCTTTCGTCAGAAGGTGTTTAGGTCAAGAACACCGACTTGTGGTAGAAAACAAACCAGGACACTCATGAACGGTAGATTGGACACACCCTACGAGAACCCCCACAGGAGACTCATGAACGGTAGATTGGACACACCCTACGAGAACCCCCACAGGACACTCATGAACGGTAGAGTGGACACACCCTACGAGAACCCCCACAGGACACTCATGAACGGTAAATTGGACACACCCTACGAGAACCCCCACAGGAGACTCATGAACGGTAGATTGGACACACCCTACGAGAACCCCCACGGGACACTCATGAACGGTAGATTGGGCACACCCTACGAGAACCCCCACAGGACATCACTGGGCACCGTACAATGGAGCCCCCCAGTGAAAGAGACGGGTTGGTCGCCCTAAGACCACCTGGAGACGCTCCTGCGAAGGGGAAATGAAAAGCTGCAAACCTTTCATGGGGTGAACTTAAAAAGGCAGCCCCCAGAATCGAATGCACTGGAGAGCTGAGGCCCTATGTTCCACGAGAAACCAAAGGAACTAAGCGAGTAAGCTATTCGCCACAGGAAATAGTTAACCAGTAGAATGTATTCCATTTATAAAGATATTTTTGAGCGGTGGAGAAGAGGGTATTATCCAATGACCAAGAGAGTGGTTAATTAGATGGTTGTGTCTCTTTAATTTACAAACATCCAATATACTTATTCTTCAGATGAAAAGCAACAACAACCAACAGCTTTTTTCTAAATAACATAAAATTATAACATTGTTAAGGATTAATAATAAATGATAAGTACTCTTGGAATCCTCATATTGATGAAGTAATAAAGAAATATAACAAAACATTAGGAGGCTTCATAAAAATGAGCTTTTACAAATGTAATAATAACATAAAACTAAAATGCAATCTCACATTAGTTAGACCTATACTAGAATATGCAGCATCTGTATGGGACCCATCAACTAAATAAAACATTTAAAAAATTAGAACAAATCCAAAACAGAGCTGCAAGATTCATTACTAACGCATATTCACAACTGACAAGAGTAACACCAATAGTTAAATCACTAAAACCTAGAAACACTAGAGGACAGACGGGCAGAGTATAAATTAGTAAAAATACATAAGACATTACATTCTAATATAGAAATACAATCCAAAGACAATCTGTCACAAAGCTCAGATAAATATAAGGACAAAAATCCTTTCCTTAAACCTTGTGCGTGAACAAATGGATATAAGGATTCTTTCTTCCCGAGTGGCACCAGGCATGAAATGGGTTTGCCTGAACAAACCAGAGAAACCAGTAACTTGACTTCATTTAAAACACTATAGAAATGCAGACTAGACTAGACTCAAACGACGGATGAGCGTAGGGCGCAGTGATCTTCTTTTAGAAGGAGCGTCTGTAATATATAAGATAAGAATATAGTTATCGGAATACTTAAAAAAAAAATCTTGTTATATTTTTATGTGTTGTAGTTATTTTTGAATATAAATTAACATTCAAATAAACACACGCGTTTTAAATAAAGACCTAGTTTAAAGGCTAGGCTACTAGAAAAACGTTGGTTTTAAAAAAAAACGTTTGTATTTTATTTTGTCTCAACACCTAGATCTAAATTCTAGATCATATGTTTTTAAAAGTCGGACAAAATTATCGATTCGTTAAAAATATCCCCCCCCCCTTCTTTCTTTTTCTAAGCCCTCTTTTCATTTAACACGTGTTTGTTTTTTAATCCGTCACGTGGTAAACATGGCGCCATGAACAATTGGCTTGCTTTTGTTTACACTTCCGGTTTCACCTGACAACACCAACCACTAGCCCATATATTTTAAAAACAACAACAAAAAACACAACAACAACAGAGTGCGCGAAGTTTTTTTATTGTTCAAATTTGTCTTTGAAGTTTTACATGGCGTTGTAAATTAAAACCAAACCACGTGATATCGATTTCATATGCAATGTTTAGAGGCCTACTGTTTAGTGACCAACTGTTTAGTGACCTACTATTTAGTGAAATACTATTAAGTGACCTACTGTTTAGTGAGATACTGTTTAGTGACCAACTATTAAGTGACCTACTGTTTAGTGAGATACTGTTTAGTGACCAACTGTTTAGTGACCTACTGTTTAGTGAAATACTGTTTAGTGACCTACTGTTTAGTGAAATACTGTTTAGTGACCAACTATTAAGTGACCTACTGTTTAGTGAGATACTGTTTAGTGACCAACTGTTTAGTGACCTACTGTTTAGTGAGATACTGTTTAGTGACCAACTGTTTAGTGACCTACTGTTTAGTGAAATACTGTTTAGTGACCTACTGTTTAGTGAAATACTGTTTAGTGACCTACTATAGCGAACAAACATATAAATAAATAAGTAGACAAACATGTAATTCATTTCTTATTTTCTTGGTGGTGCCCATCCCCCTTTAATACCCACAGCGCCCGTGCAACTGTTCGTGTTGTCGATATCTTGAGCTGGCCCAGATCTAGCTGTATGCACTTTATAGTGAAGTTCTGTTGTCCTATACGTTTACTGTACAATTTTTTATTGAGTGGGCCTAATGTTAACTAAGAAGTACATTTTTTTACAAAGATCTTAAAGTAATTTGATAACATTGTTAGCATTAGAGATTCGCGTATCATAGATTGTCGACCCCTCGATTAGAGCCTAAAAGTTCGAGAGAGACAAACGGTGAGAATGTGATTCTCTTTTTTACATTTTGTAGTTTAATCATTATTAGCTTGATCAAGGCCTTGAGTACGACTGTGCCACTAACGGTCACTTCGTTAGATAACTACAGACCCACCCTCACCCACGTGACGACACTGCAGCATGATGGGAAGTTTAATTAAATTAACCAATCAACTTGACATCTAAATCAACTCTTCCCTCTAGGATCAAATTAAAACATTGTCATATAAATATTTATAAGCATTATAAATTATAATATTCTTAACCCTTACAGTCCCGGGCGCGTATATAGCGGAACTGAAGGCAGCATAGATAGAAGTAGGTCGGTACGGGAAGGGTTAATAGCGTGTATTGACAAGGCTTAAATACTATGCTTGCATAAAGGGTAAACGTTTTCAACATTTCCGGTACTATTCGTTCATTTGCTTCAAAACATGTCTGTGTGCTGCGTTACTGGTTGTTCTTCTTATCTTATACATTACAGACGCTCCTTCTATAAAGAAGATTATTGCGTCCTACGCTCATCCGTGTCCGAGTCTAGTCTTGCATTTTTATTAATGTTTTAAATGATGTTAAGTTACTGGTTTTCCTGGCTTGTCCAGGCAACCCATTCCATGCACGAATGCCACTCGGGAAGAAAGAGCACTTATATGCATTTGTTCTCGCATAAGGGACAAGGAAAGAGTTTTTGTCTTTATGTTTATCTGAGCTTTGCAACAGGTTGTTATTGTGTTGTTTTTCTAAATTAGAGTTAAATGCATTATTTATTATTACTACTTTACTCTTTGCCCTTCTGTCCTTTAGTGTTTCTAGGTTTAGTGATTTTACTCAACAAGTGCAGTCAGTGTATTTTATAACCGCATCACATAAATTTATTGGACATTATACTGGTTCTGTTTTGAGGTTAATGGTCTAAACAAAACAAAACTAAACTTGACTTCCTTTACACTGAACATTTGAAATATAATCTACTAGATATAATGAACTGTTTACAATATGTACAGTGATCGTATACCACAGACGTGAAAGCTAGACGGTACTTTAGACTTTAGTCAAGCGAGAAGTTTTATTTTAATTTAATTCTTTTACTTATGTATATTTTACAGATACACTGACTATTTTGTGCGTGAGTAAAAGAGAGAAAGAGGTAGAGAGACACAGAGAGAAAGAGAGAGAGAGAGAGAGAGATGTAGGGCTGGTATCAGAATGAGAGAGAAAGAATGAAAGCGATAAAGAGAATGAGGAAGTGTGATTATAGAGAGAGTAAGGCAGAGACAAATTTAGAATAAAAGAATTATATTGAGAGATAGAGTATGGAATAACAAGAAAGTGAGAGATGGAGAGAGTATGGAATAACAAGAAAGAGAGAGATGGAGAGAGTATGGAATAACAAGAAAGTGAGAGATGGAGAGAGTATGGAATAACAAGAAAGTGAGAGATGGAGGGAGTATGGAATAACAAGAAAGTGAGAGATGGAGAGAGTATGGAATAAAAAGAAAGAGAGAGATAGAGAGAGAGTATGGAATAACAAGAAAGTGAGAGATGGAGAGAGTATGGAATAACAAGAAAGTGAGAGATAGAGAGAGTATGGAATAACAAGAAAGAGAGAGATAGAGAGAGTATGGAATAACAAGAAAGAGAGAGTATGGAATAACAGGAAAGAGAGAGATAGAGAGAGTATGGAATAACAAGAAAGAGAGAGTATGGAATAACAGGAAAGAGAGAGATAGAGAGAGTATGGAATAACAAGAAAGAGAGAGATATAGAGAGTATGGAATAACAAGAAAGAGAGAGATAGAGAGAGTATGGAATAACAAGAAAGTGAGAGATAGAGAGAGTATGGAATAACAAGAATGAGAGAGATAGAGAGAGTATGGAATAACAAGAAAGAGAGAGATAGAGAGAGTATGGAATAACAAGAAAGTGAGAGATAGAGAGAGTATGGAATAACAAGAATGAGAGAGATAGAGAGAGTATGGAATAACAAGAAAGTGAGAGATAGAGAGAGTATGGAATAACAAGAAAGAGAGAGATAGAGAGAGTATGGAATAACAAGAAAGAGAGAGATAGAGAGAGTATGGAATAACAAGAAAGTGAGAGATAGAGAGAGTATGGAATAACAAGAAAGAGAGAGATAGAGAGAGTATGGAATAACAAGAAAGAGAGAGTATGGAATAACAGGAAAGAGAGAGATAGAGAGAGTATGGAATAACAAGAAAGAGAGAGTATGGAATAACAGGAAAGAGAGAGATAGAGAGAGTATGGAATAACAAGAAAGAGAGAGATAGAGAGAGTATGGAATAACAAGAAAGAGAGAGATAGAGAGAGTATGGAATAACAAGAAAGAGAGAGATAGAGAGAGTATGGAATAACAAGAAAGAGAGAGAAAGAGAGAGTATGGAATAACAAGAAAGAGAGAGATAGAGAGAGTATGGAATAACAAGAAAGAGAGAGATAGAGAGAGTATGGAATAACAAGAAAGTGAGAGATAGAGAGAGTATGGAATAACAAGAAAGAGAGAGATAGAGAGAGTATGGAATAACAAGAAAGAGAGAGATAGAGAGAGTATGGAATAACAAGAAAGTGAGAGATGGAGAGAGAGTATGGATTAACAAGAAAGTGAGAGATAGAGAGAGTATGGAATAACAAGAAAGTGAGAGATGGAGAGAGTATGGAATAACAAGAAAGAGAGAGATAGAGAGAGAGTATGGAATAACAAGAAAGTGAGAGATAGAGAGAGTATGGAATAACAAGAAAGAGAGAGATGGAGAGAGTATGGAATAACAATAAAGTGAGAGATGGAGAGAGTAAGGAATAACAAGAAAGAGAGAAAGAGTGAAGGGGAGAATATTAGTTTTGACATTTTTTAAACAAAATTAAAAACACACTTTTTCGATTTATTTTAATAACATATAGGCCTATTATGGTAAATGTAAAGCGCATTCGAAGATTTTTTTTTATGAATAGCGCTATATAAATATGTAATTTGTAATTAGTAAAACTAATCTCTCAAAATTAAAATGAACAACCAAAAAAAAAAACTTGAAACATAAACTAGTTTAGAGTCACAAGGAAGAAACAAGAATAATCCATAAAAACGAAGTTTTTATTATACTCCCTTTCTTTGCAAACTAAGTTTACCATCATGTAATTAAATAATTGATTGACTACTGGAAATGAAACATGTACAGACAAATATCTGTGTCGCAAATCTCAAAAATATCTCCTTACTCTGTATGAATTGTTCTAAAAAAAATCCGAGTGCATCCTTTTTTTTCTAGCTTTGCGTCGAAAAAGTATAAAAAGTTGAATAGGCATTTTTAACGCGAAACCAAAATTTCCTTTTAAGAAATGAAAATTGTCAAAAGTATAGTATAATTAAGTTGTTTTCAATGAAAATTTGATAGAATGCATTGTTAGTCGGGACAAGTCTGCTGGCCAAGTTTCGGCTCGATTGAACCACGGGAAGTGGTCGACAAATCGATGCAAAGTTTTGCTATCAAGCAAGCAAGCAAGCAGACAGACAGAAAATACAAGTTAAAATAAAGGGAGTAAAAATATATAATTTGTCAAAATTAGCACAAAACGAAAAAAGAAAAAAAAATACAACATAAGAGAACTCATTGATCTATAATATAGATCAGTGAGAGAACTCCAAATAACGAGCATGCACTTCTATAAATAGGTATAAATTACAATTAATATTTTATCAAAACCCAAATATTCTACTATCAACAACAGAGTCAACGACTATTTGATTAAGGACCATAAGTCAAAGTGTAACAGTCTAAAGTTGTTTGTCTCCATAAATAACAAAAATGTACTTCTATAAATATATGAATTAAATAAATATTTTATCAAAACCCAAATATTCTACTATCAACATCAACAAAAGATTTAACAACAATTTGATTAAGGACCATAAGTCAAAGTGTAACAGTCTAAAGTTGTTTGTCTCCATAAATAACAAAAATGTACTTCTATAAATATATGAATTAAATTAATACTTTATCAAAACCCAAATATTCTACTATCAACAGCAGAGTTAACGACTATTTGATTAAGGACAATAAGTCAAAGTGTAACAGTCTAAAGTTGTTTGTCTCCATAAATAACAAAAATGTACTTCTATAAATATATGAATTAAATTAATACTTTATCAAAACCCAAATATTCTACTATCAACAGCAGAGTTAACGACTATTTGATTAAGGACAATAAGTCAAAGTGTAACAGTCTAAAGTTGTTTGCTTTATTGCTTTATAACTTTATAATAGGCCTAATACACATTCTTTAATGAAAATAAATATAGATCTAATAATCACATTGAAAGTTATTTGTATTTCTTGTATGATTTACTAACTCTTTAATTAGTTCGTAAGTTTAAATATAAAATATTCGATGCTTATAAATGTTTGTAGAATAATAGAGAAAAAAACAACAACAGACTTACCGATTGTAAACTTGTTAGCACCCGTTGTTTTACAGCATCCTGCCATCATTTATAAACTATGTGCTCAGGCGGCAGTTCGCTCCGTTCTCCGCTTTGGGTGGGGGAGAGGCGATGCCACTGGGAGAAGGGAAACAACTCTGCGCGAGGGAAGAGTTCGGCAGACGATCAGCGGTTTAGTTTTGCTGACGATTGATAATTTAAAACAGCACTATACTAATTAAATAAACAAACTATTTGTTAAATACTATTTTTCTTATATAAATAATTGTCAACGAGCAGACTATTAGTTAAATATATATTATTTTTTATTATTGTAAACTAGCAGACCATTAATTAAATATGTATTATTTCTATTATTGTGTCAATAGCAGAGTAAATATAAGCAGATTAAAGAAAATTAAAAATAAGCTATATTATTTTTATTATTGTCAACGACTATAAGTAATTTTTTTTATTATAATTGTCAATTAAAAAAATTATATAGGCCTATATCAGACTTTATCTTTGCTAAAAATAGAGTTCAGTATATGACGCACGGGATAAAAGAACTTACATGAATTTATAGCATACGTATGAAATAAAACAAAATCGAATTTATCATGCATTATTACAGTCAGCATTAAATATGCAGTCAAAAACGGGATTTAAACCAGGGAACTTTTGGCATTGTCATTTGCGCGCAATCGCGCGTCGGCCTGATTTTGTTGGCGTGCCTAAGATTCTATGATGATATCAGCGGTCAACTCTTTCAAAGAAAACAAATTTAATTGACCGTTGTAAGGTCGGCTAAAACAATTGCCGCAATTTTTAAATCTAGGTCAATACAGCATAGACAGGCCGTGCAAAGCTTTTAACTGAATCCCTCCGCTATCCTTGGTTTATTTTTCTTCAAAATTGAGTTCTCCAGTTCTGCGCCAAATTCTGCATTCCCACAATGCCAAGATCCATTTCTTGCCTCCATTTTCTCCAAATCCCGTGTTTTAAACCGGTTTGTTCTAGCCTGAAGGGATGTTCACACCAAAAAGAAAACTCCGAAGGCATAATAAAATTATTCTAAAAGGTCACTGTTTTTTTTTTAAACATTAACCAAACACACACATATATATATATATGCCTATAGATAGATAGATGCTAAGATGTTTGATATTTAAATCTGCTAAAACCGAAATTGGGGGGCTTGTCTGTGAACCTTTTTATGTGCCCCGCCCCTCCCATCCCGCCACACCCACCTCCCAACCCCTGAGTGATATTTTGATAAAGTGCAATCGATTTGGAGGTGGGGGAGGTGGAGGTGGTGGGGGGGGGGGGGGTTCGACGATGATTCCACTCTGAGATATCTAGTTAAATGGAAATGTGTGAGGGAAACAAACAAATGTACGTCTTTTGGAAATTGTGTTAATTATTTAAAGGAGTTTTCTTGTCGTTTCCCAAGTTATGATTTGAACTGTTCTTTTTTTTTCTTATCTTATCTTATAGATAGACGCTCCATTTTTATAATTGCGTCCTACGCTTATCTGTGGTCTAGTCTTGAATTTGGATTAGGGGTTTAAAATAATGTTAAGTTACTGATTTTCGTGGTGTGTTCAGGCAACCCATTCCATGCTGAATGGGAAGAGTAAAAAGTAAAGTACCCGTCAGACAAATTGATCCATAGGGCCGGTAAAGCCACGGCGTACTAGGGGATGTGTGGCCTCACAATGCCCAGCCGCCTTTACTTTACCCCAACAAATGTCGGGTACCCTAAAGCTGGGTTTGAAATAATGTTAAGTTACTGGTTTTCCTGTTTTTTTTCAGGCAACCCATTCCATGCCCGGATGCCAATAGGGAAGAAAGAGTACTTATATGTTTTTGTTTTCGCTTATGGGATAAGAAAATTGTTTTGTCTTTATGTTTTTCTTAGCATTGCAACAGGTTATTGTTGTATTGCATTTCTAAATTAGAGTTTAATGCCTTATGCATTATTACAACTTTACTCTTTGCAATTATGTCCTCTGTGTTTCTAATGATTTAACTATTGGTGTTACTCTTGTCATAGTTGCGAAAATTCGCTAGTAATGAACATTGCAGCTCGTTTATAAATTCGTAAACATAAATATGTAAACACAACAGAACAAGGTCAGATGAAAACTGTCCAGGTAAGATAGTGACAATATCTGTTTTGTAATTTTAAACTGTTACATGTATGTAACCTTTAGACACATGTATTACAAAAGATTATCAATTCTATATCTGTACCTGTTTGCGACGTTTCTTTTATTACAAATGGGTTAAGACGTTGAAGAGAGGTACATTTTTTTTTTTTAAACAATAAAACATGAACTCATCGAAATAAAGTACAGATTTAATGTAACAGATTGTTGAAGATGCATACACTTTATGAATGAGGTTAGTATAATATATAGATATACCACTACACATTATTTGGTTGAAACATGATGAGAGTATTATATAGTATATAGCTTTAGTAATATCCGAGTAAGGCATTCCTGAGTGTGTCATTGATTTATTTGAAGTCTTGTTATTGTACATCATTAGTTCGGCCGTTTCAAAGAGTATATTTAAAGTACTATTTGTTTCCTTACTGGAATGTGTTCATCTATCAATCTATCTTTCTATCTATCTGTATGTCTATCTACCTATCTGTATGTCTATCAATCAATCTATCTATCTATCTGTATGTTTATCTATCTATCTATCTATCTCTCTATCTATCTATTATTCTGTCTGTCTCTACGCATACACTTCTATCTATTTATTTACATAAATATATTATACATACATTATCTGTCCGTCTATTTATCTATTTACCCTAACTCTGTATATCTGACTCTCTGTCTACCAAGATATCCAAAATCAACACAAAATTCATAAATCATACACACATATCATATTTAAGTAATATGTTTTCTCTCCGATATCTAGCCGCTATTGCGATATATGTCTTTGTACAAATTTCGCTCGGTATCGATTACATTTCATTAAAGAACAATTCTCATTAAATTACCTAATTCGATATCTCTCACTTTGTTATCCTCCGCGTGTCTCCATTACAATAATAGCTTGAGCGTGTCATAACACAACCCTTCCATCATGATTGAGTATCGCCATCCTCATGAAATATATATAATATATATTGTATTAATCATTATATCGCATTTCTCATTTTTCTTCCAATAAAACTTTTTAGCGTTCATTTGCGTACATCTGTTGCCAGGAGAACGAACGCCTTCGTATGCAAGACACAGAAATGTGATATAGGCTAATGAGAACAATCCTCCCAAACCTGGATACATTTTTTTTAACATGAAAATTAAATAATATGAAACCATGACGTTAAAGCCAAGGATAATCTATAGAATTCATAAATCTTTAAATTATTTATTAGTTGCAGACGACTTCTGTCCCTAGATGAACCGAAAATCATTGATAATCTAAACTCTAAACTAAATAACTTAAAAAAAATGTCTTTAAGATTTATTGCGTATGTAGGTTATATAAAATAGAGATTGCACAAGACGGCGAAGGGGGCGGGGAACAATGACCTTTGAAATATTATATTTTTAAATTCGAATCTCCTACCTAGAACACAGGACCAATGAGTATGTCTGGGACAGAATATCCTCAATTGCCGGCCCTCGAGAAACCATCATGGTAATAATCAAGCGGCACAAGCTGGCGTGGTTCGGTCATGTGTTGCGGCATAATAACCTGCCCCCCCCCCCCCCCCCAAAAAAAAAAAAAAAAACATCATTCCGCGGCACTGTAGAAGTTGGACGTCGGAGAGTCCGACAGCGGAAATGCTGGCTCGACAATATAAAATATTGCACAGGGCTGCAAATGACTGAACTATTGACAGCCCGCTCGAGATAGGCTAAAGATGTAGAAAGATGACTGCTGAGATGTCCATTCGCCCCCCCCCTAACAACTACAACGGTCAAGGGATGATGATGATTTAATTAAATAGCTGTAGTCCGTTTCGTTTTCTGAATCTACGCATTGTGTGTTTTTTTAAATATTATTAATAACCAAGAAACGCAATTCTTGACTAATTTATTTGATAAACAAAGCTAATTGTCACTTAACGCGACTAACACTTTGAGTATTAATTATCGCCTACTCACTTTTGATGTTAAAAACTGATTCCTCATAACTAATCTTGTAGCCTTTGTATATTTTTAAAAGACCAGAACTGGCCATCGAGGTTGAAATCAATTGTCAAACACCAGCAACAATCAGCAACATCATGGTTTTTGTTTACGGAAATGGCACCGGAAGTTCATGATATCTTCTGTTTGAAAATGTCAGTCCTCATCAAGACTTGTCATAAGTCATAAGGCATTGAACTCTAGTTTAAAAATACAACACAATAAAAACTTGTTACAATGCTCAGATAAACATTAGGACAAAAACACTTTCCTTATCCCTTATGCGAGAACAAATGCATATAAGTACTCTTTCTTCCCGAGCGGCATTCGGGCATGGTATGGGTTGCCTGAAAAACCAGTAACTTAACATCATTTAAAACATTAATAAATATGCAAGACTAGACTCGGACCACGGATGATCGAAGGACGCAAATATCTTCTTTATAAGAAGGGGCGTCTGTAAGCTAATATATAAGATAAGATAAAAGCTAATCAACAAACCAGTGCGGGCCTTAACGATGAACTTTAAATATTTTTTTTTTCTGTAAGACTGTTTTGTATTCTTAGGTTAATTATGCGTTTTACGATTATTGTTGTAGAATCTTCTAGTTATTATTAGCCTTGGCCTTTGGATCACTTAGCCTAAAGTCTAAAGCCTTCAGCAGACGACAAGACGACAAACGCCTGACCTGAAGAACGGTATGTTATATTTGAAATGAGGCGTCGGTTGTAACTTAACTGTGATCAAGATGATTGAACTTGAATGTATTTCAAAATATCTTTAATGAGCAGCAGACGACTAGGGTCGTCGTGGGGAGGAAAAAAGATTGGTAGGGGAATCAACCTTGACCTTCTGCATTGATTACCGCATACGCAGGAATCTCAAGACTGCTCGACAGGGTGTAATTTCCTCAAAATCCATAGTCTCCACAGCTGTAGCGCTAATAATAATGGTAGAAATATTGGAAACTTTAATCCAGGCGTTGAACAAAACACTTTAAATAGCTTTCTAATTTATTTGATTATAAGTTGGTGTCGTTTGCAAAGGGCATTAATCGTCTACGCAATTTAGTACTTTTCACAAAATTAAATTATAACCTAAACTTCTCATTTCATAATATGCTCGTTATAATAAAACAAAAAAAAAAACACATAAATTTACATTATTCGTTATAGGATTTATTCACATATAAAATGAGAATTATTAATATTTTAAATTCCTTTTTAAGTGGGAGTCATTTAAGACAGCGTTATCGACTGCGCACGGAAAAAAAGAACATAATAATAGGCCCTATAAGCTCTAAAAATAGAGCAAGCGGTTCATCTTATTATATAGTCTTTGGTTGGAATCAGACATATTCAGTCCATTAAACCATCGCTCTGTCAATGGCCCACAAAACCTCACAAAAAAAAAAAAAGATGTAATAAAAATGGGGGGAATTTAAAATTAAATTGTCACAGCGTCCATATATTTTGTTCTTCCTGTGGGGGTGTGTCATAGAGTGCGAAAAGAAGGTCAATTTACTATAGTGACCCCGTGGAACAAACTGTGTTTTTTTCACCTGGTCAGGTAATGCGTGACATAATTACAGATTGTTGTTACCTGTCTCCGTCTTGTGGGGACAATGTGGGAATCGAATGATTGAGGCGGTGCACGTAATACAAATAGAACAAAATGCGCAATAGCATATTTTTTCTGTTTCCGGAAGTAATACCGACGCCATACTGTTTAGACTCAGCGGACCTGGTTACACTATATATTGATGGTTATTTACAATGTCTTTTTCATCAAATCTACAAGTTTGAACACCCAAAGGTAATGTTTCAGGCAAAAGATACAAAGGCTGTTGTTGTGTAATATACTGCAACAATGATGTGATAACGATTGATTATCGTAAAAATAAGCTTGTCAAACTACATGGTTTTCCTGACCCCGTAAAGCAGTGATCGGCAACCTTAGTCACGCGTGCCAAACATGGCACGCAGAGCTATTTTTAATGGCACGCGAGAGACCTCCAAGAGTTGTTTTATTTTGATGTTGCTATTCACAACTACCAGGCATTTGCTATACCTTCTGCTTTTGGTTCACCTCATAGGCGGGAACAACATTTATTGCACATGAAAGCTCTGTTAAGCAAAGAGGTCACTTACACTCCACTACTCGGAAATGACAAAATATGTATCTGCTATTATAAATTAGCGACGAGCATTCAAGATAAGGCGCACATTGATTGATACCGACTGATTACATTTAAAAGAGTTGTATGCTCATCTTCTATAAATAAACATACATATAAGTTATTCTAAAACAAATTTTGTTTTTGTTAATTTAATATATAAATAAGTAAGTAAATAAGTAAGGTACCCTTCGGACCAAATTAATCATAAGAGACGTTTTATGCAATTATTGTAATTATTGATGTATAAAAGATAAACTCCTTAAGGTTAAAATTATTATTAAAAATTAATGTAGGAAATGTGTTTATTTACAACTGTTTAACGCAAATTAATTTTATACCTCTAATAATTAAATCTTGTTGTGAATACCATAGTGCTGGATTTACATAAAGAAATAATAATTAGTCAGTAATATTTTTTTTTCTTACAAAACATAACTGGTTTGTCATCACTATTGAATCAAATTAAAATTTAGAAACTTTATATCAATTAAAGGGAGATAATTAGCACTTATTATTTGCGCTAACAATTATATTTCTATAATATGTTTCTTATTTTTCTTTTAAAGAAGACTAAATTATTTACACCTTATAACTTTATAATTACCAAACTGTAAAAAGTAATTGAAAATTATATACATATCATATGACTAAAAATTAAATGCTGCATTTGTAAACATTACATTAACTACCCACTTTGTATGATTACTATGCAATCAATTCCTCTCAACGTAAGTGTTATAGGCAAATTTCTGATTAAACTGGGAACAAAATATAATTAATACTAACAGTTGCTAGATCTTATCTTGAAAACCAAATGATAATGTTTACAAAATAATTACCATAAATTTGAAAGTTTGGAAATACAATTTTGTATTCAGTATAAATGCAAATAAAAAAGATGATAATCAAAAACACGTAATTTTTCATACAATATAAAACGATTTTCTCAAAAAACTTTCTTTGATTTTGGCCTTGGTCTTGCTACGGAGTTAAATTAATTGTCTTATAAAAACATAAATAAAACAAGTATAATAGAGCAGGTTGACTTTAGGGCTGTTGGCACGCTGAATGATTTAGAAAGACTAGTTTGGCACAAAATCAGCAAAAGGTTGCCGAACCCTGCCGTAAAGGATAAACAATGGTAAGTTGTAACCTCATATTACTTAGTATTAGTAACCTTGCTTTAGTCCTACGCTTGCTTAGACTAGATATCAGAAATAAATAAGACTTTCTCATTTTACTATAGTAGCGTCTCTAGTGACCCCTGCCTTGAGTCAAAAGAAAATGGTGGAAGCCGAACTTCACTTTTAGTGACTGCGCATTTAGGGATTGCGCATTCTGTTATATACCTATTCTGTGCGGTGAGTAATATTTCCACAACCTGACGATCGTGTAACGTTGCTGTCATATTATTAAACAGCGTTTCTCAATCGTATTTGTATGTGTACCCCTTTATTTCCCTTTATTTCCGTACCACTACACAATATATATATATAGGCTATATATATATATATATATATATATATATATATATATATATATAGAGAGAGAGAGAGAGAGAGAGAGAGAGAGACCCTATATTTTGAAATGTATACTTACTTACTTACTTACTGCCCGTAACGCCGTGGGCGCATAGGGAAGCAACAAAGTCCTTCCATCTTTCTCTGTCACGTGCGACAATTCCAATCGTACCCCAGGCAGGAGTGACCAAATTCTTTTAATTCCTGCTCCACAGTTCTGCGCCAGGTTACTTTTGGCCGACCTCTCTTTCTTTTCCCTTCTGGAGTCCAGTGTAGTGCTGTCTTGCAGATGTTCCCTTCCTCTCTTCTCAATACATGGCCAATCCATCGCCAACGCCTTTTCATTATGATTGTGCCCATGTCTTCGTGGTTGCATTGGGACATTAATTCTTCGTTGGTTATTTTCTTTGGCCAAAATATTTTCAAAATCTTCCTGAGGTTTTTCGTGTGGAAAGTGGAAAGCTTCACAAGGTCCTGTTGTGTCATGCGCCAACATTCTGCACCATATAGAAGGACAGGAAGCACACAGCTGTTATATAGTTTTATTTTCGTTCTGATACTATATGTACGGGATTTCCAGATGTTGGTCATGTTGTAAAATGCAATTCTTGCTTTGTTCAGTCTGTTCTGAATATCTTCTTTGCTTCCTCCATCTGGTGTGAGTGAGCTTCCTAGGTATGTGAAATGTATGAACAATCTTAAATGAATGTAAGAATCCCATCAATATTTAAGATGTATACGCTTTTATTTTAGATTATATTTTCACAAATTTAATGACAGGCCGGCTGGTCCTGCGGCTAGTAGGCCTATACCGGGCTGTAAACAAAGCGGTCCGGGTTCTAGCCCAGTCACCGACCAATCCCTGCCGACCTGCAGGAGTTTTGGACGTAATAATCTTCTATCTAGAAAGAACGTCTGTAAACTTGAAGTCAAATAACAAACGGTTATTACCAGAATGATCTTTTATTAAAGAGCGACCGTTATTAAAATTATTGACATTCCAACATTATACGTGTAAAGAAAATGGAATCCCGTCGGACCAAATAGATCCATAGGGCCGTAAAGGAATGTGCACCAGTTTCCGTGACCACGGCATACTAGGCGATTGTGTGGCCAGTACAATGCTCAGCCACCTTTATTTTACCTTAACTTAAGTCAGGTACCCATGAGAGCCTTGTTAGACCTAGGGACACACTCCAGCAGACCATGGAACAAATCCTAGCCTTCACCAGAATTCGAACCTAGGACCCCTTCGGTGTGCCAGCCGAACGAGCTGGCGCGTTTCTGGGCCCGTTAATTAATCCAGCCATACACTGTCATTGCGAAATCTCATTGAATTAATAAGATGTCTTTAACCAGGTATTTGTCAAGATCATTTTTCATGTTTGGAAAAAAAAATAACAAAGAAATTATTTCGGGTATTTGCAAAACATTTTATAGTACACTGATGATAAATGTAATACGCCAACAGCAGACATGAAAACTTTCAATGATTTATTTGAATGAACAGAAAAGTGATTCTTCAAATGACGTTGAAAGTAAAAGAGCCGACTCAGCTAAAGGTTTCATTTTTCAAAAAAAATTTTTTGTAATGGATTGCTGTCTGTATAGAAGAAACTTCTGTTACACAAAAATAGTAAAGAAAAATATAATAAAACATAAACTATTTCAGAAAAAGAGCTGCAAGGTACATTACAAGTTAATATTCTCAGCTGACAAGAGTAATGCCAATATTTAAATCACTAAACCTGGAAACACTAGAGGACAGAATGGCAAAGAGTAAAGTAGTAATAATACATAAGGCATTAAACTCTAATTTAGAAATACAACACAATAACAATCTATTGCAATGCTCAGATAAACACAAGGACAAAAACACTTTTCTTATTCCATATGTAAATGCAAATAAACAAATGCTTATAAATTCTCTTTCTTCCCAATTGGCACTCGGGCATGGAATGGGTTGGCTGAACACACCAGGAAAACCAGCACCATCATTTAACATAATTTTAAACACTGATTAAAAATCCAGACTAGACTCAGACCACGGATAAGCGTAGGATGTAAGTATAGAAATGGAGCATCTGTCACATATAAGATAATAAAAGAAACAAAACAAAGAACTGTTCAAAGAGCAGAGTAGTAATAATAATAATAATAATATTTATAATCACAAAATAATTGCTTGATGCAAAAGAATTGTCGTTTTTATGAATCTACGCATAGTGTTTTTTTAATATCCAAAGTCGCAACTCTTGTCTAATTTATTTTATAAACAAAGCTAAATTTAACCTCACGCGACTAACACTTGAGTATTAATTATCGCCTGTTCACTTTTGATGTTAAAAACGGATTCCTCATAACTAATATTGTATCCTTTGTATAATTTTAAAAGACTAGAACTGGCCGTCGAGGCTGAAATCAATTGTCAAACACCAGCAAAAGCATGTTTTTTTTTGTTTACGAAAATGGCGGGAAATGTCACCGGATTTTCATGATCTCTTCCATTTGAAAAGGTCACACCTCATTAAGACTTGTCAATTGCGGAGAAAAGGATTTCAACTTACGCTTACTAACTTTCGACTTACTAACTAGAGGTTGACAACCTTTTGCTAATAATGTGCCAAACTCTGATTTCTAAATCAGGATCGGCAACCTTTTGATAATAGCGTGCCAAATTAGGACTTGTAAGTCATTCAGCGTTCTAACAGCATAAAAGTCATAATGCTCTTTCCTTGCCTTTTTGGTGGTCTTCCGCGTGCCATTGAAAATCGCTCTGCGTGCAAAGTCTGGCATGCGTGTCGTAGGTTGCTGACCCCTGTTATAAATCATTCAGCGTGCCAATAACAGCCTACAAGTCAACATTAAGCGCCGTAGAGTTTTATATTTAATTAAAAAAATTAACATGGCTGTAATTTTTTTTTTTTTTTTTTTTTTTCTTTTTACATTTATAACAAATGCATAATTTTATTACTGAACTTTCACATTAATGGTTAATGTCTAAAACATTAATTTAGTTGTCAAGATTTAATTCTAGCACCTGCTAAATTTTTTTTTTTTTTTTTTTTTTTTTTTGCCATTAGGAGGCGCTTGGAGCTTTTTCGAAATCTTTGCTCCTCCTAAATTCCTTTCGGCGTTTAAATGTCGCATGGTATCGGCAACTTCACTAATACCCGTACTTCCCGCCCCGAAAGGCGTGTCATCAGTCGTGGATCAGCTAGTTCCACCCTCTCCACAATCACTCTTACGTTAAAGTACGGTTAAAGCGTGAGAGCTGAGTGCAGACCAGCTGTAATCCAGTCTGAGAAAACAGCAAGCTTCTAGTCTCACAAGGCTCGGACAACATACCACTACCGGGTGTAAGCCTTTTGACTTTTGTCCAACTCCAAGCCCTTCTCTCCAGGTGCCAACTCTACCGCCTTCTGAGATCAGAATGTATGACACTCTCATCCTAGCCAGAAAGTCGAGAAGCGAAAGCAGTGACCAGAATTCCCTTTCTTTGTGAAGAGAAGCCAGAATCGTTAGTAGTCTCATTATAATTATGGGAGATTTTCGTTGATGTATATTAATGTATAAGATTGCCTATATGTTTCAGATGAATACCGCTGTAGAGAGGTATAGATACGTAGTAATCATACAACGTGGGTAGTTAATGTACTGTTTAAAGTTTTAAAATGTACATATAATTTCTTCACTTATTTAATATTTATATAATTTTCAACTATATTTGTTTTTATTTTAGTTTTATCATTTTAAAACCATAATTGTAAACCACAATTTTTTTTTAATAAAGGAAAAAAAACAACATTTAGAACTATTAAAATGGGTTAATTATCTCCCTTTAATTTAAGTTTTCACATTTAAGTTTGATTCTATGGTGATACCGGGGTACCAAACAAGTTATGTTTTGTTATGTATAACTGTATAACTAATATTATTTATTAATTATTAGGCCCTATATCCTTATATAAATCTAGCATTCTGGTAGGCCTATTTATTTAAACTAGTAATAAGGAGAATAAAATTAATTTACGTTAAACATTTGTAAATAAACATTTCCTGCGTTAATTGTTTAAGTCGAATTAACTTAAGGAGATTTTTAAAAAACATTAATAATTCCAACAATTACATACTATAATGCTAGTAGGCGATATAGTAAAGTACCCTTCGGACTCGGACCAAACTGATCATAGGGCTGGTGAACCAGCGTTCACCAGTTTCTGTGGCCACGACATTTGAGGGGATGTGTGTCCAGCACAATGCCCAGCCGCCTTTACGGACTCTACCCCAATTAGTGTCACGTACGCATCAGAGCTGGGTAGACTCACAAGTCCCAGGAAAAAAATCCTAACCTGAACCAGGATTGAGGATTCGAACCCAGAACCTTCAGATCGCCAGTCGAACGCGCTGCTAGGCCACCGTGGTAGGCTATATAAGCCTCTTATATTCATTAAAATAATAAAACAAGTTAATTTTTTTTATAGAAATAATCATATACTATTTATGCTTAATTAAAAGACAAGCATAAAAACTCTAATTAGCATGTAGTGTAGGCCTATCAATTAACGAGCGCATTGTCCTGGAATGCTCTTCGCTAATTGTTCAATGTCGGGTAGCCTACATACTTAGTTACTTCTGAGTGGTCAAGTGCAAGTGGCCTCTTTGCCTATGCTTAAAAAGAGCTTTCGTGTTTGATAAAATCTGTTCACACCTGTAAGTTTAATCAAAAGCGGAAACTAGAGTGACTGCCTAGAAGTTGAGAACAGCAGATGGCTTTCCTAAGCAAATTCCTTCCAGATTTTTTCGCTAATCGGCACATTTAGTTGTCCTGTGTAAAATTCAACTCGCTACATTTTATAATAGCTAATATACCGCCACCAAAAAAAAATAAATTATCCAGATATAAGAAGTAGAGTCTAGTAACATTAAACCAGTCAGTCTTGATGTGGTATAAAAACAGGAGTGTCCTCAATGTATTTTGGAAAAAAACATTTAAAAAAAACAAACATGTATCTTAGTGTGTCTAAGGGATGTAGTTAAATGTTTTGAAATTGATTTCTCGGCAAGATATATCCAGTTTCAATGAAAATTGATTTCATTGGCCTAAGGGTTCAAGAGTTCAAATTCTGTTTGACAAAAGTTCAACTAATTGAAATGTGCTGCTGTGTCATTTAGAAACATCGACTTCGACTTCAACAGGCAATTATCCAAACTTAACCTCATCTAAAGTAACGAACAATGTGTGCAACGGCAGATCTCTAAATTCCGTATCACATTCTTGTATAAGAAACTTGAATTTCCTGTATAGCCTATCAATGAAATATGAGAAGTTATAAAATATACTTTTTAAACAATAGATTCAATCAGAGATCGCGAGTCCAATGATGAAATCTTTGCACACAAATTTTCCTGAACTTTAACACTCGACGTAGGCCTACAGCGTGATTTTCATGTTATAGTTTGCATTGAAAAATCTTCTTCTGGGAGGTCTCCCTGACGTAAAGTAAAGCACTCTTCGGACCAAACTAATCATAGGGCTGGTGAAGCAGCGTTCACCAGTTTCTGTGCCAAGGCATATAAAGGGATGTGTGTCCAGAACAATGCCCAGCCGCCTTTACTTTACCCTTACACAATCACCTAATTACGTTAAATATGCCGTGGCCACGGAAACTGGTGAACGCTGCTTCATCGTCCTATGATCAATTTGGTCCAAATGGTAGGCTACTTTACTCTTTTACTTATTACATATGCAAGTGCAGAGCCATATTTATGATTGTGGGGGCCTTGTTCCCAAATTTATGTGGGGGCCCCGTCGTGGCCTGCCTTTCACATACCTCAGAAAAGTGAAGTTAATTCATGTTAAGGACTAGGCTACATTCTGTAAAATCAAAAAAAATTTTTTTTAATGTTTTGCTTAACTTGGTTGGACTGGAGTTCTCAAAATCGTAGGGGAATAAATGAATTTTATTTTACAATTTCAACGAAAGAATGGTGATGTCACAAAAAAAATCTTTTTGGGATGTGTTGGGGCCTCGGATCTTTTGTGTGGGGGCCCCTGTTCCTGCCTAAATACGCCACTGTATAATGCAAGAACAAATACATGCAAGTTCTCTGTATTCCAAAGTGGTATTCGGTATTGAAATAGGTTGCCTGTACAAATAAAAAACAAAGGAGGAACACCCACAACTTAGACTTGACAGCATTTAAAATTTAAAACCATCATCAGAATGCAAGACTGCAACATAATATAAGATAAAGTAAAAACTATAGTATAGGCACTGAGAAACGTCTAGCTAGATTCAACCAATCTTATCGTATCTTATACATTACAGACGCTTCACTGCTGCTATATTAATTAATATTTTGGGACATAGACCTACCAACGATAATCTAAAAAAAGACTTTAAATAGACATACACAAAATAACAAGATTTGAAAAGTATACATTTTCCAAAAAAAGTTGTCAAGAATAAAGTGTTTTTTTCCCTATTTCACCGGAAATAAAAAAAACAAAGTCTATTTCTTCTGACTACGCCGCTTTGTGCAGAAGTAAATAAAATGGCAACTTCCGTTCTAATCACTGACGGCAACAATAGAAATTATTTCATGTTTCAGCTATGAAATTATACAGCTGATTGGCTGTCTTAGAGACTAGCATATAGAATGCTAAGGAATTTTGAAAATGCAATTTTTTAAACGTAAAGCAAGTATGTTTATACCAAAACTAAGTTGTCTTGCAAAATTAAAACTTTATTAGTAACATTCAACAGTAACAGACAGTCAGTAAAACTAAATGATCGCGGCACGGTAGGCGTTGCCTTCAACTTCTCATCTCCCCTTTTCACTCCTCTAATAGTAATAGTAATATACATTACATTGCTACATCTAGAATTCAGTTTAGAAGTCTAAACTTTACGAGTCTAAGCATTATCCACCTAAGTTATTCAGTTTATCTGCTTTTTGCTCTAAATGATAATCATAGTAAAGTAAAGTATCATTTTATTTTAAACATCACAGTGATCACTGGTGTCACAGTCATTGGCCCAACGCAACAATTCTATAAAATGTATATTATTATAATATTATTATAATAAAATTAATTTAAAACTAAAATCATTAAAAATAAAAATAATGTTTTGAATTTTGAAATATGTTACTTAGTTTTAAGATTTAATTAACCATTACTGAATTACTGCTCATCATGACAAGACTTATTTATATATAAATGTTATGACTTAAATATAAATATAGCCTACTTAACCATCTTAATCTTTAACATTGATTTACTTTTTTTTGTTTACCTTTTTTGTCCTTTACTACTTACTACTTTACTGGCTTTACACAAGTCAAATAATTATGTCAGATTTCACGATAATGATTTCAAGAGCTCCCATTTTTTGAAAAAAAATAATGTTCAGTTATGTCCTTTTAAAGTCTGAAGCCCAGAAGCCCAGAAATCCAAATATCCAAATATGATGCTTATAAAGTCAGCTAACTTTCCAATATTTTATAATTAAGCTGAATTCCCCGGCAATGCCTAGGGGAAAATTAAATAGACCTGTATAAGCAACAGATAAAAATGTTTATAAACTACAGTGAACAGAAAGCTATAGATCTAATAATTTTAAAAATAGAATTAGATCTATTATTTACTGAAAATATTTAGGAGTTAGATCTATTATTTACTGAAAATATTTAGGAGTTAGGAAAGTAATTATTTGTTAATATTGTAATCAGGTTAAAAATAGCCCAGTCTTTTTATTTAACAAAACATTAAGACTATCCCTGTATAAGATAATCTAACTCCCGTCTCCGTATGCGTCTAAAATATAATTATTAGATTTAATGAAACATTTTAGGAAAGCCTAAAGTCCTAACATTCTTTACAATCTTTAAAAAAAAAAGAAAGTAATATTAATGGAAATAAAAAAAAATGACAATAAAAAAGAAAGCTATCAGTAGGGAATCGAACACAGGTTGCTCGCATGGCAGTCAGATACGCTAACCACAACGCTAGAGAAGTCACATGTCTGAAGTGAGATCGCAAAGTAAAATATGAAACAATAAGTCTCGTGACTTTAAATTAACCAATGGGAGTGAGATAACACACACACAGACTACTTTATATATAGAGATAATTTAAAGATCGGGGAAATCCATCAGTCAAGCAGTTGCAGACACTACAAAATTAAATGAGACTGAACAACAGCAAAATAGTATTAAAACACATACAATTGTTGAAATGTATACTTTTATGACAAATAAACTAAAAAAAAATCTAGTGGGATGCAGGTTTTTAACACACACAGACTGAAAACTTAGACTGTAGGATTTAAATATGAAATAGCTTTAAAATATTAATTTGTTCTTTCACTAAGAAATTAATAAGTTTGAGCTGAAGTAAAAAAAAATTATATTAGTTCTAATCCGTGAAAGTTGTTCCCTTCACTTTACTTAAAAGAAGACATGCTATGAAACAACATGCCATCTGTGTATGTTATATTATTCTATTGTGCATTCCACTAGGTGATAAGCCAGTGAAGTCTCCCTCATCTGGTTCAGGTCTGATCAGGACGTCATCTGCCAGATCCAGTCTAAGTTCACTTCACTCCCCATCTACTCCTGACTCATGGGGAGACGAATCAGACATAGGTCAGTAGATAATTACTTGGTTTGTTTTCATTACACCTTTTTGTTGGCAGCTCACATTCTTACATTTTTAGGTAAAAATCTAATTTCTGGTTTTTACATATTTAAGGATGTATTGTTACGTGCCAAAGTGGACACTGTGTGAGCGACCCATGAAGTGTTTTGGGGTGGTGTTATTTTAGCGATTCATACGCTAGGTTTAGTAGGGGACTTTTTCCTAGTTTGCTAGTCAGTTGCTTGAGAGAGGCCTGACCGTGCAAGACTGTGTTTTTATTCAGATTTGTAAAAGCGTAAGTGAGATTTACAATGATAACTTTAGGCACACTGTATGATAGTAGTAACACTGTATAATAATAGTAACACTGTATAATAATAACTGAAACACTATAACATTATAGTATTGTACTATTGTACTGTTATGACTTATTATATTGAGGATATTTCTTTGAATGCCTCTTTCATATATTTGTCAAAGGCGAAGGTTTTCTGATCTATGTCAAGATCAGAGTCGCTATTTTCTTGCTATTCTCTTGGGTGATCTTATACCTATAACAAGAGCTAATGATTTCATGTTTGATTAATGTATGTAACTTTCTTGTATATTTCTTTTGTTATTTCTTTATTTATAATAAACTATTCATAATTCAGCTGAACTCGGGCTTATCTTTCTGAATGTTATGTACTTAGATATTCGTTGGATAGTTTAACATAGATCACTACTCGCAATCTCGCTCATACCCCTTAAGACTAAGAGCCTTGATATTAAAACTTTGAATATCCCATTCACTGGATAAGACGAGAAGGCGGGTACGTGACAGTATATTATAATGTAGTTATATTAAAACCAAAGAAAGTACTCTTTTAAAACCATTACGGTCTAAAGGACTAGTTTGACAGCATCCGACAGTTTCTGTGGTCTCTGCCCATATAATTATAATGATTGTGTCACCAGCCCAATGCCCGGCCACTTTTGACTTTCTCCAACTTGTGTTGAGTAACATGCAAGAGCTGTGTCCAAACTCAGGTACCCCCCCCCCCCCCCCACACACACACATGGGGAATAAATACATTGGAATTGAACTAGAGACCCGGTGAATCCAGCACTCTGTCTCACCACCCCACCACCCGCACACATAAATGTAGTCATCCTTAATTACTAGTACGAACAAACCTTAAATAAATTAAACAAAAACAACTCTTTTTTTATGAGAATACTTAAAAGAAATCAGTAATATAAATATACCTATAAATATATACATTTTCTATAAAGATTAACGCATAAATTGTATACTTATATCTGTATGTCACGGGTACAGGGTAAAAAAGATTTAATCCTGTTGATCCTTATATTATAGGTGAATAATAAAATTGATTCTGTCTACAATTGTTTACTTTGGTTCTCTACAATCTTCACCATATGATTGCAAATTACATGCTTGAACTAGCTGAAACTTTTCAAATTTCCTACTAGGTGTCTCTTACCATGCATTCAATGGTGTGATACCGTCCGAGAAGAGGCCAAGGACATTAACACTCTCCGAGTCAGTCTTACACGATGGTCCAGGTGAGCTGAGCATAGTTGTGTCAGTAAACGAATAGAAGCTAAGTATTGTCATACCTTGCAAAATGAATGTGCTGCCAGTTCAGAAGGCTAATTAAAACCATCATCCTTTTTAGCTGAAACTTGGCACATAGAGGTTAAGCCGATGAAAACATTTTCTATCAAACCAATTTCAGCCACTAATTAATATGTTTTAACTGTTGTTTTTTATTCAACTTTATGGTGCACACTTTGAAATCCTTATTAAATGCACTGGACTGAATTGTTTTCTTCTATTTTTAAATCATTAATAGATCTATCAACTTTGCCTTTTGTTTCTTTCTTTGTGGGTGACAAAGGGTTAAATCTTTGGAAGACCAAGGGTTAAATCTTTGGAAGACAAAGGGTTAAATCTTTGGAAGACAAAGGGTTAAATCTTTGGAAGACAAAGGGTTAAATCTTTGGAAGACAAAGGGTTAAATCTTTGGAAGAGAAAGGGTTAAATCTTTGGAAGACAAAGGGTGAAATCTTTGGAAGAAAAGGGTTAAATCTTTGGAAGACAAAGGGTTAAATCTTTGGAAGACAAAGGGTGAAATCGTTGGAAGACAAAGGGTTAAATCTTTGGAAGACTAATGCACAAACGTATATCAAAGATTATCCAAAAAAATTTTGCATTTTTATGGGTTGTTTAATATTTTTTGTGTGGAGCATGGCTACAGAGCGGCAGCGCATTTGGACGGTGTACTGAAGGTCCTGGGTTTGAATCCTGGTGAAGGCTAGGATTTGTTCCCAGAACTCAAGGATGTCCCTGAGTCTACCCAGCTCAGATGGGTACCTGATCTTAGTTGGGGTCAAGTAAAGGAGGCTGGGCATTGTGCTGGCCACACATCACCTGTGTTCAGTTATTTAAAACTTGTTTGTTGCGCAACATTTTTTGTGCAATGAACTGTAGTAAATAGTTTATGTGTAACATTTCTTTGTTGCTTGAGTTTCTTGTTGCCATGGAAAGTGATTCTTGTCTGAATATTTTTCAGTAACCCCAGAGGATTCTTTAGAATCTCCACTCAGGACTTCATCTCGGCTGTCCAAGACGCTTCTTGAGATAGTCCGAGAGAAGGATGCCCTGGCATGCTTCAAAGATTTCCTGAGGAGCCAGATGGCAGAGCACCTGATCCAGTTCTGGTGCGAGGCCGAATCGTTCCACGCGTCGACTCTCATGCGCCTCAGGACTCAGTCTCTCCAGAGCATATCGAAAGGTGCCATTCACAAGAGACGCAGCGACGGCATGAAGAGCTGCACAAGCCCCGAAGCTACACAGGAAACCCAGCCCGTGCCACAGAAGACTTTGACCACGCCTATAATCATAGCCCCGGATGCAAACAGCTGTGGCCGGGTGGAAGCTGGTAATGCAGAAGACAATGGGAGCAATAGTGGCACAGTTAGCGACACTTTAGTGTTAGATGATTCAGGAACAGCAGTAATTCAGCCTCATCACAATCCACCTTGTCAACTAGCTCAAACCTCGTCAGATTATTTAGCACACACCCAGCCTCCTACCGATATATGTGTCCTAATATCCCACTGTCCGGACTCTATACCAAGCAACACCTGTGATAGCACGAACAACAGAGACTCAAACGGCAACTGCCGGATGCAGCCGGAGGGTTTGAACTGTGCTACCTCTGAGCAGCAAGTCCAGCCCCCTGAAGCAATCCAGTCGACCGAGGCAATCCAGTCCACCGAGGCAACAGATGACAGCAAAGCTAACCCTGAAGGGAGTCAAGAGGATATAGCAGTGAAGCTGAAAAAAAGTAAGAAACTGGGCGTGGCCAGATACAGTTTGAAGAATAAATATTAACTTTAAGTCTATTATAGTATTTTTTAAAAGACATCTTTGTTACTTATGACTTAAGTTTAATATTTCAATAGAACATAAAGCTAGCTTTGAAAATAATGGAATAACGTGTATTCAGAAATTAATTGCTTGGCTTACTTGACTTATTTTTGCTTAAATTCCTTGTGGATCAAAGGGTCTCAGCAACAAGTCTCCAACGCACTCGGTTCTGGGCAGATTTCTTTAGTTCAACCCACCTCATACCGCACGGCTTCATTTCTTCCTCGGATGTTCTTCTTCTAGTTGTCCTGGGCCTGCCAGCTTTTCTTTGGCCTTGTGCATTCCGTTGCATTGTTTGCTAAAACTAATTTTTATTTCTTTAATGTATTCCTTTTGAAGATCTAGCAAAAAAAGTATTGATTTTATTTTTATAACAATTTATCTTTTCTGGAGTATCAGTATATCCATGTACATTTTAATTTGGCATCAATTGAAAAATGACTTCCTTTTGAATTACTGCTCAGACAAAACATATGGACAAAAACACTTTCCTTTTCCCTGTAAGTACTCTTTCTTCCCTAGTGGTATTTGGGCATGGAATGGGTTGCCTGAACAAACCAGGGAAACCAGTAACTTAACATCATTTAAAACATTAATAAAAATGCAAGACTAGACTCGGACCACGGATGAGCGTAAGACGCAATAATCTTTTTTATAGAAGGAGCGTCTGTAATGTATAAGATAAGACTGCGCTAAAGAATATTTAGAAAAAATTTTTGTCAGTATTTATTATGAAATATCAATAGCATGCGTCTTGATGGGTCTATGAATTAATACTTTACTTATTAAAGATTTATTAATTAAACTCATTTGCTACTACCGCAACTGAATGCGGCATAACCCCTCCGTACTAATGCGCCCAAAAGCAGTGCCACGTGTGTGACTAACCTATCAACGTTTATTGATTTTTTCGCCATGCGTTCTGTTGGTTTTTTTTACTGCAAGCACGGCTTTTAAAAAGAAGGAATATAGTTTGTTTCGTTTAAAAAAAACGGATGTTTTTATTATGATTTGTTTTTTTTGCGATGCGCTTTCAAAGTGCATGTAGTTTTCAACGGCCTTTCGTCTTGTAATATTTTTTTTATAGCCTTCGCCTTTAATTTTTTGTTTATTAATCAATAGCTCTATACCTCCAAATATAACACTTAACAACAGTTCTGATAATAAGGATGCTTCAGATATAGACTTAGATGAATTTCCATTACAACTCGATTTATGGGCTTTATTATACTTTATCGGACTTCGTCGCTAAGCCTAGTACAAATATTTAGCCAAATACTAGGGTCTCAACACGCGGCGAATGATTCTACCGATAATTTGAAATTTTTTATGTATAAAAGTATATATTTCCAGAAAGCTAAGGAATTTATCTATTTTATGCTGTAATTGTTATTAACTTTGGAAAATATTTAGTCATTAAAATAAATATTTAAAAATAATTTACTAAATTTAATGAGGAGTTCCCTCCCTTTGGCTAGTATTTTGAGGGGTGGCTTTGGAAAGTAGGCTAGTAGCAAATGAGTTAAAAAATAAATAAATAAAGTGTGTTTGAAGCTTGAATGGTTTTACTGCGTAAGTATCATGACCAATTGTTTGTGTAAAGTATTTGTTGACAACTATGTTTTCAGGCATTGAGAGAGATGCTGTGACAATTTTCTCAACGTTTTTGGCCAAAGATGCTCCAAAACCTATTGGTGTGGATGATGACCTGAGGGCAGAAGCAATAAGTACGTTGGACACTTTGTTACAGTCACTTAAATTAAGACAGTCACATGACTGAACATGTGATTGCTAAGCTGAGGGTCACATGCTCATATCAAAGCCAGGGTTAGATTTTTTAATTAACGGTTGTGAGTCCATTCTTCAGGTATGTGATGTTGAGATATTGAAAAGGGGGGGGGGAGCAACATTGTGCTAGTTGTACAATCCACTTATCATCCCAGTAGCTTTCTAGGGTTTGCATTAAAGCTTATGCTGCTTAAATATTAATAGGCATTTATTGTTGATAATGGAAGTCGTTCAATTTATATACCAAGTCCTTGCTGTTACTTTTAAGCCTTAACCGTCATGGCTGCAAGAACTGGCGAACGCCGTTTAGATCAATTTGATCCTCTGATCTATAAAAAGATTGTTTTGGGCACGGAGAGCTATATTCATTAGGCTTTCACATGACTTTCACTTAATTACAAAATTAGATTTCCCAAACACTGACCTGTAAATGCATTATCCTATAGATTTGTTTGAATTAAATGTGGTTTATTCCTATAACTTGCTTATATATTATATGGATAAGTGAATAGTGTAAATAGTGTAATAGATTCTATCTTCAATTTGCGTGCGCATACAAATTCATTATGGAGGCGCTATCCATTCTTTTTATAGATCTGTGATTTGATCAGACAAGATTACTTATGGCATAACTTTATTGAGCCAAGACCACCGTAAGTACAGGCCAAAGTGCTAGTTTTGTGCGTCACGCGCTGGAGGCCTAATGCTTGCTAGGCGTAGTGTGTATACACTCGGCTCAGGTGTCTTTAGGCATGTGTTGTTTCAGCGCTATGATATTTACCGGTAGGCCTACTTAATGAAAGTTAGGTCTATTATATTAAGAAATTATTATGCTTACTTTTATTTAATAAAAAAAAACTTATGTACTTACTGCTAGTTATTTAATAGCAGTTTTAATTTTTGTTACGATTACTCTTCAAAATGGTTTATTTTATAGTAATAGTTGTACTGAATGTTGACTTTTCTTTTTTATTTTTATATCATGTTGCTGGGCTTACACTCATAATAGGAAGGCTATGAAAAATCATTTTCTTTTAATGTGGTATAATTAATATCTAACAAATAGCTGCAGCTGTAATGTATGTTAACTTGACAAACATATTACTAATTATTACAGATACAGTTCAAGAAGAAGTAATAATAAAATGATCTTTTGAGTTCGAATTTATTAAAACATGTAGAAAAGATAATTATGCACTTGCAAATTTCATTTTAAATAGTTCATATTATTTAACATTATATTATATACATTAATTTGAAAAGTAAAGTAATAAAAAGACTCAGTAAGCAATTCAAAGTTTACCAAAGTGCAATACCGGTACATGGGAAACTATTATAAAATCAAAGATGAATATATAATGTCTATAGCTAACCATTACACTATGTCGTTATTTTGTAATTGTGCCTTGTATTAAGTTGTATAGTGAACAATAAGAATATAGGTTTATAAAGGCTTTACAAAAATTGCTCAATGAAAAAAGAAATATTTGTACAGTAGAGTTCTGATTATAATATATATATAGGCCTATATATATTTTGAATCATAAAATGTTAATAAAAATTCACTGAAAAGGATTAGGATAAAATGAAACATATATCTGTAACTGTAATTATTTTATAGTTGACATTTTCCTAGCAGACAAGGCACTTTTCACAGTATTATTTTTATTTTTACAAAAATTGTTTAAGAGACAATTAGTAGAAGTATACAAAATCATATCAACAAGTGTTTGTGCCTTATGATTATTTTGACAGTCATTCCAACATTCAAATTCATTACTAACTAAAACATTCTTTGTCACAGTCAATGCAACATTTCTCTGATTTGTTTCATTAAAAAAAAGGTTGATATATTTTTCACTAGTTAATTTGCTAATCACAGCACTATTAAAAAGAACTAAATCTACAACAGATTTCTGTGGATACTTTAACCTACCCCTGTCTAATTGAACAGTAAAATTCATTGCATCTATATTAAGAGGTTTTTCAATCAATAAATTTTCTTTGCATAAGTCACAATCATTCACTTTCTTTAACAATTTAAATGCACAATAACCACCCACATAAATTGCAATAGGCAAATCTTCTTCCATTTTAGAAATATCTTCCTGAGTTATTCTCAAATCAAAATAATCATCTACACTTTGTGTTTGGAAATCTTCAGAGTCAAACATTTCTAAAGAAACGTCGCAAATACAGTTATTTATTTTAGCTTTCAAAATACCTGACATTCTAATTTTCTTTTCTATTTCATACACTTGTCTCACAGAGACATTGTATTGAGCTCCAGCTAACTGCCTATAAAGCCCAAACCTGGCTTCTAAAATATCTGTTTGAAATTTACCTAACAGAACATAATTCATTTTTAGCTCTGAAAAACAATAATTACAAATTTCTATAAGAGCATAAGTTGTGTGAGAAATTGCAAAAAAAGTTTCCTTTGTTAAAATGCCAGTTTTAAGAGACATTGAATTCCAGGCATCTAACCAATACAGAAAGTTTTGTAAGTAATGCATATTTTCATCATTCACACAATTCATAATGGGATTCTTAAAGGTATCATTCTGCCTACAGCCTAAATAAGGAGTTTTTACATTTACAATTTTCCACCATTTTAATATAATGTCTATAAAATGTGCTGTTCCATCATACTCTATCAATTTATTAGTGGGACCTAACTCTCTCAGAGCTCCTGGAATAAATTCTGAAAAAATGTTTAATACCAGCCTTACATTTTGTTTTTCTATGTTGCTTGGCCATAAAGCCTTCACTGTAAGACCATAGCCAAACTTCAAAAGTTTATCACTTTCAACATCATATAGCTGTCTAAGGGCTTTAAATGCTGCAATGTTCTGAACATTAAGATTATCAAAATTAGGGAAAAAAAAAGAAACATTTTCATCTTTTTGGTTAATCCAATTATTTCTAACACATTTAAAAATATGAACAGTGTCAATCACAAAAAATAAAGGACGAGACCCATCAATAGGATGAGGATATACAATATTTAGTTTAGGGGGATTTGAAAAAAGTGACATGGCTTTCCTATTTATAGCATTATTGTCAGAAACTACACAAATAATATTAAAACCAATTTGCTCCAAACCTATAATAATTTTTTTAATGATGCTATGTAAACTTACAGCAGTTAATGAGCTAACAGGTAAAATATGTACAACATCTTTGTAAGATGAAAACAAACTATGTATCATAAACACATGTGCAGTTGAAGCCAACTGATCAGATGAATAACTATTACCAACTATGTTCCCACCCTTGTAGTCAACAAATTGTTTCAAATAAATTTCATCCACCATTAATATTACTGTTTTTTCTTTAGAGTCTAGTGTAATGACACGCTGTTTGATATAAAATAAAAAACTTTTATCTTTTTGTTCCAATTCAGGTCCAACTTTAAAAGAATTACAAGTTCTTTTAATTGTTTGGGGGTGTGGTAGTATAAAATTACCAGAATTTCTAACATAAGTATATGCTTGCGGAGACAAGAGAAAAAACAATGCAGAAAACAAAAAAACATCACAATCATATTTAAATCTATTTTTCTTTGTTCGAATAAGGTCTATCTGTGCAGAAAAAAAGGAATAAAAATGTTCATTCTCTGGATCTAGCTCCTTTAGAACACCAAGAGACTCTTTAATAAGAGAAAAATGGTCAGAAATTGAATTCACACTGTGAGATGTCTCCACTAAATTCAAAACATTTGAGATTTCATAAATATAGTTTAGCTTTTTAGGTACAGATTTGTTGTCTGATAAAATAGCAGTTTGTTTAAAATATATTTCAACTTTAAAAGAACTATTTATAAGAACCGAATACAAAATTAATGGGGGTCCTTCTTTTTGTATATGAACAAAAATTATTTTATCATTACCATAAATCACTTTCCAGAAGTCAGAAATATCCATATTTTTTACAGCATTCACACACGAAATAAAATCGTCCACCTTATTTGTTTTTATATATTCTTCGTGTGTCCTTAAACTGTCTTTGATTGCATTCTCTACATGCTCACTTTCAAAGCGCTGCTTTTTTTTGTCTGGATTTTCACGTATTTTGTGTGTTGATGAAAGATAAGATGGACAGCCAGCAAATTTCGATGGTACTGCATCAGCTTTAAGTCTGGGCTTGCCTAGTGGAGCCGTTACTAGTTTGCCCAACTTTGTATCAAACTGTGACTGTGTCCACAGTATTTCCTCGGTAGCAAAATGTTTATGGCAAACCTGAAATATAATACAAAAAAAAAATCATGAAATAAAATAATAATTAAACAACATTCTCACTTATTCTGCTTTTTTTTTGTGGTAATAGTAATAGTCAAGTTCTATCATAGTTGAAGTAACTAGTAACAGGCTAATAATATGCCTATGCTGTAGCACTGTAGCCTAGGTTACTAGGTTGTATGACTTAACACTTTAAATATTTTGTAGCATAACCTCTACTAAGCCTAAGCATTTTAATGTATTTTATTTTGTAACCTGCTAGCCTCTTGGACTTAGGCATTTCGTCTTTTGACTTTAGATTCACTACTATTGATTAAAAAAGTAGGCCTACTTCCTTCTAGGATTAAGTTTAAGGCCGGAGTCTATAGACTATAGGGCCTAATAAGATATAGGCCTACTGATATACTATATAATAGAGACAGTAATATAGTCTACACTATAATGTAGACTTTGATTAATTTGTGAATAAATTAATTTCGATAGATAATCTTTAGGTCTAAAGGCCTAACCAAGTCGTAAAAGAATGATCATAATATAAATATAATTATAGGCCAAATATAAAAATAATTTAACTAGACTACTAGAATAGAGTCCAGAAGAACATTTAATTTTCCTCGTAAAAGAATGATCATATAAATATAGACTGATATAAAAAAAAAAATTAACTAAAGTCTAGAAGAACATTTAATTTTCCGATAAAATTTCAACTTACCCTGGAGTATTCCGTTGGCATAAAATGTTTCCTAGGAATGGCAGCAATCCATCTTTGTTTTAAGCTTTCATCTTTCGGAAATCTAAACACATGTGCTTTCAAGTCTTTATTGTAATTACCTTTACAACGAGGCACACAACATTTATGTACCATGGTGTACTCTTGTAATCCGATGTTAATGTACTAATCCAGTTATTGAATACTAGACTTGTATACTTCTCAAACTTAAAATGAATGGTTAACAGCACACACGGTCAACGCGTCTAAGACTAAGGCTAAGGCATCGCTTACACATCTTCAACTACAGGTAGACCGCAGGCAAAAGCCCATTAGTCGTGACGTCACGATCTTACCGCAGCCGAGAGTCTTGGCCTGTATTTACGATGGTCTTGATTGAGCCCCCCCCCTCCCCCCTGTATTTTTCAGCTTTTGGAAGATTTAAATAGTGTTTAGTTTGTTATAGTAATTATTTCAATGAGCTATTTATACCTCAACTGTTAGTTTCTGTATCTCTTTTGATCTCCAGGTAAAATCTGTAAAGAAAATGGTCAGGTCGACCCAGAATGCTTTGTGAGCTGCCAGAGATTTGTCCTGAATAAACTGGATGCCGAGTGAGTCATTATAGTACTTTAAGTTAAACCCTGGACCTTCCTTCCCCACCTCTGCCATTACACTGTACTTTTGACAAAGTGTTCATACATCATACAAGTACTTTTGCTGGATTAGCTGAAATGCCCACACTGAACAGGAAAGATAAAATACAGTTTTCCGTGTTAAGGATTCGGAGGAAAATATAACAATATGGTTAATGAAATGCTTAAAAAAAATGTTATTGTCATATTTTATGATATTGTAGGGTACCTGACTTTAGTTGGGAACTGGTGAAGGCTGCTTCATTGCCCCTATGATCACATTGGTCAGACAGAGCTAATTTTTAAAAATTATATTCCAATAAGTTTATGTGAATATTCACCAAACTTTGTAAAATCATGTAGAAGCATTTCATGCATACATTTTCCAGTGAATGAAATATGCATCTGTGGTTTATGTGAGACAATTTGTGAATTCACTTTTTATATATTTTCAATCTTACAAAGTTAATCAGTAGTTTAAGTGGACAATTGTGAATTCATTTTTTCAGATATTATCAGTCTTTCAAGGACAGTGAGTTCCACTGTCGCCATCAAGTCAACCTACTGACGAGTGACAAGGTCTACCTGCCTGACATCTTGCTGAATGAGAATGCCTTGTGTTACTTCATGGAGGTGAGTTTTTGCTTTTTATGGGCCAGCTATTGCAGAGCGATGTGCTGGCCACACTATCCCCTTGGTGTGTCCCGCAATAAAACCTGAGCTATCATCTATATAGATAGTGTGTGTAATTGTAAGTTTATTGCTAATAGAAACAGTAGAATATTGCAAAGCTGTATAGTATTAAAATAGCTCAAAAAACCTTACATCATATAAAGTTCATTATAAATTAATATTCAATATGTTACAATTAACACCATTAGTAAAGTCAATGCATTAAAAAAAATTTCAGGGAAAACAAGGTAAAAAAGCAAACTTGTAAATAATACCTCCACAGTTATCTAATAAAAGACTCAGAAAGATAGTTTGGGAGGGAATATGTGTCTGAACCAGTCAGGAAAAGCAACAGCTGAGCATCGTTTAGAACTCTTATAAAAAATGCAAGACTAGTTTCAAATCTCTGCCTTCTCCCTTTTCTAATCCCCAAAATTGTTCCATATGCAACAATACAAGCGCAAAAAAGTTCTTTTTCTTCTCAAGTACTGGCGAACTGAAGGCCCTGGGTTTGAATACTTGTAAAGGGTTAGGATTTGTTCTAGGGTCTGGATGGTGTCTACCCAGCATTGATGGGTACCTGACTAAGTAAAGGCAGATAGGCATTGTGCTGGCCACACCATCCCCTGGTGAATTTTTCTTCATTGATCAATCTGGTCCGACGGGATACTTTACTTAATTACTTTACTTCTTCCAGAGTGACATCCGGGCATGGAATGGCTGAAAAAATCAGGAAAACCAGTAACATAATATAATTTAAAACACTGATCAAAATGCAAGACTAGACTCACATCGGCATAGGCCGCAATAAGCTTCTGTATAGAAGGAGCATCTGTCACATACAAGTCATATAAGATAAGATGGCTTTCAGGTCACCATTACAATAATACAGTCTTTTGTTTGCCACCGGGTTTCAGTCAGTACATAATTAAACAGTTACTTACAACTGTCGCAATCTTTAGTCCACTGTAGCAGTGTGTCCTGCCATGGTATTTAGCAGTGTTTCCTGCCATGGTATTTAGCAGTGTGTCCTGCCATGGTATGTAGCTGTGTGTCCTGCCATGGTATATAGCAGTGTGTCCTGCCATGGTATGTAGCAGTGTGCAGACCTGCCAACTCTTCCGATTTTCTCGGAATTATACAGATTTTTTTTCTTGGGACGTTGGCAGGTCTGAGTGTGTCCTGCCATGGTATGTAGCAGTGTGTCCTGCCATGGTATGTAGCAGTGTGTCCTGCCATGGTGGGACTAAAGCATCTCTTTGATTCTATTCTCTAGTTCATGGAGCAGGAAGGAGCAAGTGATCTGATGCAGATGTGGCTGGCCGCTGACAACTTTCAACAGCAGCTGATATCCACCAATGGCTCCTATGACAGAGACCAGGCCCAGCTAGACGCAATGGTCATTTATGATAGGTAGGTTTGATTCTGTGCTAATTTATTTGTTAATGTATTATTGGTTGGTTTAATTCTATGGTCATTTATGATTGGTTGGCTTAATTCTATGTCTATGTTAATTTATGATTGGTTAATTAGATATTATATTAATTCATGATTGGTTGGTTTGATTCTATGGTAATTTATGATTGGTCAATTTAATTCTACAGTAATTTACTATTGGTTAGTTTGAAAACATGGTCTTTTATGATTGGTTGGTTTAATACTCTAGTCATTTATGATCGGTAGGTTTGATACCATGAGTACTGTAAAATATTTTAAAAAAATTTAACCTAACCGAGTCCCCTTGCGTCGCCTCTCCTGACAGTTAAAGCGCGTCGCTGATTACGAGTTGTTTAGTTTCTGATAGCAATGCAAGTTTTTAAATGCTTATTATAAGCCTTTACAAACAAGAGAGCGATAGTGATGCTATTTTTACACGTTAGTTTGATATTTTTAGCTTGATCAATTGAATTTTAGTGAATTATAAAAAATAATTTTTCAGTGCTAATTCTAAAAAAAAATGATGGCATTTGGGAAATATTTAGACAAGCTTTGGGCTAGGCTTATGAGAGAAAGGCTTTATTATTTTGATAATGCAAAGATAATAGTGATATTGAAAGCAGTGTAGAAGTTGAATAGGCTTTGAATAGGAAGATATGACCATTTCTAAACTCAATGACAAACTAGCGCAACCAATCAATATATACTCAGTCAGTGATTTATTTTATTTTCATTTTTATTTATCAGTTTATTGTCCTCTGTTCTGGTTGGCATTAAACTTTATTTATTTATATTAAAACAATGAAGAATTCAATAGAGTTGCTTTAGTAGTTTTTTAACCGTGAATTTTTAAAATATTATTTTGTCTCAATATACAGAGTTATGCAACTTTACCCAAGGTTAGGGCAGTTATAGGCTGGCAACTGCTTAAGGCTGAAAGGGTTAAGGCTTATATACACTATATACACTACTGTATAGCAATAATACATTTCACTCGTACCATTATATATTAGTTTATAAATTTGTTTTAAAGTTTGGGAATTTTAAAAAGGTATTAAATTGAGAACCCTTACATATGTGTTTGACTGTGTGCTTAATAGGTGTTAAACTGTGTGTTTAATATTGTTTAATTGTGTGCTTAACGTGTATGTCATATGCACTGCAGGTACTTCTCCCTGCAAGCCACCAACCCCATTGGTTTTGATGACAAGCTGAGGTTTGAGGTTGAAGGCAACATCTGCCATGAGGGTGGCCCCCTGCCTGGATGCTTCACTAAAGCCAAGAATATCGTCCTGAAAATTATTGACAAGGTGAGTTCAGTGAGACAGGAAACACAATTTGTGCTTTCTCTTTACTACACATAAGCTCGTAAATTTTCATAACAAATCTAACAAGTTTACCTGGCAATAGAAATGTTGCCCGTTGACCTTCACCTTTTGACTTTTGTTTTCTTCTAGCTGTACTTCAACAATTACCTTCAGAGCCAAATCTACTATAGATACTTGTCTGACCTGATCAGCACCGTCCAGATGTCGGAGGATGTGCCCAACACCAGAGGGAGCCAGAGAGGTCACAAAAGGACAGGTGAGTTGGCCAGGATTCTTTGTAACTTGAGACCAAGATTCTAGGACACTTTATTTTAGAATAGTTCATTTAGGGGGAACAGTGGCCAAGCGGCCGCGCACTTGGCTGACGCACCGAAGGTCCTGAGTTTGAATCCTGGTTGAGGCTAGGGTTTGTTCCAGAGTCTGGAGGGTGTCCCTGAGTCTACCCAGCTCTGATGGGTATCTGACTTTAGTTGCGGTAAAGCAAAGGCGGCTGGGCGTTGTACTGGCCACACAATCCCCTAGTATGCCGTGGCCACAGAAACTGGTGAACGCTGCTTCACCAGACCTTTGGATCAATTCGGTACTTAACTTAAATTTTGAACTGTCTCTGACCTGACAAGCTTATAGAGTATTACTGAGGGTGAAATTATATTTGTAGAGAGTGACGCCTCGTCAGAGCACAGCGCAGGTAGCCACAGCACCGGGGCGGAGAGCGTGGCCTCCCGCAACACCTTGCTGGCCGTGGACACCAGGAAGCTGAAGAAAGTTGGCGTCATCGACGGGGACTTCAACATGAACATGGACATGTTAAACCCTGATGCATTGTGGAAGAGACCCGCTGCCAAGTAAGGAATTTTTTTATACTTTTGATCAGCTGTTCACTTGCCTGGGTTCAAATCCTGGCAAAGGCAAAGGTTTGTAACTGGGTCTGGGGGGGTGTCCCTCAGTCTACCCAGCTCTGATGGGTACCTGACATTAGTTGGGATTAAAGTAAAGGTGGCTGGGCATTGTGCTGGCCACACAATCTCCTAGTATGCCAGGCCCTCAGAAACTTTTGAATGCTGCTTCACCTGTCCTATGATCAATTTGGCCTAAGGATACTTTACCTACACTAGCCCAAGCTTTTGGTTCTTTTCTACTCATATACATGTAACCATTGTTTATAGAAAGAAAAAAAGGGGGGAGGATAGTACTAAAAATTTATTTTAACTCTATAGCCTATAAGACCATAGTTGTTTTTTTTTACTTGTTCTGCCCAAATCATTTTAACTCTCACTTTGTTTTCATTTTTCACGTGTGTGTGTGTTTAAAACTGGAATATCTTGAATTTATTTTGATGTTATGGTTGTGGGCCTTTGATGAATACCCAGCATGCCATGACCGTTTCCTCTCCCATGTTCTCTTATTTAATCAGAAGTGATTCTTCCTCCCTCGCCAGCAACTTGATACTTGGCTCGGTGGATGAGTTTGGCCAGTTTGTCTCTCACTTTGAGCAAGATGCAGAGGCAGAGAAGAAGAAAGGTAAATACTTGATATTGATGTTGTAATGCCTCGTGGTCTAGGGGGCGGGGTGGATGGCTGTTTATCTTAGATGTCTTAAGGAGACACTTGAAGAGTTGTTCATCCCTGCACACAAACAGTAGCTGAACTTTCAACTAGCAAGAAGGAACAACGGCACCTGTTAACAAAATTCTTTAATCCAATTTGACAAACCTATAAGTCAAAAACATTTAAACATATCACTTGTCATTGGTATAAATCTAGTGGTCGCCACGACTGTAACTGGCGGCCTCTAAATCTAGTGGTCACCATGACCGCAACTGGTGGCCTCCTCTCGGCTAACTGGTTCACTTCACAGGAAAATAACCCCTCTATCCAGCCGGGTGACCCGTTCTTATTAAAGTTATTAAAAGCTACCACTGAGGCAAATTACTTAATGTTCCATACTCCCGAGTCTTCGTGAGTGAGTCTTGAGCCGGAGAAGAAAATAGTTTGCCTGGATGAATAGAATCAATTCAATAAAGTTTTGACTGGGGGGGGGGGGGGGGGGGGAAATAAACATGTTTTTATTTTGGTTTCAGAAGAACAAAAGGAGAAAACAAATAACGATAACAACTATTGGAAATTATTCAGACAATTTCTGGTTTAATAATAATAATTCTATTTGTATAGTGCTGCCAACTAACATAATGTAAGCTAAGAGAGCATTTAACATTGAGCAACAGACAACTAAGAACATGGATATAATTCTCTAGGCTAAAAAATATAAATCTAATTAATTATCTTAAGACTTTACAAACATAGGAAAAATCAAATAAATATAGCATTTACCGACCTTAAATAAAAGATAATTTCTAAATAAACCATTGGGTAGCTGCACAAGCCCTAGATGCCTAGATGTTTTTATTATTGTATAGATTTACACTGTATCAGCGAATTGAGTTTCTGTAACATTCAGTGGAGTCTGTCTTTCTAACCTTTATCTGATGGTAATAGTTTTCATGTTAGAGTTGATTAAAAATTCTGTTATATATATATAAATACACAGTAAAATGAATACTTTGTTTTGTAAATTCCTCCAGGTCCAGTGCTGTTTAAAAGGAGAAAAGAAAAAGAAAAGGTAAAAAATTTGAATTAGAGATTTTTAATGGAATGGCATTTTTTTTTGTAATGGTTAGATTTAGTTTCGACTATTGAACATAAAATAATAAACTAATATATTGAATGTTTTAAAGATGTAAAACCAGCCATTTGAATACTTAAAAAAAACATTTCAAGGTAGTCAAACTGGGATTTATCAACTCAGGAAAATGAAGTCTTCAGTTCTAGAAGTTAATTTTGGGTGACAATTTATAATACCTTGAAGATTCATGCAATTTGTTTCTCCAATTTTTTGTTAAGGAAGAGGAAGAGATGGCGCTACGCATCGCACAGATGATCATATCGGACGTCAACACCATGACCAAGACAGGCGAGAGCATGCAGAAGAACCCCAGAACCTGTTGACGGCGGGCTGATTTTTTTTAGGTCATGCTCAATAATCCAGCCAATCAGATTTGTGTGTTTTTGCCTGCTCCCGCCCACACCCTTTCCGAGCGAGCTGTCTCGAGAATCACCGACCGAAGGGCAGGAATTGACTTTGTTTAAAAAAAATGTAATTCAATGCTGGGCAGCTAGAACCGTTGTTGTGAAACTTGTTATACTGTTGTACCGCAATGTATCGGAACATTAGCATATCATTGAGAAATATCTATTTTTTCTACATGCATTTTTTCATTATTTGTAACCAGACCTAAGTCTTCCTCATTATCATGAATTTTCTAATTGAATTCTGTTTTAGCAAAACATTTTCTGAATGTGCACATCTTGTAGATTTTGTCATTATTTTTTTCTTGTCATTTGTGGCATTTCAGGTGTCACTTGTGGCATTCGAGGTGTCATTCATGGCATTTCAGGCGTCGCTGTTGCATTTTCATGTGTCACTTGTGACTTATCCCTTTACGCGAGAACAAATGCATATAAGTACTCTTTTTTCCCGTGTGGAATGGGTTGCCTGAAATGAAACAAATCAGGAAAACCAGTAACTTAAAACACTAATAAAGATGCAAGACTAGACTCTGATCACGGATAAGCGTAGGACGCTTATAATAATCTTCTTTATAGAAGGGCGTCTGTAATATTTGCTTGTAAATCGGTAATGTGACAAACTCACGTCCTACATAAACCATTATAAAACTTGTAATTTAAAACTTACTTTCGAGGGTTCTTCATGATTACATACTTTATTTTATTTTCTTTCAATATCTGTCACAATGTTTGAACAAAACAATTTTTTATTTTTCCTGGTTCCCATTACATATTGTATCACAAAGTTTAATACTGAATATAGGGCATGGTGCCCGAGCGGCAGGGCGTTCGACTGGCGTACCGAAGGACCTGGCTACGAATCCTGGTGAAGGATAGTATTTTTTTCCCTAGACTCGAGGTTGTCCCTGAGTCTATCCAGCTGGAGGGTGTCCCTGAGTCTATCCAGCTGGAGGTTGTCCCTGAGTCTATCCAGCTGGAGGGTGTCCCTGAGTCTATCCAGCTGGAGGGTGTCCCTGAGTCTATCCAGCTGGAGGGTGTCCCTGAGTCTATCCAGCTGGAGGTTGTCCCTGAGTCTATCCAGCTGGAGGGTGTCCCTGAGTCTATCCAGCTGGAGGGTGTCCCTGAGTCTATCCAGCTGGAGGGTGTCCCTGAGTCTATCCAGCTGGAGGGTGTCCCTGAGTCTACCCAGCTGGAGGGTGTCCCTGAGTCTACCCAGCTGGAGGGTGTCCCTGAGTCTATCCAGCTGGAGGGTGTCACTGAGTCTATCCAGCTGGAGGGTGTCCCTGAGTCTATCCAGCTGGAGGGTGTCCCTGAGTCTACCCAGCTGGAGGGTGTCCCTGAGTCTATCCAGCTGGAGGGTGTCCCTGAGTCTAACCTGAAACTGGTGAAGGCTGCTTCACCGGAATCAATTTGGACAGACGTGTTACTTTACTTTTTACAAATACTAAAATATGAGTTTATTTTGTTCAGGTGTATATATGAACATGTTTTAAATAGGTCATTGTTTCATGTTGATACCATTGTTCAATTGATACAACTGACTTTAAACTTTTTTTTCACCTTTACAACATGTGTAAATGTAAACTTGTAAATTCCTGTAAATAGCAAATAAATGACTAATGTGTTTGTTCTTTGTTGGCAAGCATTTGTCTCATGGGGCATCAATTTTTTTTATCTCCTTGGGTATTTGGTCCAGCCCCCCCCCCTCCCCCACTTGTAATTTGATCACGTGAAATATTTATTTTTTTAAATAAAGAGGTAACCAAGCGACATGGCTGTCCCTGCAACTTTGGCCGAATTAGGTTCAGGGCCAGATGGCGAGATGGGTCAGAACTACCTCACTAACTCCACCAATATTGAGAAGACACAAAACTAAACTTAGTGGCCGGGCTGTGACCTGACTTACTGCCACAAGTGAAAAACCTATCTCTTGGCGCTTGTGCCATGAAGTGCTAACAAAAATAAATTTTCTTTTAATCTTGCATGATTTTTTTTGTGTACACTATTTTAAAATTTAAAATGTTGGTTTCAGCAGAGTAAATTATTTTTCCATGTGCCATATTCAATAAGAACACATTTACAAAAAAATTTATTGGCATAAATTATGAAGATTGCTTACACATAGTGGCCATACTCTTTGGTATGTGAACAGAACTTGGAGCATATTTTATGTTCTGAGAGATTACAAATTATATATTTATATAGCACTCTTCATAACAAAAGTCTTCAAATGAGCTTTACATTTATCATACAGGGGAAAGTTTTCATTTGGAATTTGAAGGTTTTTCTTTTTTACCAAAATTATTTATTTCATCCAAAGACATACTGAAAATTCTGTGATGATGAAAAGTCAAGATATAAGGGGCGCGGTGGCAGAGTTGCAGCACGTTCAGCTGCCATACGGAAAAGTCCTGGGTTCAAATCCTTGTGGGCAGTTAGGATTTGTTTTCCGGTCTGGAGGGTGGCCCCCAAGTCTAACCTGCTCTGATGGGTACCTGACTTTTAGCTGGGGTAAAGTAAAGGCGGCTGGCCAAACAATCCCCTAGTATGCCGTAGCCACAGAATCTGATGAAATCTGCTGCACCGGCCCTACGGGATACTTCACTTAAAAATAAAAAGCTGTATTTTGTATTGGTTATATTTAAGTAAAAACTTGTGTAGCAAGTCATTTGTAAATACGTAATAATACATTGTTTCAACTGAAGTCACATACTGTTTGTTGTGACTGAAGTCAAAGCATTATTTATTTGTTATCTTGTTTAGTCATACATTCAATCACACATTACCTATTCAGATTCACTTTATGATAAAAACAGAATTCACATATTCATGTGATGCTGTATCACACTCACCACAAAGTACTGGAAGATTCACGAACATTTTTTTTTTACTGCAGCGTCAAGAATTTCAACTCTTTCTGTCATAAAAACATTACTTCATGAAAACATTACTTCATTCTTGACTCCTTTCTGTTTATGTAAAACTTTGCCCTAGATATGTGGTTTTTATTTTGTCAACATTCTTAGTAAATTATAAATGACCTGTTTTAAATAATGTGCATTTCAATGGCTTGAATTGACAAGCTTGTGGAATAATGTTACGAATCAAACTTCAATATTTTGTCTTTCAGTTGATGAGTTTATTGTGTGATGTTATGCTAAAATATGAATAAAACTTTTTGTATTGTAACCCGATTCCTTAGTTGTTCACATAATATATACAATTACTATTACCAATATATTTTATATAGTAGTAGTAGTATGTATTGGACATTACTAAAGACAATTTTAACAGCATAAAACCTAATACTTCTAGATTCCTTGTTTAGATTGATAGATTCCCTTAAGAACTATTGATTTTTGCCATATCCTACATTTTTTTAAAAAGCATAACAGTATGATACTAAAGCTATATTAAGGTAATTTCAGATACCGATTGTGCCAACACTTGTACTGTAGACCAGGCTTTGTGATCCACACCTGCTCTGGTGTCAAATTGCTAAAGATATCTAGGCCCTTGAGTGTGGGGGATATTTGATCATTGATATTATCAAAGCAATTTGATCATTGATATTATCAAAGCAATTTGATCATTGATATTATCAAAGCAATTTGATCATTGATATTATCAAAGCAATTTGATCATTGATATTATCAAAGCAATTTGATCATTGATATTATCAAAGCAATTTGATCATTGATATTATCAAAGCAAAGGCCTCATAACAGTTGTCTTTTAGTTTCTGCTTCAGAGCAGAGAGTTGGCTGAGGATATGTACTGCCCAAGAGGGTGCTAATAGTTTGATTTTGAGTATCCTCTCAGTGCCTGATGCCACTTGCCCAATCGATGCCACAAGTCAAAGTTTTTGATGGCAAAATTAATAGTACAAGGACTGTTTCTGTTTGTAGCAGCAGGAAAGTTATTTTATACATTGCTGTTTCAAATCACTAGACTAGGTGAAAAACAAAGTGAGACAGAATATACTCGGCTAATTTCAGGTCATTCTGTCCAGAATTAAAACCTATTTTGCACAAACAAATAAAGACAATCTTACTTTTATATCATACACGTTTAAATATGACACACACACAATGAGATTAAAAGTAAATATTTCTTTTATTGTAAAATGTAACATGTAAAAATCTATAACATTAGAAAGAAGTTTCAACAATTTATCTATCAATACATCTTTTATAAAATAAAATGATATAAATAAGATAATTAATATACAGATGAAGTACAAAAATAAACATGGTCAAGTTTAAGTAAGTAGCCGTTAGCCTGTGGCACAAGTTAAGTAAGTAGCCGTTAGCCTGTGGCACAAGTTAAGTAAGTAGCCGTTAGATGTGGCACAAGTTTAGTCTCAATTGAAATCATTTAAAACTTTTTTTGTCGTTGTTTAAATAAGAATAAGTGAGGTACCGTAACAAAAAAGTTTGTAAAAATTAAGCACAGACTTGAATACGATCATTAACCTTATGATTGATTCACTTTCACTTGACTATATTTCTATAGAAGTGAACATTTTTATAAAAACTTTTCTTAAGTCTACATATTATAAATAAATCTAATACAAATTCTTAATAAGAGTAAGAATTTTGTTTTAAATTACCGGTAAACAGAATTATAAGTTCTTATAAGAGTAATAAATATAAAGTTTTTATAAAATTCAGGCATTTAAAATAATATTTTATTATAATATGTTATGTTTAAAATATTAGTCAACTATAAAACTATTTCACAAGTTAAGTAAACTCTATCATATTAGCAGATGTGAAAACATAATAGTATCTTATAGTATTATACACTTCACTAACCAACATATTGCATCTATCTATATATATATGATATATTGGCTAGGCAGTAAAATATACTATAGACAAGGAACACATATTTTAATTAATTGAAGTGTATGAAAAAAATGTCTTTGTAATAGTTTTTGGTGCAGTTGGTGAGGAATGAGTTACGGTAATTTTCTGCAAGTGGTGAGGAATGAGTTAATTTTCTGCAGGTGGTGAGGAATGAGTTAATTTTCTGCAGGTGGTGAGGAATTAGTTAATTTTCTGCAGGGGATGAGGAATGAGTTAATTTTCTGCAGGTGGTGAGGAACGAGTTAATTTTCTGCAGGCGGTGAAGAATGAGTTAATTTTCTGCAGGCAGTGAAGAATGAGTTAATTTTCTGCAGGTGGTAAGGAATGAGTTAATTTTCTGCAGGTGGTGAGGAATGAGTTGAGTTTCTGTTGGTGGTAATCAATGAGTTAAAACGGTTTGATGAGAAGGAATGTTCAATATTATGGAATGTATACATATTCCAACTGCCATGGAAACCAGTCAAAAAAAGATTTGAGCCACAAAAACAACTCTAGAAAAAAGAATTCTACTTTTTGACAAATCTCCATGGGAACCAATAAACAAAATTAAATGTTCTTACATCTAATGACGTTCACTCACAATAAACATTAAGATTTAGTAAGTGGATGAGTTCAAAGATACTGTAGTTTTATTCTAATAATAATAATAAGAGCCCCTTTTCCAGTACGGTATAGCTTTGATGATCTTCTTCACTTGATAGTTTGTTAAGTAACTGCCATTGACAAGTCTTAATGATTATGCATGCATGGGTGAACCTAATAGGCCGATGCATTCCAACACTTCCGGTCCTATTTGTTCATTTACTAACAAATCATGCCAATGTTCTGGGTTCCTGTGCGTTCTCAGAGTAAGAAACGGTATAGGGGATAAAATCATTTCCAGAAAATGTTGCCGAGGAGAAAACGATTGATTTTGAACGTCAGACGAGAAGAATCACTTATTATGAATGTAAGAAATTTTAAAAATTCATTTAAATATGTTGCCGGAAGTGAACTGGAAGGACATATATGCTTTCCCACCTGACCTATATATAACACATCGACTATTAATTATCACATACTCATTTTTGAAGTTTTTTTCTAAGAGCTGTACTTGAAAAAAACAAAACATTTTATAAAGTGTGCTGCCGGAAATAAACCAGAAGTTCATGTATGCACTGAACCCAAAAGGTCAAGGGTCATTAAGACTTGTCAATGACACTGATAAAAGTATTTAGTTGTTCCCACATCTTTATTTAACCATACCTCTAATAAAAATGCTTTTTATCACAAAATAAGATGGAATGAAAGCAGGATAAAAACGGCAAGCAAGATTCTATAGGATATAAAAGTTTACAAACTTTTATATCAAACTTATGAACTACACTAGTCAACAAGGGGAGGTGACTGAGAATTACATGAAAAATTTGTTCAGACCCTAAGAACTCCAATAGATTTTAGTATTTTAATAGAAAAGCATTCTGTGACAGCATTCTTGTGACAGCATTCTGTGACAGCATTCTGTGACAGCATTCTTGTGACGGCATCAGTCTTATAACTGTCGTCATCGCAACCTTCGACATATGATTGGAGAATTTATACAGGCTGGGAACTTGGGGGAAACTTGTCACAAGTAGCTTTTCATTAGATGCAAAGACATTCAACAAATGAACACTGTGTAAACATGTACACAGAGCTGCTGTATAGTGTATTATATTGCTTTTAATATGTCTAATTATCTTGTCTATGATTGACCTAAATATGAAAACAAACTTTATTCAAAATCAGGTCAAGATGAAAGAAAAATAATTACCCTGCAAAGGGGGGGGGGGGTGGGGGGTTGGGGTGACAGGTGTAATAATCCTCTATCTAGAAAGAACATCTGTAACTTATAAGTCAATAAAAAGCACTTCTGAGGACATCAATGAAATATTGTTTTTAGCTTCATAACCACATAGAGTTACATCCCTTTATTTGAGACTCATTGAGTTATGTCCCTTAATTTGAAACATATCACTAGGGGAGAATAAAAACCTTAGAGAAATAAGATAAAAAAGAATTAGATTAAACACATTTTCTATTTACAATAACAAATAATAATTATATGTAATCATCTGTAATATGAAAGTATAAGTCAATATTGAAATCACTTTAAATATGATAAAAGTTATAATCTTGCATAAAAAGTAAATAACAAAATTGTTGTTTTTAAACAATTACAAGCAAATAATGGAATGCTTTATATATAACCAACATGGAATGTCTTATAGACATGCAGCAAAACAATTATTGTCGTCTCACAATTTTATACACAATTAGCTGTCCATACACAATTAGCTGTCCATACACAATTAGCTGTCCATACACAATTAAAATTTCTATACAACATGGCATTGAATTAGGTTGCTATAAAATTATTATGGCAATAAATAATATCACTGTTGCGTTTTTAGTTGCAGAATAAAATGAACACAAAGTTTTCTCCATGATATCTACCCGGGGGGAATGTAATGTTCTACCCAGTGGGAATGTGCTATGCTGTGGGTATGTTCTATACAGTGTGAATGTTATGGTTTATACTGTGGGAGTGTTCTATGCAGTGAGAATGTTCTATACAGTGGGAATGTTATGGTTTATACTGTGGGAGTGTTCTATGCAGTGAGAATGTTCTATACAGTGGGAATGTTATGGTTTATACTGTGGGAGTGTTCTATGCAGTGAGAATGTTCTATACAGTGGGAATGTTATGGTTTATACTGTGGGAGTGTTCTATGCAGTGAGAATGTTCTATGCAGTGGGAATGTTATGGTTTATACTGTGGGAGTGTTCTATGCAGTGAGAATGTAATGTTCTATGCAATGGGAGTGTTCTATGCAGTGAGAATGTTCTATGCAGTGGGAATGTTATGGTTTATACTGTGGGAGTGTTCTATGCAGTGAGAATGTAATGTTCTATGCAATGGGAGTGTTCTATGCAGTGAGAATGTTCTATGCAGTGGGAATGTTATGGTTTATACTGTGGGAGTGTTCTATGCAGTGAGAATGTAATGTTATATGCAGTGGGAATGTTATGTTTTATGCAGTGAGAATGTTCTATGCAGTGGGAACGTTATGGTTTATACTGTGGCAGTGTTCTATGCAGTGAGAATGTAATGTTCTATGCAATGGGAATGTTCTATGCAGTGGGAATGTTAGTGGGAATGTTAGTGGGAATGTTATGGTTTATACTGTGGGAGTGTTCTATGCAGGGGGAATGTAATGTTCTATACAGTGGAATGGGGGAGGTTAACACCTAGAAGAGTGAAGTACAAAATTGGATTGATTGTTCCTCTTGGGATAGTTTAGTCCTAGACTGTTGTTGGAAGGATCAGGTTTCTGTGACCTGTCATCAATCTCAGCAGAATGTTTTATCACTGTGTTCTCCCCTTGCGCAAAGTAGGCGTCTGTGGAGCTTTGAGCCAAATCCCCAAGCGTTTTTGCAGATTTCGGCATAAATCTTGTGTTATTTCCCAACAGGTGGTTCCGGAAGGTTGTCTTAGAGCTGTTATCAGAATCCGAGATGTAGCCAGTTTTTTTAAACTGCGCATTAAACAAACTTTTTTGAGCTGCTGCCAGTTGGGTCTTGTACTCAGCGTCCCCGTTTTCCGAGTCCCAGTTGGAATTATTGTCCTGTGATGAGCTACTCAGACCTCTGGTAGCTGGGTTGTCAGGGTAGTTCTGACTGGGCTGTTTGAACTGCTCGTTGCCACGACGATAGGAAGATGACTCTGCCTGATATTTAAAGTTGTTACTGGCTTTGGCGTAAGGAGGCGGGGGTCCGATGGGCCGTGCGCCCCGTTCAAGGCTCCCAGATAGAGAAGATCTGTGGTCCTTGACCATGGGAGATTCTCTGAGGGGTCGGTAGATTGTGGAGAGGTTAGAGGACGATGTTGAGTACTGGCTGCTGATACTGTTGCTGCTCTCAGGTCTAGACTGCAGAGCATTCGTCCTCACCAGAGGAACGGCTGGCGGGGTGAGCGGTTTGGAGCCTGGGGCAGCTGAAGATTTTCTCACGGAGATGTGCTTTGGAACGTGCCTGGGAATCTGATTCGGAAAAAGGACGTTGGACAGCGGGCTCTTAGCCGGCTGGTCCGGCTCATTCCCTGTCTCATCATTTGAGTTTCTGCTGAACGGCGAGGAAGAGCCAGAGGAATATGTGAAAGACGGCGTCCTGTTGACAAACTCCTGGGTGTACGCGCCTTTGTCCTGACTCGGAGGGGGGACAGTCTTCAACTGGGCCTGACCTTTGAACCCACTGTTCTCAGAGTGGTAGCCGCTGGACACTGAAGACTGCATAACGCTCTCTGCTCCTTCGCTATTATCAGAGGAGATGCTGTTCTCACCACCGCAGACAGTGACTTGCCCAGCGCCGACCCGGGACAGTCGCGGGGAGCTAAAGGCAGACGACGGAGCTGCCTTCAACTGAGACGCCTGATAAAAACTTGGACTTGGGGAATTCGGCCCACCATTTGGGAATAAAGCACTGTAGGCAGACTTAGAGTTTTGTGGGGGGATTTTTCTACTGGGCACAAACTCATTTGAAAACGAGACATTTGCTGAGCGACCCTGTGGAATTATTCCAGTTTGGTTCTCTGAAAGGTTCTTGCCATAGTGCTGACTAGATGATGTGGAGCCTCCAGCGGATCTCAAACTGTGGAACCCGGTGCTGACACTCTCGGTGTCACTCGTATCCGACGAGGCAGACAGCGAGGGCGTTCGGGCCGAAGGTGGAATTTTGCGCGGGGCAGGCACAGGCCAGTTGGAGCGCTGGAGGTGAAGCTTCCGGCTGGCTTCCTGCTGCGACTGGAAGAGGCTGTGCCTTTGCATGCTCTCCACCGCCAGCCTCTGACTGGCCACGTCAGCCAAGACCTTCATGGCGATGTCCTCACCACCCCTCTCAGCCGATCCAACAGGCTCTGTTTTGTTGACATCTGATGACTGCATGTGCTGTGGGCCACTGCCGAGAGGTTTCTTCGAGCCGTCTTGAACATTCAGCTGCTCAAACTGCTGCCTCAGCTGGGATGTGGTTTTGGACAAAGCATTCCGGGAGTTCCCCTCGGCACGGAACTCAGTGGTGGCAGCCCCAGAATCGATTTGAGGGTCAAAAGAAATTTCTTGTATGATGGGATTGTCTGCAAACGTCACAGATTTAGCTGGACCGTCGCTGATGTTGCTACGAAGCGAACGAGTTGAATGGTTCAACAAACCACCAGAAAAACTGGCTTCATCCCGAGGCATTCGACTTTCATTTTCTAAATATGTATTATTTACAGATGCTTTGTTACCCTGTGACATTCTGTCACTCATTGCGTAGGATTTTAAATTGTTTTGTAGATTGATCCCCCCTGAAAACGCGCTAGAACCAGGCAGCAAGACAGGTTCGGGAGACCTCTCATTGCCTGGCACCGCGGTACCATACATGGTGCGTATCTTGGCCTGGTGGGACAGCTGGATGGCTGGGTCAAGCAGTGGAGACTGAGGTGATCGAGGCGATGCTGACGGGGTGGAAATGTCCGAAGCACTTGACCTAGACAGTGATCCGTCCCCTTGTCGACCAGATAGGCTGCCCTGGAGACACAATGAAGATTTTTCTTACTTTAGTTGCAATTTAAATAAAACTGGCTAACAAGTACAAAGATGAAAAAAATTAATAATGGAAAACTTGAGAACTTCTTAAATTTAAACTTAATAAACATAAATTAAATCAACCCAATCCTTGTACTAGATAAAGACCACAAAACTAAAGACCACAAAACTAAAGAGCCCACAACTAGAGACCACAATACAAGAGACCACAATACAAGAGACCACAATACAAGAGACCACAATAAGACCACAATACAAGAGATCACAAAACTACAGGCCACACAACTATAGACTAAAAGAGCCCACAACTAGAGACCACAATACAAGAAACCACAAAACAAGGGATCACAAAATGAGAGACCACAAAACTATAGACTAAAAGAGCCCACAAAACTAGAGACCACAAACTGCTGGTAATTCAACATAAAACAATCATGCGACACCTGTAACAAGAGGGAGCCCCTGTGAGAATTTTTCACCTTCTCCATCTCCGCCGGATTGAACAGCGACCTCTTCCCTCTGGGGTGGGGCGAGAGGGGCGGGGTGGCGGACGACTTGGAGAATGTGGACGAGGACGGAGCCGACTGGGTGGAAGAGAGGCTCTCCATGCTGCTGGAGGAGTCCAGGTGAAGTGAGTGAGGTGCCTCCTGCGTATCTGGGAGAATAAAGAAAAAGTAATTTTCATTATTCAGTCAAATATTGAATAGAAACATGTTAGTACAATTGTCTCAAACAAAACACACAGTTTCTAGATTTAAACAGAATGTAAGTAAAAAAGTAAAGTATCCTGTCGTACTAAATTGGTGCATAGGGGGCTGGTGAAGGAGCGTTCACCATTTGTTGTGTGCCATGCATACTAGGGGATTGTGTGGCCAGCACAAAAACCCAGCCACCTTTACTCCAACTAAAGTCAGGTACCCATCAGGGACACTCTTAAGTCTCGGGAATAAGCCTTCAGCAGGATTCAAACAGGGAACCTGGGTATGCCAGAAGAACACGCTGCAGCTTGAACACTGTGCCCCATTACATAATATAATAGCTCTAATTTAAATACTCCCACTAATAATTTGCAAGAAAAGCTGTATGGCCATTCAGATGCCTTTAAATCGAGAGCTCTGTCCAGGCCACACAATTCAGATCTTACAATGAGTTTGGTCTATAGAGAACTATTTCTACCATATCAAAATGTTATTTTAAATGGAAAATCTACAAATTGGTGGGGATCTTTTGTTTACAGCTTTCCCCAAAAATTTTGAATTAAATTTTACAAATCTGTTACAAAGTATTTCAAAACATTTCCATCTAGAACAGTTCAAGGGCACATCACTCTTATTCTGTTTTAACTTCTGCATTCCACTTCACTGATCTATGTAAATAGTTATCATTGAAAATAAAGAAAGAAATCTCTTTGCTTTTTATTCGCTTAATTTGAAAGAAAGACTTAAACATTTTTGTCGTTCACAATTTTTTAAGGCAGGGGAAGTGGTAACAAAATACTAACCAAAGACGGAGACCAAGGCTTGAAGAGCAAACTGTAGATGGCGCCGGATGGCCTGTTTACTCAGCCGCAGAGTGACGTTGTCACGTCCAACATCGACAAGATCCAGACCTTTCGGAAAACATTAGAGAATACAACATCAACATCAATTGATTTCAAAATGAACAAGCACATAACATGCAGGTTTCATTATTCACAACAGTTACGTTTTTGTGTGTTAAAGCCACTGATCTATAAAAAGAATGTATTGCACCTCCTTAATAAATTTGTATGTGCAAATTGAGGCTGAAATTGATTACACTATATTCACTTATCTATATAAGCGAGTTATAGGAAAAAAACACTTTTAATGAACACAAATCTACACAATAAAAAGGAAGTCTAAGTCACTTGAAATGTATTTACAGGTCAGTGTTTAGGTAAACTAATTTTATAGTTATGTGAAAGCTATTTGATTATGGTCTAATCAATCCATTCCTTTTACAGATCAGTGGTTTGAGCCTTGAAATTTAACATTAAAATAAACCATTTAAGTTAGACGAAGCTAACTAGCTGCTGTGACATGTGATGTGAGCCACAAACTTGAACTAATCACTGCTGGCTTACCCAGAGAAGCTAGATACTCGTGACAACCAGACACGCCCCACAGCTTGACATCCACCATGACGTCAATGCCAGACTCCTTGGCAGACAACTTGCTGAGAATCTCACGCAGCTTGACGGAGAAAAAAAAAGAAATCAGATACTATTTTTAGAACAGAGTCAGGCTGACCTGGTCCAGGTTCTTGTCTCAGCTTATGCACCACAAAAGAAAATACTACCAGAGATGTAAAAAAAATAATAAAACAGTTAACTCACCACGTTGATCAATGCTTCACCGACATCAAAATTGTTGACAAACTTGGACATTGCGTTCACTGAGGTAGTAGGTAGACCTAGCAGTTTAAAAGAAAATATTTTTTTACGGCATAGTCATATTATAGCCACAAATATTGAGGCCCAAAAGATGCTCAAAATATACTTGTTATCGTAATTTATGCATGATAAAACTATGGCTGCCTCAAGTTGTAATTATTACACCTTATTTGGTATGACAATTTGAAACATTTCAACTTATTTTTTTTGAGGATTTAAATTATTAGAACATATGTTTATTTAATAATTGAATTATTAATTTTTTTTTGTCATTAGTCTTGTCTGGAACTCACCTAAGAAAGCCTGAAGGCTGGCACTGGCCTGGGTCAGTCGGTCACTGGGGTCAGCCTGCGGGAAAAACACGGCCGGGGGGAGGCCGCCAGTGGAAGGCTCAAACCTGAACCCTACAGCCTGCAAGAGGTCCTTCCACCCGGCCACCTGGCCCACTTTGTTCTCTATACTCTGCTGGGTGGTGAACATTGAGTTTTTGCAGCCTTGTTGGATTCTCTGTAAGGATTTCTCCACCTGGAGATGTCAGGGTGAACAATAGTTTTTAAGTGATGCTATACATGAATATTGATCAAATATATATATATTATGAGGTTGACAGAGTGCATGGCCAAGGCATACAAGATCAATAATTGTCCAAAACATTATTTGATTGTGCAATTGGGATAACAACTAGAACAGTGTATAAACTTAAATGCACAGAATGATGAACACTCAAACTTGAGGCAATAGCTTGTCTTTATTACACATTACACTGATAATTCATTGTATTGAAGTCAGACCACAGTCAACACCCACGTCTTCTATCTCACAAATAGCAACGTCTCAAGACTCTCAGCTCTCTATTGCCTCCAGTCCCTTAGGACTTCTATCGCAGACTGTCGCTCGGACACTGATTCAATTTCCAAGTATCCTTTGACTTTTTTTGTAAACAACATCGACGTCACAAGCTGACTTCCTGGTTACAATCTACATGCACCATATTGTGTTAATTAACTATTTATTAAATATTTCCACATAGTTTGCTCATGAAAACCAATCCATACAATAACCTAACACTATACCTGACTTATACACCTTATTTTGTTATGCCTAGTAGAATAATCTACGCATCATAAATGAAGATTGAAGTTCAGCAATCATACCTCAATCAAACAGCAATAACTCGTGATTCTTAATATCCTATATGATTACATGAGTTATTTCCCTTAGACCACTTTCATTCATCAGTCATTCATCAGACTATAGTAATCTTAAATTATAATTAGAATAGAATGTTAACCTATTAACAAAGCACATTCATCAAATGTGTGAAACTCTTTTGATGTCAATGTATCAGGACATGCATGAAATTTGCAGTTTCGGTTTTTCTTACACTTTAGGTTAGATAAGAAATCTTCGGTGCTATATTAAAATTTGATACAAGAAAAACTCACAACAACTATAATTTAAAAATTGAATTCTTTCTTTTTTTTAAAGCTTTGACACTATTAAATAGGCCTAAGTTCTCAATTCATGTTTTTAATAAACTTATTTGATAATTTACACAAGCTATTTTACATAAAGCAAATTATTGCGTCTTGAGCTTATCTGTGAGGTGAGTCACAGGTTTCTAACTATCACCTTATTGTATGAACTATATTTTCAGATTAGGCTTATGTCTTTAGTTGTAAGATCAAGAAGTGAATGATTCTTTAAATCAGCTTTATATATAAAATGAAACATCATTTAGTTTCATAAGGATATTTGATAAACAATAGCTTATGTTTACTCACCAGGTGAAGCAGAACTTTGAGTGTCTGTCTACATGTGCTGTGGGCCGCTACTATTTGCCCCAGGGCATGCCCCATCAGTGCCACCTTTGAACTGAGCGTAATGTCCGAGCCCACAAGCACCCAGCCTCCCCAGTTGGACGGGTGTGAGAACTGGGCAGTGGTCTGGACCGTCTTGACAGCCAGGGACAGGGCTCTGGTCACCCTGGCACCCTCCAGGAGGGCTGTGTAGAGGGTCTTCATCAGCAGTTTTGATGCGGTGTCCGGCACGGGCCACAGGGAGAAGAGGACGCAGTGGGCCCCGGCGGAGAGGAGGGCTCTAGTGAGCCCCACGACGCCGTCTGTGTTGATGCGGCCCGCCCGGTCGTCCGTGTAGCCAGAGTTCAGAACTACCAGCTTGGCCCTGAGCTTGAGATTCAGTATGTCGGCAGCAGTCAGCAGGTACTCAGACAGACACGGCCCACCCATGCCTCCGATGTCACTGGCACTGTCGTCCGAGTCCATCAGCGGGAAATGCTGGCTTGGGCTGGAAAGGAATTCCCCAGGGGAGAGAACCACGGAGGAGAGCTTCCACGAAATGTGAGCTGCGAAATGTATTACCTCCACCTGCTCAATCTGATGAAGCACTGCTCCTTTCGTTGCCTCTGCACCAATCAGAGGGCTGCAAGTCAAAAGTTCTCCAAGGATTCTGGCCTCAAACTCTGCCCCGGGGATCTCCTGAAGATGCCAATGCTGGCAGATGGTGGGTGTAAGGCGAGGGTTGCCCACGACCAGAGCCCCGGAGGAGTGGACCAGCGGCCGGCCTTTAGTGTCGTTCTGGGCGTTTTGAAGGGCACTGATGGACGGCACAATCAAGGTTGTAAATTTCTCAAAGAGAAAACTGTCGGCCTGTTCTTTCCTCAACATCAGGAATGGGATGAGGTACAGATCACCTTGCAAGACCAAAACTAGGTCTATGGGGTCAGAGGTCGTGTGACTCCGCCCACTGCTGCCCTGAAGGTACTCCGCCTCTTTCACCTGTGAAATCGCCTCTTCCATGGGCTCGATCAGAAACTGGTAGAGGAGGGCCAGGGGAGACTTCCCACTGCCCAGCCGCGTCCGGGCCCCTATCCTCCTGCCGAGGCTGCGGAGGCTGCCGCTCCCCAGGCTGGTCAGACCCACGCTCCGCATGCTCCCGCCGAAGCTGTTGAGCAGGTTGCTGGAGATGCTGGCCCGACCGGCGCTGAACATGCTGCCCAGGCTGTAGCTGCTGGCGTTGAGGTTGTGGCTGCGGTTCAGCATGGCCAGGAAGCCCGTCCTGTCGCTGTCCGCGTTCAGCCTATCCCCGAGCTCCTCGAGCTGCAGCTGGAAGACGTCGTCCGCCTCGCTGTCCGTGTCACTGTATTCCTGCCCAGCGAGTAAAGCACTGGACCTAAAACAATAATAAATACTTTTTATTAAACAGAAGTTCCGGCAATGAAATAAGAAATGTTCATCCTTGATAAATAATTACAATAAAGAAAAATGAAACAGTTTTATAATGTAAGACCTTAGAAAATATTGGTATTCTCAAATAATCAAGGCTTTAGATTAGTTCTTGTTTAATGGTTCCAGACTGATGTTACAGGCGCTCCTTCTATACAGAGGATTCTTGTGTTATTGAGTCTACGCTTATCTGTGGTTTGAGACTTGTCCTGCGTTTTGATTAGTGTTTTAAATGATGTTAAGTTATTGGTTTTCCTAGTTGGTTCAGGCAACCCAATCCATACCTGGATGCCAAAAAGATTCCTTTTATGCAATTGTTCTGACATATCTTTATGTTAATCTGAGCATTTGTAATATATTGTTATTGTGTTCTAAGTTGGAATTTTATGTATTACCGTATGTTTTATGTATGGAATGCTTCATGTATTATTACTACTTTGCTCTGTGCCTTTCTTTTCCTGTAGTCTTTCTAGAGTAGACAGGAAAGCCTTTGTTAATTCTGCACATTATTATTGTGAGCCAGTTTGCTAAAGTAAATTTATTTATCCTTAGAGCAGACAATTACAAAATTTTTTAAGCTAGGCACAGACTATGTGTATTTTGAGTATCCTAAGAGTTAATAAAGATACTCAGGAAGTATCTTGGCAGTATGAAAGTATCCAGGAACAATATGCAGACAATATTTATATTTGTTTATTTATATTTATTTTATTTATACATCACCATTTCTAAATGCTAGATGAAACTAAAAGAAATGAAAACAAGTTTTGATCATTATTATTATTTTATTGTTAACAGGGTTCTCAATTTTTTTCTGAAAAAATTCAAGGCTGTTTCCAGACTATTTCAAGGCTATAAGAATTAAATTCCAGGCTGCTGGAACTTGTTATTTGGAAAATGGTCACACGCCTCCTCCCCCTAAGTTACCTAAATATGGCGTGAATGAGGTATTTATCCAAGGTTCGATCAGTGGGCGTTTATGACTTATAAAAATTCGATTGGCGCCTTTTGTCTGACCTTGTTTTTTATAATAAATTTAGATATAAATATAGATATAGATAAATTTCCAGGCTGACAGGCTATTTTTCAAGGCTAAAATACCAATATTCAAGGTTGGCCAGGCCTTGATTTGTTTTTTTGCAACTCCAGACTTTTCCAGACTTTCCAGACTGTGTGAGAACCCTGTGTTAAAAACCTATAGGTAAAAACAACAACTTAGTACTGACCTGTGTCCAGAAGAGGTGGTTGTTATGTGGCTCTCAATCCCCATGCACTCTCGGACTTGACCCACACACTGGTCCAGCAGAGACAGCCCAGAGAGGCTCACCAGGGAGTGGGTGTCCAGCAGGTCACTGTCACCGTCCAGGTCACACAGGTTGGTACAGTGGAACTTGACAATACCTGGCAGTGAGCAAACATTGAAACAATGGCACAAACATTGAAACAATGGCACAAACATTGAAACAATGGCACAAACATTGAAACAATGGCACAAACATTGAAACAATGGCACAAACATTGAAACAATGGCACAAACATTGAAACAATGGCATGATTTAAATCTAAATTACTTTAAAATTAATCTTGGGATCCGTATTGCTAAATTTAATTTTGCAATCTATATTATTGAACTCAATCTTTGAATTCATTATACTGAACTTAATCTTTGATTTTATATTACTGAACATAATCTTTGATTTCATGTTACTGAACTTAAAATGTGATTTCATATTACTGAACTTAATCTTTAAATTCATGTTCTGAAAAAAAAGTTTTGAAGAAAATGAAAAAATGAAGAAATGTTGACTGTTACCTTTCTTTGGTGTGAGTAACCAGCTGTACAAATGACCAGCGGCTATAGAGAAACACAAGACCATGCTGCTCTGATTGGAAACGGTGCTCATGATGTGCTCTATGGAGATCGGGGTCAGGTCCATGCTGGTCCCGTTGAACAGCCCCGCGGAGCCCGCCTGCCTCTCCAGGAGCAGGTCGATGAAGGCCCGGGTGCAGGCCCTCTCCGCCACCACAAGGGCCTCATCGTGGCGGTTCAATGAAACAAGAACCCTCTAGCAGAAGAAGGGGAAGAACACATTTAATACTGAATAAGAAATTTGTATATATTATGTATATAGATATAAAGGGATGGTGTGGTCAGGACACTGCTTACAATTTTCAGCTCACAATTTATATAAAAAAAATTGCCTACTGACTGGAGTTAAAACACTTAAAAAAATATTTTGAAGACAAATTATTTAATTATTAATGGCCATGACAAAATATAAAAGATAAATGATGCCCATCTATTCATTAATATTTTGTTGAAAATATTTATTACCACAATTGGCCCATTCAAAAATAAATGAAAAATAATCAAACAATATGATCAAAATATTTAGCCAAGACCTTTAACCCCTTAAATACAAATACAGAGGACGTCACATCAACGTCATAAATAAATAAAGAAGTGGTAAAAATATGCAAAGTCAGCAAATGTTTAAATTAAAACCTGCGATAGTTTACGGGTTTATAAAAAAATTCACCTCTAATCTACTTATTACTATTTTCCTTCTGTTATTCTAGAGTTCCACCAAACGGGGTCAACAAAAACTAGTTCAGTACCTGTAACGTCTGGTAGCAAGCCGTCTGCAGGTCAAACAGGGAAAGCCTGTACTCGGAGCTGCACTGCGACTCCCTGCGGATGGTCTCAAACAGGTCCGCGGCCCGGTGGAGCTGCTGCTGGCACTGGTCCAAGTCCCCGGCGGCCCACAGGGCCAGGCCCAACCGGTGCCTTATCTTGGCCTCGTCCTCCCTCCGGCGAAGCTGCTCTGCAATCTGGAGCCCCTGCTGCAAGTACTGGACTGCCTGCGGGTAGTGCCCTAGTGCATGATGAACTCTACCTGTATTGTTTGATGAGGAATGAAATCTATTGAATTAACCCTTTCTAGCTCATTGGTACTTTTAATCCACTCCTCACATTTTACTTAACTGGTCTTGAAAGGGTTAATGAGATTGTAAGATATGGATGTAAATTAAACCTCTTTTCTCTTTCTAAAATTATAAATGCAGCTTGAGGGAGAGAAAAAAGAAATCAGATACTATTTTTAGAACAGTGTCAGGCCGACCTTAAAGAGACGGTTCTGATCTCAGCTTAAGCACCAGAAAGGTGCGTATATACCATAAGGTGCGTATATACCATAAGGTGCGTATATACCATAAGGTGCGTATATACCATAAGGTGCGTATATACCATAAGGTGCGTATATACCATAAGGTGCGTATATACCATAAGGTGCGTATATACCATAAGGTGCGTATATACCATAAGGTGCGTATATACCATAAGGTGCGTATATACCATAAGGTGCGTATATACCATAAGGTGCGTATATACCATAAGGTGCGTATATACCATAAGGTGCGTATATACCATAAGGTGCGTATATACCATAAGGTGCGTATATACCATAAGGTGCGTATACACCATACGGTGTGTGAGCTGAAAAAAAAAGGGAATAGGAGAGAGGAAGACACCTGGGCACAACTGGGAGGCAACAGAAGTGTAGGCCATGAACAAAATCTGGCATGACATTAGTTGCCCAAGATAAGTAGACAATGATGAGATTAGTTGCTGCCTTTTGCTTAAACAGGAAACAACAAAGACTACCGAGGATTTGCATCATACGCTCACTGACTCTCACAACTGGACTCTATTTACAGATACGATACATACACACATTTTTTTGTATCAAACAATTCATGTAAAAAAATAATTCTGGGCAAATGCCCTTTTATATCTTGCAGTAGATTCCCAAACTCAGCATGCTAGGTGTACCAAATCTGGATCAACTCACACCTACCTCTGTTTAAAAAAACTATAACCTTTTAGGGTTATGTACTCTTCAACTACAGCATATTATAAGAACTACAGCTATTGTACTATAAATAATGTATGCTAAATGACTATAAACATTGAAAATAATTAAGCTAACAAATAAAAGTAAATTAATACAGCAAGATTTGTGTAAACTTTTCTTACATCTGAAAGAGCAAGAGAATGACAATAATTGTTATTAGATTTCCACAACTTCCAAACACCTTATCATATAACAATAACTGAATAATTACCCAAGCTACTGAAGGCCAGTGTCTTGGCCACACCGTCATTCATCTGTGCCGCTATGCTGAGATGCTGCTCCTGATGTCGGACTGCTTCCTGCAGGTTACCCAGCGACTCGTAGGACAACCCTAAATTTCCGTAGGCTCGACCTGGAATGTGATGGAATTGTAGAGTAAGCAAAAAAGATACACTCAAACAATTATTTTAAGCTACAGTGGTATCGAAAATACCAAAAACCATTACTGAAACAAACTCACAGGTGATCCTACAGTATTACAGTGTATATATATATCACAATAATACTTTTAACACTAAACACAGGTCTATTGCATCTAAAGTAAATTAACCAAAAACTACAATAGCTAATATTTCGGTAAGCAAGATTTTTGGAAAATTACTCAATAACAACTCTGCATGTTAAATTAATTAAAATTCTAACGGAATAATGAAAATACAAATTTGGTTGTGGTCCCTGACAGAAAAAAGACAGAAAGATATGTGTACATTGTACATTGCAGTTTAGCTATTGGCAAAGAATGTCAAGATGCAGAAGTAATAAAAAAAGTTATCAAAAGTAATCAAGAAGTAATCAAGGAGTAATAAAGAAATAATCAAGAAGTAACCAAGAGTCACACTCACATTGGCAGGCTGTATTGTTGGTTTCTTCTGCTATCCTCAGGTCCATCTGGTGGTATGTCAGGGCAGTGTTGTACTTCCCCATCTGCTGGTAGACCCCGCCAAGTCCGCAGGCAGCATCCCCCTGACACGTGACGTCCCCCATCTCCTGGGACAGCGTCAGCTGGTGCTCCAGGCAGGCGATAGCCTGCTCCAAGTTACCCAGAAGGCTGTGCAAGCAGCCCAGCTCTCCGTAAGCAGAGGCCTTGGCTGCGGCACTATTTGTCTGGTGAGCCACAAAGAGCCTCTTCTCAAAGCAGACCAGTGCCTGCTGGAGGTTTCCTATAGCCTTGTGGGCGTTGCCAAGGCCTCTGTAAGCCCTGTCCTGGTCTGTCAGAGAGTTGCTCTGCTGGGCAATGATTAAGCACTGCTCGTGCCACTTGACAGCTTCTTCGTAATCCCCCAGAGCTTCGTAGCAGTCACCCAGGTTCCCAAACGCTTTCCCTTTGTCTTGCAGCGTGGTCGGGCCATAGTTCTGCTCCAGCATGGCCAGCTGCTCCTCCAGAAGCCCAATGGCCTCCTCATACTGGCCCATGTTCATCTTGGTGATGCCCAGGTTGCCGCAGGCTTGCCCCTCTAGGCGGTGGTCCTTCAGCTCCCTACTCCTCTCCAGCATCTCCTGGTAGCATTTGAAAGCCGTCATGAAGTTGCTCAGAGACATGTGGACGTTGCCCACGTTCCCGTGAGCCCTGCACTCACCGCGGAGGTCGTTGATTTCCTGCCGGATGGTCAGCTCCTGGGTGTGGTAGCCCAGGGACTTGTCAAACTGGCCGAGCATCCTATGGGCAGAGCCCAGGGCCCCGTAGGCCGTGGCCAGAAGGTCTGGGTTCTCACACTGCTTGGCTAGGGTCAGCTGCTGCTGGTAGATCTTGATGGCTTCGTTGATGTCCCCGACCTTCAACATGAGATCACCTATGTTCCCTAAAGCTCGGAGCTTGCCAGGTGTGTTTTCTAAAGCATCCATCAGCTTCAGGCACTTCTTCTGGCACTCTAAGGCATCGTCAAATCGCATGAGAGATTTGTGTGCCAGGCCAAGGTTGCAGTATGCTCTGGCCAGAGCCAGCCGGTCCTTCCTGTCTCTGGCAAAGGACAAGTCCATCTCATAATACTTTACAGCCTCGTTGAAATTTCCCAAATTAAAATGCACATACCCAAGATTAAAACAAGCTTTACTCTCCCCTTCTGAGTCATTTAACTCCCTTGACAGGGACATGAACTGTTCATAGAAGGACACAGCACTGGAGTGATTTCCCCTTGCACAGTGGAAGTTGCCCAAATTACACAGAGCCCTCGCCTCGCTGGGCAAGTCCTTGAGTTCCCGTGAAATGCGCAGGTGCAGAAGGTAATGGTGGAGGGCTTTCTCTGTTTTCCCGAGGGCCTGGTAGGCCACCGCAAGATTCCCATGTGTGGCGCCCTCAGAGTGTCTGTCGTTGACCTCAGAGGAGATGGAGAGCTCCTGCTTGTGCTGCTGGACTGCAAGTTCGTGCTTGCCGAGGGCGCTGTATGCATTCCCGATATTACCATACGCCCTCCCTTGACTGGCCCTGTCGTGTAATGCCATTGCAATCTTCAGGTGAACCTTGTGAAGCTTCAATGCTGCTTCGTACTCCTCCAGCTGATGGAAAATGATGCCCAGATTTGAACACGCACGCCCCTCCGCGACTTTATCCTTGACCTGCAGTGCGTTGTCCAGCTGCTTCTCATGGTACATCTTGGCGGCCAGGACATCCCCACAGCACCTGGCCGCGTGGCCCAGCCCGGCGTAGGCCCGGGCCTCAAGGGTCTTATTCTTGTCCTGCTCAGCAATCCTCAGCACCTCCTTGTGGAACATCATCGCCCTCTGGTAGTCCCTCTTGTAGTGGTAGGCACTGCCCAGATTGCTGTAGGCGCGAGCCTCCTCAATGCTGGACTTCATGCTGCGGGCAATCTTCAGATGCTCCTGGTGGCACTCCACCGCGTTCTCAAAGTTGCCCATGGCCAGGTAGACTGCCCCAACATTGCCTATTTCTCTTGCCTCAGAAAGGTACTCCCTGGACTGTTTCAGTAGAAGTACACACTGTTTATGACTTGCTAGGGCATTAGGATAGTCACCTGGTGATGATAAAATACAATTTAAATAAAGTACTAAAAGAATGACAGACACCTTATGATGGGTTAACTGCAGGGTTCTCACTCTAAAATCACTTTCAAATTCCTAAACTATTCCTAAACTATTCCTAAACTATTTTACATATAGGCATAAAGAATAATTTTTTTTTAAGTACCTTTTTATAAAAAAAAAAAACATGATGGGAATTTCATTAATGGCTTCTCAACTTAACTATACAGTTATTCACTTTGTAAAAGATCTTCAAGGTTCATTGCTAGCTTAAATTCACAGCTGACAAGAGTAACTCCAATAGTTCAATCAGAAAATCAATAAACATAGAAAAACTAGATAAGACGAATAGGGCATGGAATGGGTTGCCTGAGATTGGCTGGTCCAGCGGTTAGTACACTGGACTGACAACAAAACAACCCTGGTTCCAGCCCCGCCACCGACCAATCCCTGCAGCCCTGCAGGAGTTTTGAGCCTAGAATGTAATAATCCTCTATCTTGAACGTTTGTAAGCTAATAAGCCAAACCAGTAACCTAACATTGTTTAAAACACTTATCAAAATTCAAGACATTACTAAAATCACAAATAAGCGTAGGAGGCAATAATCTTCTTAATAAAAAAAATGTCTGTGACTGATAAGATTTAAAAAAAATGAAAAAGTATTTTTCTCGCTGTTTATTTAGTTATATTTACAAATTTTGTCAAACCTTGGACAGATTTCGCAAACTTTCACCAACCAAATGAACCATGAAGTTGTATTACGATATATAATATAAACTATATTAGAAAAATGTTCCATGACATATACCGTATATATATATATATATGGAGAAAGAGAGAGAGAGAGAGTGACCTACATACCTATTGCTGTGTACACGTGTCCCAAGCTGCCCAGTGCACTGGCAGCAACCGACCGGTTTTTCAGCTTCATGGCCAGGACCAACTGGAACCGGTGCTTGGCCAGAGATTCCTTGTAATGACCTTTGGTGAAATAAGCTGACCCAAGGTTGCCGTAAGCTCGACATTCTCCTTCCTGGTCACCTGTTGGTCCAAAAAACAACAACCTTATGTTAGCACTGATCTATGTAAACTAAATCCATTAGATTGAAACAATGTCAATCAATACCTTTGACAAACATGAATCAGCTTATCAATGTAATAAATGCACTAAATCTTTGATCTATTCATCTGATCTAACAATTCATTAATCATTAATACACTTTATGAATCCAATCTTCCATTCTAGTTAGTAATTAATCCGCTCTACTAATCCATCCAGCAACTCTACACATTTATTATTTAATTGAATATGATTTAGATACACTTCATTATCTAAACCACTATTGCTGGTTCTACTGATCATCTATCCCTGGTAATACTTATCAACTTACCCTGGTTTTACTGATAAACTATTGCCAATTCTACTTATCAACTCTTGTCAATTCTTCTAATCAACTATTGCTGGTTGTACTACTGTAAAAATTAACTATTGCCTGTTCTAACCATCAACTATTGCTGGTTCTACCGATCAACTATACTCAGTTCTACTGATAAACTGTTGTCAGTTTTACTAATCAAATATTGCTAGTTCTATCAATCAGCTTTTGCCAGTTCTATTGATTAACACTTTTGCTGGTTCTAGTTATCAGCTATAGAGGGTTCCATACGTTCTCATTTTATAAAGTGATACAGTGAGGTGTACTGACCCAAACTCTTGGCCACTGCTAAATCTTGCTGCATGTGATAGATGGCCTTGTCCAGGTGGCCCAGGCCCCATAGAGCGCTGCTCAAGGCCGAGAACACAGAGCCACGTAGCTTCAGACTGCATGTGCCAACCTGAAGATATGAGTGGGGGAAATATGTCACAACATGAGTGAACAAGTTAATTATATGTGAAAAAAAAAGTGATTTATAGTACAAACAAAAGAATTATGCTATGAACATGTGAATTACATTATGAACAAGTTAATTAAAGAAAAAACAAGCGATTTATAGTACAAACAAAGGAATTATGCTATGAACATGTGAATTACATTATGAACAAGTTAATTAAAGAAAAAACAAGCGATTTATAGTACAAACAAAGGAATTATGCTATGAACATGTGAATTACAATATGAACAAGTTAATTGAAGAAAAAACAAGTGATTTATAGTACAAACAAAGGAATTATGCTATGAACATGTGAATTACATTATGAACAAGTTAATTAAAGAAAAAACAAGCGATTTATAGTACAAACAAAGGAATTATGCTATGAACATGTGAATTACAATATGAACAAGTTAATTAAAGAAAAAACAAGCGATTTATAGTACAAACAAAGGAATTATGCTATGAACATGTGAATTACAATATGAACAAGTTAATTGAAGAAAAAACAAGTGATTTATAGTACAAACAAAGGAATTATGCTATGAACATGTGAATTACAATATGAACAAGTGAATTACTCTATCTACTATGTCTACGTAACGTTGTGTACATTACAAATCTTTCTATACATTTTTATTTCACTTTTTTTTAGTTTTGAAAGAATTAATAATTACTGTACATTGTATTACATTGCATTCGAGGACTTTGTTATGAATGGCGCTATATAAATATGTAATTTGTAATTGTATTAGAATTATACATTTTTAAACACAATTTCTTATCAAAATGATTGAATGTGGACATATGTAAATTCTCACATTTGTTATTTTTCCAGGGAAGAAAGCCCACTTAACTGAAAACCCACTTAACTGAAAGCCCACTTAACTGAAAGCCCACTTAACTGAAAGCCCACTTAACTACTGTTCCACTATTTTACAGAAACGTATCTGCTTAACTAAAGGGTTGCACAGACCTTCAGGGCAGCTTCCAGAATGGTCACGGCAGCACTGTAGTGACCAGCGGCCACCAGCTCCTGACCGACAACAGCAATGATAACGAAGGGGCTGGTGTTGAGGCCAAACTTCTCCAGTTGTTGGAAGGTTGGTTGGAGTTTCTCTGCAAGTGAACAAAACACATTCTTTTCACAACTTTGGGAAAATGGGAACATTGTAATCATTTGTTTATACATTTAACATTCGGGCATGGAATGGGTTGCCTGAACAAACCAGAAAAACCAGTAACTTATCATTTAAAACATTAATACAGATGCAAGACTCAGACCAAGGATAAGTGTAGGACGAAATAATCTTCTTTATAGAAGAAGCATCTGTAATATATAAGATAAATAAAATGAATATTTTTAACTTTGTTAAGTCCCTTATAGCAAAATTATATCTATCAGTTTCCCCACACTTTCCCAACCAGCAAAGTATCCCGTCAGACAAAACTGATGATAGGGCCGGTGAAGCAGCATTCACCAGTTTCTGTGGCCACAGCATACTAGGGGATTGTGTGACCAGCACAATGCCCAACCGCCTTTACTTTATCCCAACTAAGGCCAGGTACCTTTTCAGAGATGGGTAGATTCAGGGACACCCTCCATACCCAGGGAACCAATCCTAGCCTTCACCAGGATTCGAACTCAGGACCTTGGGAATGTCAGCTAAACGCGCTGCCGCTCGGCCACCATGCCCCCTTCCCTACCAATAAGAATACTGTTATTGTATCTAGGCCTACTTATTGTGTATTAGGTTTAATTAGGCCCTATCAACATTAATCAAATAATCATAAACATATCGCCACCTTACTTTATCTACCTATCTCTTAATTACATGCAATTAGCTAACCCTTACAGTCCCGGGCGCGTATATAGCGGGACTGAAGATCATAGATAGAAAGTAGGTCGGTACAGGAAGGGTTAATTTATACAAATAAAACAGATATCTATTTTTAGAATCGTCGGAACTGACTCTAGTTTCCACTAAATATCTTCATTGCATCATTGCTCCCACTGTATGAAACAGCTTGCATCAGACACTGAGAGAATATGAGACAATAGAGTCTTTTTAAAAAGATCTTAAAGACCTTTTCTCTTTGACAAGTGGCTGTGTGTCTTACATACCAGACCAATACAACTGCCAACGCAATTTATTCCTAAATTTAATAGCATGGATTGAAGCGCCATATAAATTAAATTACAATTATTATTATTATCCACTAAATTCTTTATTATTCATAACATGTATCTCATATGTAGTGCCAATATGTTATATAGTTTTAAAAAATCATATCTCCTACACATGACATCACTCCCGTGTTACTATTGAAATAAGGATAGGCCAAACTTTTATAAGACATTCCTTTATAATGAAGACAAGATCAAAGGGAAACAACTCATGCAAACTAGACACACAGGCATAAAGAAGTAGAGAAAAAAACAAAAAGACATTGACACTGTATTGTTAGTTTCAAATTGAAGCCAAAGTCACTGGTTCATTGACAAACCCTTTTTCTGTGTTTTTAAACATAGCCACCTCGTGCACTGGTCTGTGTACATATTACTGGTAACTTGTTAAAAGTGCTGTCCTAAAGTTGACCAAAAGGTTAAAGGGTAAATAAAAGCTAGCACGATCCGGTGTGGGCTACAGGGGAGGGAGGTAAATAGCAGCAGACGATCGCTGTTTGCAGGAGACCTTGAGTCAAACCTGCTGGATACGTAGCTGGTTGGTGGGGGAAAGGGGAGGGGAGTCCAAAAGGAGAAAGGCCAGTACATAATCAGGTAACATTTCTCACCTTCAAGTAACATTGTACACTATCAGGTAACGTTTCTGACCCTCAAGTAACATTGCATACAACCACCCTCAAATAACATTGCACACAATCATGTAGCATTTCTCACCCTCAAGTAACATTGCACACAATCATGTAGCATTTCTCACCCTCAAGTAACATTGCACACAATCATGTAGCATTTCTCAACCACAAGTAACATTGCACACAATCATGTAGCATTTCTCAACCTCAAGTAACATTGCACACAATCATGTAGCATTTCTCACCCTCAAGTAACATTGCACACAATCATGTAGCATTTCTCACCCTCAAGTAACATTGCACACAATCATGTAGCATTTCTCACCCTCAAGTAACATTGCACACAATCATGTAACATTTCTCACCCTCAAGTAACATTGCACACAATCATGTAGCATTTCTCAACCACAAGTAACATTGCACACAAACATGTAGCATTTCTCAACCTCAAGTAACATTGCACACAATCATGTAGCATTTCTCAACCACAAGTAACATTGCACACAATCATGTAGCATTTCTCAACCTCAAGTAACATTGCACACAATCATGTAGCATTTCTCACCCTCAAGTAACATTGCACACAATCATGTAGCATTTCTCACCCTCAAGTAACATTGCACACAATCATGTAACATTTCTCACCCTCAAGTAGCATTGCACACAATCATGTAGCATTTCTCAACCACAAGTAACATTTCACACAATCATGTAGCATTTCTCACCCTCAAGTAACATTGCACACAATCATGTAGCATTTCTCAACCTCAAGTAACATAGCAGTGCACATAATCAAGTAACATTGCACCCTATCATGTAATACTTCTCTCACCCTCAAGTAACATTGCACGTAGCGTACCTTTAAGTGGAGAGTTGAGCCCTGCCTCCACCAAGCTGTCCAGGATCTGACCATTGCCAGGCTCCTGCGCCAGTCCAGACGCAAATGCCGCCAAGGCGTCTCCATGTCTGTTGAGCTCCTGCAGCGCCACACCTTCTCTCAGGTACGCCTGCGAGATTAGAAAAAAAAGAGAGATTCATTGGCACAAGCTACCACCACAACATTATCTGTACAATACTTTCCCTTCGTAATTGACCAACATCCTAACAAGCTGAAACTTGGGACATAGACACGTTGATCATCATAACACATTCGATTAAAATATCAGACATTTTTTTAAATTGTCGAGGAGTGCGCGCTTGATGTATCTATATGTGTATAGTCTTATTTATATGAGTATATCCGTGTATATGTGTGTAGATATAAATATGTATGTGTGTGTTTGAGTGTGTATGGGGTTTATGTAGATGTCCTAGTGTGTGTGTTTACGAGTGTGTGTTCTAGTGACAAACACATGACGCTTGCTTTAAGTCAACTTTCCGAATTCCACCAATGGATCGGCGGGGGGGGGGGGGGGGTATGGAACTTGGGATGCACGAAAGGTCTTCTGGCTTATCAAGAAAGATGGAGAAAAAGAAGATGACGGATGGGGGAGGGTTAGGGTGGACAAGGAGTTGGGAGGGTGGGGCGCTATCAGCACCGAGCGAACTCACCCCTGAGATCCCCATAAATGTCAGTGTGCCGGGTGAAGGCGCTTGCCTTACGTAAATCCCCTTCTGAAGCTCTCTGCATACGCCATTGATCCGCGCGGCGTGGTGTCCCGGGGAAGGCCGCGCGCCCCGCGCTGGGAACCACTAGACGACATACCAAGGTGGGGATTACTTCAGTGGCACAGACTGTGTGTTGTCTAATCGCGGTAAGCTCCCTTTTCACTGGGGGGGGGGGGGGGCGACGACCCAACAGACCACAACGTTGAACCAAAGGAAACAGGTCACGTGGCAAAAAAAATCCTACAGCATTACATAACACAGACACTGTATTCAAGGGACTGCGAAAAGGCGGGGGTGGAAAAACTCGATATATGTAATGAAATTATTTTTTTTTAATGCGGTATCTGTTTAAAAAAAACATTAGGGGGGGGGGGGGGGGTTGGCAGACCTTGAAGTCTATAAAGGTGTGTTGAACCTGAGTTCACAAGACACAAGTGACACGTGTTCACATTGTACTAAGGGATAGTTTGTCTAGCACACAAGCTCGGCCACTTGTACCCCGCTCCTCTCAAAACATACCTGGTGAGCTCTTTTTAAGAGTCTGGGTAGACATCTGAACGCGCGTTAAAATTAAAAAAAAAGGGTTGAACGCCGATATTCTTCTGATGGCAATCTTACTATCTATTTTAGTTTCAATTGGGAGGGGAGGATTAGTTTTCGTGTCAGAAGCAAACAATAACCACACATAGATCCAGCCGTGGTTCTTTAACATTGGTCATCCGACTTGAACCCACACTTCTCTTCGAGAATGCGAACCGAGATTACTCTCTCAGAGCTCGAAGTTGGAACTCTGCTGTATCCCCTGTAACACCGGTGCGTCACCGAAAAGGTTATTGCACAAACGGTTGGTCGTTTCTGTCCACTCCAAAGATCCCGCAAGGCAGGGCAGTCAAATTGGTCATCAAGCCAATAGGTCATCAGGTTGTGACAGCAAGTCACCCAGACATCAGGCAAGTCGTCAAATGGATAATTAAGCAGGACATCAAGTAGGTCGTCAATTTGGTCATCCAATGTCACTGTGTTATCAAGCAGGTCGTTACGTAGGTCAACAAATGTGTCATCAAGCAGGTCGTTACGTAGGTCAACAAATGTGTTATCAAGCTGGTCGTTAAGTAGGTCGTTAGGAAGGTGATTAAATTGGTCAACAAGCAGGTCGTCAAATAGGTCATCTAGTGGGTCGTCAAATAAACGTTCGATAAAAAACAATTAAATGCAGGTCCCCTAAGAGTTCATGACCCCGCGAGCTATAGAAGCGTTTGTCAATACACGGTCTTTCTCCGTCAACAACTCTTAAAAGACTGCGTCTGCACATAACAAGGAATTCATAATCAACTCTTTTCTTCGTGTGGAAATTGCGTCATTGATTATTGCCGTGTTTACTCTTGAGCATCTGGCAAACCAAGTTATACGTTAATCAAACGAGGGTAGCGGCCCTTTAGTTGTGTTGCTTTTTAATTAAGCAAGAGCTGTGGGGCACAGTGTTTAATTAAGCAGGAGCTGTGGGGCAGTTTTTAATTAAGCAGGAGCTGTGGGGCACAGTGTTTAATTAAGCAGGAGCTGTGGGGCAGTTTTTAATTAAGCAGGAGCTGTGGGGCACAGTGTTTAATTAAGCAGGAGCTGTGGGGCACAGTGTTTAATTAAGCAGGAGCTGTGGGGCACAGTGTTTAATTAAGCAGGAGCTGTGGGGCACAGTGTTTAATTAAGCAGGAGCTGTGGGGCACAGTGTTTAATTAAGCAGGAGCTGTGGGGCAGTTTTTAATTAAGCAGGAGCCGTAGGTTCAAGAAAGAAAATATGAAAGGAAAGAACGCCATTGACAAATTCTTTCTTTTCATTGAACAAGTGAAAGAGATTTGGTCGAGTCTTTATATTGCGAAGAGAGGATCGCGACGCGAGCACATCATATTAAAGGCGCATTTAGAGAAAGTTGTGAGTGTGCCTCTCTATCAATCACTATCTATCTATCTATATATATATAATTACCGTGACTGTGTTTATGTATTTGTTCGCCCAGGCCACAAAAGTTAAAAGTATAGATTGGAAACGTCCTCCAAAAGAAACTTTTTTCTATATCAACTAGACTAAATTGCTTTATTCGTTCATTTTAATTTTTAAAATAACAGTTTAGTTATGAGATAAAGTTACAAACCCCCACCCTCCAAATTATGTCAAATTATATCAGTATGACATTTAACTTTCCTCCCAGAGAAGTCACCAATAGACTGTCATCGAACTTGAGACGTCTGCCCGTGAATTCTCTCAACCTTAAAACGCTTTAATCTTTTTTTATTTTTATTTTAGAAAAGATAAGAAGCGTCCCCCCCACCTGACCCCCCCCCGCACCCCGGGGGGGGGGGGGGGGGGGAATGAGAGAGGGGAAGGGGAGGGACAAGAGTGGCCGATTGTTTCATCAAAAGAACCTGGTGTCAGATCAGTTCGGGTCAGGGTGACATTGATCGAACGCTCCGGTACGGCCAGTCTGTATTTCATGGGAAAATTTGTCAATGTGAAAAGCCGTTGAGAAATACACACAGTGGCACATAGTCAACAAACGGCAGGTGGTATATATATACTAGACAAATCTTCGGGACTACAATACCATACGACATTTAGAAAAGTACAAACGCGGTTGCTGTTGTTGTTGTTTTTTTACCCCAAATGAACCTGGAAATAACATCGTCAACATAAGATAACCTACGAGGGATGTGTCTGTCTGTCTCCTGAGAATTAAATCAATGTTTTCCAAAGCCTGCGGCTCCTACCTTCCCCCCCCCCACCCCACCCCCACCGCTACCCCTTTATGAAACATCTCGCAACAAGTTTTGGCCACAGAACACCTCCACCACCAACACATAAAACTGTATGGGGAAAAAGAAAAAGAAACAGACCCAGAAACCAATGCACAATTCACCATAGCTTTTTAAGCCTACGTTTACACCACCCCGATGACCAATTTGAGTGTTTGGGTATGTGTAGGGAAAGAAATCGTTGTAATTGTAAACAAAAAAAAAAATTGTGTTTATATGAATGCAATTCAGAAATTCAGATACGCGGGACCAATATCTCCATACTCACCCCTCCCCCCCTTTTTGTGGAAATACTAAAACAATACAATTTGGACTTTTAAGGCTCTCTTAGTCTTTATCGCTCCCCGTGGAGCATAAGGCAGCAACAAAGTTCCGCCAGGCCTCCCTATCCTGGGCGAGCCATCGGATTTCGTGCCATGTTTTATTTGTGGCCTTTGCTTCCTCGTCCATTGTCCTCCTCCACGTTCCCATTGGCCTTCCCCTTCGTCTTTTTCCTGGTGGTGTCCATTTCAATGCGCTGCTTGGGAGCCTCATTTTGTCCATGCGGAGGATGTGACCCAGCCATCTCCATCTTCTTTTCATTATTTCATCGATAATGAAGCTTATTCCAGTTCTTTGGTGGACTTCGATGTTGGAGACGTGGTCCTCCCAGCTGATTCTTAGTATACGTCGGAGACATCTACCTTCAAACCCTCTAAGGCGGCCTTCAATTTTGGTATTGGTCTTCCAGGTCTCTGCAGCATAGAGAAGGACTGAGCGTACATTTGACTTGTATAGTTTCAGTTTTGTTCTTAGTTGCAGAGAGGATGACTTCCATATTTTCCCCAGTTTGTTGAAGGCCTGAGCTGCCATAGCTAGTCTGGTGGAGATTTCCATGTCTATGCTTCCATTAGCAGAGATGTAGCTGCCAAGGTATTTGAAGTTTTCAATCTCTTCCACCTCTACACCATTGGCACTTGTCCTCTTAGAGCTCTTTGTCTTAACTTTCATGATTTTTGTTTTCCCTGAGTTGATCTTTAAGCCAACACTTTTGGCTATTTGTTCTACTCTTGTTGTCTTCTCCTGGATATCTGGTTGAGAATGAGAGAGCAGAGCTATGTCATCTGCAAAATCGCAGTCTTCTAGATAGGAAGTTAGTCCCCATACTAGGCCTCGAGGTTTATCTGCAGTAGCTCTCCTCATAACCCAGTCCATTACTATTAAGAAGATAACAGGTGATATCACACATCCTTGTCGGACACCTGTTTTCACCTGGAACCATTCACTCTGTTGGTTTTCATGGCGTACACAGCACTGGTTTCCAGTATAGATGTCTTTCAGGATGTTAATGACTTTGCCTGGGAATCCATATGATTCCAGAATTGTCCAAAGTGTTGGGTGGTGGATACTATCGAAAGCCTTTTCAAAATCTATGTAATTGATGTACAAAGAGGAGTTCCATTCCAATGACTGTTCCACTATGGTACGCAGGACAAAAATTTGATCATTGCATGATCTTCCAGCTCTGAAACCAGCTTGTTCTTCACGTAGGACTCTCTCTATTCCTGTTCTCATTCTCATCAGTAGGATTCTACAAAAGATTTTTCCTGTAACAGACAATAGGTTTATGCCTCTCCAATTCTCACAGAGGGTTAGGTCGCCTTTCTTGGGAACTTTGACAATAATTCCTCGTTTCCATGAGGTAGGTACATGTTCTTTGTCCCATATTTTATTAAAGAGTCCTATAAGTGTTCTTGCACACAGGGTTGGGCTGGACTTGAGCATGTCTGCCGTAACTCTATCCTCTCCTGGCGCCTTATTTCCTTTTGTCTGTTTAATGGCTTCTATTATTTCTTGTTCCATAATGGGCCCTTTAGACACTTCAATCTCAAAACCCGTGTCTGTGATGACAGCCTCTGTTTCTGGGTCCGGTCTATTCAGGATATCTTCAAAATGTTCTGCCCACCTCTGGAGCTGGTCTTTCTCTGTCGTCAGATTATTTCCATTTTTATCTTTAACAGTCGTCGATTTGCTCCTTAGACCTCCCGTAAGGGACTTAATAATTTTGTAGACTGTTTGGTTGTCGCCTTTATCAGCTGCTACTTGTGCCTCTAGTGCCATGTTGTCTATATAATCTCTTTTGTCTTGTCTTGCACTTCGTTTTACTCTAATGTTGAGTCTTTTGTAATCCTGTCTAGCTTCTGAAGTTCTTTCTCCATTTTTGGTGAGCATTTTTCGCTTTGCCTCTTTCCTTTGTTCTATGAGGCTCCATGTGGCATCTGAAATCCATTCCTTTCTCTGTCTTGTTTTGTGTCCTAGTGTTGTTCTACTGGTTTCGGTGTATACATTTAAAATCTTATCGCAGTGTGTGTTAATGTCGTCCTCTAAAAGATTTTCTAGTAGGCTGAATCTATTCTGTAGTTCCAACACAAAACTGTTTTTTACTAGTGTATCTTTTAATTTGGAAGAGTCATAGAGTTGGTAACTAGTAGTTTTGGTAGCTTTCTTTAGTTTGAGTTTGAGTTTGCATAAGACAAGGTTATGGTCACTACCAATGTCAGCACCCCTAATCGCCTTGACATCTTTCATACTTCTTCTCCACTTTTGGTTGATGACAATGTGGTCAATCTGATTCTTTGTCCTGTTGTCAGGAGAGGTCCAGGTGGCTTATGAATATTCTTGTGCTGGAAAACACTACCTCCTATAACCAGGCCATTCTCTAGGCATATATCAATGAGGCGTTGGCCATTGTCGTTTCTTTCCCCCATGGCTTCCTTGCCCATGCAATACTCATAACCACTGTTGTCACATCCTATCTTTGAATTTAGGTCTCCCATGATTATCATAATATCATGTCGAGGAGATTTATCTATCTGACTTTGTAGGTTATGATAGAACATGTCTTTTTCATCTTCTGTTGCTTGTTCTGTGGGCGCGTAGCACTGTATGACAGTAATCTTAGCATATGTTGAGAAAAATCTTGCTCTGATTATTCGGGCATCAATTGGCTCCCAGCTCAACAGACTTTTCCTTGTCTGCTTGTCCATGATAATACCTACACCTTCCTGATGCTGACCGTCAGATCTTCCAGAGTAAACTATGGTTTGGCCTGATGCCAGAGTTACCATTCCCGAGTCAGTCCACCGCATTTCACTTACACCCAATATGTTGACTTTATAGCGTACCATTTCTTTGGTTACTTGGGCAGTTTTTCCTGATTCGTACATGGTGCGTACATTCCATGCTCCAATTCTGATTTCTTTTCGAGGGGTCGCCAAGGATTGTGTCAGAGGAGAAACTTCCTTTCGGCTTTCATCTCGCCTCGTCATATCAGGCATCACAGCCTCAACCCTCAGCTGAGCTCCCATAATAGTTTGGCTTTTGGATATTTCTGTTGCTGTTTCTGTAGCTTTATGTTTTTTTACATGGCAGGTTGCTAGCCTAGCGCATAACCGTCTAGGGAGGAGTTCCCCTCTCAGCTCTCAGGATAGCTGCCTTTTTTCGGGTTATGTTCCCTAGCCTTTGTGGATCCCTCCACTTCCTGCAAGGCAGCAGGTACTGATTTTGGTCCGCCCCGGGTATTTGATTTCCCAGGTACCTACCATATCTGGTGGGCTTTCCCCGATCCGCCACCTGGGGAGGCGCCCGATGGGAGATCAGTAACTCCACACGGGCTTTTAAGGCAGTTCCTTTTAATCATCACCTATACATATAAAGTGGAATGTTTGTGTCAAATCCGACTCCCGTTGGTTAATTTAAAAGACACGTGACCATACTGTCTTATGTTTTACTTTTGAGATCCCACTCCCTGCGTGTGTCCTCCCGAGCTGAGTGGTTAGCGCTTCCCTACTGCCATTCGGGAGTTCTGGGTTCCTATCCCCGCTGATAAGTTTTTTTTCTTCTTTTTTTCAGGCTACTTTTTTTAAAAATTTCAAATAATATAACATAAAGAATTTCAGGACTTTGAAGATTTCCTAAAATATTTTCAGTAGCTTAAGTAAAATCTAATGATTATATTTTAAACATGCGAGAGACGGGTGTACAATATTTATATATTTTGTTAAATATAAAGACATTTACTTTGTAAAAAAAACTCTGTTACAATATTCACCAGATTTATTTTAACAATTTTTTTCCCCAATTGTTGTCAGTAAATAATTAACAAATATAATTGTAACATTATTATAACTTTCTGTTCATTGTAGTTTATAAAATGTGTTACACTGTATCTGTAGCCATAGCCCTATGTAATTTTTTTCCCCGGGCAATTAAGCTTGTTAAATGGTTCATCGGCAACTGCAGCGCCTGCTACAACAGAAGGGCTTAACTCATGTTTTGGTTGGTCGGTACCGGATTCCAACAACGGGAAGCTATGATGATGTCCTGTTTATCCCAAGGCCACACGTACTTGGACGCCGCTCCTTGTAAGACGTCCGCCATCTATGTACATAAATTGTACACACACATACACAGTGTGCGTACACGGGGAGGATCAGGGGAGATGAAAAGTGAAGAGAGGGATGAGTTTAGAGTTAGATCCCCTCTTTACAGACAAATCTTCTTCAAACATTTCCCGCGGCGCGATGAGAACGAGGCACGAGATTTGTGTCAGCAATAACAACTCTTCAATGGAAGGGGCACAACTCGCCCCGCGTCTGCTGTTTCATGAAAAGTGGGGAACAACTCGCTGCGCTAATCCATACACATTTGAGCTGGGGTTTTATGAAGGGGGAAGATTTGATGTCAACACCGCCGACCCCCCCCCCCCTCTTTGATCTCGCCAATATTATCGAAAGCGGATTCCCGGCGAAAGGAAATTAAATTATGGGTTAAGCTTAGAGTCAACTGCTACACAGGTAAAAAAAAATATCGCGGAACTGGGCGAGATGAAGGAAAACAACAACATAGACATAGATCTAGGCCTACTCTTTGGGGCGTGGCATAGTTCGAGCACCCCACAGACAAAAACAAAACAAAATTCAGAAAAGAGTTGCAAGGTTCTTTATTAGCGAATATTCACAACTGACAAGAGTAACTAACACCAATAATTAAATCACTAAACATAGAAACACTAGAGGACAGAAAGGCAAAGAGTAAAGTAGTAATAATACATAAAGGCATTAAACTCTAATTTAGAAATACAACCCAATAACAACCTCTTCCAATACTCAGATAAACATAAAGACAAAAACACTTTCCTTATCCTTTATGTGACATCAAATGCACATAAGAACTCTTTCTCCCCGAGTGGAATTCGAACATGGAATGGGTTGCCTGAACTAACCAGTAGATGCGTCTGATTCGTGTATGCAGAAAAGTTCAATAACTGATTCCTCACTTGATGTTGCTAAGTTAAGACTGTGTAAGTCAAAGCTACATAAAGCCATTGGCGGTAAAACAACTTCCAGGGAAATTAACTGAACACACCTCAGGTACCAGACACTGATTGGGTTTATTGATTATCGATGACGTCTGCTCAATACCTGCCCTTGCAGGAACAGGCGTGCCGGACACCAACATATATCCTGCCATGCTCTCTTCATTTAGTGCATGATCGACTGGACTTAAAGGTTGCTTCCATGTTTAAATTACAGACTCAATTTGTAGAGTCATGCGTAATATTTGAACAAAATAATTTTCCAAAAATGTGTACATGAACAGGAAAATAAGAAATGAATGGTTGTTGACACCCTGGAATAGATACGATAAATCTGGCATACTAAACAGCCCCTGGTGCGCTTTTTTCTGGTGGTATTACTTATTACTGAAGATTGTCGCAGCGGTGGAGTTGGGGGGGGGGGGGGGGGTGAGGAGATGAGGCACTAGGTTCACTCCATGGCTCCGAGTCCATTTAAGAAGACGCGATGTAAGGGGGGGGGGAGGCGAAGAAACACGCCCTTGGGGCTGAACAAGACAAACAAGTGACCGCAGGGGGTGGGGGTCGGAGGTCGCAATGCAGGTCAAGTGTCTTTTACGACTTCATGTCACTCTACCCTTTCAGCTGGACAGACGTGTTTGTTCAAAGGCGGGCGGCCTCAACAGCCATAACATGACAACTGTGGTCAGACAACACAATCCCTTGACCATAAACAACTAGAACTCTGCTTACAATTCATTAGCTCAAAATAAAGAACTAAACTAACTCAAAACCTACTGTTACAGGTACAGGTTAAGGATGAAAGAAAAAATAATAAATGAAAGTGTAGAAGAAGAGAAAAAGAATGAAAGAAATAAAAAGACTTGATTACTGTTTGGAGAAAATGATGTAAAAAAAAGGAGACTCTTGTCTAACAGATTACTGTTTGGAGAAAATGATGTAAAAAAAAGGAGACTCTTGTCTAACAGATTACTGTTTGGAGAAAATGATGTAAAAAAAAGGAGACTCTTGTCTAACAGATTACTGTTTGGAGAAAATGATGTAAAAAAAAGGAGACTCTTGTCTAACAGATTACTGTCTGGAGAAAATGATGTAAAAAAAAAAAAAGGAGACTCTTGTCTAACAGATTACTGTTTGGAGAAAATGATGTAAAAAAAAGGAGACTCTTGTCTAACAGATTGCACAAGATGGAATCACTAGTTTATTTCTGGCTTAACCTTTTTTCTTCTTCCCACTCACGTGGCGACAATAGTCATGAATAAGTCTTGTAGATAAAAAAAAAAAACAACAGATTGGAGTCCTATTACTCCGATATCAATTTTTAAATTCATAAACTTTTCATCAAATTCACGAACTTTTCATCAAATTCACGAACTTTTCATCAAATTCACGAACTTTTCATCAAATTCACGAACTTTTCATCAAATTCACGAACTTTTCATCAAATTCACGAACTTTTCATCAAAGTCACGAACTTTTCATCAAATTCACAAACTTTTCATCAAATTCACGAATTTTTCATCAAATTCACGAACTTTTCATCAAATTCACAAACTTTTCATCAAATTCATAAACTTTTCATCAAAGTCACGAACTTTTCATCAAATTCAAACTTTTCATCAAATTCATAAACTTTTCATCAAAGTCACGAACTTTTCATCTAATTCACAAACTTTTCATCCAATTCAAAAACTTTTCATCAAAGTCACGAACTTTTCATCAAATTCACAAACTTTTCATCAAATTCACAAACTTTTCATCCAATTCATAAACTTTTCATCAAAGTCACGAACTTTTCATCAAATTCACAAACTTTTCATCCAATTCAAAAACTTTTCATCAAAGTCACGAACTTTTCATCAAAGTCACGAACTTTTCATCAAATTCATAAACTTTTCATCAAAGTCACGAACTTTTCATCAAATTCACAAACTTTTCATCCAATTCATAAACTTTTCATCAAAGTCACGAACTTTTCATCAAATTCACAAACTTTTCATCCAATTCATAAACTTTTCATCAAAGTCACGAACTTTTCATCAAAGTCACAAACTTTTCATCCAATTCATAAACTTTTCATCAAAGTCACGAACTTTTCATCAAAGTCACAAACTTTTCATCCAATTCATAAACTTTTCATCAAAGTCACGAACTTTTCATCAAATTCACAAACTTTTCATCAAATTCACAAACTTTTCATCAAATTCATAAACTTTTCATGATATTCACAAACTTTTCATCAAATTCACAAACTTTTCATCCAATTCAAAAACTTTTCATCAAAGTCACGAACTTTTCATCAAATTCACAAACTTTTCATCAAATTCATAAACTTTTCATCCAATTCATAAACTTTTCATCATATTCACAAACTTTTCATCAAATTCAAACTTTTCATCAAAGTCACGAACTTTTCATCAAATTCAAAAACTTTTCATCAAATTCAAAAACTTTTCATCAAAGTCACGAACTTTTCATCAAATTCACAAACTTTTCATCAAATTCACAAACTTTTCATCAAATTCATAAACTTTTCATCCAATTCATAAACTTTTCATCATATTCACAAACTTTTCATCAAATTCAAACTTTTCATCAAAGTCACGAACTTTTCATCAAATTCAAAAACTTTTCATCAAAGTCACGAACTTTTCATCAAATTCACAAACTTTTCATCAAATTCACAAACTTTTCATCAAATTCATAAACTTTTCATCCAATTCATAAACTTTTCATCATATTCACAAACTTTTCATCAAATTCAAACTTTTCATCAAATTCACGAACTTTTCATCAAATTCAAAAACTTTTCATCAAAGTCACGAACTTTTCATCAAATTCACAAACTTTTCATCAAATTCACAAACTTTTCATCAAATTCATAAACTTTTCATCCAATTCATAAACTTTTCATCATATTCACAAACTTTTCATCAAATTCAAACTTTTCATCAAATTCAAACTTTTCATCAAATTCACAAACCACATAACAAAAAATGTGTGCGGATGTGTTATTTTTTAAGTATACATACAAAAAAACTTAGAAAAAAAAAAAACTTGATGGGACTTACGCTCTCCTTAACATAACTAGATACCCAATAAATTATTTTTTTCACTCTTTTATTGTTTTCATATTGTAACAAAAAAGTTACAAACATCTGCCAAACATTGATTAAATTTCCCAAACTTGATGTATGACAATCAATACAATCCAGGTGTTGATCTTATAATCATTAAAAGATACACGCGATAAGCACATCGTTGATTCTAATCTCATCTTGGTAGTGCAATTCTCTTTGGAAATATTCAACGACGATATTTTCCCCATTTACTACATCTCAGAGAAGAAAGTTGGAAAAAACTACACTTTGATGTATTCATGAAAACTGTTACGATGGCGGTCACGGTCAATAACACACAAGGCTATTGCCCCCACCACCCCACACCCCCATCTAGAACATGAACCAACCCATGGTATAGAAAACCCTTGCCGCCAAAGAATGGGTGCACCGTGAGATCGATTGGCCACGTGTGTTTTTTTATGTTAATATCATTAAATATTCATCTTAGTAACATTATTACAGTGGGTCACGTGGGATGCAGTTCACAGAGTTCAATATCCATGGATGAGTTTATTGTGGATCTGGTTCACTGTGCAACTGGTCTCCTTTCATCAATTTGTTCCAGATTGGTCGTGGGCCTCTTCTGTGCAGATATATCCACTGTTACGAATATCGGTCATAAATGAATGACGTAGTAAGGCATTGACCTCTTAACAAGTGCGTATCAGAGTCCAAAGCGACCAAGGTTTGACCTTTATGCCCTGAGGGCAGTTTAAATAAAATAATTCGTTCAAATCCCGTGGAAATATGGAGGATAATTCTGGATCGTAGTATTTTATAGAGAGAGAGGTTAAAATGCGTATTAAGACCCTGTAGAATCTTCGATGATAGTTTTCTTTGTTAAGTCCCGACCTCCTTAAAGTTAGTTCAGTTCAGAAGTTTGTCGAGTGAAGTCGCTATATTCATACTTGTACATATAATGCCATGTTATTGATACTTATGTTGCCATCAGTTGATAAAGTTTATTGATCGTTTATATTGAGTCTACAATTTAAATAAAATTTTTTATTCAACAACTGGAGTTGTTTGATCTATCATTGTTGAGAAATGTGTTGAAGATAATTATCACGAATATAACTACATTGCTGCATAGACCTGTCAGTCAAAGAACCCCTAGCTTGGGCTACAGATTAGCAGAATCTAGAGACTTCTAATAAAGATACAACTATATTCATTGAATCCGATTTAACGAGTCGTAATAATAGTCATCATAAAGAGGGCCATAATAGTTTGGGGGCTCGTCCGGGATAGTTGTATAGTGAAGCATATATTCAAGTTGTGTTGTGTTGTGTGTTGGAGCAGTGACCTACTGAGCAAGCCTAAGAACGCTGAAATTATTCTTCCGATTGGAAAAACGTAAGTTGGAAAAATTTACCACTTTATAAATCTCTTAACTAAAGAATGGAATTTATTGAAAATCCAGAAGAAGAAGTTCTGAAAACTTTATCAATAAAGAAGTTAAAAGAGATCGCTGAGATCTTAAAGATAGAAGTTACTGAAACTACACCATCGAGGACTGTGTTGACACAGCAGATCAAAGATGTGTTGATTGCGAGTGGAAAGTTGAAAGTAGAATCAAGCGCGGAGGGATATCAAGTTGAAGGTCAGACGTCGAAATCTATGTCAGAACAGTTTAGATTTCAGTTAGAAATGAAACGGATGGAAATGGAGATGGAACAAAGACGTCTAGAAATAGAAAGTCAGGAAAGAGATAAGAAAAGTCAAAGAGAAACAGAAAGTCAGGAAAGAATAGAGCTAGCGAAGATAGGAGCTACTAAAAAAGAATCTCATAATGATGTAGAGATGGCCAGATGGAAAAAGCTAGTCCCTACCTACATTGATAAAGAAAGTGAAATAGCTAATTTCTTCCAGACCTTTGAAATTTCTTGCAGAGATTTTAAGTTCCCAGAAGATAAATGGGGAATATTAGTAAGAACAGCTTTTACTCAGGGAAGGGCAAGAGATTGTGTTCTATTGTTAAAAGAGGAGAATTTAAATGATTATGAAATCATTAAAGACACTGTACTTAAAGCCTATAACCAAATACCGGAAAGTTATCGGAAAAGGTTCCGTCAGTACACAATGTCCCCTTACCAAACACACTTAGACTTCCTTAGAGCAGAAGAAAAGTTAATGGATCAGTGGATAAAATCCAGAAATATCTCCACATTAAAAGAAATGAAAGATATCATTCTGTTAGAGGATTTTATTAACAAAGTGAGGCCGGATATAAGAATGTATTTATCCGAGCGTGATATCACTGACCCACACAAGGCTGCTGATTTAGCTGAACAGTACACATTGTGTCATAGGACAGCTGGTGAAAAGAATTTTAATAGGGCACAACGGCAAGCAGAAAACACACCACAAAAACATCGTGAAAAAGAGCATTTTGTGAAACAAAATGATGTTAATAAAAAACCTGTCTACAAAAACGTCCAATGTACTTTTTGTAAAAGAACCGGACATAGCATAGAAGACTGTTGGAGTATAAGGAAAGATAAAAGACCTAACAAAGTGGTCATGTGTGCCAGCCATGCACAAATACAGAATGTACAAGAAAGCGAAGATACAAACGAACTGAATTCGAAGAAAGATTATTCTAAACCAGAAACACTGAGGGTGGATTTGCCTGAGAGCAAAAGTCAGAAGGTAGAGAAATCTACAACTGAAGATAATGAGGATAAATATCCTGATTATAAATACAGAATGGCTACTATTGGATTAATTGTCCAAGTCCACAGAGACGAAAAAGTAGACCAAAGTATTTTTGACTCGAACAAGAGTCTGAAGTCATCGAAAGATGAAACAACACCCGAAAGTCATGGTCAAGGGAAGAATAAAATTGACACAGAGACCCTGTGCAGTTTTCAACCGTTCATTAGTGAAGGTTGTGTGGCCTTACAAAAGGAAGGACCACTGAAGTCCGTAAAAATATTACGAGACACAGGAGCATCATTAACACTGCTGCTTAAAGATGTATTACCATTAAATGATAATACATTGACAGGACAGACTGTCCTATTGAGAGGTTTTGAATGGAAAGAAGAAATACCTCTACATAGGATATACCTCACATCTGACTTGGTGACAGGATATGTGACAGTTGGAGTAATATCAAAACTTCCTGTTGAGGGCATATCCGTTATCCTAGCAAATGATTTGGCGAAAGGGAGGGTGAGACCTGAACTGATTGTAAAGGAAAATCCAGACCCTAGTCCTATGGTGGAGACAGGAAAAGAAAAAGAACTTTATCCTGTAGGTGATGTCATAAATGGTATGACACCACAGAAAAAGAAAGAAGAAATTCTCTCACAAGAAAAGAAAAAGAAAGAAGAAATTCTCCCACGAGAGAAGAAAGAGGAAGAAGAAGTAGAACTTGATACTACTATTTTCTCCAAGATTGATGATTGTCCGAAAGGAAATGAACAATCAAAGAAGTCATCACCAAATGAATTGATTGCTGAGCAGAAAGTAGACCCAGAGTTGCTACAGTTGCATGAGAAAGCTGTCGACGAGAAAGAAAATCCTACTACTGATGTCTATGAACAGATAGACCACAGCATGAACAATCCACAATGCAAACCTGCAGTTGCCGGTACAGATGAAGATTTGAGGAGCATCACTGAAGAAACGAGTGCTGAGAACTGGACCGAAACTACCAAAAGCTATGGGTTACCACAATCCATACCGACAGATCGAAGGACCAACTTCACCTCGGAACTCTTCAATCCAGTCCTAAAGAACTTATGCCTGGAGCAGGAGATGTCAACTGAATCCTATCCGGAAAGTCGAGGAGCCTATGGACCAATCTTTGGACCCACTGGCCGAGGACCACTCAAAATACTTCAAGAGGAATGGCCGACCGAATTGGACCTCCTTGGGCTGAGCAAGTACCTAGATAAGTACATAAATTTTTTGTCTGACATAACTGTGTTTGTTAGAAAAAAATTGTACACTGCTCACATGCAGATGCCATTGTTGTGTGATGAAAGAAAGGCAAAAATATTATATCATTTGAAAATGATAAAGCCTTACCTTCTGAAAACAATTGGAATAAGCTTGATGTTGTTAACAGTGTTACTCTTATTTGTAAAATTCATGCCTGGAGTACAGGATGAATTGAATGACAAATTCACTGATAGTTAGTTACCAAACTTACTATTGTAAAACTAAATCCCTTACTTGTGATGAAAAAGGACTGAGTAAAAGTATTGTTAGAGTAAATATCATTATAGTGTGATATTTCTAAACAAACTTGTTAGGTTGAGCATTTAAAATAATTGCTATAAGGAAAAAAAGATCAGTTTTATCCGCAGAATTGGTTTCTAAATCAGAGGACATTATAAATGTGGACTGATTATAAGATATGTTTGAGAATCTCTGGAAATGATAATTGAAACATTTGGCAGAGAGGATAATCTGATTGATAAAGATGTAAATGATTTTAAGAAAAGAGAATTTTTCTATCACTAAAGTATTGAGAAATGTTTATGATTGTACTATGGAAATTTATTTTATCATGTACTGTTGTTGAAATATTGCACTGAGTCAAGATGCAAATTTCTTCTATGTGAATTTATTCATTTATTATATTATCATTGAATGTATGATAATGTAGGGTAAAAATAGTTGCTACAAGGCAGAACTATGACTAAAAAAGAATTCCAAGAAATGTATTATATATGATTTTTCACTTTTAGGATACTGTTACATGAAAAGCAGACCAAAAGTAGAAACTAATAAAACTTTGTATCCTTGTTTTGTATAAATTTAGGATATGTGCCACTGACTTGACACTGTAAACCAGAATGGTTGAGAATTTCATGGTTGAGAATTTATAATGTTGACACACCAATGTTCAACTAATGTATTATTAATTAAGGATTTCATGTCAAGATTGTAAAACTAATCTATTTTTTTTTCTGTATGAGTTAAAATAGATTGAATGAATTGTACTGACAATCAAAAGATTGGGTAGACCTGAACACTGTGGAAGTAACAGGAACCTAGAACCTATGAATAAAACCTTTTGTGGAAAATGGAAAAGAGCAATGTACCCCACTGAAAAGATTGGAAATGGAATGTTTTACCACACCAGTCAAAACAGCAGTTTGTTTTGTACATAAATTGTTACATTGATTTCTGTCTGAAAAAAATTAATAGTAGCCTATGCTTAACTCTTTTCTACTTCAATAATATTGTATTTGAAATGTCTTTAATGTAATTAAAAGAAAATAAGTACTTACTATTTAGTACTAAGATTGTATGAAGATAATATAATCTGCTTTGATTGATAGTTAATTAAGTAAATTAACCAAATTTGTTTCAAGTAAATCCATGTCTGCATGAAAGATAGAATGTTTCAATGTGAACTCTTTTTAAAAAAAAAAAGAAAATAATGACGTCGAAAGGTCATGGTAAAATGAGAAATTGAAATATTTTTAATGATCTTTGCTATAAACTATTTTAATTCGTGAACAGACTATGTTTAATGTTCTCAAAATAATATAAATGAATTTGATTTTGAGATGATAGATGTTAAAGAATGCTTATTTAATACGATAACTATTTAATCGCGTAGCAATATTTTTTTGACCTAGGCTGTGATGAGGTAAATTTGCATAGCGATGTCAACATTGTTAAAATCAATTGAGAATGAGAGAGAGAGAGAGAGAGAGAGAAAGGCGGAATTGACCTCAATTTCTGTGTCGCGTCACAGACAGTTGTCTAATGTTGTCCAGCCTACAAACATGAAAAAAAAAATACTGTCGAGAAAATGATCGTGTTGTTGTGTAATTAGGTCAAGCCTAGTAGTATTTTTTTCATCAAGAGCGTTTTTTTTTTTTCTGCTTATGAAAAAATAAGTCGTGTCTGAATAGACATTAAGTGATTTTTCTTTGTTGTTTGATTACAAATGTAAAAGATATTAGTTTATAATTAAATGGACGAGAGAGGTTTTTATTAACGTGGAATGTTCATGTAATAGAAGTTATTAACTTGTATTATATTATATCTATTAAGAATGATTATGTATTTTTCTTGTATACAAGATTTAGATAAACAATTTAGTTGTCCATTGTTTTGAATTAAAAATTGAATGATTGAATGACTATAGTTAAGCCATTTGATAAGATGAACTTATATTGCATATATTATATGTTATTGTTATCAGTTCGATTGAATTATTGGGATCGCCAATTGAACTGTATTGTTTTTCCCGGAATATTTTCTTTTAAAATTATTCCTTAAAATTAACATTTTTCGTATGGTTAAAATGTAAAGGAAATAATTATAAAGCTTTAGAAGGGGGGGGGGGATGTTACGAATATCGGTCATAAATGAATGACGTAGTAAGGCATTGACCTCTTAACAAGTGCGTATCAGAGTCCAAAGCGACCAAGGTTTGACCTTTATGCCCTGAGGGCAGTTTAAATAAAATAATTCGTTCAAATCCCGTGGAAATTGGAGGATAATTCTGGATCGTAGTATTTTATAGAGAGAGAGGTTAAAATGCGTATTAAGACCCTGTAGAATCTTCGATGATAGTTTTCTTTGTTAAGTCCCGACCTCCTTAAAGTTAGTTCAGTTCAGAAGTTTGTCGAGTGAAGTCGCTATATTCATACTTGTACATATAATGCCATGTTATTGATACTTATGTTGCCATCAGTTGATAAAGTTTATTGATCGTTTATATTGAGTCTACAATTTAAATAAAATTGTTTATTCAACAACTGGAGTTGTTTGATCTATCATTGTTGAGAAATGTGTTGAAGATAATTATCACGAATATAACTACATTGCTGCATAGACCTGTCAGTCAAAGAACCCCTAGCTTGGGCTACAGATTAGCAGAATCTAGAGACTTCTAATAAAGATACAACTATATTCATTGAATCCGATTTAACGAGTCGTAATAATAGTCATCATAAAGAGGGCCATAATACCACACATAACCATGCCAACGGAGTTCTGGACATTTCTGACCAATCATGTCAAGGTATTTCCGACCAATCACGCCCAGGTATTTCAATTAAAATCATGCTCGGTTATTTTGACAAATCTTGTCAGATGATTTTTTTAAAGTGCTTGTGTCCAACTACTATCCAGCATATCAGTCCGGGTTAAAGTTCAGGCCGCCCCGACAATACCCTTTAACAAATCAAGCATGTAAAGTATCCCGTCGGACCGAGTTTAATCCAAAGGGCCGGTGAAGCAGCGTTCACCAGTTTCTGTGGACACGACATACCGGGTCATTGTGTGGCCAACCTGCAAGGCCGCCTTTACTTTACCCCAACTAAGGTCAGGTACACATCAAAGCTGGGTAGACTCCAGACCCGGGAAAAAAAATCCTAGCAAGGATTCGAACCCAGGACCTTCGGTACGCCAGCCGAACGCGCTGCCACTCGGCTACCGTGTTTGGCCAATCCTGTATGTAGGTCACATATTACTTTCCGTGACCATGCAGATACTATTTATTCAATCAGGCGTCCAGGTTCTTGTCACCTATAGAATCCATGTTGGCTCTTATTTATACATAGTTTTTTCCTGCACTAGACGACGTCCAGTCTTGCATTTGATAAGGCTTTAAAATAAAACAATTATATCGATAAATGCTATATATATCTATATGCTAATGTAGTCTCCTAACCCCAGAGCATATAAACACATTCAATGCCCTACATACGTCAAAAATCCATTATCTGTAATTTCTGACATACCGGGCATATTAAATTCCCGCGGGGGTACAGAGATAGGCATCTATGGAGAGCGATGAAGCGTTTTATTGTGGTGATAGTTTAATGCGAAAAATTTACATTTGTCCATGTTTTTACGCTAAAAGAAAATACATTGATTTACCGGGCATTATAAACATTATTCTGGCAATGGTGTATTTTGTAAATACTTACTCGGTGTGGTTTAGCTTAGGCTTAGTGATATTGTACAACAAATGTCGTGTCTATAAAGGTTTTATTGTTAATTTTACACAGATATTTTGTGTGTGTATATGTTCTAACTTCGTGTATAGGGTTGCCAGACGTCCGGCAAAAGAAGACTTTTTACACTATTGCCCTCCGTCCGAAAGGTAAAGCTCAAAACCTTGAAAATGACCGACTATTGTAATATTTTATGTTTTGTAGGCGAACAGTATTAAACATAGTATTTACCTCTTAAGAATATAATTCATAAACAAGTGATCATTTGTACAAGAAATGAATGATTCGTTTTCTTAAGACTCCTGTATTAGCTGTAAAGTTTATTTTTTAAGTTGCCCAAAAGCAAGCAAGCTGTATTTTAGCCTTATGTTATGTTTATATGTTATTTTAAAAAAAATATGTTTCTTGTTCAGTTTACCAAAACGTACTTATTGGCAGCTCTTGTAATAAAATTATACTGATTACGGGTTTATTGCGAAACTATTCAATTGAAACAAAATGTCCTCCTTTTTGTCTCTGGATGTTCTCCTTTTGACACCCATGTGTCTAGCAACATTATTCGTGTACGTGTGTGTAAGTGTGTATCTATGTGTGTATGTGTGTAGGCTATCTGTGTGTGTGTGTCATCATCGAAATGTAGCGGGTCTAGGAGTGGGGCTTAGAGGGCTTCAGACAAAAGCCTAAAATATTTTCATACCCCCTCCCTTAATTAATAAAAGAATCGCAAAGTTATACCGTGGCCTTGGCCTTTACACATGAGTCAGCCAGAGGCTCAAGGTAGGCGAGCTGCGCCTTGTCATTAACAGTGGACATCAGAGGAAACGTTGGGAGTATTTATTGCCCGTTAGGTGTTTGGGTGATGGTAGGGGGGGCGGGGGGAGAGAAGGTGGGCATAGCAGTTTATTGAAACCGGGGTCTTTGTTGTTGTTTTTTTGTTTAGCACAGGGCTCAAATATTTGTGTTTGCTCCTGTCGGGTATGTTTCTCCGCCCTCCACGCCATCCCCGGGTTATGATAGAACAAGATCACTTCACGAGTACTGCACTCGCTTCCAGCCTCCAACAATTCACCTCAATTAAAAAAAATAAAGCACTAACCACTATCAACATTCAAGCAACCTAAACAACGGCACGTCATTTGTTCCTTCAAACAAAAAATTCGAACAGCCGACAACTAAATTGAATGTACTGAACTCTATGGACACGTCATCATGTGTGGAGAGTCAAAAACGTCACGGAGAGGGGGAAGAAAAGGAGAGTCAACATCACGTGACCACAGCGTAAACACGACAAACATGAACACAGAGGTTCCGGCTCGGCAACATCTTGGGAGGGCAACACAATTCATTGCCTGACGTTAGAAATTAATTTGACGGTTGGCCGAGGAAATAAATCCATGGCCGTCCGTGCCAGGTCAGGGAGAGGTTTACGTAGTACGTTACACCTGGTCAACAAGACGGCAAAGTTATCAGGTGCAATGTACAGTTTACACTTTTATAATTAGTGAATGATCTATATGTGATACACTGTAACAATAGATGTAAGTAGAGAGGTCCTTGTAAGCCATGTATGTCCATCATCGCCAAGTCTTAATGAGGTCTGACCTTTTCGATAGGTAAGGCGGGCTATGGGCTAATGCATCCACGAACTTCAGATTTACTTCCGGCAAGACTCTTTTTAAATGTTGTTTTCGGTTTGTTTCAAGTATAGCTTACACCTGGTCTACACTAAACTAAACTATATTATTTTAAATCAATAATTTCTATATGCTTAGAGTTAATCTGCAATTAGTTTTAGAAATGTTATTATAGTTTCCATGAACTTGCGGTATTTGTGTTGACAAAATTGATCATAGGGCCGGTGAAGCAGCCTCCATCGGCTTCTGTGGCCACGGCATACTAGGGGAATGTGTGGCCAGTACAATGCCCAGCCGCCTTTATATTACCACAACTTAAGTCAGGTACCCATCAGAGCTGGGTAGACTCAGGGACAGCCTCCGGTCCGGGCATCCATCCCTAGCCTTCACCAGGATTCGAACCCAGAACCTTCTGTATGCCAGCCGCCAATCTGAGGTCTAGAAGAAAGTTACATAATAAACTATGAGTAACCCATAGAATTTTAGGGACGCGTGTTAAAAACACATGAGAGAAACACAGGGAACTATCTACCGAGTTTTGGTGACCTTGAGTCGCCCATTACAAATTTCCAACAACAAAAAAAAAACGCCAGTAGAGAAGAAAGAAGAAGCTACTGGCGCGCTTTGATGGATACGTAAGTCAACACAGGACGTAGGGCGCGTAACTTGTCAGTTTGGGCCGTTAGATATGAGATCCTCCCTTGACGATAATTCAAGGGCAAACACGCGGGGAGGGAGGGGGGACTTGGTGCACCGGGTTGCCGTCACGCCCGGGCGATCCCTGGTAATCCCTATTAAAACACGTCAGACCCGTTAAACCCCCAAAAGACTGGCGCGATTCAATGAAAGACGTACAGGGTAGTGTATTTTATTGTGTACATAGGTACACACTAATACACAGCGACGATGAAATCTTATCTACAGACGCGGGAAAAGGGGGGGGGGGGGATAGGAACCATTCAGAACACTGACACTAAGTCCATGTTGTTTACTGGGTGACTGGATTGTTCTGGGACAGGGGTCGGCAACCTGCGGCTCGCGAGCCGCATGCGGCTCTTTCGATGTCAAAATGCGGCTCTCCAGTTCCATGCGCACATATTAATAATTAATAATAATTAATTAATAATTATATTATTTTATTTTCAAAACTATAAAAAAAAAATCCTCTAGCCTACTCAGGCCTACTGTAAACAGGATAAAACCCTCAACAGAGAACAGTGAGAATAGGTGGAGTAGAAAGTAGACTGACAGCCGCTAGACACTACTACCACCCTGCCAGCAACAGTAGGTTCAGTCTTCAGTCTTCCTTGAAGCACGGTTGCGTGTGTTTAAATAAAATCGCTTGCGAGAAACAACAATGTTCCGTTGTTTCAAGATTGGACGGAGTCGTTTGCGTTCATATGCAACACGACCTTCCGACTTGTCTCATTTGCCAAGAAAAACTTGCACACAATAAGAAGTCAAATTGAAGAGACACTTCACTACAAAACATACCCGATTTCCTGCTAAATATCCAACCGTTGACGCACGGAAAAAAGCTGTTAAAGAGCTTCAAAAACAGCAGCTGAGTTCTATGCTAAGTAACTGGGCGCACTCTTCAAAGAATGTAATTATGGCAAGCTTTGCAATATCACTGTAAATTGCAAAAAGAGGGAAACCATTCACTGATGGAGAGTACGTCAAAAATAGTTTCATATGTGGAGCTGAAGAACTGTTTGGTGATTTTAAAAACAAAACAGAAATCATGAAGAAAATCAAAGATTTGCCATTATCTGCTAAAACAGTACAAGATAGAACTGCTAAACTGTCTTCAAATGTAACACATGTGCAAGTGAAAGACATTCAAATTGCTATGGATGAATCTTGTGACATAAAAGGCACGGCACAAGTAACCCTTTTTGTCAGGTATATATCAGCCCAAGGTCCAAAAGAACTACTGCTAGGATTGCTGCCGCTCTCAGGACAAACTCGTGGAAAAGATATAGCAAATATTGTGAAAAAATGCCTGAAAGACTATGCAATCGAGATAAATAAAATAGATTCCATAGCAACTGATGGAGCCAGAAGTATGCCAGGAATACATAAAGGAATAACAACAATTCTTCAGCAAAAAATTAACCACGAAATTTTAGAGTTTCACTTCATAATTCCACAAGAGGCGCTTTGTGCCCAAACATTTCCGGCCGAAATAGTTGAGATCATGAGCTTGGTAATTAAGATCATTAACAGCATTTTGGCAAAAGCACTCTACCAGCGCGAGTTTAAGGAATTTCTTGAAGAAAAAGAAAGCCAGTATTCTGACCTACTACTGCACAATAAAGTGCGATGGCTTTCCAAGGGTAACGCATTGAAACGTTTTGCTTCTGGCTTGAGTGAAATACAAACATTCTTCAATGAAAAAGGCATAGTCCATCCCGAATTTAAAAGAAGACAAATGGCTACAAAAATTCAACTTCAACTTCATGGTGGATATCACAAGGAAACTAAATGAGCTAAATGTAAAACTGCAAGGAAAGGGAAATCCAACCTATGCCTTGCTTGAAGAAGTGGTTGGTTTTGAAATTAAATTACTTCTTTTTGTCGAAGCCAAGAAGAGCGGTAAATTACTTCATTTCGAAAATCTGAAGTAATATCGCGATGAAACCCATGCAACTTTTGACACCAATTACTTCAGCATGGCTATAAACAAATTAAAGAATGGATTCGCTGAGAGACTTGAGCAATTAAAAACCAAACGCAAGTACTCTAGCGTTCAAAGTAAATCCTCTTAACACAAATACAAATGAGATCTACATTGAGCCATTTGGAATTGATGCTGGTTCGCTTCAAATGCAATAGGTGGATTTGAAAACCAAACACCTGTGGAGTGGCAAGTTCACAGAACTCAAGAGCAAGTCAGAAGAGTTGTAGGTCCAGAAAGGCATGCCCGTCACGCTGCACAACTGGGCAGCTCTAAAAGAAATGCCGCAAGTTGAGGCACTCATATTTGACGCATGGAATAGTCTTCCAAAATGCTACAGTGAGGTGAAGAAGTTGGCATTTGGAGTGCTGACGATCTTCGGGTCAACATATTCGTGCGAGCAAGCATTCTCTTGCATGGATATAATAAAAAGTAAAGTAAGAAGCCAACTAAGCTTATGTCTATTATGCAATAATTATAGTTACATTATTTGATTACTAATTGTATTATTCTAGCAGAGCTAGCTAAAATACTTTAATATGTTTTGTGCGAAACATTTGTATGTTTTATATAAATAAATATTTTTTCATATTGCTTTTTAAATCAAAAATCAAATTTATATACTTAATTCTAATCAAATTCCATATTTAAAAAAATGTTAGTGGCTCTTTAAAAACTGGGAAATTTTGTAAATTGCAACTTTTGGCTCTTCCGTCTCAAAAGGTTGCCGACCCCTGTTCTGGGATCATCATAGCGCGCCGATTTGCTCAGCTGAAAGTTTGTCATCGAACCCTGGCGGAGTTGGGATTCGTTCCTCGATCAGGTGTAACGAATGCAATATAATTCTATCCGATTGGCATCCGGGCATGGAAAAGGGGTTGCCCGAACAAACCAGGAAAATCAATAACTTAACATCATTTCAAACACTCATCAAAATGTAAGACTGGACTCAGACTACGGATGAGCTAGCACAGGACGCATTAATCTTCTTTATAAAAGGAGCGTCTGTAGTAGATAAGATAAGAAGATAGGTGGAGAGGATGGTGTATCCCGGCCCTTTTCCCTGTGTTGTATGGTTATAAAGACGCTCCTTTCCCCACGCGTAATAGAATATTGCGTCCTTAACCTATATCCTAGAACAGGGGTCGACAACAGCTCAATTGAATGACACTATTGGGAACAGCACACGCGTATATACACACACCCAATTATATTACTTCACACTTGGGACTGCTGACGTTCATAATGCAACTCCACCTGTCAGAAAAATTTTAAAGCAATCATGACAGTTTCATTTCTTTCTCTCCCCCTCTCCTCATTGCCCCCACCCCTCTCCCGTTCTCATTGACAACAAGTTAATCTTTATGAATTCATCTGACAGCCCACCACCAACTCCCTCCAGCGGTTTTCACAAACTACTCAAATTAAGTCACTTTACAGAAAATAAAACGACTGTGCATTTCACAGTGGCGGAAACTGAAATTCAACAAGGATTGCATACATTTCTTCCTAATACCAAAGACTATAATAAGATGGACTGCTTGCTCTATTTTTAGAGCTTATATGTTCTTTTTCCGTACGTATCCAAAAACGCTGTCTTAAATGACTTCTACGCTCCCACGTTTGCCTAAATGTTTCCGCTGTAAACTTTCGATTTTTTTTTTCATTGAGAAAATCATAGCGCTAAATAAAACGGAAGTGTACAGTGCAATAAAGGGAATCGGGAAATTCCAAAGAGAAGTCATTCGAGTCATCAAACAGCAGAAATATTAAAGCAAGCGGTCCATCTTAATATAGTCTCTGGTAATACATTTGTAATGTTAATGCTGTTGTTGCGTTTTATAGATGTTTATCTGTGTGTGTGTGTTCGTGTGTATGCGTGTGTGTTGGTGTGCAAGTGGGTGTGGTAGATGTTGTTGACAGGTCAAACCAACGAGGCGATAATTAGTGGCTAGAGTCATTCTCTGCTGGGGCGATGACAAAATTGATTGGTGCGGTTAGTACGCCGGGCTGTCACCAACACGACCTAGGTTCTAGCCCCTGTAGCCGACTTACCCATACCGCCCTGCAGGAGTTTTGAGCCCAGTGGACGTAATAATCTTCTATCTAGAAGGAACGTCCTGTAAAACTTATAAGTATTTAGAATGTTGGCCCCAGTGGACGTAATAATCTTCTATCTAGAAGGAACGTCCTGTAAAACTTATAAGTATTTAGAATGTTGGCCCCAGTGGACGTAATAATCTTCTACCTAGAAGGAACGTCCTGTAAAACTTATAAGTATTTAGAATGTTGGCCCCAGTGAACGTAATAATCTTCTACCTAGAAGGAACGTCCTGTAAAACTTATAAGTATTTAGAATGTTGGCCCCAGTGGACGTAATAATCTTCTACCTAGAAGGAACGCCCTGTAAAACGTATAAGTATTTAGAATGTTGGCCCCAGTGGACGTAATAATCTTCTAGCTAGAAGGAACGTCCTGTAAAACTTATAAGTATTTAGAATGTTGGCCCCAGTGGACGTAATAATCTTCTACCTAGAAGGAACGTCCTGTAAAACTTATAAGTATTTAAAATGTAGGCCCGAAAGTCAGAAGGAAGAAAAGCAAGAAAAATCGAGCTGACTCGTTTGAGTTTTTTTGGACAATATTCTACTCATTGATAAATCTGTAGGCCTACTAGATTTAGTTGTAATATATTGTATTATGTTTAAATACTACGTAGTGAATCCGCCATAATGGGGAAATGTATTCATAGGTAGAGGACTCTGAAAGACAGAGAAGAATATTATTAAGATGTACACCTTAAAATTATAAAATGAAAACCGGAAGGGGGGGGGGGGTAAAAAAAAAAGATCAGACCCATTTGATCCATTAGGTCTGTGCAGCAGAGTTTCTGTCGTCATGGCAAACTAGAAGATTGTGAGGCCAGCACAATGCCCAGCCGCCTTTAGTTTCCAGCAAATAATGTCGGGCTGGGTAGATTCAGGGACAACACCCTTCAGATTCGGGAACTTTTAGTCTATTCGAGCCCAGGACCTTTGACCTTTGGTACACCACTGTGCTCCATCGAGGCGGAGATTGCGGGGGCGGGGCGAGGGGGGCGGGGCGAGGGGGGGGGGGCGGGGGAGGCGGGGGGGGAGGGGAGTTTTGGTGTTCATATAGAATCCTAATGTTATTTCTGTCCATATATCAAGATGGTGTTATACACAATGAAAGAGGGGAATAGAAAGCAATACAACCTACCTTCTGTGTTCTGGTTTTAAGTCTTGTATGGTAAGACCATTTCATCATGTTAGTCCAATAATGCCCAGAAATAGTGAACTATCACTTCGGTGTCAAGTTAGAAATTCCATAAATAGAAGCGGGACACAAAAACTCTTTTGTCTCTTTTGGCGAGCTCACGTGCTTACGCGTCATCGATGACGTCACTGCAACCCACCAATCAGATGGCGTTATTTCTTCCGTTGCCTCCATACTGAGTTAAGAGTTAATTTTAAACTTCCGGTATTGCCCGGAGAGAGGGGAAGAGAGGAGAGGCAATAAATATACGTATGTAAGTCTAGGGCTACTGCTTCCATCCGTGAAGCCGACATGCGATAGGCCGGAAATACGCCGCCATGTTCACGCGCCGTCCATATCATACTCACGAACGTGATCATTGAAAAAAACGAACAGGAAATGTACGCTGAAGTTTCTGTGCGTCACATTGCCATGGCAACCAAACAAGTTACCAACACTCTTGTCCTACACGGTCTAAAGTTGAACCGGCGGAGCCAAAGTTCACTAATGATGCTTACATCTCCGATAGTTCGTTGCTCAAATAAACTTGTCCACTAATTCAGTTAAGCGGTAAACGACACACAGTGCTAGAAAGGTACACAAATGAAGTGAGATGGTTATATCAGCGATATAATTGTAACAAGGATACGTTATCTGCGGGCCACTGAACCAGCCCACAAATGTATACCAGAGACCACACTGCATTTACAGTTTCAAGAAGGTCGTGTGTGCGAGCGAGTGTGCATGCTAGTGTGTGAATGTGTGTGTGTGGACAGTCCCCCCCCCCTTTCACCAGTACTACATACTTCCTACTAGACCAACAGTAATAAGCTATATAGTTAGATATACACGGCTCCACCCTAACCACTCCCTACATTTCCTCTCTCTCTCTCTATCTATCTATCTCTCTCTATCTATCTATCTCTCTCTCTCTCTTTCTCTCTCTCTCTCTCTCTCTCTCGCTCTCACACTCTCTCTCTCTCTCTCTCTGGGTCATGCATGTGGTCAAACAGGTGTTGTAAGTTGACAGACAGTGGAAAGAGAGACGATCTGGGGGGCTCCGGGTATCTACCAAAGGTGCGTTTGTGTGTGTGTTTTGCGTATGTGGCGTTTTTTTTTTTTTGTCCAGTCCTGTGGCTGATATAAAATACACATTTGAACGTTACTAATCGTTGTTTAAATTTTTTTTTAAATAGAGCAAATTCAGAAAAGGGCTGAAAGGTTCATTACTCGTGAATATTCACAACTAACAAGAGTAACACCAATAGTTACATCTCTAAACCTAGAAATTATGTCACACAATGCTCCGATAAAAATAAGGACATAAACACTTTCCTTATCCTTTATGCGAGAACAAATGCATATATAAAATATTTATTCTCGAGTTGAATCCAGGCATGGAATGGGTTGCCTGAACAAACCAGGAAAACCGTTAACTTAACATCACTTGAAACACTAATATAAATGCAGGACTAGACTCGACCACGGATGTGCGTAGGACGCAATAACCTTCTTTATATAAGAAGCGCCTGTAATGCATAATATAAGATAATCTTTTCAAACAAAGGTCTACTTTGATGTAGAGAAGAAAGAAGTGAATGGAGAGAAGGAAGGAGGAGGGGGGGGGGGGTACAAATGGAATCAGGATGGACAGATGAGAGCGGGGGGGGGGGGGTGAATGTGGACCGACTGTAATGAAAGCGAATGTTTGTAGATGAATCATTGTGATAACATTTACATTGCAAGTCGAAGAATGCATTATCTAGATTGCACGGAGCAGAATACGTGGAGATTGTGTGGCCGGCACAAGCATACAGGTAAGAGGGGAGGGGGAGAAAGGCAAACTGAACGACCGTCATACATGATAGTATGATGATAGACAGCTAAACGGGTGGAGCACAGACAGACAGGTAGAGAGACAACGCAAAGTATCACATATGATGAAAAGATAAATAGATGGATATAGATAGATAGATTGATAGTTAGATAGATAGATTGGTAGATAGATAGACAAATAGATTCTAAAGAACCCCCAATAGAAACACACATGATGCCAATATAAATCTATATCTGACTCCATTCATCCTGCGTGGGCGTGATGGCCGCCAAGATTATTCGACACGTACGCTGACGAACGATTTTTTCCTCCTCAAATTGACTAACAACACAAACAAACAGGAATCTTCAATGGCCTTCAACAAGCCCAGCCACACGGCCACACGCAATTTACTGCTTAATCAGGCGGCCCGTTTCCCAGCAGCTACCAAGAAGTCATAAAAAAAACTCCAATTCTAAAACAATACAATATTTCTGACGCCCCTGTTTTATCAGTGAACGCAGCACTTCCTGTTCAAACACATGCAATCAATAGGATATCTTAGGGGTCGATGTTTATGAGTTCTCAGTGATACTTTAACTTTAGGGAGGCGTTATACGGCGGATCCGGTGTATAACGTTCAGCGTTATGTGGCGGATCCGGTGTATAACTTTCAGCGTTATGCGGCGGATCCGGTGTCTTACGAATATGTGTATAATGCCGAGCGTCATCGGCAGACCCAAATTTACGAAAAATTGTGAGAGTTAGCCTATACTTATGACTTATAACTTTATGACTTTATAGGCCTACTAATCTATACTATTCTATAGGCTTTTATTTTTTATTTAGGATCATATTCCTAGTTCAGTCCTAACCCTAACTGAGCCTAACCTTAACCGGGCCTAACCGTAACATCAATAATCAATTTCTAATTGTGATTAAGTGACATAGGCTAAATAAAATTTTTGTTTGAATTAATTATAAACAATGACAAATAGTTACCAAAATTTCACGTATTTAACTTCAAATTTATCGTTTTACTATAATTAAATTTAAAAAAAGATATAAAAAAAAAGATGAAGATGGCTGGGGTTGAACCTGCGTTACCCCTGTTAACAGAACACGCTACTAACCACTGGGCCAAGAAACCTTTTTGAAAACCTTTCAAAAAATTCTAATTGAGCGTATAGACCCAGATAAACAATTATGCGCCAATATCAGTGTGCATAATAAAGGTCACAAGCTTACGCAAAAATCCGCCGTATAACGCTAAGCGTTACTGTCCATTTGACGGACCTAGCCTTGAAGTATCTAGCTTTGAAGGACCTAGCTTTGAAGGACCTAGCTTTGAAGGACCGAGCTTAGAAGGATCTAGCTTTGAAGGACCTAGCTTTGAAGGATCTAGCTTTGAAAGACCTAGCTTTGAAGGATCTAGCTTTGAAGGACCTAGCTTTGAAGGACCTAGCTTTGAAGGACCTAGCTTTGAAGGACCTAGCTTTGAAGGACCTAGCTTTGAAGGACCTAGTTTTGACGAGCGATCCCACAAAACAACTGAAACATTTCCGCTAAGCCAGATTGTCAAGAAAAGCGATGAATACATCAAAGTAAAACTGAGCGTCTGTATATTGTGAGATCTAAGGGAGTGAATTTAACAAGTGAACGCCTTCCTCCGTCAATTCACTCCCCCCCCCAGCACACACACACAACGTTTATACACACCCACAGACCACCAACTCAACTGGAACCGAGACTTTTAAAAAGCCTAGCATCAACAGCACAATAAGATCCAAATAAACCAAACCAGGTCATGGGTTCGACTTGACTATGAAACTTCATCAAGTCATAAAAACCTTTACAGCTGAAAAAGACTTTGTTTTGAATTGTATCGTGGTATCCATAGTAACTTCCCTTCACAAAAAAACAAAGGACCAATATAAAAGTTTTACTACGCTCGTTAACGCACTTGGAAAAAATAGGAGTTTTACGGTAATTTTAAATGAACCTTAGCAGTGCTCTTTCTCTAAAGTCATTTTAAAATAAAATAATTGTCAAACTTTCACAAACTCTACATAAATTCACAAACTCTACATAAATTCACAAACTCTACATAAATTCACAAACTCTACATAAATTCACAAACTCTACATAAATTCACAAACTCTACATACACAATTCACAAACCAATTTCCAACAGAAAGTGGAAATTTCTTAATGTTATGCTATAGTGGAGGTGGAGCAGGTGGATCGGTGGTGGAGCAGGTGGATCGGTGGTGGAGCAGGTGGATCGGAGGTGGAGCAGGTGGATCGGAGGTGGAGCAGGTGGATCGGTGGTGGAGCAGGTGGATCGGAGGTGGAGCAGGTGGATCGGTGGTGGAGCAGGTGGATCGGTGGTGGAGCAGGTGGATCGGAGGTGGAGCAGGTGGATCGGAGGTGGAGCAGGTGGATCGGTGGTGGAGCAGGTGGATCGGAGGTGGAGCAGGTGGATCGGAGGTGGAGCAGGTGGATCGGAGGTGGAGCAGGTGGATCGGAGGTGGAGCAGGTGGATCGGAGGTGGAGCAGGTGGATCGGAGGTGGAGCAGGTGGATCGGATTCAAAAAGTAAATCTCCCAATTAAAATCGACTTATCCAGAAAGCCAAGTAACAATTTCCCAGCCAACCGTAGTCGGAAATGGCTTTTTTTTCCTTTCATTTTGTTTGTTTCAATAACGGGGTCTACAGTCTACAGTGGTTAAGCCAATAATGAATGCTAGCCATGTCTTATGGGTAATGCAAATGGTATAGGTAGAGTTGTAGCAACCTTTGACCCCAGAATGACGTCAATCGCATAACGAATGTATAACGTATATTATAAAAAAAAAAGAACAATACCTATTTCAAAACCATTGTGGTCTATAGCTAGTAAAAGCATTGCTTTGGGCTGGCGTAGCGAAGGTTCCGGGTTTGAATCCTGGTCAGGGCCGGGGTTTGTTCCCCGGTCTGGGGGGGGGGGGTCATCCCCGAGTCTACCCAGCTAAGATGGGTACCTGACATTAGTCGGGAAAAGGTCAAGGCGGCTGGACATCGTGCTGGCCACATTATCCCCTCGGAATTTCTCGTGGGCGCTGCTTAGCGGGCCCTATAGATCACATTGTTCTAGCGGGGACACTTTTACTAAGACATTATTCATGGGTCGGTAACATTTGGATAAAAAATGTGCCAAAATAGAATTGCTCATCAGTGTGCCAACAGCCTAAAAGTCATTCTGCACTTTTCTTGTAGAAGTAACTTGAAATACCCTTTTTTGAAAGAAGATCTTCCGCGTGCGGGCCATTGAAAAATCGTTCTGCGTGCCCAAGCCCGTAAGTTGCCATCCCCTGTACTATACCACGAATGTCCGAAATAGGGAAGAAAGTGGACATAAAATGTAGTACACGCACATTGTCGGGGATAGCATTACAAAGAGCTATACAGTTCACACTGAACAAGTTTCAACGAAACGAGAAAACTTATTGACTGATGTGTGAATTGTTGCACTAGGCTTATATTGTGTGTACCGCAAGTGTGTGTGTGTTAAACACGTTCCAAAATAATAATAATAATAATGTCCCATTCAATTTGAGAGCCCCTAGGGGCTCAACATGAGTGCACTTCACTTGGGTCTCAACGAGCGGGGAATGACGACACAACATGTATCGACCAATCAGGGGGGAATGAAAACATACGTCTGCTGTTTGCCGGAAGGACTAATCGTTGATTGGCTGGATACGACATGGCGTCATTTAGGGCAGGGGTCGGCAACCTAAGAAACGCGTGCCAAACTTGGCACGCAGAGCTATTTTCAATGGCACACGAAAGACCTCCATTGAGGGGTTGTTTATTGATTAAAAACAACATTTTCCAGTTTAAAACTAGGAAAACTGACTGTTAAAATTGAATTTTCTGAATGACTAGCGACACATTTCGGTGAGTTGAACACATTCACAAGCACCACTGAAAAGGATTTGCATTGAAACTGGACATATCTTGCCGTGAAATCAAATTCAAAACATTTAGCTAATTTAAGGCATATATTAAGATTGAAAGTTGGCTTTTTCAGAAGTACATCGAAGCACTTAAAGCGGAGATGTCTAATCAAAGGCGAGACTTTCAAATTGATGGACTCATTTTTTTTCATATCACATCAAGCCTAACTGGTTTGATATTATTACAGCCTTCTTAGATGTAGATAATTTTTTAAGTGGAGGAATATTGGCGATTTTAAAATGAGGCAGGTGGAATTTTAAACATTTAAAAAATGGGCATCCAAATTTGCCCATTTGCGGAAAAACTCTGGAAGGTAGCTGCCTAGGAAAGTAATCTGCTTTTCTCAACTGCTAGGCATTCACTCTTTTACTTTCAGCTTTTGGTTCAACTTACATTTGTGAACAGATTTTATCTCACATCAAAGCTGTTTTAAGCATACAAGGAGGTCAGCTTCACTTAACCACTCATTAATTCATACAGACTAATTACATTTCAAAGAGTTTTTATGCTAATCTTCTTTAATTAAACATAATTATAAGTAATTCTAAAGCACATTTATTTGTATTATATTAATTGGCTAAATATAAGAGACTTATTTACTAGCACTAAGGCCTATTATGTAATTTTTGTAATTATTAATGTTTAAAATAAAAACTCCTTAAATGGACAATAAATGTATGCAGGAAATGTATATTTACAACTGTTTAACGTACATTGCAGGCCCTCAAGAAAACATTATGGCAACAATCAAACGGCGCAAACTGACATGGTTCTATCATGTGTTGCGGCACAAAAGCCTGTCAAAAACAATCCCACATGGCACAGTGGAAGGAGGGCGTTGGAGAGGCCGTCAGCGGAGATGCTGGTACGACATGTAAAGTATTGGACAGGGCTGCATTTGACTCAACTATTGACAACCGCTCAAGATAGGCACAAGTGGAGGAAGTTGACTGCTGAAATGTCCATTCGCTCAGCCTGAACTACCACAACAATCATGGGATTGATGACGATGATGATGAACGTACATTATTTTAATAATTAATATTGTAATGAATACCATAATGTTGGATAATATAAAGAGATAAAAATTAGTTAGTAGTAATATTTTTTATAATACAAAGCATAACTTTTTTGCATCACTTTCGAATTAAATGTGGAAAAGTGTTTTAATTAAAGGGGGATAACTAACTCGTTTTATTTTAGCAAATATTTCTAATGTTTCTTTTTTTTTTCTTTCGTTATAGAATAAATGGCTTATAATTTATAACATTGAAATGATCAAACTATAAAAAGTGTTTGAAAATATATACATATTATATGACCAAAGAATTTATATGTATATTTCCAAACATTATATTAACTACCCGATTTGTATGATTACTACGTATTTATTCCGATTAACAAATAATATCACATACTTGACAGTTAAACTGATTGAAAAACATTAAAGGAGATCTCAGTTAAACTGAGATGAATTTATAATTAATATTAGCAGTGTTAGATCCTCATCTTGACTAATAAATGATAATGTTAAGACAATAATTACCATTCATTTTTTAATGTGAATGTTTAGTAATAAAACCTTGTATTTGATATGCATGCAAATAAAGAGGATGATAATCACAAACACGTTAATTTTGTATAAAATATAAAACGGTATAACGATTCTTTTTAGGCTGTTGGCACGCGGAATGATTTAGAAATCCTAATTTGGCACACTGTTAGCAAAAGGTTGCCAACTATAAATCGTCCAATTAATTTATCTTAGTTACGCTATGAAAACAGTACAACATTATGGGACATATTGACGAAACATAAATAACAGTTGTCACGACGTGGCAATTGAGAGGGGGGTAATAATGGCTGGTTGTCTTAGAGGTACGAGGTGCCGATGCTGTGGTTGACCTGGAATATTTATTTGTTCTCTACTGGCTCGCTTAGATGTTATTAACACACACAACAGACAGTTCTAAGTTAGGCAAGCAAGTCTCTGGTTACGTTTCAGGTGTTTATTTATGATTCAAATTCAATATCCAATGATGAGATACACATACTAACATGCAGGGGAGATACAATGCTTGAGATATATGCACAGGAACGTCTAACACTCAATATACTGTGTTGTTACGGAATCCAAGGTTAGGCTACGTGACTATAATGAGGGAATTACGATTACTGGCTAAGTATCTGCAAGTCCGAGTAACAATTTGGGAGCTAGACCAAAACGATGTATCTAGCTCGGGAGCTGGGAGAGATCTGCTTTAGTTTAGTTGGGTGGGCTTTTTCGTGGACACTAGTCACCTGACCCAAGGTTAATTTGGTTGGCTTACATTTAATTACATCCTATTCTCATTGGCTAGATTGAATATACATTTGCATAAGAAAAGCTTATTGGAGCCAAAAATGGATTGGGGGTCGGGGTTGCGAGGGCGAAAAGGGGGGGGGGGGAGAGAGGTCTAGATGAAAGACAATTTATACAGACGTCCTGCTGAGTGGGGAATTTTATCTCCCTTGGTAGAATCTTAAGTAGTTAACTCAAGTGGCTGGGGGGGGGGGGGGGGTTTCGGGCGAGAATTAGTTACGTGTGTGCGAACTGCTGAGTGGGGGAATTTAGTCAACCGCTCAGAGAACGACCGTCTCAAAGCAATTGCATAACGTGCCGCTAAGCTGAGGGGATATAAGAGGGGATGGGGGTGGCGGGGACGCGAAGAGAAGGGGGCGAATGAGGGATCGAATAATGACTCGCTCACATGCGTTAAAATAGCACAAGATATAAATACATTAAGATATGACATGAATACATTAATATAGCATAGGATAAATATATACATTCTAACACATTCGTACCCATTCAACCAAGATGTAGTACCAAGTTGAATCGTATTAGTCAGTAGACTCTGAATTTGGGCGTAGTACAAGAGTATAGTGAAGGGTAGAGAAACAGGTGAGAAAGAGTGGTGGGGAGATGTAATTGCGTAAGGGAGGGAGGAGATAGTGACGTCAGACTAACCTTCTCTCTATTCTAGCTAACTTAAGCTAATCTAAGGTTCTAGTTATACACTGCTATCTATCTAAGTGCTAATAGTCACTATTAAATCCAGAATTGTGACATCCCTCCGGGCCAATTTGGAATACACTTGAGAGTGGATTCATACCTAATTTACTGAGTCTGAGGCCTGGGAAAAGGGGGGTAACTACACACTCATTAACAGTGTGCGCGCGTGGGGCCGTATTACTGAGTATGCTGGGCCACGAAGTGTGTAGGGGCACTAGTTAGTGTCCGCTCTGCCGCGTGTGTCGAAAGGGGTTTTGGCCTAGGCACTGTTGCAATGTCTCGAAAGCATCAGTAGCGAGTTTGTCCCAAGATAATGGGAACGATGTGGGTGCGTTTAGCAATCTAAATAACGGACGGGTAATTTTACGGAAGTTTGGTATAAGGGTATTCTGATAGTTGCTAAATTCGCCCAGTGTTTGCCTTAGTTCGAGCCTCGTCGTGGGCAGCCTTGCATGACGGAGCTTATCTTTAATGGACATGGGGTGGGGGAGATGTGTCTGGTTGGGGGTGGGGCGGGGCGATCCGTAGGTTGCGGGTGTAGGCAGGCAATGCGTTTGTTTACCTACAATCGGTCTTCCGAGTAGGATGTCTACTTGTAGGCCTTCTATTACGGCGGCCTCAATGGGGCCTGTAAAAAGTGCTGAGCTGAGGTTTACGAGTGCGGTCGGTAGCTGCTGAATAGGAGAGTTATGAGATGGACCTTGGAGTCGCACATAGCGTCCTGTGTAGTCGCGGGGGTCGATTTTTGATCGCGTTACTAGGGCCTCAAAGCTAAGACCGGAATCATACGTACAAGAGGCGAGTCGGCCGTTGATTCTGACTATCTCGTCGACGTAGCTACGAGGGAATTGGTTATGTTTGTCTGCCGAGGAAATAGAGAACACGTGGTGGACTCGATCGTAGTCACTGCTTGGGTACTGGTCACGCCCCTGATCGGCGGGTTCCTGTTCGGGAGCTAAGTGAGGGGTGGGTCTGGCGTGGCGGTGATCCCTACGTCGGGAATCTTGGAGGGGCGGAGGGGGTCTGGATTGGGGTTGACCCGGTCGAGATGAGGGGACGCTGTTTGGTTTGATAAGCGGGGGAGGGTTGGCGCAGGGATTGTCTCGATAAGGCCGATGTGGCTGTGGGTGTCTCGGGCGGGAGTAAGGGGATGGTGACATTCCCGGTCTACCATTTTCCCGTCGGGAAGCGGGCGGTGGGTGAATTTTTCCGCGGGGGTGGGACGACTCTATTATGTCTCCTTTCTGTACTAGTCTTACCGGGGCATTGAAAGGGGAGGTAGAGCTAGCGATGGCGTTGTGGGCTAACGGGTAATTGATTTCTTCCTCAATGACCTCTACTTTGGCGTGTGGGTTAGTATATGGTTTGACCTTAATGGTTCGCGGGTCGGTGACCTTCGTGGTGAGCGGTTCTAAGTTTGTACGCCCTGGAGTGTCGGCTTGCACGTCAGCGTATGAGGGGAGTAAGGTTTTGACTGTTTTGGCTTGTTCAGGGGTTGGGAGTGGACAGATTTCTACATCCTTTATGGTTTCTGTCTGCTGTAAGGGGAATGCGGTTAATGAGTCATCGGCTTTTGTTTCTTCAGCAATAGTCGTTGCTACAGGGGGTTTATTGTCACGTGGGCGCTCTATGTATCGCATTAGCAAGTTGGTGGGGAACAGTTTGTCTTTGTTGCCGATCTTTATAAGGTATTTGGTGTCTGAGAGTTTTTTCGTAACTGGGTATGGGCCTCTCCATGCTAACTGGAGTTTGTTGTAAGTGGTGGGAAGGAGCAGTAGTGCTTGATCGCCCGGAGCCAGAGAGCGTTCTTTGGCCCGCCGATCGTATAGCGTCTCCTTTTTCTCCCTCTCCTTGGCTAAGTGTTTTGAGGCGATAGAGTGGGCAGTTTTAAGCCTAGTCTGTAAGTTATTGGTGTAGGCGTAGACTGAGAGTTCTTCGGGGTGGGGGGAGGGTTTGGTCCAGGCGCCCTTGAGGCGTTCTAGTGGATCACTGGGTTGGGGATCGAGTAACATCTCATCGGGAGTGTAGCCTAAAGTAGAATGGGGGTTGGACCGATATGCGGGTAGTGGGGCCAGTGTCGGGTCATCCTGTTGGGCCCGAGGGAGTTCGTTGGCCGTGGGGGGCTCCACGGGAGGGTGGGGAACAGGGTCAGGATGCGCGTGAGTGGCCACTGAGGCTGGGGGAGGGAGGGGGAAATCGTTAACTCTGACGTATCGGCTCCCCAGGACGACATCATATGATAAGTCGGCTCGGACCGCTAGGGTGGCCGTACCAGTGTATAGGGTTGACCTGATGTGAACCCAGGCGGTTGGGAGGGTCTCAGTTATTCCCCATGCAATTGTAATCTGGATTGATTCGCCAGTGTAGTCGGAGGGATTCACGAAGGAAGCCTTAATGATCCCCTCAGCCTGGAAACCTGAGGAGAGAAGGGCCCTGGCTCTTTTAGAGTTGATCTCTATATTTTTTTTTGTCTTGGTTTCCGGGTCGTCGGGGGTTGTAGGCCGGCCGGGGGTGCCCGCAGTGCAGAGGGTGGCGACGCAACATATTATGGGGGGGTTCTGGGAGTGATCAGGGCCTGTGTGTGCCTTGGGTTGTTGCTCATCCAACCGGTTTTCTTCTCTCTGCTCTAGTCTAAGTTCCCTGTCTAATTGTTTCTCCTCTCTAGCTATTTTTTCTAATCTAAGTTTCTCTGCTTCTACTCTAAGTCTATCTTCTCTCTGCTGCTTACGCAATAGTCTATCTTTAGCCATAGTGACAGAGTAAGGCGAGAGTAAGGCAGTAACAGACAGAGATATAACGAGATAGAAGGAGGAAATGTGAGAGGGGGTTGGGGTTCAGAGTTTAGCTAACGTAATACAACTCAAAATGGTACTCACCAGACAGCAATTCCAGAATTTTACACACATACACTAACACACGTATATCCAATCATAAAGTTATCGTTTATATAGCGCTCGGCGCTGTTGGTGCAGATCTTCGGGCTGGTTAGGAATTCTCTTTCCCCGTGCCGGGACTGGATTAGCGTTTAATGTTAGTGTCTATTTTCCCGGGTTTGGATACCGGGAACTACGGCGGGTTCCTACGGGGAGGTTGACAGGGCAGTTGTCGGGTTCTCGGCGGTCTCTAGTTGTCGGGCAGGCTGATGCGGCGGCGGTGGGTCTCTCTGCTGACGTCTCGGGTGCCGGTACGTTGATGCGGGGCCAGAGGGTGGCGACCTGGCGGTTGGGGCGGCAAATCTGGCGTAATGGGGTGGCAAATTTGGTTGCTGGTGTGTCTGGGGTGACGTAGGCTGGCGTAGTGTGGCGAGCCTGGCTTAATGGGGTGAGCTGGCTGGGGTGGCGTAGATTGCTCGGAGTGGCGAATCTGGGGTGGCTTAGGTTGGCGTATCTGGGGTGCGTAGGCTGGGGTGACGTAGGCGTAGGCTGGGGTGGCGTAAGCGTAGGCTGGGGTGTCGTAGGCGTAGGCTGGGGTGGCGTAAGCGTAGGCTGGGGTGGCGTAGGCTGCGTAAAGTGGCGAACCTGGTTTGATGGGTTGATGGGTCTGGTTGCTGGCGTTGGGATGACGGGTCTGGTTGCTGGCTTAGAGTCTTTGTGTTGTAGAGAGATGAGCCCCCATCCAGGGTCGGTTTCAGAATCGGCGTAGTCCTCGGGTTGTTGCTGTTGACAGTGCGCTGAACGGCTTGAAGTTCAGATAATCCCGGATACGAGGTCCCACTTTGTCACGATGTGGCAATTGAGAGGGGGGTAATAATGGCTGGTTGTCTTAGAGGTACGAGGTGCCGATGCTGTGGTTGACCTGGAATATTTATTTGTTCTCTACTGGCTCGCTTAGATGTTATTAACACACACAACAGACAGTTCTAAGTTAGGCAAGCAAGTCTCTGGTTACGTTTCAGGTGTTTATTTATGATTCAAATTCAATATCCAATGATGAGATACACATACTAACATGCAGGGGAGATACAATGCTTGAGATATATGCACAGGAACGTCTAACACTCAATATACTGTGTTGTTACGGAATCCAAGGTTAGGCTACGTGACTATAATGAGGGAATTACGATTACTGGCTAAGTATCTGCAAGTCCGAGTAACAATTTGGGAGCTAGACCAAAACGATGTATCTAGCTCGGGAGCTGGGAGAGATCTGCTTTAGTTTAGTTGGGTGGGCTTTTTCGTGGACACTAGTCACCTGACCCAAGGTTAATTTGGTTGGCTTACATTTAATTACATCCTATTCTCATTGGCTAGATTGAATATACATTTGCATAAGAAAAGCTTATTGGAGCCAAAAATGGATTGGGGGTCGGGGTTGCGAGGGCGAAAAGGGGGGGGGGGAGAGAGGTCTAGATGAAAGACAATTTATACAGACGTCCTGCTGAGTGGGGAATTTTATCTCCCTTGGTAGAATCTTAAGTAGTTAACTCAAGTGGCTGGGGGGGGGGGGTTTCGGGCGAGAATTAGTTACGTGTGTGCGAACTGCTGAGTGGGGGAATTTAGTCAACCGCTCAGAGAACGACCGTCTCAAAGCAATTGCATAACGTGCCGCTAAGCTGAGGGGATATAAGAGGGGATGGGGGTGGCGGGGACGCGAAGAGAAGGGGGCGAATGAGGGATCGAATAATGACTCGCTCACATGCGTTAAAATAGCACAAGATATAAATACATTAAGATATGACATGAATACATTAATATAGCATAGGATAAATATATACATTCTAACACATTCGTACCCATTCAACCAAGATGTAGTACCAAGTTGAATCGTATTAGTCAGTAGACTCTGAATTTGGGCGTAGTACAAGAGTATAGTGAAGGGTAGAGAAACAGGTGAGAAAGAGTGGTGGGGAGATGTAATTGCGTAAGGGAGGGAGGAGATAGTGACGTCAGACTAACCTTCTCTCTATTCTAGCTAACTTAAGCTAATCTAAGGTTCTAGTTATACACTGCTATCTATCTAAGTGCTAATAGTCACTATTAAATCCAGAATTGTGACAACAGTCACACATATTAACTTGAGCTCTCATTATAAGGGATACAAATATTTGTTGCATTTGTCATTTGAATTTTTAAAATAAAGCACGAAGGTCCCGGGTTCGAATCCCGGTGCAGTCTAGGATTTTTCCCCGGGTCTGGAGGGTGTCACTGAGTTTGTCTAGCTCTGATGGGTACCTGACCTTAGTTGGGGTTAAATTAAAGGCGGCTGTGCATAGTGCTGGTCACACAATCACCTAGTATGCCGTGGCCACAGAAACTGGTGTAACGCTGCTTCAAATTCCAATGAGACGAACATATTTTTGTGTTTGCTAAACTGTAATTTTAACCACCCCCCATCCCCCCACCACACCTAAAGAAAGTTTAATTTCAGCCAACCCAATAACAAACCTGTTACAATGCTCAGGTAAACATAAGGACAAAAACACTTTCCTTATCCCTTATGAAAGAACATATGAATATATAACTACTCTTCCTTCCGGGCATAGAATGGGTTGCCTGAACAAACCAGGAAAAAAAAACAGTAACTTAACAAAATTTAAAACACTACCCGGTAATCAAAATGCAAGACTAGACTAGGACCACGGATGAGCGTAGGATGCAATAATCTTCTTTAAAAAAGGAGCGTCTGCAATAGATAAGATAAGAAGAAGATAACACTCACTAACTAGTGTTAAATAGTTCAACTCAAAACGACAAGTTAGAGTCGTGTCTATAATAACAACTTTGACCTTCGCAACTCTTATGTTAAAGGTCACTGTAGTTTAAAAAAAAAAAAGAATGTATTACATGGGATAAACAGCTAACAAATCTCGTCTCGTCTAATTTGTTCCCGCAGGGCTTAGCCAATGGGGGGAGGGGAAAAGCTGGCCCCGCAGATTTCTGTCAATATAATAAACCCGCGCTGACCCATTTCTTGTTTTCAGACACGGTAATAGAAGGAAGAGAACAAAACGCCCACCCCCGCACACTCTACATAAAAAAAAAGCAATCTGGCTTACAGGGTGATATAATTGGTCCCTCCGCACAGCCAATCAATCAAATTAAAAAGGTGAGAGGAAAAAACATATAAAATGCTGGGGCGGGGGATGTTGGGAAAAGTGGTAGTGAAGAGGGGGGGGGGGGGTGCGTTTTTTTTAAATCCATTTTTATCCATTCAGGCATTCATCGCCTAACCAAGTTACGGCTGCCATCTTACGCTGAAGTGAGAGCCAGGCATTATTCCCTTGACATCTGGCCCGTCAGAGCAAACAAATATTTCGCGCGCATTTATAGACGTCGAGTGGAGAAACGGGGGGTGAGAGAGAGAGAGAGAGAGGGGAGGGGGATTATGGAAGTAGCGGGGAGGGAGCGTTACGCAGCTCTTGACAAAATGTCGAACTTTTTTTTTGACAAAACCGCTTTTTAGTTTGAATGTTGTTTTATCAAAGACTATAATATATTAATAAGGTGGGCCGCTTGCTTTAATATTTCTGCTTTTTCATAACGTGAAACACTCTTTCGGAATTTCGGATCGTACCCTGTCCTCCAAACTTTCGGTTTAGCAATTCGCTATGATTTTCTCGATGGATAATTAAGATTAAAATCGAAAATGTATACAGCGGAAGTCTTTAGGCAGTTTAGGAGTCATAATTTAGGACAGCGCTATTGGCTGCGCACGGAAAAACAACAACACTTAAGATCTAAAAATAGATCAAGCGGTCCATCTTATTATTATAGTCTTTGATTTTATTCAATTGATTTTTAACAATATGACAACGAGCTCATGTTTAAAACATTTTCCATTGCACCACAGAGAGATGGTGTTTTAACCTGTAATTGCATCAATACGAGTAGTCAAGTTGCTCAACATGGGATTTAGAGGGCAAAGCCAAGTCGGAAAAACATACATTTAATTCACAACTCAAACTATTAGACCACCAAATCAGCTGCTGCATGGTCACAATTTTTTTTATTTTGTATAATACAAGCCATTTTTTTGCATTAAAAGATGGTAAGAGAAATATATAGGCACACACTGATTTGATAACAACGATACAACGTACGAGGAGAGGTACTGTGTCCAAAGTAATTGTAATACAGTGAACCCCGACTGTAAAATTATGCGAAGATGTGTGAACCGCGGCTTCAAAATGTTGACTATTTTCTACTTTATACACAGAGAAAAAACAAAACACAGAGATGAAACTGTTACAGGAACGGTTTAGGTTTCATTAAAGTGGTACAACTAATTTCCATAAATATTCAATACAATAAGTCCCTCTGAAATAAATGTCTATTAGATATAATTTATATTTCTCGGATAATTATAACCATTTATAGTCTTATATTTGTTTTTTTTTACTATGGGGGCGGGCGGGCCTGAGTAACGCTGTATTTAAATAATAATAATAATAATAAAATATTTTAAAGTGGTACAACTAATTTCCATAAATATTCAATACAATAAGTCCCTCTGAATAAATGTCTATTAGATATAATTTATATTTCTCGGATAATTATAACCATTTATAGTCTTATATTTGTTTTTTTTTACTATGGGGGCGGGCGGGCCTGAGTAACGCTGTATTTAAATATTGGGGCCCAAAAAAATCGTCTGAAAACCTCAGAAGTCATTAAATCAGTGAACGATATATTTGTTTCATTGTTGCCTGTTATTAATTTACGACCCACAGCGCGCGCGTGTGTGTGTGTGTTCATGTGTGTGTGTGTGAATGTACTTGTTCACGATTTTGCCCCCCCCCCCCCCCCCGCAACCCGCAGAAAGAGCAGCCTGTCTGAATAAATGAGCTATTTCTATAGGGCCCGTGTTTCAAGTCAAAGACCGGCACTGAGCCATATCAAATTTCGAAGACCGCGAATCAAATTTCCTCTTAATTAAAACTACAAGAAGAACCAAATCTATTTCTATGTCCTCGCTATGAGGTAGTTCGTCAATTAGATCTATTCATTGGTACAATGAAACCAGACATAATTACAGACACGGTGGACTTGTCATTTATAAACGGTAGTCTTTTTTAATTACATTTCAGAAAACTTGATATTTCTTAAAGCTCAATGAATAAAGGAGGGGGGGGGGGAAGGGAAGGCTCTACTTAACTGTACCCCCCCCCCCACACCCAAACACCACATCCACAACCCATAGATTGACCAAGAAGATACTATTCTACTATTCAGTACCTTTAAAAAAAATGGGGGTTATCTAGCATCAGAAAATATTGTCAACAACCCAAAATTCCCTGGTTGAAACCAGTTCTGAAATAAAATATTTTGGCACCATTGACACCTACTCACGAAATAGTTTGTCAACTACACAGCAAAATTTTAAAAAAGCAAGTTATGGTTTAAAAATGCTCAGAATACAAAGACAAAAAAAAAGGCTCCATTGAAATGTTTCATTTGTTTAATGACCTGTCTGAGCTGTGTGTATCAGAAAACACATTACTTGACTTTTAGTAAGCTACTACGTTTCAAACATTGCCTAACATTGCGATCGGCAACTAACGGAACGTATAGATTTTGTGAGATTTATCACACTATAATGTGGGTATCCGAATTTTAACGTCACGACCGAAATCCAGAACAGACAAAATTCTTATGTACCATTTTTTTTTAAATCTCTTTTACAAAAATATTTTCAAATTTACACATTTTTTATTGTCCTTATTTGTATTTATTTGTGTGTGTTGTTCGTTCCTCATTTTTGAGGATCACCATGTCTCCCAGTCTCATTGTGGCCTTTTTGGTGGCCTATCAGTGCTACGTAGGCCCTGAAAGTTCTACTGCAGTTATTCCAAACCAGTGACCCGCATTGGGGGGCACTTTGAATCTCTTTTTGGGGGGGGGGGGGGGGGGGGCACCGGTTCTTCTTTTACCGTGTGCTATCTCGCCATAAAGAAGCTTCTTCCACAATCTATGTCCCGGTAGTATCACTAAATGACCAGCCCATCGCGCCTGAGATTTCAGAAGCTGAGTGTGCACGCTAGACGAGCCTGCCCCGAGAAGCACTTCTGTGTCTGGGAACTTATCTAGTCATCGTATTTTTTAAAATAGTAATTTGTGAAGACAACCGCCATGGAAGTGATTGAGTTGTTTTGTGTGTAACACCGTACTGAGGGTCCTAAAAAGCGTATGAATGCGGGTGAAATACCTACCCAGGTATGACTGTCTTGCCTACGTGCGTGTAACTACGTCATTGTGTACGTCTTTCAAGAGGCGGAGGGTGGGGGAGTGGTGGGGGAGTAATAGATCTAATTGAGTAGATCTAGTCACATAAATCACAGATAACATAACGCTCGGCGATAACAATAAAAGAAAGAAGAAACGGCTCAAGAAATCTGATACTATCGATGTTTTAAGAAAATAGAATTTTCAACTTTTTGTTCAACTCAACAATGGCTGTGAATGTCACATTCACCCCACCGGTACACACAGTCGACTTGTTGTGTGTTGTACTGTTTGTACACATTAGAATATTTTATTGTATTCTTTAATATATACAAGAACAAAGCATTGGTGGCGTAAACACACATTTCTATTTCGTTCCCATTCAAATCACACAAACTAATCATGGACAATTGAAAGACGAATTGTTGGAAAACAGACATAAATGATAACGGAATACACAAAGGTTAAATTGAAAAAAAAAACAGCATGAAAGAAAAAGGAAAATAGAAGAAAAAAAACAAGACAAGGAAAACAGAAAACTATAATATGGAAAACAGCAAGACGTGAATGGAGATTTAGAGTATTATTGAAAACAGGGAAAGGGGGCATCATTTTACACCACTTGCCCGTTAAAGGAAATTTCATAGGCCTACACTTTGAAGGGCTGAAAATTCTACATTATTACTATGATTAATTTTTTTTTAAAAAAGCTCTGATGATGGCATTGTAAATGGTTTGGATCGACGTGTTTTAGCCCGCGGGTCGCCTGATTTAAAGACAATGAACAGAACTATTGACGTCATTAAGTCATATGAAGCCGAAGCCTTACACTCAGCGAGGTATTTTATGTAATGCCGCCAACTTGGCACATTTAAAGCTAGAAGTAGTTACTTTTTACAACGTAGAGATAGAATACATTTTTTTTTCAATTTTCTGAACTTATCAAAGTTAGATGTCTATGGCATGAAAATTCAAGCAATAATAATTTATTAATAATAGATTATTTGTGAGTTTAGGAATGAACTAACTAACTACCACATAGTATAGACCTACTTTTGAGTCCTAATGTCTTACACCTCTTAAGTAAGTAAAGTACCCTACCAAATTGATTTAACAGCGTCTACCAGTTTCCGTGGCCACGGTATACTAGGGCAGGGGTCGGCAACCTTTTGCTTATAGTGTGCCAAACTAGGATTTCTAAATCATCCAGCGTGCCAACAGCGTGAAAGTCAAACTTCTCAACTATATTATTTGTATAAGACAATTCATTTAGTGCCGTAGCAAGACCAAGACCAAGGGAAAAGGAGCATTATAGAGAAAATCATAAAAGCGTTTTATATTTAACAAATTAACCTGTTTGTTATCATCATCTTTTTTTTAAAAATATAAAATCCAGTCATAGCTAATACAAAATTTCATTTCTCAACTTAAACATTAATGGTTAATGTATCAACATTTGAATTTAGTTGTCAAGATATAATTCTAGTAATAGCTATAAAGTTTGTATTGTTTGACCGCAGTAACTTTAACATTTAAGCTAACATATTATTTACATTTGAAAACACACAAAGCCTGTCCTCATCAACAACACCTGATATCTAAGCTGGAGATGACCCAACGTCGAGCGGCACGTCGTATCTTACAGGAGTACGGCCTTAAAACTAGCGCCTCAGCTTTGGTGGCCCAACTCCAACTGGAGCCCCTACATCACCGCAGAGCGAGAAACAAGGTCACCACTATTTACAAGATCGTGAACCGCCACGTGGAAATGTCCACTCAGCCAGGCCGAATCCAACAGGTGTCCCGCTCTACCCGAGGCCATCAGCTCAAGCTGCATGTCCCACATGCACGCACCGACGTCTACAAATATTCTTTTTTTTTCCGTCAGCCATTAGGCTGTGGAACACCCTGGACCAGGCCTCCATCACTGCCCCTACAGTTCAGGCTTTTAAATCGTCACTGAAGCGATGGTCTAAAAACCTAAAGTGACACTCTGTCATCTGTTTATAATTGTTGTTTGTGATGCTTTTTATTTTATGTGTATTTAAATTGTGGACTCTTTCCTCGGTTCTAACGGGGTCTCCACAGTATTATGAAGAAGAAGAAGAAGACAAGAAACGAATCTATCCAAGACTTTACCTATACTCCATATGACTTTCTTCTAGAAGAGACTTGAGTAACTATACAATTGACTATCTTAACAATAGATTCAATCACAGATCGCAAGTCCTGGACTAAAACTGTTCGACGTCCAGTGTGATTTCCATGTAGTTCGACATGCGGTACCCACTAATTATGCTGACATACGTTGTTTTCACTTGCATTAAACAATATTCCTGGAAGTCTCTCGCGTGCCACGGAAAATCGTTCTGCGTGCCAAGTCTGGAACGCGTGCCTTAAGTTGCCGACCCCTGTACTAGGGCATGGGTCGGCAACCTTTAGATAATAATGTGCCAAAGTAGGATTTCTAATTCATTCAGAGCGCCAAGAACATAACAGTGATCATGCTCTAGCACTCAATTCCTTGTAGAAAAAAATACAAGAATTGCGTTTTTAGGGATCTTCCGCGTTCCTTTGAAAATTGCTCTGCGCGCCAAGTTGTGGCACGCGTTTCCACGGTTGCCGACTACTGTACTAGGGGATTGTTTGGCCAGCACAATGCCCAGCCGCCTTTATTTTACCCCAACTAATGTCATGCAATCATCAGAGCTGGGTACACTTAGGGACACCTTCCAGTCCCGGACAAACTAATCCTGGCCTTCACCAGGATTCGAACCCAGAACTTCGGTACGCCAGCCGTGCGCGCTGCCGGTCGGTCAACCACCGTACCCCTACAGCCCACAACAGTAAACGGGTTCCGAAGCTGGCCGACTTGTCATCCCCGCTAGAGAGAGAGAGAGCGTGTTGTCAACCATCGTGGCTTGAGGACCGGCTAAACACTTCACCAATATAGAAGAACAAAGCCAAGGGGGAAGCAATTTGTTATCGTGTTATCAGAGACATGTTTGTGCTCGCCGACAGAGTGACTGCCGCTGTTATCATCCGCCGAGCCGTTTGACAAGTTGCTGAAAACAATGAGTGTACGACGTATCCAACACACACACACGCACACATGCCACTTAGATAAGAAGATCAATGTTGACCACTACATCTACGACGAATACAGAAAACATTGACCACTAAATCTACGACGAATACAGGAACGTTGACCACTACATCTACGACGAATACAGAAACGTTGACCACTAAATCTACGACGAATACAGGAACGTTGACCACTATATTTACGACGAATACAGAAAACGTTGACCACTAAATCTACGACGAATACAGAAACGTTGACCACTACATCTACGACAAATACAGAAACGTTGACCACTTGATCAACGACGAATACAGAAACGTTGACCACTAAATCTACGACGAATACAGGAACGTTGACCACTAGATTTACGACAAATACAGAAAGGTTGACCACTATATTTACGACGAATACAGAAAACGTTGACCACTAAATCAACGACAAACAGAGAAACGTTGACCACTATATTTACGACGAATACAGAAAACGTTGACCACCTGACTCCATATAGGCCTACCTAGTTGTTACCTAGTCAAATTTTAACATGAAACTAAAGTTTTCGTTAATCACAATATATAAGACCACACACACACACACACAAAACTAGAAAATTTGTAACGAGAAAGAGAGAGAAAAAAGGCACCGAATGAAAACCAGTTTGTAACCTTTACGTGCTAATAATAAATAAAAAAAAGACTGGAACTTGTGGACAATAAACTATCTTAAGAGAACATTAGCTTTGCAGAGAGATAGGGATAGAGAGAGAGAGAGAGAGAGAGAAAGAAAGAAAGAAAAGGAAATTATATATACTAGCTGAGTACACGTAGGCCTATAGCATTACAGTCTATCGCTACACAAGGGGAAGGACACGGGACACACTCCAATTATCAACAATGGACACACACAGAGAGAGAGAGAGAGAGAGAGAGAGAGAGAGAGAGGGAAGGGAGATCAAAATGCACAATTGAGTAATAGGGTCTTTATTGCGTAACTTTAAAGAATATAGATGTTTAAAACGGTTCAGCAAATTTGTTTTCACTAAAGCTGTCACATAAGTAGTGCGTGTCACTTGTTGATATGTCCGTATGTCTGTCTTTCTGTATTGTAATACCTGGACGTAAATTAAAGGTAAGTGGTAGAATTCGAAAATATAGTGATGTTCTTTTTCATTCTTAAGGGAGGGGGCTGTTGAGTTTTGTCACGTCATATTGGAAGGGGGTGTGGCGTTTTGTGATGACTTGTGACGAGCGGAGGGAGCAGGAGGGGGGGGGGAATTGGTCAAAATCGCGTTACGTCATTTATAGACGGCCACTTTAAGCCACACATAGCTGTTGTTTTTTAATGCAAAAAAATCCTACTTAACATACACATAAATTTGACCATGTTTAACAGACACATACTATACTCCTGATTAATCCATGCATATACTAAATTCCCGTGTAATCCATGCGCATAATTGACTCAATATAATCCCGTTTAATCCGCACACATGTGAATCCTACACCACACAGCACATCTCCTGGTAACAATTGGTGAATACAATTCCACAGTATAAAGACACACACACATGGTAAAGACCACTAATGAGACACAAACAGTAGAAAATCACGGTTCACTTTGTCCAGAAGAAAGAGCTCCAGAAGAAAAACGTCTGAACATTTGTGGTGAAGTTTACATCACCAAAGTTGTGTCACCTGCGAAAGGTAAACATTTCCACGGGGCAATTATTTGGTCTTTCAATTGAATCACCCCCGCCTCGCCATCTCCTTCTGCCCTCGACCTTTAGCTCGCTCTATAGGCGACGCATACACACACGAGGGGGCGGCACGAGACCCAATCAACAGCCCTCCAACAATTCTCAATTTATTTTGGCTTGGAGAGTGTGGTGTGTTTTTTTTTTCGTATCGCCTGTGGAAGCATGAACCGCCGCGACGCAGCGTCAGCAGACGAACGACGTGACGAGAAGAGACGAAAACGGGCGAGGCAATGAGCGAGGGCTTCCCTTGCTAAGACTTATCCGGTAGGGACTTACTAGGGAGGTGTTAGACAGTTAAAGCAAATGGTGCGTGGCTTTGTAAGGTTTTAATTAAGAAGGGGTCGCAGAAGACAAAAAAGACAAGATATTGAATTTTGAAGTACGTTATATACGACAACAGAGAGATAACCAAACACCAAACTAATTACAACTTACATGACACGATTAAAAAAATAGATAGCCGATTAGAAAAAAATTACAAAATGAATTACCATGGTGTGAGTGCGAGAGGGAGGGGGTAAGGTTGACGTCCTGAAGATCTTGGGTTCGTATATTAGGGCGGGTGGTGCTTACTTCATACAGATGCTCTTGTGCATGTTCAAAAAAATAGAAATCGCCTCTTTATTTTTGTCTATTTATTTTATGGGAATCCCAAAACGATATATTTGGAAAACTATGTCGTTATTTGACAACCCAGGCCAGCGTAGGCAGGTCACAAAACAAAACAACAACAATATAAAAGGCACCGCCTTGGTAATCCAATCCCTTAGGAGTGAATGAATGAATGAACGGGAGAATACGCCCGTTCAATTGTATTCAATCCGCGACAATCCTTCATTTAATAATAATTAAAAAAAAAACAAGAAGAAAGACGTTCACGAGATAACGGGATCTTATACCGAGATAAGCGGCCGAGGGCTGAAATCCGAGCTAAATGAGAACAATTATTAGTATTCAGATTGCCATTGAAACAAGTGGTGGTGAAACAAATAGCTCAAGTGGTGTCGGGTGTGTGTGTGAGTGTGGCGGTGATTACATTACAGAAATGGATCTGGAGAAGAGGTTCTCAAACGCGCGTCCCAGTGCACATTGAAGGATGTTAAATAAATACATTGACAGTTCATTTTTTTTTTACTATCGCTAATTTCTACCTTTAATTATAATAATAGATAACTTTTGAAGTATTTCTATTAATTAGTAGTCGGGCAGTAGTGTTTTTTTTTAAAGGGATTAAAATCGTGAACAAAACAGCAATGACTTTTGTAATAAAAAAAAATACATCCAATTCAATTCTTCGGCCCTAGGGATAATTCACGATTTTTTAAAAAGACTCAAAAAAACGTGAGTCTGAGATTCCTATTTTTGAGACTTGTAATAAGAAAATAAGTTTCGGGGTATGAGATAATAAGATTGTAAAAATAAAAAAAAATAAAAAGCAGGGAGGGAAAGCAAATGAGTAGGGACTGCTCTGGTTGCATAATCACGTAACCGAAAAAAACGAAAAAAAAAAATGAATTTGTTTAAAAAAAAAAAAAGAAGCTGATGAAGTCTAAAGGATCTTGAGGCAAATAGAAACATGTTCCTGATGCAACAACTCGGTGGTTGACTATTGACATTAATGTCAATATTCGAGAGTCATTAGATTTCGTCCCCCCCCCCTCCTTCCTCCAACAAGACGTAGAGATTTCCTCTGACAGTGTGCCTGCCTCTGAAAGAAGGCAATATTTCGTGAAGGGAAATGAAGTTCTAATTGGGTTATTCGGAAAACGAATATCTTATTTTATATATTACAGACGCTCCTTCTATAAAGAAGATTATTGCGCCCTACGCCCATCCGTGGTCCGAGTCTAGTCTTGCATCTTTATTAACGTTTTAAATGAGGTTAAGTTACTGGTTTTCCTGGTTTGTTCAGGCAACCCATTCCACGCCCAAATGCCAGTATTTTATAATAGAACAGTGTATAAAATTTTAATACCACTCTATATAACCATGTTGTCAATTTATTGTTCAGTTATAACTATTGGTGTTACTCTTGTTAGTTGTGAATATTCACTAGTAATGAACCTTGCAGCTCTTTTCTGAATTTGTTCTAATTGTTTTAATGTTTACTTTAGTTAATGGGTCCAATGCAATGATACATATTCTAGTATAGGCCTGACTAAATTGAGATAGCATTTTAGCTTTATGTTTTTGTTATTATTCTCTTAAGCGGCAGACATGAAGTATTTCCGATTCAGCAGGACCTATAGAGCAACAGAAACATATATAGGAGGAAGGTATGGGGACGTTAAAGGCCGAACTAGCCTCATGTGAAATATGTACTAAGTTTAAAGTTGAGTGTATAGTGTTTGCATCATACGCAGCACCCCCACTTCAAGGTGAGACGAATCCAGAACGATAACAAAATGAAATGACATGGGAAACAAACTTCACCAATATATGATACTAGTACTTATGCCCGTCAAAATGACGGGGAAACAAATGAGTGATTAGCCATCTTTTTAAAATGTGGATGGACAAACAATGCTGCCAGCCAGAGCGTGAGTTTGCTAATACGTAGGTCACAGGTTCAAACCCTTGTATAAGCCGCACGATATTTTGTCCATCATCAATCATCAAACATCAGAGCTTGTCAGTCAGACAACTGTGTTCATCATACTTACCTAATCACATATAATTAATCACACAGAGTTAATCACATACAGTTAATCAAATTGTATAATTTATTATAATAACCTCACACAGTTCATCAAGAGAGTTACTCAAACGTAATTACCAGTTACAGGTAATCATCATTCATGAACTACCGGTATGTGTCATTCAACCAACAACCGGTATGTGTCATTCAACCAACAACCGGTGACCCAACCATCGTTTTAATGACCAGTGGTCAAAATCTGTGGGAGCGTGATATTGTGGCCGCAGGGACGGTTGAGCCACGTACATCACATCACGATTTGCCTGGTCAGCCAAAGGTCAGCTCGTTAGGACTGAGGGGAGCGGGGGAGTCACTTAACGATGACCACTTGAACAAGAATATAGATCTCTAGTGTTCTCCACTATCCAATATTATCCTAAACGTGTGGCAGTGATTTTTTGTTGTTTTTGAGTTTGTAGTTGTTGGTTTTTTAAATGTTGTTTGTGATATTTTTAAATGTTATAGTTGTCGTGTAAATGTAATACATTCATAGTTTTATTATTATAGTGCACCCGCCCCATGTTGTTATTTCTTTCATTATACAGAATTTTGAGTCTAGTTTGTTCATGTTTTGATAAAGGTATTTTTTTAATCATGTTAAGTTGTTATTATTGTTTTTTTTTTTTTGTTTTTGTGTGTGTGTGTGTGTTTTTTTTAATAGTTCAGGAAACCCATTCCTTGTCAGACCGCCAATGGGCAATAAATATGAGAATTTGATACGAATCTATCCTTGCATATCGGACTAAGCAAAAAGGACATTCATCCCTACGTCTGCCTATGTATATCTAAGTCTCTTTGTGTCTGCATATGTCTGACTCTGTCCGTCTAAGTCTGATCTATGTCTGTCTAAGTCTGATCTATGTCCGTCTAAGTCTGATATATGTCTGTCCCTCCGAATATTGATTTTAATTTCATTCCTAGACATTTAGAACAATATTGTTTATAATTGCTGGTGTTGACGGTTTGAGCATACAGCAATATCACATGCATTACATCCAAGTGTTATCTTATACATTACAGACGCTCCTTCTATAAAGAAGATTATTGCGTCCTACGCTCCTCCGTGGTCCGAGTCTAGTCTTGTATCTTTATTAATGTTTTAAATGAGGTTAAGTTACTGGTTTTCCTGGTTTGTTCAAGCAACCCATTCCACGCCCAAATGCCAGTATTTTATAATAGAACAGTGTATACAATATAATATAATATATATATAATATATAATGTCTATATAACCATATTGTCAAGTTATTGTTCAGTTAAAACTATTGGTGTTACTCTTGTCATTTGTGAATATTCACTAGTAAAGAGCCTTGCAGTTCTTTTCTGAATTTGTTCTAATTGTTTTAATGTTTTCTTTAGTTAATGGATCCAATGCAAATGATACATATTCTAGTAAAGGCCTGACTAAATTGAGATAGCATTTTAGCTTCATGTTCTTATTATTATGGTTATTCTTTGCATTTTTAATAATGTTTTCAATGATGTTAGGTTACTAGTTTGTTCAGGCAACCCATTCCATGCCCGAATGCCACTCGGGAAGAAAAAGTACTTGTATTCATTTGTTCTCGCATAGGGGATAAGTGTTTTTGTCTTTATGTTTATCTGAGCATCTTACAACTTAACACGTTGGTGTGAGCTGTTTAAAAATTTTTTTATATGTTTATACAAAATAGGTCAAGATAAGTTTGACACACTTTCTTAAATATATCCGTTACGTATAAATTTATTTTTCAGATAATTTCTATAATCTTTTTACCTTCATTGTCAAGTTATCATGCGTAGTTGTATTTTTTTTCTTCTGTTTTTTTTTCTTGTGTTTTATTTTTTTAACAAGACGGTCAAAGGGAAATAACAACGAAAATATTTAGAACCGAACAAGAATGCCCAGGTTCGCTCCCCTCGTAAAATTGGACCAACTCCAGCAGACAGCGCGTAATCAGGCCAGACTGTTTTTCCCACTCAAAAGTATCGACCGCGGACATAGAGAGGGGGTGGTTTGAAGGAGTAGAGGGGAGGGGGTGAGGGAGTAAAAGGAAAAGGGGAGGGGGTTCAGGCAGGATTAGAAAGTTGACGGGGATTACGCTTTTTCATATCTCCGCTGAGGAGCCCGGTGAACGATGATTGTGTTTGGTGATCCTGCGAGTAAACTAAGGTCTTAAAGGGGAGAGAATGGGCGAACTGGCTCAGCTAATGGTTGGGAAAGGGCGGGGGCTCTATGCACACCAATCAAAACGGCCTCGCCTCAAAGATAGGTTTGTCTTCTGGACCGTCACAAGTCAATAGAGGCGGCCCCCTTCACCGCGACACCTCACTTAAACCTTTTCAACAACTGAAATGTACTCAACAAAGTTCCACCACTCGTCTAAAACACCTCCAAATATATTTTTTTTTTTTACACCCTGCCACCTCAAAAACCAATGCAGCGGTTCTCAGTGTGGATCGCAAGCCCCCAAAAGAAAGTGGGGCAACCTTTTCTTATTTAGGATAAAGGCGCATGTGGGCAACGGAGTTTGTTTTGTGTTGCTGTATTTTTTTAGTCACTGATTGTGGGGGGGGGGGGGGGTCCGCCTGCAATATAGTGATGCATGCAGCATACCTTATAATGTGGCTAGGAACCTTTGTCCCAATTCGAGATTTAAACGTATCAAGAAAAGTTATCAAGTATCAAGTATCAAGTATCAAGTATCAAGTATCAAGTATCAGTTACACATCTATCATCTATCTATATGTTACCGTTTCTAGGCTCTACTAACCGATCTATTTTTATCTAACTCTATATTTATATATCTATCTTATAATATATATATATATATATATATATATATATATATATATATATAGAGAGAGAGAGAGAGAGAGAGAGAGAGATAGATAAATATCTTCAATCAAATTTACATTTATCTATTTAGGCATCTAGTCTATCTATTTGTCTATCTACATGCCTTACTCTATTTATCTTTCATTTCTATCTATCTATCTGCCTTTTTTTCCCCCACAATATTTCGTCGTTTCTTCGCATCTGCATTCTTCATTACACGTAAACAAAACAAAAAAAAAGACATTCCATTCCCAATTTACTTATAATATTATAGCTTCAGGCAATCTTCAATTAACGACAACCCACAATCACTTACTGTACACTCCCTAAGTGAGTGGTCTCCCCCTTGTAACTCCAGTAACAAGGGGAGATAAAAGAAAGCCACGAAAGTGTTTCTTCCCTTGTTTCAATTTAACTGTTGCTATTCCATCAACAAGACGATGGGCGCGGTCAGCCTCCTTTGAACGGAGCCCACTACTCCCACTTTAATTAAATTTGATGAGCCTTGACCAAACGACTGACCGCACGCAGCTGGACACACACAGACAGAAAGACGCAGTGTCAACCTTTCTCTTTCAGTAGATTCAATATATGATTCCCCCCCCCTCCCCCAAACCTCGTTAGCCTTCCCCCCCCCTACCATGTCCTCTTTTTAAAAAGTCCAGAAAAAAAGACGCTAGAATTATTAGAATGATTTAAACTAAAGACGAGAACCTCACTTCACCAGGGTGAGAATACGAACCGAGATTACTCTCTCTTAGGGATCGGAGGACACAAACACACAGTCAAGCCAAGTCATCCATATAAGTTCGGTGCAATTAATTGACCGTTTCCCATCCACTGTACGCTCCTGCAAAGCAGTGGCCCAGTCTAAAAGCACATGTTCGACCGTTTCTTCTGCCTCCCTCCCTGCAACTTCAAAACATCTTACACCAAACCGGGTTTACCCGAAATAAGTCGGGGGTTTACTCAATACCATGATGTTTTCCCCCCTCCTAGCTTTTTTTTTTAGCCTCAGTGATTGTTCAAAACGAGGCTCCATAACTTAATGACGTCACGTCCCCAACGTAAAAGATTACGTCACGTCACCAACGTAAAGATTGGGAGATAATTCACTCGAGTTGGTATTGGACAGAAAGACTCGAACTGTGCCAACAATGTCAACGCTAATTGCGTTGCCACGTCTGGGCCCTACCCACCCTACTCTCCCCATAACCATACCGTGTTCGTACATCCAAAGACTATAATAAGATGGACCGCTTGCTCTATTTTTAGAGCTTGTAATATGTTCTTTTTCCGAGCGCATCCAATAACGCTGTCTTAAAAGACTTCTACGCTCATACGTCTGCCTAAATGTCTCCGCTGCATACAACTTTCGATTTTAATTTTTCATTGGGAAAATCATAGTGATTAAATAAAACAGAAAAGGGAATCGGGAATTCCGAAAAGAAGTCATTCGACTCATCAAATAGCAGAAATATTAAAGCAAGCGATCCCTGCGGTCCATCTTATTATAATCTATGGTATATCCAACCTAACCAACGTTACATCCATCCATCCACAGCACTCGCTCCTTTTGCTTACCTTGCCCCACTTCGGACATATGGTCCTGGCCTTCCGGGCGTCCTCCAGGGACTTGTCGATCTGTCCATTCTTCAGGTGGGCCGCCGACCTGTTTGTGTACAGGATGTGGTTCTCCGGGTCCAACTCTATGGCCTCAGTGTACAGCTGGACAGCTCGCCTGGTGGAATAGAAAACAAATTATTACAGAAAATACAGGTCCTACCCATCGCTCAGCTATATATATACACACCCGGACTTACACATTGAGAAGCACTGCATAGTGTATAGTATATAGGTCAAGTTAGCTAAAGACAAAAAACATCCATTAGCTATATAATAAAATACGGTTGTACTGCAATTAATTTAAAAAACTTGCAGTAAGATCGAAACAAAAGTTTGTTATCATATTATCTTGTTCTTATTTTTCTTTTTTTTTTTATTCCACAGAAAAACATTTACCTTACAAAAGCGTGTCTACTTTTTCAAAATTGCAAAACTGTATTATTATAATTTCGTTTTATAATTATTTACTCACTAAACGGCAGACACACGCTGACAGTGAAACTATATATTTCACAACATTCGAAACTCCACAAATGCAGGATTGCGCCAAACCCCATTAAAATATTGGAATAGACTAAGCCCATATTTGGTTGTTGTTGTTTTTTTTCACCCATTCAAGCAGAACACTGAAGGTGCTGGCCCCGACGCTAGTACGCCGGTATATATACAAGGTGACTTCGGCTCTGTTCTAGTCCTGCCGCCGACCAATCCCTGCCACCTTGTGCAGGCGTTACCACAAGGCCGCACAGAATCGAGTGCGCTGGAGAGATGTTGTGGAGGCCCTATGTTCCACAAGTTTCATTGGGAACTTAAGCAAGTTAGCAGCAGGAGTTTTTGGGCCAAGGACGAACTAATCTTCTATCTAGAACAGGGGTCGGGAACCTTTTTTCTGAGAGAGCCATGTACACCGCATATTTTGAAAAGTAATTCTGGGAGAGCCACACATTTTAAAACTAAAAAATTCAAGTAAAGGTGTGCATTTTGTGTAATTTCAACACCAAAAGTACAATAATTATGTCCCTGAATTCTTCTGATGCTGAACTGCTGTAGGCTTTATCTCATTTGTCGAATGAAATATTGATATGCAATTAATATGTAGAGCAAAAAGTCTAAAAAAACATTAATTTTTAATAATCGAACATTTGTCTGCGAGCCAGATGCAGCTATCAGATGAGCCACATCTGGCTTGCGAGCCATGGGTTCCCGATCCCTGATCTAGAAGGAACGTCTGCAAACTTAAAACTTAAAAGACAACTGACGGAGGGGACCAACGGTAGGTGTGGAAAGATAATCACTTAAAACAGTTATCGTTAGTAGTTGTTTTTTAAAAAGGTTTGTCGAAAACACTCACTTGAAATTTCCAGCCTTGACTGCCTCGCTGCTTTCCAGAAGTTTCTGCAAGTATATCGCCTGGCTGGTCGGGGAAGGCGTGGGGGCAGGTATGTTGACATTTTGAGCCTGGGGGGCAGAAAGAACAAACAAAAAAAAATAAAAAAATATTTTATAAAACTTGAAAGTTCTACACCCAGTTGTGACTTGTTACACAAGCAACAACACTATGAAGTGAATAGCAAAAAAAAAACCTGGACAAAGAAAAACACACGCAACAAAATACCATAACATTTTAACTGGCAATGTATCGAGTCCATGCCAACTGTACTACACTTGGTCAACCATGCAAGATGCGTACAGTTTGGGGGGGGGGGGGAGCTGTGTTGTAACAGAGTAAATTAAGGATACGGGCAGGTGGGGGGTAGGTTGGGGGAGTGGGAGGATAGGCTGGGGGAGGATAGGTCTGGAGGGGGGGGTGTCTTTCAGAAATTGCAAGGAGGAGGAGGAGGAGGCGGGATGGACATGTCTGTCACATATTCCAGTGGTAAGTCGTAGAGATGTTCAAGTGTTATAAGCAACACAAAGCTGTGATAAGAATCTATTCATAACGACGTTACAACTGAATCTGTACAGTCTAGCCACGAATTCAATCTATAGAAAGAGAGAGACAGAAGGAAGAAAAAGAAGAAATAGTATTTTGGCATAAGCACACGGCTACTGGGTGGCCACGTGAACTAAAGCATATAGATAGATATTAACAGGTTCGAAATAGTACGTGTTTGATGTGTGTATTAGCTGTGATGTGTTGTTTGTATGTGTCCTGTGTTTAGTGAATGTGTGTAGTGAATATGTTGGTTGTGTATGCAAACAAAGCTATAAATAGTTATTTCCCTGATTCCTTTCTTTTTTGTTTGTTTTGTTTCGGGCATCACTCGGTACACTAAGAAGTTATCCAGACCAAAAGATCACTTGTTGGTTTCACAACTTCAGTTGTTGTTTTCACGGTTTCAAGTACAGTTGTTGGATACACAGTTCCTAGTATAGAGTTAAGTTTCACATCTTCAATTGCAGGTGTTGGTTTCACAGATTCAAGTTCAGCTGTCTGTTTGCTTGAGTAGTAACTAAGTAACCCATCAGACCAAGTTGATCCATTAGGCCGGCGAAGCAGCGCTCACCAGTTTGTGAGAGGCCGGCTGGTCCTGCGGTTAGTTCACTGGACTGTCAACTAACACGTCGCGGGTTCTATCCATGCCGTCGACCGATCCCTGTCGTCCTGCAGGAGTTTTGGGCCTAGTGGACGTAATTTCTACCTAGAAGGAACGTCTGTAAAACGTATCAGTCTTCTGTGGCCACGGCATACTACGGCCAGTGCAATGCCCAGCCGAATTTTACTTTACTTTACCCCAACTATAAAGTCATGCACCCACCAAAGCTGTAGACTCAGGGACGCCCTCCAGACCCGGGGAAAAAAGTGCTAGCCTGCACCAGGATTCAAACCCGGGACCTTCGGTACGCCTGCCGAACGCGCTGCAGCACGGCCACCGTTGGCTTAAGTACATGCATTAACAGTTCGGTTGGTAATTTGGTATTATGGTATGCAGTAAGTATCAACCCTCAACACATAGACTGTTACGAGCCTCAACAACCCCACGTAGTTTCCCTCCACCGCCTTGAAGCAAAACGCCGTAACGCACAGTTGACTCTGAATGAACTCAAAAGCTAACGGAGCCTGCTCGAGGGCCCCCGTACCCCCCCCCCCCTCCAATACACATTACACGTTTGGACTTCAAAGTAAAAGAAGAATTGTAATATCAATGTGGAAAGGCGGGGGGGGGTGGAAAGGTGGGGGGTGTAGGGGTAAATTAAACTATTAAACTGCCGTATGAGAAACGTTAAATGTAAAAGAGATGGAACATTCATAACGTAAAACAGTAATAATAATAACAAAATAAAAGCGGCACACAGGGCAGCGCACCTCTGGTCTGAACACTTTCCTAATGTACACGGAGAAATTGTACACGGAGACATACACTGTTACATTTTGAACTGAGTTTTTCGGTGCACAAGTGATCCCTGAAATGACTGGCACGGGCAGCTCTGGGGGAAATGTGTTGACGGTTACACCTCGACAATTTATATTGAATTATATATTTGGTAATAACAAACCGAACGTCCGATTCAAAACTTGAGAAAATCATAGCGATTAAATAAAACGGAAGTGCACACTACAAAAGGGAACAGGGAATTCCGAAAAGAAGTCATTCAAGTTATCAAATAGAAGAAAAATCAAAGCAAGCGGTCCATCTTATTATAGTCTTAGGTATAATCAATTCTAGCCCCTAAAGTTAGCGCATACAATACGCATACAAATTTAATATGAAGGCCTTATCCATTCTTTTTATAGATCAGTGTTTAGGACCGAATGCCTTTAAAATAACAAACACTGCTTATATGTGTGTGTATTTCAAATCCACGTATTGTGTACATTTCCTGAAGCCTTCACCGGCGAGAGAAAGATCCAGGGACAGCTCGCTCTCCAGGGTGCATGACACTTTCTTCCCCGTCCCCACCCCACCCCCCTCGCAAACACGATAGCGTCACCTAATCCGATGGGCCAACGGCATATCTAACACCTGGATCAGGTGCGCGTAACACGAGAATAAATTCTTCCGCGGGCCGCGGTATGCGGTTAATCCCGACGTTTCGGGTACCTGCTGTAACTCGATACGCGGCTGGCTCTCGTGGGGATAGTGTATCCGGTGGCATGGCCGTCTGTTGATGCTAATTGATCAGTCTAGCGTAGTGATGTCGCTGTCTGAGCAGCACTATAAAACGCTAAGTGAAGACCAAAGTCTTATTTTCACCTGTTTCTCTCAATGTTCACCAATTCGGAAAGGCGGTGCTGATGTAGACATACGTTCTCTTTCATAGTAGAGTCTAACATATAACATATATTCTAATATACGAGTATTACAACAAACATCAAATAATATAAGTAAACAAATGTCATGTACGTTATTCACGAAACACTTTTAAAAAAATAATAAAAAAAATAAAAAAATTCGGAGTACTTAGTGTTAATAATAAATGAAAAATCATAAATTGTAAGAAAGTTTAATTGCAAGAAAGTTCAATTGCACGGAAATTTCAATTGTAAGTAAGTTCAATTGCACGGAAATTTCAATTGCACGGAAATTTCAATTGCACGGAAATTTCAATTGCACGGAAATTTCAATTGCAAGGAAATTTCAATTGCACGAAAATTTCAATTGCAAGGAAATTTCAATTGCAAGAAAATTAAATTGCAAGAAAATTAAATTGTTAGAAAATTAAATTTGTAAGAAAGTTCAAGATAGTTTGACGCCAGTAAGAAAGAAAAAAATGTATCAACATATTAATACCAAAGGACACACCGTAATTTCATTAAACTCTTTTAACGTGGCCAATCAATCAACATAATATTATACCATGAAAAGTATATTGGATGCATTGACGAAATCGATAAAAACCCAAAGAAATCAATTAGAGTCCGATTGAGGGGCTGGGCGGCGATGGCGTTAGAAAACCGTTAGGGGGATGGGGGGTTAAGGGCTGGAGGCGTTAAATAAAAGTACGGGTGGGGGGCGGGCTTGTTAGCGAATAGGAAAAAAATAGTGGTGGGGGGGGAGGGGCAATTTAAATCAGATGCAGTAAGTCGGTGAAGCTAGAGGGTCACCCCCCCCCCCGACCCACAAGCCTTTATGTCTAATGAGTCATACCATTTTAGAGTGTAATTCCCGACGATGGAATGTGTGTGTTTCAAAGTAAACAAAGAACAGGTGTACAATGCACTACTAACTACTAGATGTTGAAAGTGCAGTTGTTTTTTTTACCAGCCACATAAGTATAAACAAAATAATGACACCAGCTATGTAAAGTATACATGCATGTAACAGAGAAAGGGAGAAGAACTGAGAAAGAGGGAAGAGAAAGGGGTAGTCTCTCGTTATCAAACTTTTCTTGTTCATATTGTTGTCTATCCTTTCTCTCTCTCTCTCTTTCTCTCTCTCTCTCTCTCTCTCTCACACACACATATATAGGCCTATCCTACAACACACGATATAAATCATCATCATCAATCCCATAACCGTTGTGGTCGTTGGGGGTGGGGAGCGAATGGACACCTCAGCAGTCAACTTTCTCCACTTTTGCCTATCTTGAGCGGTTGTCAATAATTGAGTCAACTGCAACCCTGTCCAATACTTTACATTGTCGAACCAGCAATGAACAATGAACAATGATTTATTTTGCCACATAGTACATAGGTACAATAAAGGCAGTCAAAAGATAATAATTCATAAATACATAGTACAATTAATTAATTAACATACATCAAACGTTAAATGATAAAATAACTACCAACAGCTACTCTCATACACATTTTTTTTACAATAGGTATTCCACATTTATACGAATAAATCTCCGCTGACGGCCTCTCCGACGTCCACCGTCGACCGTGCCCTGGAGGATTGTTTTAAGTCAGACTAGTGTGCCGCAACACATGACCGAACCATGTCAGTTTGCGCCGTTTGATTGTTGCCGTAATGTTTTCTTGAGGGACTGAAATTGAGGATATTCTGTCCCACACATACACATTAGTCCTGTGTTCTACGTGAGCGATTCGAAGTATTTTTCTGATGTATTATTTGCGATATAAATATGTCATGCATTTATTCAATCATAAGGGAAAGGGTGAAAACTATTAAATAAGTTTCTGTAACAGTGTTACATGTCATTGATGTGTAAGACTTTATATGCTGTACGAAATTTACTTTAATATCTAAAGGTGTTTGTGTAGGGGCGAAGCCACGGGGGGAAGGGGGGCTTCGCCCTCCCTGAAATTTTAGAAAAATGTTTTTACAACAGTTTTTTTTTTTTCATATGTACTTAATTCGTAAAAAAAAATTGGTAAATGTTTGTCACGCTATAGTTCAATAGCCCCCTACCCCCCTTTCCTAGAAATGAGTAAATATTTTTGTCATGCCCCCTGTAATCATTGTAGACCACCCCGTGTGTGTCTTTCTCTTTCACCCACATACACGGTCACATCTACTCGCCTTTTTGTTGTTGCTTAGATTAGCACTTAGGGATATCCGACCCCACCTTGTATTTTCAAGTTAATTGTCTCTGTATTTACAACAATAGTGTCCTTGTGCCCAAATGACATGTAACCCAAAATCCTCCTTTCTGAGAGGGTGGGTTAGCCCTGAGATAATTGATCCCTCCCCGGTATTTCCATTGCATGCTACACCCCCTCCCTTTATGGTAATATAAAGACAACTGGTTACTCGCCACCCACCTCCTCCTTACGTGGCACCCCACCCTTCTTGAATTGATGTAAGTTAATGAGTGTTCCCCCACTACCCCTCTAACTAAGCATTCTAAAGATATCTCCAGCATCCAATGAATGTACATTGCTCTCACGTGATTTTAAACACCCAATCTGGTTGAAGGAAATTCTGGGACCAGCGTGGGTGGAAAAACTATAGTTAGTTGAATTCTTAGCTCCGTGCTGTTCACACGTTAAACTCTAGTCTAGAATAGATTTTCTCATCTTGTATGTACATTGAATAATTATATGTGGATTTTGATAATCCTATGTCCAAGTATATCGATATTTACTTTATTAATAAACTGATCATAATCGCATATATATATATATGGATTGATATACCAAAACCTGAATCTTCGTGAATTATATACACTTACAGTGTTGTTTTGTTGTGTTGCCTTAACTAAGGCGTATCAAATAAAAATTTGTAAGAGTTCAAGAATAGCTGTGATAGCCATCAAACTAGACAACAAGCCAAGGGTGTAAGACACAATTCCACCTCACCTTGTGATAACGGGTAAATCTACAACTACCTTGTTACATATATGGGGGCTCGTCCGGGATTTTGAACTAGACTCGGAGCCTGTCACAGTTTACCTTTGCTCTTGCTGGGGGCTCGTTTTCGCCATAACCACCAAGTCAACACATAACAACCTAAGAAGCAGACCAGTCAACCAATCGACCACCCATACCTTGTATCCACTTTGTACACAAGGAATATCGCTGTCAAATTAGCCTACACTGTCAACTTAGCCTGCACGTACACGCTGCAGAGAATATATGCCTGACCACACCTGCCACTGTTGCTGACACCCGCCTTACCGGGCACCGTAGACGACACGTGCCATACCAGGCGTACCTTACTAGTCACCGTAGACGACACGTGCCATACCAGGCGTGCCTTACTAGTCACCGTAGACGACCCGTGCCATACCAGGCGTGCCTTACCAGTCACCGTAGACGACGCGTGCCATACCAGGCGTGCATTATGAGTCACCGTAGACGTCACCTTACTGTCTACACCTAGAGACACGTACATATCTGCCTGTGCCTATTCATAGAAATATTCCTATTATTTTGGCTCAACTAGAATCAATGCAAAAGTCCAGTCTCCACTGAAGCCCACAAGTCCACAAATAAACAATTGACATTAGTATATATTAGTGTGTGTGTGAAATTGTGATTCTCATTTCAATAAAGCGCCAGGGGTAAGTGTCTTTTACATTTTTGCTAGAATTATCATATATTTTCTAGAGTCAACCAATTTATACAATAATGGCCGACATTGTTAATATCAAACGCATTGCACGCGAGGAAGCTGAGTTAGCACAATTAACTGGGACAAATCTTTTAGAATATATACAGCAACAGGTAGCAGAATATAGAGAAGCAGAGAAAATTAGATTAGCAGCAGAGAATAGAAATAAAGAATTAGAAGTAGAAGCAGAAAAGAACAGAATAGAAGCAGAAAAGAACAGAATAGATGCGGAAAACAGAAATAAAGAAATAGAGAAAGAATTAAAATTAGCACAAATTGAGGCTGACAAAATGGTTCAATTAAAACAAGCAGAGATGACAGGGCCAGGAATATCCAATTCCAACTCTCCCACCCCTCTGTCTTCAAATGACCAAACAAACGACGTGTATAACCCCTCCTCCTTCTACTTCACTCCGGATGTCTTTGATCATAAGATAGAGACAATAGACATTTATATAAGTAGGTTTGAAGAATTAGCAGAATACCACCATGTTCCAAAGGAAGCATGGTTGAGACATTTAGTGCAATCTTTAAGGGGACAAGCATATGATGTATATGACAGACTTCCCTCAACAGACAGTGACTCTATGAAGCGCTGAAAAATGCCTTACTAATAAAGTATGAGCTGACCGCAAAGTCATATTATAACAAACGGTTCAGAGACTCTCGACTTGGAGACGGCGAGACCTATGCACAATTCGCAGACAGACTGATGGCTTACTTAATAAAATGGGTAAATCTCTCACACTGTGAGAAAACTTTTCAAGGGTTGGCTGATTTAGTTTTAGCCGAACAAATACGGCAAAACCTCCCTTACAAGATGAGAATCTTTCTAGACGAACAAGGGGTGACTAATATTGCAAATTTAGTGGAGCTTGCAGACCGTTATGCTGCAGCCCACAAGGAAGAATATAGTACGATAGCACCTCGCCCACGAAATGATAGACCTTATGCAGGGCATCCATTTGGGCACCTAGACAAAAGAAATCAAACAATGCGCCATTCAACAAACTCTAAAGCAAACCAACATCCCCGCCCCTACTCGCAAACGAATGGGAGAGCGTCCCAACCCCACGGGCATTGGGAAGGCACCCATCAAAATCCCACTTCTTTTAGTCACAGTGACAAGAGACGAGACGGCCACGCGCCCACTCACTCTTTTGCCTCTATTGCGGTAAATTCCATACCCGCGGATATGGACACCTCAAAAGCAAACTCTGTTGACTGTAGAGACCCTTCCCCCGTAAGTCACAATGGTCCAAAAGAGACAGACATAATTGAATTGAATGGGAGACCAGCCATTTGTTTATATGACACAGGCTGTGGTTACGAGGCCATTGTTTCTGAGGCCAGGATACGCCCCTGCGACCTCACTGGAGAACACATCGATATTAGGGGCCCATCTCTTTCAGCACCAATACAAAGACTTCCTATAGCGCGAATCCAGATCAACTCCCCATACGTACGTGGCACGATTAATGCCGCTGTGATTAAAGACCCTGCATATGATATCATATTAGGTTGCAAATATGTTTTCCTAGGAACGCCAGAGGCTCCTATGATTATGGCCCCCGTTGTCACCCGGGCGCACCCTGAAGAGGGTGGCACAAGGGCAGTGCCTATCCCCTCCAATATAGAATTTATCAAAGCACAAAGGGAAGACCCCTCCTTAAAATCAATGCTAGCAAAAGCAGAAGCAAACATATGTAAGCCGGGAAAACCGCATTATTTTTTTAAGTCCAAGGTGTTATACCGACAACCCCATGAAAATGAAAGTGAAAAAACCCAGGTAGTGGTCCCCTCATCTTTCCGCGCCCAGGTAATGGAGATCGCCCATGACTCATCAATGGGGGCACACCAGGGGCAAACCTCAACTGTCCAAAAGGTCAAGTACTATTACTTCTGGCCTGGCATGGATGGTGATATCAAGAGATTTGTATCGTCTTGTCACCAATGCCAAGTCACTGCACGAAAACACCTCACTCCACCAGTACCACTTGGTCAGACCCCAGTGGTGGACACTCCATTTCAACGGGTGTCTGTGGATATATTGGGTCCCCTCTCTCGGACGCGAAAGAAGAATGCCTATATACTGTGTGTAGTGTGCCAGTCGACAAAGTGGCCAGAGGCGGTAGCACTGCCTAGCATAGATTCAAAACACGTGGCAGAAGCACTGTTTACAATCTTTACTAGAATTGGCTTCCCAGAGGTTCTTCTCTCAGACAATGGTACTCAGTTTACCGGTACTCTGATGAAAGAAGTGTTGCAATTATTGAACACATGGCATCTCCGTTCCTCCCCTTACCATCCCCAAGCGAATGGACTTGTAGAAAGGTTCAACAGGACCTTAATTGACATGCTCAAGAGAATTGCACACGGTGACCCCAGTGAATGGGACACCTACATACCTGCCGCTCTGTACTCCTAAGCGTACAACCCCGCACTCAAGCCTAGGTTACTCTCCTTATGAGGTCATATATGGAGCACAACCCCGTGGTCCCCTTGAAATCCTCCGTCGCTCCTGGACCAAAGAAAATCCTCATAATGAAGAGAAAACTGTACAACTTATGTACAACATTTAAAGAACCGTTTAGAATGCGTCAGAAAGATTGCAAAAGCGAATCTGATAAAAGCCCGACAAAAACAGGCAAAACATTATAACCGCCGGGTGAAAGAACGTACTCTAGCTCCAGGGGATAAGGTTTTGTTATTGCTCCCCTCCTCCCAAAATAAACTGCAAATCATGTGGAAGGGACCCTATGTTGTCACCTCACAAATCTCTCCAACAAACTATAGAATTAAAGTTGGAACTAGGGAGAAAATGTATCACATAAATCTTCTAAAGCGGTACTTGGAACGCCCTCCCGCTGACATTCCCCTATTAGCATTGGCCATCGCTGAAGAAACTGTACCTGACAATACACTCACCGCATTCCCCCCGAAAACAAAAGAATCAGCAGCTGATGTCTGAGTCCCGACCAAACTTGTCAAGCACGCTCCCTGCTAAATAAATTCGCCGACGTGTTGACAGATAAACCGGGTCGAACTAATTTGGAAACATTTTCCATGAAACTGTCTGACTCCACCCCCATCCGCGTAAAGCCATATCCCATTCCCCACGCTAAGGCAAAATTAGTAGAGGAAGAAATAGAGACACTGTTAGAGCAAAACATTATAGCTCCCTCCACTTCCCCGTACAACGCCCCTATTGTACTGGTTAAAAAGACAGACGGTTCTCATCGCATGTGTATTGACTTCCGGAGGTTAAACACTGTAGCTGAATTCCAGTCTGAGCCTATGCCTGATCCAAATACCCTGTTCGCCAACTTGGGAAAAGCCTGTTTCTTTTCCAAGTTTGATTTAAGCAAGGGATACTATCAAATAGAAGTCATTGAAAGTTGCCGCCCATATCTAGCTTTTAGCACACCCCAAGGGCATTTTGAATTTCAGACCGTTCCCTTTGGTCTAAATAACTCATCATGTGTGTTCACACGCATGATGAGAAAGCTCTTACAGCCTATCCAAAGACCTGGACTGTCAAATTTTATAGATGACATCCTGGTAGCCACAGAAACTTGGGATGAGCATTTAGAAATAATTGAGTCACTGCTAAACCGCCTGCGCGAGACTGGTCTCACTGCCCGTCCATCCAAATGCCTAATAGGTTATGAAAGACTAAAATTCCTAGGTCACATGGTGGAATGTCACCACCTCATGCCTGATGAGGAAAAGATTGCAAAACTTAGGGATGCCCCAAGACCTACCAATAAATCGGGGGTAAGATCATTCCTCGGTCTTTGTGCCTATTACCAAAAGTTTGTGCCGATGTATAATGCAATAGCCGCCCCTTGTCCGATCTCACTAAAAAGGGACAGCCAGAAAATGTAGTATGGAGCAATGAGTGTGAGCAAGCTTTCAGACAGTTAAAAAATGTGCTTACGGACAAACCTATCCTGCGCCTACCAGACTTAGAACAACCATTTGTTGTTAGGACTGACGCCAGCTTGGCGGGATTAGGATCAGTTTTAATGCAAAAGGACCCTGACCATAATGACCGACTTTTCCCCATTGCAAATGCCAGTAGAAAATTGTCAAAGGCAGAAAAGAATTACATTCCCATAGAGTTAGAATGTTTGGCTTTAGTTTGGGGAATAGAAAAGTTTCATGTGTATCTATACGGGAGACAGTTCACCTTGCAGACCGACCATCGACCTTTGACATTTCTTTCATCTTCTAAAGAACTCAATCGCAGATTGATGCGCCACTCTTTGACACTGTCTCAGTACTCTTTCAGAATTGAATACATTCCTGGCCCATCAAACTGCATATCTGATTTTCTTAGCAGACACCCTGCATCAGCCGCAACAACCAAAGTTGTATCAGAAACAAATAGTCCTGATTAAATCATAAAGGGTATACAGTATATGGACCACTGATTCTACGAATAACTGCAGTAATTCCATTACCAAAAATGATTTTATTTTATTTCATTACGCTTACCTTTATAACACTATAATCACGCAATTAAACACTGTATTCAAGCCTAATTACTATTAGAATTCGCTACATAAATAGCTAATTCTTCAAAGTGTGGGGATATATGTAACGCTGTAGCATTTCATAGCATAAGACTAGCATTCAATAGCCTAACCCTAGTACATCGTTTGGTTGTCCTAGATAAATATATGTCAGGATTCTGGCTGAATGTAATTTGACATTTGACCTCGTGTCACAGTTTGATTGAAACGTGTGAAAGTATGTTATTTTGCCAATGTATCTTTTTAGGATGTTATGTATCATTTGTAATCATTGTAGACCACCCCGGGTGTGTCTTTCTCTTTCACCCACATACACGGTCACATCTGCTCGCCTTTTTGTTGTTGCTTAGATTAGCACTTAGGGATATCCGACCCAACATTGTATTTTCAAGTTAATTGTCTCTGTGTTTACAACAATAGTGTCCTTGTGCCCAATGACATGTAACCCAAATCCTCCTTTCTGAGAGGGTGGGTTAGCCCTGAGATAATTGATCCCTCCCCGGTATTTCCATTGCATGCTACACCCCCTCCCTTTATGGTAATATAAAGACAACTGGTTACTCGCCACCCACCTCCTCCTTACGTGGCACCCCACCCTTCTTGAATTGATGTAAGTTAATGAGTTTTCCCCCACAACCCCTCTAACTAAGCATTCTAAAGATATCTACAGCATCCAATGAATGTACATTGCTCTCACGTGATTTTAAACACCCAATCTGGTTGAAGGAAATTCTGGGACCAGCGTGGGTGGAAAAACTATAGTTAGTTGAATTCTTGGCTCCGTGCTGTTCACACGTTAAACTCTAGTCTAGAATAGATTTTCTCATCTTGTATGTACATTGAATAATTATGTGTGGATTTTGATAATCCTATGTCAAAGTATATCGATATTTACTTTATTAATAAACTGATCATAATCGCATATATATATATATGGATTGATATACCAAAACCTGAATCTTTGTGAATTATATACACTTACAGTGTTGTTTTGTTGTGTTGCCTTAACTAAGACGTATCAAATAAAAATTTGTAAGAGTTCAAGAATAGCTGTGATAGCCATCAAACTAGACAACAAGCCAAGGGTGTAAGACACTGTCACAGGACTAAGACTCACAGTTACTTCATAAAATGATATCAACGAAGGCTCCTCAATATAATACACGATTCTTTAATCAATTAGTCACTGTAACACTGGTATGCTCTAGCTCATCACAACAATACTTTCTGTACTTGACTAATAGACTTGTACGAAGACCCATCTCATATACGTCTTGTTTGCGTAAAGTCCAATCTCAACTGACTTGTATCCAGGATCCAGCGTTGCTATATCACACAAATAACACGCGTACTTCCCTTTCATATAATGGTGCAATCTCGTACATAATAATAACATGCACACCATTCTTATTCCTCATCTAATAACATGCGTACGTTCTATAATATCTATAACAGTGACACCATCCATCCACACTTTAAAAATTTTATAAAATAATTTTTTTTAATAATATTTATAGTAAACTAACTAATTATAACTATATATATATAAACTACAACTAACAACAATACCATTACTAATCTAATACATAATAATAATATAATCATAATATAAAATAACATGCGTTCTTTCATCCCAAACTACAACTATCTTACTTCATCTCAAACTTTATTACCCTTTCACTCATAACAGTCAAACTCTAAGTTCTTTGTTTCTGGAACAACAGAAAAAACATATTGTTAAACATCAACAAAATAATTAAACAATTTCAAGCAATGTTTTAAACCGTAAATCTCGATAAAACATCAGGTATCTTATTATTTTCCCCCTTTATCGATTTTATATCAAATTGATAATCCTGTAACGCTAATGCCCATCGGGTCACTCTGCCATTCTTGACCTTATCACTGTTAAATTTTAATAAAGGTTTATGATCAATTAACACTGTGAATTTCTTGCCTAACAAATATTTGTGTAGCCTAGTAATGGCCCAATAGAGACTTTTTCCAGTTTTCTTAAAAATCTATACCTATTTTTTATGTTTCTATGCCTATCACTATTCTGTTTCAAAAAATCCTTAGCTTGTTGCACTGCATATATAATCTCTTCCCTAGTTTTTACTACAAAGTCATACGCAGTTATACTTTCCTCTTTTTCCTTCATTATTTCCTTTTTTAAAATATCTACCGGCCCTCTAGGATTAGCACCAAATATTAATTCAAATGGGCTAAAATGTGTAGACTCATGCTCAGTTTCATTATAGCTATAGATCACCATTGGTAGATATCTGTCCCATTGACTTTTATTATCTTCAACCACTTTTTTTAACATTACTTTTATGGTCTGATTAGCCCTTTCTACCGCGCCATTTGATTGTGGATGGTACCTAGCTGAAAATATCTGTGTAATTTGTAGCATTCTCGCAAAAGACGCTGTCAATTGAGATCTAAATTGTGTTCCATTATCTGATAAAATAATTCCTGGGAATCCAAATTTAGTAAATACCCCCAACAGAGCATGACACACTGATTCAGCTGTTATTTCCTTTAAAGGAATTGCCTCTATCCATCTAGAACAAAAATCTACAATAGTCAACACATACCTATGTTTTCTACTTGATACTGTGTTTAATGGACCTATTATATCAACAGCGACCTTTTGAAAAGGTCTTAACGCTAACTCCATAGGCTGTAAAGGTGCCTTATGCTTTGCTCCTATATTATTGTATTTTTGACAAATCATGCACCCCTTAATATATTCCTTCACTTCTTTTCTCATTCTAGGCCAATAAAAATGTTTACATATTCTTTTATAAGTTTTATTCACCCCCATATGAGCCGCTAATGGTATAGAATGAGCCGCTTTTAAAACTAGCTCTCTTAATTTGCTAGGAATTACTATTTGATAATTCATTTTATTGTCATTAACCTCATACCTAACCAACACCTCCTTCATGTATTTGTAGCCATATTTGCTATCATTTTTGCTTCTTATTTTACCTCTTATTTTGTCTAGACCTGTATCACCCTTTTGCTCTATGATTAGCTGCTCCCTAGATATATTCATTATTGTATCTACCTTTTCACACCCTGCTATCTGTTCAACATTATCATTCAATTCCTTTCTAATTACTTGACTTCTAGTCATTACATTCATTACCTCTTGTACAGGTACTTTCACTTTCCCTTTATTAATTACATTTATTAAATGAGATTTCATTTTCTCATACTCATCCATATACTGCGATGCAATTTTGTATGCCTTCTTATGACTTTTCAGCTTTTCCCTAAGAATATTAGGTAATTGATTCCTGTCTATTTTATTTTCCTTCAGTACTTTTTCTAAGTTATTTATATATTCACCCATATTATGTGTACCATTCCAACTTTTTACTGTATCTATTTCCTCCTCTTTTATTTTTATGTCTTGCATACTACCAATAATTTGCTTATCTGACAACTTTAAATTTAACTCTCTCTTTCCTTTTAACCATTTTTCCAATACTACATCGTGATTATCCTGCACTATTCCCGGTATATTTCCCAAGATTAAAGGAGCTACTGGTGACTTCAATATTAACGCCTTAACTCTACCAGTTATCCAAGGCGTGTCAATATCAATTAAAGCAGTATTGCACTCAATAGTTTTGCCATCACCTAACTTAATTCTTTCTTTCTCCCTACTCATATGTTCTTCTTTTACTAGCTTCCTATCTGCCATAACTGTAGAACAGCCACTGTCACGTAATACATACGTGGTACAGTTGTTAACTATAGCTGGATATAGTATTAGGAGCCCCTTACTTTCCAACATGGCCCCCAATGTATTCTCATAACCCCCTTTTTTCTCATGTTTATCACTAGCCCTATTCACCGGTTGTGGACTCCCATCCGGCGAACTATCTTGAGTATGTAATACATTACACTTAGCATCTCTGCGTTTACTCCTTACATGCTTGTCATCATTCCTATGATTTTGTTTATATTTGTCAAACCTAGCCTGTCTATTATCACCTCTGTGATTGTAACCATCTCTTCCATTGCTATTACTATCCCTTCTATCTTCATGCACTCTCAATTTACAGTCTATCCTTTTATGACCTACATTACCACATTCCCAACACGCACCCGTTGCCAATCTCCTATTGTTTCTAAACCTATCCTGATTACTGAATCTCCCTGGTAAACTCAAATTTCTCCTTGGCCTACTTATCCTCATAGCAAATAGGTTATTTACACCCTCTTCGTTACTCCTACTAAGTTCTTGATTGGGCCGACTATCTTTAAAGTCCGACAACGTCCTGATTAATTCTATTTGGTTATGCACCTTTCTCTCCTTTATAAAGGTGTATAGCTCACCACTTGCCATTTCCAAAACCCTATCAATCAGAAGTAACTCTATTAATGCATTATAGTCTCCCTTTGCTATCCCTGTCATCTCTATCCAATTGACTAAGCTAGTCTTTAAATTATTCACGAATATATGTGGATCATCTGACTTCATTACTTTTGTATTATGAAATTGCATTCTGTAATGCTCTTCCGTCTTACTAAAATGTACTAATAATTTAGCCTTTAACTCTTGGTAGCTCAATGTTTCAACATTTTCTATGCATGCCATAGTCTCCCTTAAGCTACCTTTTATTGCTTGAAACAAATGAATCTTCCAGTCATTTTCTAAAACATTGTTTATTTTCATCTGAGTTTCGAATACTTTCAAAAATTTATCTATACTCTCGCTTTTGTCATACGCTTGAACTTTTATACTTTTACTAGTCCCATTATTGTTTCTATTACCCAACGTTACATTGTTGGTTTCTTGTGTTAAACTATTTGTCTTTTGTTTCTCACGTTCTAACAGAATGCTATGTTCTAGTTCCATTTGTCTCATTCTAAGTTCATGTTCTTTTTGTTCCTTCTCACGTCTTTCTTGATCTACTCTCTCTCTCTCTTTCATAATTTTCTCTTCCTCCTTTTTAATTTTCTCTTCCTCTCTTTTTTTAATTTTCTCTTCCTCCTTTTTGATTTTCTCTTCCTCTCTTTCTTTCTCTTCTCTGATTCTTTCTTCTGCCATTCTTTTTTCTACAAACTCCATTAAATCTGCTTTCGGAATCCCAAATTCCTTTCCCCTACGAATCCAAATATCCATTTTGTCCTCCATAATCACCCTTTCTAGATATCTAATGTACTTCTATCTTCGTTTACTTTTATGCGTACTAATCCTTTTTAAGCTTTACCACTATAGAACAGTACCGCAATGGTTCTATAAGCTAGTTCAAACACCAATTTAAGAATGCAATGTCTCTCTCTGCTAACTAATAATACCTTAGAATGCACCAAATACTATTTTATGATATCATGTTACATGTAGGCCCTATACCCTTTAACCACCACCTGAATCTCAGTTAATTCAATCAAATTATCCTTACAGCACATAGGATAATACCCTCTTACCTTTTATTGTAAAATAGACAAATGTATATAAATGTCTAATGCCATATATAAGATACGCACTATTTGCGCACTACACGGCACTACTGCCGACCAAGCTATCAACACACCATACAAAACCCCGTAAATATACTTACATGCAGAATCACTTTCAAGTGATCTTATAATGTTTTACATCATGCTTTACATTCCATTTTTATCACATACCTTACACTATTATGACATATTCGTATAAATGCATATGAATATAAATACAATTGAAATGATGTCCTACTAACATTTACTACTCAAGAGAAGATAAGACAAGATAGCACGTATATAACAATACAGCATAAATACAAGAATTTTCAAATTATAAGAAACCCAAGGCACCAAGCCTTCTAGCGCAATCTAAAAAGATCCGCTTTTCTATAAAATTACAAAATCCTTAACTAACGCAGACCAAACAAAACAATCTCAACATTTACCGATCTATGATAAAAGGGAAGAAAGCTAAAATCGATAACACTTCTTCGCAATTATCATACATCTGCCCTAATAAGACACTATCATCCTACACTATCATCCAATAAACAATGATCAACTGGATGGTAATGCAGGAGCCCTTCCAACCGCCCACTATCTATACATACAATGCAATATATAATGAGAGATGAATTATATAAGCGCCAATCCCTGCGCACCCAATTGTACACAATGAATTATACCTCCACAGGATGTAACAGTAATATTTTATCAAATATTACACCATATCATTCACTACAAAGAATTAAATAAAATTCAACTTAACTTAATTCAGTTGAGCTGCTCCAATCCTGCAGTCGTCAATCCCTTACACAGCCTACTGCATTGCCGTTACAAGGAAAGTTCACCCTCAAATGTCCGTTGGCTTGATAGTCCTTCAACCTTCAGTTGACCTGAATGTCCTTCTACTTTCCGTTGATAAATCTGTTCCAACGGATATCCTTTCCGCCGACCTTGTCCTTCTACCGTTGTCTTCAATTACATCTGTAAATCACGCTGCACTATCCGCCGCCCAATTCTGACCCTTGTGCCAGGGCGCAGACAACCTGCCTATTTTCTAGCGCCAGAAAGCTCACGCGAGCAATTACGACCTGACTTATAGGCAGATAGATATAGAATCTATATGGACTCGGCAAATCGGACAGTGGCAGACGCGTATCGATGACCCTCAGCAGCTTGAAAATTAGATGATCGGATGTAGGACTTGATTCACGACTGTTCAAATTCAGGATTCCTCAGACTTGAGACAGCTTCACAACAAAGGTTCCAACCGGCTCCAATAGCAACAGCGACACGACGACAGGTTCTTCTCACTACCAGCTCTACAGCAACAACAAGTTCCACTTGCTTCAGTTTCAACTAGAAGCTGACTTTATACATGATAAGTCTGGCTTCGGCAACTTCTGACTTCGACAGCTCCAGGCTTCGACAGCTCCTGGTTCCGATAACTTCTGGCTTCGGCAACTTCTGACTTCGACAGCTACAGGCTTCGACAGTTACTGGTTCCGACAGCTTCTGGCTTCAATTACGACAGTCTTCCACAGCTACTGTCCTTCAACGGTCCGGGACTAACCTCCAAAAACAGGCAGGTTCACCAACTCCGCTCCCTCCTCTCACAGGCAGGCGTTACATCAGAGTACACAGCTTCACAGCTTTCCAACGGACCGGATCAAACAGTGATCTCCACATCAGGTAGAATCACCAACTCTGTTCCCTACTTTCACGGCAGGCGTTACTTCAGAGCTACATGAGTTGAGTGTTGTAGATGACCTTGCATACCGTCGAAACTGCCACCAAATCTGTCACAGGACTAAGACTCACAGTTACTTCATAAAATGATATCAACGAAGGCTCCTCAATATAATACACGATTCTTTAATCAATTAGTCACTGTAACACTGGTATGCTCTAGCTCATCACAACAATACTTTCTGTACTTGACTAATAGACTTGTACGAAGACCCATCTCATATACGTCTTGTTTGCGTAAAGTCCAATCTCAACTGACTTGTATCCAGGATCCAGCGTTGCTATATCACACAAATAACACGCGTACTTCCCTTTCATATAATGGTGCAATCTCGTACATAATAATAACATGCACACCATTCTTATTCCTCATCTAAAAACATGCGTACGTTCTATAATATCTATAACAGTGACAGACACAATTCCACCTCACCTTGTGATAACGGGTAAATCTACAACTACCTTGTCACACCCCCCCCGGAAAAAAATTCTGGCCTCGCCCCTGTGTGTGTGTGTGTGGGGGGGGGGGGGCTGAATTCTCTTTTCGTGTGGCAGAAATAAATATTCAGATAACATTTTTTCCAAGTCGTTTTTTTCCTTATAGACATTTAACGTTTCCGTAATGAAACAGCAGTTTGGGGGAGAGGGGGGAGGAGGAGACGCTAGTTTAGTTCAATGTCGATGGCATTGAGACATTACTAAATAATGAGAGTTGATTGGATAGCACTGGCTCCGTGTCCTTTATTTAGAAATTTTGTTGTCAAAAGTGTCTGTAGAAATGCGCAATGTTGCCAATTGAAATTAAAGCCAAAAAGAAACTTAGTAGAGTGGAACAGGGGGTGGGAGACACATAAGCAGAGGCGAAGCCAGAAATTTTTTTCAGGGGTGGAGGGGGCTGATCACATTTTTTCGTGAATTTAGTACATATTTAACAAAAACTGCAGATAAGTAATTTTTGGTAGATAACGAGAGAGAGAGAGAGAGAGAGAGAGAGAGAGAGGCAGGTTGGGTAGAAACCGAGAGAGAGAGAGAGAGATTGACAACAGAGAGAATAGAGTCACAAACAGATTGAGACACAAAGAGAGGGATATACTGAGGATGGAGATACTGATGCCAACATAGGGGTAGACAGAACGTTGGAGAGGTCAACAAAAAAAAGCGATGCAGCAGAGAGTGCAGATTTGTCTCCGAACGTTGCAGGCAAACAAGATCAGGGCTTAACCGTCCTGAATCAATAAAGCCAAAACTTGACACATTTAATAAGTAACCTTTATACAGCTCGCCAACAGCCCGGCAATTAAATTCACAACAGTCAATAGAGTCACGGAGACTGCTTCAATTGAGTCACAGAGAATGCTTCAATAGAGTCACAGAGAATGCTTCAATAGAGTCACAGAGAATGCTTCAATAGAGTCACAGAGAATGCTTCAATAGAGTCACAGAGAATGCTTCAATAGAGTCACAGAGAAAGCTTCAATAGAGTCACAGAGAAAGCTTCAATAGAGTCACAGAGAATGCTTCAATAGAGTCACAGCGAATGCTTCAATAGAGTCACAGAGAATGCTTCAATAGAGTCACAGAGAATGCTTCAATAGAGTCACAGAGAATGCTTCAATAGAGTCACAGAGAATGCTTCAATAGAGTCACAGAGAATGCTTCAATAGAGTCACAGAGAATGCTTCAATAGAGTCACAGAGAATGCTTCAATAGAGCCACAGAGAATGCTTCAATAGCGCCACAGAGAATGCTTCAATAGAGTCACAGAGAATGATTCAATAGAGTCACAGAGAATGCTTCAATAGAGTCACAGAGAATGCTTCAATAGAGTCACAGAGAATGCTTCAATAGAGTCACAGAGAATGCTTCAATAGAGTCACAGAGAATGCTTCAATAGAGTCACAGAGAATGCTTCAATAGAGTCACAGAGAATGCTCCAATAGAGTCACAGAGAATGCTTCAATAGCGCCACAGAGAATGCTTCAATAGAGTCACAGAGAATGCTTCAATAGCGCCACAGAGAATGCTTCAATAGAGTCACAGAGAATGCTTCAATAGCGCCACAGAGAATGCTTCAATAGAGTCACAGAGAATGCTTCAATAGAGTCACAGAGAATGCTTCAATAGAGTCACAGAGAATGCTTCAATAGAGTCACAGAGAAAGCTTCAATAGAGTCACAGAGAATGCTTCAATAGAGTCACAGAGAACGCTTCAATAGAGTCACAGAGAATGCTTCAATAGAGTCACAGAGAATGCTTCAATAGCGCCACAGAGAATGCTTCAATAGAGTCACAGAGAATGCTTCAATAGAGTCACAGAGAATGCTTCAATAGAGTCACAGAGAATGCTGCAATAGCGCCACAGAGAATGCTGCAATAGCGCCACAGAGAATGCTTCAATAGAGTCACAGAGAATGCTTCAATAGAGTCACAGAGAATGCTTCAATAGAGTCACAGAGAATGCTTCAATAGCGCCACAGAGAATGCTTCAATAGAGTCACAGAGAATGCTTCAATAGAGTCACAGAGAATGCTTCAATAGAGTCACAGAGAATGCTTCAATAGCGCCAAAGAGAATGCTTCAATAGCGCCACAGAGAATGCTTCAATAGCGCCACAGAGAATGCTTCAATAGAGTCACAGAGAATGCTTCAATAGAGTCACAGAGAATGCTTGAATAGAATCACAGAGAATGCTTCAATAGCGCCACAGAGAATGCTTCAATAGAGTCACAGAGAATGCTTCAATAGCGCCACAGAGAATGCTTCAATAGAGTCACAGAGAATGCTTCAATAGCGCCACAGAGAATGCTTCAATAGAGTCACATAGAATGCTTCAATACAGAGAATCAAACTTCATCAATACCCATTCATCATAATAATTCATTCATAAAGAAAACTGTTACAGTTTGTAATAAAAACAGAAATCTAAAATTGTATCTTAAATTAGTTAGACCTATACTAGAATATGCATCTTCTGTATGGGACCCATTAACTAAACAATTAGAACAAATTCAGAAAAGAGCTGCAAGGCTGCAAGATTCATTACTAGCGAATATTCACACAACTCGCAACTGACAAGAGTAACATCAATAGTTCAATCACTAAACCTAGAAACACTAGAGGCCAGAAGTGCAAAGAGTAAAGTAGTACATGTAATAATATGCCTACATAAGGCTTTAAATTCTAACATTGAAATACAACACAATAAAAATAAGTTACAGTGCTCAGATATACATCATGACAACACAAAAATTGTCTTATCCCTTATGTGAAAACAAATGCAAATAAGTACTCTTTCTTTCCGAGTGGCATCCGGGCGTGGAATGGGTTGCCCAAACAAACGAGGAGAAACAGTAACTGTACATCTTTTAAAACATTGATCAAAATGCAAGACTAGACTCCTAACAAGGATAAGCGTTGGGGGCAATAAATCTTCATTATAGAACGAGCGTCAGTAATACATAAGATAAGAAACGATATGCCATATTTTATCTATACGCCAACAATAAAATCAACACAAAGTGAGAACATTTCTGTCTACATTGATTTGTTTTTTCAAGATAAATAGGCTACATTTAGCTCTACGAACCACAAACAAGATTCTACGTAAACATTTTAACTCCCAGAGTTTATCAATAGAAAATACAAGATGTACTGTAAAATATATTGAGACAAATACACCTTCACTTTCTATTCTGCAAACGATGTTGCCCAATCATCCACCCAGCTGGCACACCACGTCGTATCGACGAGGAAACAACGTGAAAACCACGTTTTTTTCTCCGTCGATTCGACGTGTTGTGCCTACTGGCCATGGACCTGCCAAATGCATCACCTGGAGGATAAACACAACGAGGTCGTAGGTCACCACTCAACAAACATCGCCCCACCCCCCACCCCTCCGACTGATACAAACAGGGCGACGACACTGACGTTCAGCTCCCCCCCCCCAACACACACACACAGACCCCCTCCCCAATCCCAAAGTCACCTCCCCTTGTTTGTTTCGTCTGCTACATTATACCACACACACACTGACACACACACTGACACACACACACTCGCGAGACCATCAACTATCAACCATTCGAGGAAAAGGGGGCAGGGAGGGTGGGCGCATAAATCAACGTCGTAAAATGAAATCCCAACGTTAGCTACTCCACACGCTACTCGGGAGATATTTGCTCCCCTCAAAAATATTGTCAATATTTAGAGACCGTTTGACAATGTCGTTAACGATTCACAAAAAAAAACTCGTAAAAGCTTTTCACTCACAGCTAAGTGGCAAATAATACTGTGCATGTCCAGAAGAAGAAAAACAAATTGGAGAAATGAAATTGTAAAAATGTACATAAGTTTTGATTCACTATCTAAGTTTCGATTCACTATCTAAGTTATCATTCACTATCTAAGTTTTGATTCACTATCTAAGTTTTGATTCACTATCTAGTAGAAAATCGCGGAGCAAACTGTTAAAACATTTTCCTAAAATTCAGGCACAAAGACTGAATTTGATTTGAAATCCTCATAGACAGCAGATCCTGATATCTCCAAGGGACCACCTCGAGAGGGAGACACTGGACAGACTGAGTGTTCTCTCACTACAGAGTGCCCTAACTGTCCAGTGGATACCCTCACATTGTGGACTGCCTGGAAACGAGGATATGAGCTGGCCAGGCTGGGAAGAGATGAGCTGGCCAGGCTGGGAAGAGATGAGCTGGCCAGGCTGGGAAGAGATGAGCTGGCCAGGCTGGGAAGAGATGAGCTGGCCAGGCTGGGAAGAGATGAGCTGGCCAGGCTGGGAAGAGATGCTCAAAGCACAACCACCTCACACACACACTGTATCTCTTACTGCCAGGCTGAGGGCATAATCAAAGACATGCAGAAGAGAATATGGACTAGACAACACAATCCTTCAACAGGAGATGACTGGCCACACCTTACCAGGTATGAGCAGACCACCATTGTATTCACCATACTACGACTCAGGACAGGACACAACAGACTATTAGACTACCAGCATCGAATCGGCCAAAGTCACATCTCTGAGTGCCCCCCGTGGAAAGGGGGTGTCCAGTGTCCACTTCACAGAGAGGCCCATAACCAGGCCTGGCCTTCAGGGAGCCACCGTGGATGAAAAAGCTCTGGGGGCCCCAAAGCCATTCGTACAAACAACAGCCAGGGTTCATCTGAGAAACAAGACTGCCAGTCTGACACAGCAAAATGGAACGCTAAAGAAGATTTCAAATCAACGAATCGAATGACAAGATATTTTGCTGAACGCCGGAATGCCCCAGTTCACAACCCATGTTTTCTAATTTCATGTGCACACATTTCTTTTTTTTTAAAGTGTGTACTTTGAACATACCTTACATTCAATCACGCGTAACTGCTTGTAAATTTATATGTTTATTCCTAACCATGTCTTCTATACAAACTAGCCAGTACCAGGAGCCACAGAACAAGATATATTATTATGTGAGGAGGGTGACCAAAGACTATAATAAGATGGACCGCTAGCTTTATTATTTCTGCTATTTGATGACTTGAATGACTTCTTTTCGGAATTCTCGATTCCCTTTTGTACTGTACACTTGCGTTTTATTTAATTGATATTATTTTCTCAATGAAAAAGTAAACTTAAAATCAAAAGTTGTATACAGCAGAAACATTTAGGCAAATGTAGGAGCGTAGAAGACATTTAAGACAGCGTTATGGGATGCGCATGGATACAAAGACCATATACGCTCTAAAAATACTCAGCAAGCGTTCCATCTTATTATAGTCTTTGGGGTGACTGAGAAGAAGGGAAAGATTCTCCACACGAAATACCACCTTCACCTATTGAATCAACAACAGCACTTGGTTTGTGGGCCCTAGGTACAAAAGTACATTTCAGTCCCCACCCCTCCCTACCTCCAGACCACACATTAGATCATTGAAACATTATCCGTCAAGGTATCGTTGGACCCTCGGGAGATGGAAAGTCTCAAGTCTACGTGTGTCTCCACTCTCCACCAGACATTTTTCTGAAAAGGAATTCCTCCTTTCTCCGTCAAATGCAGAAGAAGTAAGCCATGTCTTCAGGATTCTATACTAAACTGTAGTGTACATCATGGGTTCTCAACGGGGGCGTTATTGGGGGCGGTGTAAAGCTTTGGGTGGGCGCTCACGTTTCCGGGGGCGATTGGGGGGGGGGCGGTGAAGGGCATGTGGGCGGTACAAAAACCTGATATAATTTGAACACCTCAGCTATTTGAATCGATTAGCTTTTGGATGAAATGTGATGTAAACGCAAGTGCTGCTAAATATCTGATATTCCCAACACGATGCCTACATATTATTATACTAATAAGAAATAGGAATCGCAATGAGTTTTCGAAGAAGTAGGGGTCAGTATTAGATAAGTATAGTCAGTGCGGCCGGCTGGTCCTGAGGTTTGATCACCGGACTGTCAACCGACACGTCGCGGGTTCTATACCTGCCACCGACCGATCCCTGTGTTCGAGATATAAAGAATCCAAAGATAAAGGAATAAATACGTAGTAATCATACAGACTGTGTAGTCAATGAAATATCCATATAAATTCTTAAGTCATATAATATTTATATAATTTTCAAATACTTTTAAAAGTTTTATCATTTCAAAGTTATAAATTGTAAGCCATTAATATTTTTTTATAGAAGAAAGAAAAACATACTAGAAATATTAGTTCAAATGAAACGGGTTAATTATCTCCCTTTAATTAAAGTTACTTTTTTAGTGTAAAAGAAATTCCCCCAGCAGCGATGGTATAGCGTATAGTGGATTGATGTTGTAGTTTGAACAAAAGAAGTCTGTTCCAGATATATAGGCTGTCTATTGTGTGACAACATTACAACGTTACTAAAAGTCTATTTACACCCTTCTTAAATTTTACTTCACGCAGCTAATAGACCCCTCCCCCCCCCTTTTCTCTAAAAGTCTTGGTTATTGTCTGTAAATTTCGGAAACTATAAGTTTATTGACCTTTCAACTTCCAGAGGGGTGGGGGAGTGGGTGCTTTAAAAAGTTTGTGGGGGGGGGGGGGGGTGAGCGGGAAAAAAAATTGTAAAAGGGGCGGTGAGCCAAAAAAAAATTGAGAACCTATGGTATACATCAAGGGGTCGGCAAACTCAGGCACGCGTGCCAAACTTGGCACACAGAGCGATTTTCAGTGGCACGCAAATGACCTATAAGAAAGACATTTCTGACATGTCGCGGGTTCTATCCTTACCACCGGCCGATAATTGCTGCCATGCAGCTATCTTCTATCTAGAAGGAACGTCTGTGAACTTATAATTTATAAGGAAAGTTTGTGTGTAAAGATCTCATCATTGGACTCGCGATCTGTGATTGAATCTATTGTTAAAATAGCCGAGTTTATAGCGTGTCGGCTTTTTATTGATTTACATGCAATTCAAGTCACTTCTACAAGAAAGTTATTTATATATAAGGAATATAGAGATCTCCTGTTGTACTCAGTGTTCTTTACCTTAGACGTGGCTAAATTTTGGATATATTCATTTCCTCTCTTCAAGGAACTAATGAGATTGGTGGAATTTTTTTTTCCGGTAATGAATGAGGAGAAGTGACTGTGAATGCCAATGTTTCTGAATGACATAGCAACACATTTCGATGAGTTGAACTTGTAAGGACGGAGTAAACCAGCACTTGAAGTGTGTAAGACCATTGAAATGAATTGAAACTGGACATATCTTGCCTTGAAATCATCAACTTCAAAACGTTAAACTACTTCCCTTATTTAAGACAAACTAAGAAAAATAGATGGACATTTTCAGAAGTACATTAAGCGGAGTTTTCTAATCAAAGCCAAGACGTTCAAATTCATGGACTCGTGTTTTCATACCACATTAAGATTAAACTGGCATGATCATACTATTTCTTGGATCTGGATCTCTTTTTTTTTTTTGTTTAGAGGTATAGATCTAGACTCTATTTGCTATTTAAAAATGCACCAAGTTAAATTTTAAACATCCAAATAATGGGTATCAAAGTGTGCCAATTGGGGACAAAAATCTACCAGGAAGCTGATTTGGAAAGTCATCTGCTATTCTTAACTACTAGACATTCACCCTCTTTCAGCTTTTGGTTCAACTTACACTCCTGAACAGATTTTATAACACATGAAACCTGTTTTAAGTACACAGAGCGATTTAGATCTAGGCTGATGGCAAGCTGAATGATTTAGATCTAGGCTGATGGCACGCTGAATGATTTAGATCTAGGCTGATGGCACGCTGAATGATTTAGATCTAGGCTGATGGCAAGCTGAATGATTTAGATCTAGGCTGATGGCAAGCTGAATGATTTAGATCTAGGCTGATGGCACGCTGAATGATTTAGATCTAGGCTGATGGCACGCTGAATGATTTAGATCTAGGCTGATGGCAAGCTGAATGATTTAGATCTAGGCTGATGGCAAGCTGAATGATTTAGATCTAGGCTGATGGCAAGCTGAATGATATAGATCTAGGCTGATGGCACGCTGAATAATTTAGATCTAGGCTGATGGCACGCTGAATGATTTAGAAATTCTTCTTTGGCACACTTTTAGCAAAAAGTTGCAGACCCGAGGTCTACATCATCCCTGTTTTTTTTTTTTAAAGAAGTCTTGAATTGGAACTTTTTTCCAGAAAAGTGAATAAAAAAAGTCTAGGCCTACATGTGACTGAGATTCAAAATTCTGGAACTTGAGCTTATCAAAAGGTGAAGAAAAGGTGTACATGTGACTCGAGGGTCACCACTGACATAATTAACACCATTAGTCAAATCACTAAACCTAGAAACACTAGAGGACAGAAGGGCAAAGAGTAAAGTAGTAATAATACATAAGGCATTAGACTCTTATTTAGAAATACAACACAATGACAACCTGTTGCAATGCTCAGATAAACATAACGACAAAAATTTTTTTCCTTATCCCTTATGCGAGAACAAATGCATATAAGTACTCTTTCTTCCAGAGTGGCATTCGGGCATGGAATGGGTTGCCTGAACAAACCAGGAAAACCAGTAACTTATCATTTAAAACATTAATAAAGATGCAAGACTAGACCTGGACCACGGATGAGCATAGGATACAATTTATCTTTTTTTTTATAGAAGTTGCCTCTGTAATATATAAGATAAAATATAAGATAAAATATAAGAAGGTCGGAAGTTGACAGTAGTGACTGGATTTCAAAGTAATAAAACTAGGAACCATTTCAGCCTTGCAATAATAAGTATCTATAGCTTATTGGAAATCATGGAGCTAACATCAACAAAAGAATGAGCAAATTAGGAGAAAACAAAATGAAATACGAAAAAAAAATGAAAACATCTTCTGGGCCAATGCAGGGTTTGTGTTAGATGATAAAGGATGGATGGGAGGAAGGGGGGATTACCTAGACAAAATTAAAAACAGATCCCATTTCAAGGCATATTGGATGTCATGTTACATTGGATGTCATGTTTTTACATTGGATGTCATGTTACATTGGATGTCATGTTTTTACATTGGATGTAGTGTAACTTTGGATGTCATGTTTTTACATTGGATGACATGTTACATTGGATGTCATGTTACACTGGATGCCATGTTACATTGGATGCCATGTTACACTGGATGTCATGTTACACTGTTGTTTACCAAATATAACATGTGATGTACTTAAAATTGAGGCTTATTAGTGACTTATTACATACAAGTGATGACCAGTAATTAACCAGGGCACTGATGCGTCACAGTGCCCTGTAGGGCTTTACAATTTGACAATGAATATATTTATATATATGTAAATATATAAATATATAAAAAAAAAAAAGATAAATTCTCTATTTTCTTACTCACCTTTGGTTTTGGACCTTTGCTGGCCATATCATTGGTCAGGCTGGTAATTGTCCATTTCTCAATAATCCAAACGCAATGCTACAGTTTATCCGCAAGCCACACACATCATCCAGTGGGTATCCATGCTCAGATATGTGAGAATTTTTAATCAGGGGTAATCCACACTGTCTCCGCAAATGAACCACACAAAAAAAAATTATTTCTTGAACGAACTTTCACCCCACAATAATCAACAAATTCACTGCCTGACTGTTTGATAGAGTAAATTCAGTACTGAATAGAAAAGACAATTGAAAGAAAAGCTGTGTTTAAATAAACCTAACCATATGCTGAATAACTGAACAATAAATTGACAACAGGGATAGATAATGATTGGTATTGAAATCTGATACACTGTTCAAAACAACTATAAAATAATGTTAGTATAAAATACATAATATTATTATAGTTTTAACTATTCATACAATTAATTATTAATACTGCCAGCTTAAACTAACTTAAAGTGACACTGTTTAAACTATCATAAAATTATAGAATAGTACTGGTTTTAACTATCATAAAAATATAGAGTTTGTGTAGTTATAACTTTTTAAATATAATTATTAACACAATAATTAGCGTTTACTCTTGTACACCTTAAGTGATACAAACTGTAAATTTAGGATAAAAAAATTATTTTAGAGATAGCTTACAAAAAGTGTAAATTCAACTCCACTACAGGAAAAATGTGGGAGGGGCGGCGGCTGTCAACAACCTACTTTTGGTTCCCCCCCCCCCTAGTGCAATATAATTCTGACTATTAATTGCAGTCTTTATGAAATATAAATTATTTTTTTTAAAGGGTACGAGTGTGTAAGAAATCACAGGAAGAGATTGAAAGGCTAAAGGTGTTTTATTGCTCTCCCACGGAGCGCCTGACACAAAAAGTTATGAACAGCTAAACAGTTGAAGAGAAATGCCAAGAGTCAAGTGTCTGCCTTTAGAAATACGCAACAGCACAGTGAAAGGAACTTACTTTTCAAAGAATTATGATCATATGTGCCGAGGGCGGACAGGAAGTATACACAACGATTGGATTTTTATGTGTGTTAAAAAACAAAAACAACGAGGTATAAAATTAAATGTAGGCTGTGTCTTTGTCTTTTTTTTAAAATAAAGGTAAATGCTAAAAGCCAGTAAGTTTAACCTATAACTAAGTTTAACCTATAACTAAGTTTAACCTATAACTAAGTTTAACCTATAACTAAGTTTAACCTATAACTAAATTTAACCTATAAGTTTAACCTATAACTAAGTTTAACCTATAACTAAGTTTAACCTATAACTAAGTTTAACCTATAACTAAGTTTAACCTATAACTAAGTTTAACCTATAACTAAGTTTAACCTATAACTAAGTTTAACCTATAACTAAGTTTAACCTATATAACTAAGTTTAACATATAATTAAGTTTAACCTAAGTTGTACACCTCAAATCCAGGAGGCTAATTATTTGGTTTTAGGACGTTAGTTATGAAATACATCAACTAGAATGCATCTCTACCATTTTATGCCAGTTGCTTGTTTTTAAATGAAAAAAAATGTTTGATCTTTTTATTTAAGTCAAAGTGTAGAATTAGAAAAGCAATACTTTTGGGGTGTACTTATTTCACAATATTATTTGTTTATGAGACAAGTCTTTTTAATTGCCATTAATTATTTGTTTACTTATTTCAGTTAAAGTTTTTAATTCATTTTATTTATTTGTTTACTTAAATAAAACCAAGTCAGATTTTTTAATTGCTTTCATAATAATATATGTCTATTGATTACAATATATATGTTTTGAATGAATATTATTTGCTTACTTTTATGTAAGTTAAAGGTTTCAATTACAATGGTTTATTTAGTTTATTTTCTTTTGTTTCGTTGCTTACAAAATATTGTCAATAGTTTTGAAGAGAATATTTACAATTTGTTAACTTTTAAATCAGAGAGTAATACACTGTGGTTTTGGATCAAAGAATATAAAAATAAAATTATTTATTTAGTTATTTCAGACAGGCTGTATTGAGTCATTTTGAGTAACATACAAGGACTACTCGACTATTCTTTACTATTTTACTTTTTTGTGTATATATATATGCACCCCAACAGTCAACTTTTGGGAAAAATTAAACACTACATTTTGAAACATGATGAAAGGGGAGAGAGAATGATCAAACAGAAGCTCTGCTCTTTAAAATAAAATGACTGCTCTTTAAACTAATTTGATAATAAAATATCTAGCTGCCTTATATGTTCCTCTTGGATCTATACAATGGAATATAGCTAGAATTCATCATCATCAATCCCATGACCGTTGCGGTCATGGGGGGGGGGGGGGGGGGGGGTCTTGTTCATATTGTTTTCTATCCTCTCTCTCACACTCACACATATATAGGCCTATCCTACAACACACGATATAAATCATCATCATCAATCCCATGACCGTTGTGGTCATGGGGGGGGGGGGGGGATGGACACCTCAGCAGTCAACTTTCTCCACTTTTGCCTATCTTGAGCGGTTTAGTTCAATACCTGTCCAATACTTTACATTGTCAAACCGGCATCTCCGATGACGCCTTCTCTGACGCCCACCTTCTACGGTGCCCTGGGGGATTGTTTTTGACAAGCTATTGTGACGCAACACATGACCAAACCAGCTAGTAATAGTGGATATATAATGAACTTTTAGAGAATCTATTTGTTGTCCTTTTTTTTATATATAAAAAAAGTACGATATTAGCGGGTGAAGTGGCCAAAAGGCAACATGTTTGACTGACATCGAAAGTTCTGGATTCAAATCTTGGTGAAGGCTAGGATTATAATATAAATAACAGTTTGATAATGCTTGAACTTTATAATCTCATTTATAGAAGAAGTTATTATAATGTGTGTGACTTTAATAACTTCAAATTTAAATAGACTTTGAAAGTGGCTTAGATCATTTATATATAACTGGCTACTCAAGCCTGTTGAATTGTTTACCAAAAAGCTCAGAATTAAGAAGCTTTTGAAGTTTAGTTTCACACTGCAGAAACTTAAAGTCTGCACCTGTAGGCCTACAAGATTTTAAACTGAGACTTCTGGGGATGGGTATTAGTACTAGGCCAATATGTATATAGGCCTATTATATTATTTTTACAAGAGTATTCAATTATAAGCTATATATGCTATATGGCCTAAATGTTAAAGGAAGAATGCCTTGACAATCTAATATATATATATGACTTATATGGTATGGCCTAATCATAAAATCATTAGGGGTATAAATTGTATAGTGGTAAAATTATTTAGAAACTTGACAAGCAGCTAAGTAGCATAAATTGAGTTCAATATTGTATTTATATGCAGCTAATTATGGCAGCTTATTGAGTATTGTCAATAATACCATTATATTAGTATTAAGATTAGGCCTATATTCTATATAATTATATAGTGTCCATATTATATAAAATATTTAATAACATAAATATTGGGCCCTAAATAATATTAATATTCGTGGTATTATGATTATTGTCAGCATTGATCATATTGATGAAATTGGTGTTTTATTACAAATTTGCTGTGAGCTATTATAATTATTAATTCTTTCTAAAAAAAAATATTAGGCCTATTTATTTACCTATTAACTATTAGTAGTATTAGGGCCTATTTTTAGATTATTTTTTTTACAGTTTACACCAACTACATTTATTTTGAATAGGATGACTAGCCTAGGCCTATAGGCCTACCTATAATAATATTGATTATGCTAATAATAATAAATAGGCCTATAAGGCCTACCTTACTTCAAATTAAAAGAAAAGAAGATAGTGACAATTTTGATCCTACCTATCTGACAATTTTAAATTTATTTTATTTATAGTCAGTCTATAACTATCAATGTCTCAATGACCAATTTCATTGAGACTATTGAGTCACTATTGATAGTAATAGTATTGTTAGGCTACTAATTATACATTATAGTATAGCCTAGGCCTAGAGTATTTGAGTATAGACTAATAGCCTACTAATATTAATATCAGAATATTTCAATATATTACCTACAATCCTACATTACTAGTACTAGTAACTAGTATAACATTAAACATAGGCCTCACTACACTACATCTTATTCTTACGACAATTCATATTAAGATATTATAGACTAATAATATAGACTAAATATAAAATAAGGATGTGGACTTAAATTTAATAAGTCATAAGCTATGATTAACAGAACGTTTAAAAGTTTATTGAATAAAATCACCTGTAGGCCTACCTGTGATCCGAGAGGCTAACTAAAATTTTAAAAATAGATCTTTTTTTTTGTCGGAAACGATTGTCACTCAATGATTGTGAATAAATTGAAAATTGACTTCGAAACACCAAAAACCTTTTCAAGCACACAGACTTATGATATAATTAAAATGTAAAATCCAATGGTACAATTTTCCATGTGAAACTCACAGATGCTTCTTTTAAATGAAGTTAGGGAGAATTTCCAAAAGCACAAGAAAAACTAAAAACACAGGTTGAATGTATGGTCGTTCATTATCGTCTATCGTAGCATACTTTTTTCACTCCTCTTCCGTCAGAAGAACCGAAACAGGGTATTTTTGTCGCAACGTTGATCGCCCCTTACCTACATAACCAGGTTGACAACACAGTCGACCCAATTCCATGACTGTGTGAGGTGTGTTGTAGCCCTGGACACGATCAGACCGTGGCTGCATTTACCTGGCCTCGCGAAGCACAGGTATGCAGCTACTGTTGTTGTTTTCTTTTTTTAATTTTTGCGCCAGGGACAAGCGGCTGTGTTGTGTCTTTGTGTGTCGCGACAGGAATTGAAAGCAGCAAAGCCCGTACCCCCAACTTAAGAAATTAAGGGCATATTGTGGGGGTGTTAAAGTTACATAAGCTTGTCACGTCTACGGTATACCGTCTACCTGGTGGGAGTTAAGGATATTGAGTTGCCTAACTTTAAAAGTAGATAATAAATATCAAATACTAGCGCATTTCTGGTGCCTTTCTTTTTGGATGAAGGCTATAACTATAGTCTATTGATAGGCATTAGCGGGAACCTACACCATACAGACCACACAGGAACATTTGTAGGCCTAATCTAGAATCTATATAGTCTAGTCTTGGCACAGTCTGTGTGTGGTGAGATATTTAATAATAGCAATGACTTAACTCTTTGACAATTGACAACCAAATATAGTTGTAATACGAGATATTAGCGGGCGATAGGGAAGCGTAAATAGTCTTATAGATAAAACGTTAATAATATCAATAATCTAATCAAATCCACATAAAAGCATAATAGCCATTAAATATAAACAACGCGTTTCTTATTCCGAATTCCATGACAAATATTTTCTATCTTTCATTAAGGTGGCATTAAGGTGTGGAATGGGTTACATGAACTAAGGTTAAATTAGCGTCAGGTCATGGTCAAGTAGTAAGTCAGAAAAAACAATTTAAAATAATGTATAGAGTCCCGTGAGGCAAGGTGGCCGAGCGGCAGCGCATTCGGCTGGCGTACCGAAAATCCTGTTGATTTTTCACCGGGTCTGGTGGGTGTTCTTGAGTCTACCCAGCTCTGATGGGTAGCGTAACTAGGGTTGCCAGACGTCCGGCAAAATGAGGACATGCCCTCCTTTTTAGCACTGTGTCCTCCGTCCATCAGGCAAAGCGAAAAACCCTTAAAATGTCCGGCTTTTTTACGGCAAAAGTTTTTGAAATCCTTAGTGCACTTTTCATGTTCTTACTTATTTACTGTCAATAAGTGGCTGGGTCGAGTAAAGCAAAACACTGGAGTTTCCCAAATGCAAGTTGCTTTTCAGAGTTACTAAAAATGTGTGAAATTTTTTTCTTTATCCCTGGACACAATGGTAATGTGGAACGAGTGTTCTCATTGATAAACACACAATAATCAAAGCAAAGAATAAACAGACTCTCAGTTAACTCTGTTTAGGGCAACATTCTTACAAAGTACAACTTGATAAATCTCAACTGTGAACCGTTTTAGCCTATAATTATATTTAAGTTTGCTAACGAGAATCTTCTGCAAAAAGTTGGCTCGTCAGAGAAATATGTTGTATAATTAAGAAATATGATAATGTATTAACTGTAGAATTGACTGTTTAAATTTCAAATAACTTAAAACCTAATATTGTATTGTTGTATTTTGAAAAAAAAGTCAATTGAATTTATATATTTTTTTATTTTTTTTAAATAGGCTACTTTTTCTTGGTTAATTTACTAATAGATAATTATTTGCAATCATTGAAGTAAATTTGTAGGCCTACTGATTGCGGGTTAAAGCTGCATTCAATGGAAAAAAATTAAAATGATTTAAATGTAATTCTCAATGTGTCCTCCTTTTGGTACCCATGTGTCCTCCTTTGTCCTCCTTTTTGTCTCTCTGTGTCCTCCTTATGGTACGTATGTATCTGGCAACCCTAAGCTTAACTGACATGTTTCGGAGGCAAAGTAAAGGTGGCTGGGCATTGTGTTGGCCACACAATTCCCTACTATGCTACGGAATATCAGTTGGAGCGCAAAGGGAATTAGTCCTACTTTACTAAGACTTCCGCTTTCTCTACAAGTGCAGTGCTCAATAAATAATGTTTGCATAATATGTCGGCTTTAATATTCATTGATATATGCCTATAAAACAAGAAGTGACTTGACTTATGTTCTAGATTATTCTAGAACTTCTTGACTTATGTTCTAGATTATTCTAGAACTTCTTGACTTATGTTCTAGATTATTCTAGAACTTCTTGACTTATGTTGTAGATTATTTTAGAACTTCTTGACTTATGTTCTAGATTATTCTAGAACTTCTTGACTTATGTTCTAGATTATTCTAGAACTTCTTGTGGAACAAATGGCCTCAGGAACAAGTCTTCAATGGACTCGGTTTTAACCTTAGAAGTTGTACAGACGTTCCTTCTAGATAGAAAAGTATTACGTCCACTAGGCCCAAAACTCCTGAAGGGCGGCGGGGAACCCGCGACGTGTCGGTTGCCAGTCCGGTGAACTAACCGCTGGACCAGCCGGCTTCATGGTTCTGGGCAGATTTCTTTTAGTTCACCCCATTTCATGCCGCACTGCTACATTTCTTCTTCGCATGTTCTTCTTCACGTTGTCCTGGGCCTGTCAGCTTTTCTTTGGCCCTGTGGGTTCCGTTGGAGAGCTTGTTGCGTGATGTCTTAAGCTGGCTTTCTGATAGAGATGGCCATAGCCACAGGCCTATATTTCAGTTGGCTAATGTTCCACATTATTTAAAAGAATGTATTTTTAATATTTACACCTAGCCTACATTTTATTTTTAATTGTACTATTAGGCCTAATTATTTCCCTTTGAATTATTATGTATGCAGGAAATATTTATTAATAGGACTAACAGTCTATAGGCTTACCTTTGCCAACCACTACCATCTTTATTTTGACTTCTGTTATTTAATTTAATTAATCGCCTGTTATTTAATTTTGTCTTCTGTTTTTATTTAAAAGTAGTTTTTTAAACATGGATGAAACATTAAAATTTCATTGGCGATGCCAGGGAAAAGGTAAGTAACAATTAAACTCCATTATGTAATAATTTTTTTGTTGTTTATTGTTAGCGTACTGTAAACTAACGAGGGTACATAATTCAAAATATTTTAGAAACCATAAATATATCTTGATTATCTCCCTTACATGTGTATTTATTTCGTGATTCTCACAGCTCTTTGTGTCTATGTCAAGGGCTGTCAAAGTCCCCCCTTGCAGACATCCTAAAGTGGCGATTGGACCGGCCTGCAGTCCTCTTTCCTGTGGCTAGTTCTGAGTAGAGGCTTTCTGTGTGATATTATGCGCTATTTCCCCCCCCCCCACCTTGTACTTTTACACAATACTTCCACCCCTCCCCCTAACTGGGACTATTCTCCCCCTGCCTTATGATTCTGGCTACGTCACTGTTAATGAACAGGGCCGGATTTAGACTTGATGGGGCCCTAAGCTATTTGAGATATGGGGCCCTTTATAAGTCCAGAATTATATGTTAGTGCAAAATATGATTTTCGGATACATAGAGGGTTAAAATGAAATACAATAAAGAAGTATTGCCTATAGTTAGTGAAATAATACATTTTTTTTACATTTTTATTCATTCATAACAAACTTAAAATGCAAACTCTGGTAAAAAGAAACAAAAATTCTTTTAATAGGAATAATTTACAAAGACTTATTATCTAAAATATTTTCTTTCTTGCTTTTGCCAGAGCAAAGTCACTGATGACATCATCAAATGATAAACTGCGTAGTTTGTCACTTTCTATGCACATGAGACTGAGGGAACATAATTTATCTTGAGTCATTGTTGTTCTAAATTCATTTTTTGTCCTCTTCAAGTGAGAAAAAGATCTTTCTCCAGAGCAATTTGCAACCATCATACTAAGAAACACTTAAAATCGCTTCTACATTAGGGAATGCTGATTGGACACGATCAATAAATATTACCCTGAACCATAGGCTTGACTATGTCTAACATATTGATGAAAATTCTTGACTTCTCCAACAAGATTCATTTCCACATCTTCAGGGTATGTTTGGCATAAAGCACTAATTCCTTCACGAAGCTTTTCTTCCGTAGCTTCTAATTTGTTTAAGAATGAAACATTTTTCGCAGCATCATTGTATACTGAGGCCCTCTGTGCCCGACTTGACTCTAATGCATCCATCACTGGTATAAATATTTTGATTCTGAACTTGTCTCTTGGCTCAAGGTTCTCTAAAGCATCATCTTCATCATCGTTGATACGCCTTCTTCTATATCTGCTTTTCTTGTAATCAACATCAGACAATTTTTCCTTTGCTTTTCTTTTCAAAATGATCAAACATATCCCTGGAACCTTTAACAAAATCCGCAAGTGAAGCGTATAATTTCCTACATATTTCTAGACTAATTTGGGGGTCTTGCACTGATTGACTAGTCTTGTGAAATTCATCCAGCAAGTAACTCCACAAATATAACATTACCATACATTCAAACTCCTCCATTTTATTCAAAATGTTTATGGCTTGATTTCTTGTTTCGCCTTTCTCTGTAATGCAGCAATTATTTCATCATAACTATCAAGTAAGCTTATTGCACTTGTGGCCATTGAATGTGTTTCCCATCTAGTCTTTGACAAAGACTTTGGAAATTTTTAATCATCTTTGAAGAATAACAACAGTACTGCCCATCTATGTGTAGATGATGAAAAAATAAATATATTTCTTGAAAAATTCCCCAAAAGTTTATTGCTGTTCTACCAACAAGATTCAGGGATTGACCAAAAAATTGAATATACATAGCATACTTGTTAATCTTCAATATTATTTCTTGCATTCCCTTGTATTTGCCAGACATATTGGCATCATTATCATATGACTGGCCTCGACACTTACTAAAATATTTTTTGCATTCACTTGTAAGGTAGTTGTGCACCATCTTAGACATACTTTCCCCTGTGTGGCAACCTATCTCAGGGAAAGTTAGAAAACGTTCAATAGGGACCCATCATCTGGTGAAACATACCTCACAATAATTTGAATAACAGTGGGCTGATCAATATGGGGCCGGTCTGGAGTGGAATCTACAGAGAGACTGAAGTACCCTGTAGTTCTTAAATAATCTTTATTCTTAAGCCGTTAAATGTGATTTTGCCTTATTGTAATCGAATATACAGTCACAACGTTAATTCAGTTGCATTCGCGAAAATACTATGAAGAAATCAATACCAATTATAATCATTGTCATTTTGGCAATGAAAAAGTTTAGTCTTGTTGAAAATATTTACGAAAAATGCTGCTTTTTTAATTAATCAAAGTCATAGGCCTAAAACGAAACATAGTCAATTATTTAGGTCAATGGCAGCATTTAAAAGTATTTTTGTTAGTTTTGTAGGCCTTAACATCTTTGTTCTTCTTTTTAAAAAGGGGGCCATTCAGGTTAAATAAGCTAAACAGTAGAAACCAGGATTATGGGGGCCTTTGTTGGACTGGAGCGCTTAAAATTGTAAGGGAATAAATGAATTTTATATTAAATTTTCAACGAAAGAATGGGGATGTTACTAAAAAAAATTCTTTTTGTGATGTGTGGGGGCCCCTGTTCCAATGGAACATGTGGAACATGCCTAAATACGCCACTGGTAGAAACTTAGAGATGTCAAGTGCTATCGATAATAGATATATCGGTATCCACTATCGAAAACAAACGCTAAATAGAAAAAACTAAAACACATTATTTTTCAAAACTACACAATTTTATCTTATTTTAAATCTTTTTGAAAACAATTGGGTGAAGAGTATGGGATGTTCCGGACGTGCGGCATTAAGACAAATAATGCTGCAGTTTATTTAAGTAGGCCTATATTATGACAATTGCTCACTCGGACAATTTTTTTGGGGGGCCCCCAAGTCAGTGGGGGCCCTAAGCTATAGCTTGTCTAGCTTATAGGTAAATCCGGCCCTGTTAATGAACACTGTTGTTGTTTGTTGTTGTTTTTTTTTTTTTATTATATATTCGTGAATTTTTTTACTGCCTAAAACTATATTTCATTAATGCAAAGGGCATTAATCGACATGTCTGAGAAATAATATTCTCAGTTATCTCCCCCGCGCCTTGAATACGGTTAGTGAATTACGAATAGTCATTTATGTCTGTATCAGCGACCTTGACAGAGGTGAAACTGGTGAAGGCAGCCTTCAAATAAAATTTTAATTGTTTGTTAAATGTTTAAAAAAAAACTTATTACATTCAACCATAGCATATACAATTAACAAATCTTCGTTGACAAGAGTTTATTCTTTCTTAAGACGTGTATGTTGTTTGGTAAGCTGGGTCTTTGTGTCTGTAATTCATGTTTATCTTATAAATTACAGAAAGAAGATTATTGCGTCCGACGCTCATAATAATATGTGGTCTGAGTCTAGTCTTGCATTTTAAATAATAATTCAAATGTTTATTCAGGCAACCCATTCCTTGCCAGGATGCCACTAGAGAAGAAAGAGTACTTATCGACAAGTCTTAATTAGGCGTGACCTTTTGACCTGGGGTGATCATGAACTTCCGGTTCTATTTTTAAATGTTTAATTATTTTAGGCATTTCCGTATTAATGTGATATAGCATTTTTAGTCTATGGCAAAGGTTGTTGCTCACATTCGTGCCTATTCCCCAGCAAACTTAAATACGATTTAGTTGTTGGCATTCAAATAAATAACCATTTATTGATGTCGTACACTTGTATATACACCCACCCTCCGTTTTACCCCACTAGCCCCGAGGTCTGATCTATACCCTTGTATGTGCAACAGATGGACTTTTCGTTGCACTGGGCTGTCATGAAACTAATTGGTTTGAATTCAAATCCAGTTGTTGTTTTTTTTCAAAGGCTTGATATCAAAAGTACAATGAAATATATATTTATAGGAAACTACTGTGGAGTAAAGAGTTAGAATTAAAGAACATTACAAACAATGAAATATATATTTATAGTTTATTTATTGGATTAGACATAATCATCATCAATCCCGTGACCGCTGTGGTCGTTGTGGGGGAACGAATGGACACCTCAGACCTCAGCAGTCAAACTTTCTCTTCGTTCTGCCGGCTGCTCGCTTCTGGAAGTGCCCTGTTTCTCTCTGAAAACCGTTGGCCTTAGAGCCTTCTCAATATTCGGTTTGAAGTTGTGGAATCTACTTCCCATTCAACTCAGGCAAGCAAGCTCCATTGATACCTTCAAAAAGAACTTAAAAACTCATTATTTCAATATTTATCTTAGTTAACATGCTTTAGAGCCCTACTGTCTTACCTATATGTTAGGTCGGTTATTTGTTTTAGTTGTTTGATTGGTTCTATGTTTGTAATCATTTAGTTTTGTATCTCTCGGCCTATAGACTGTATTCGTGTTCTTATTTGTTATGTTAAATGCGCTCTGAGCTTGCAATATGTTTGTTGGCAGCGCTATACAAATGTCATCATTTTTATTATTTTTATTATTATTAAGTGCCAGTGTGATTAAGTGTCCGTGTGATTGAGTGCCCGTGTGATTAAGTGTCCGTGTGATTAAGTGTCCGTGTGATAAGTGCCCGTGTGATTGAGTGCCCGTGTGATTAAGTTCCCGTGTGATTAAGTGCCAGTGTGATTAAGTACCCGTGTGATTAAGTGCCCGTGTGGTTAAGTGCCAGTGTGATTAAGTGTCCGTGTGATTAAGTTACCGTGTGATTAAGTGCCAGTGTGATTAAGTACCAGTGTGATTAAGTGCCCGTGTGATTAAGTGTCCGTGTTTAAGGGTCGCGTGATTATACGTTGTGTGTTTAAATATTGACACACCGGTAAATGCGCGTAAAAGAGGTAAGTATGTAGGTGAGCCCTTCGGTTGATAGGTAGGTAAGTAGTTTAGTAGGCAGGTAGTTAGTAAATAGCTAGATATGTAGGATGGTATTCAGTTAGGTTGGTAGGTAGGGTAGATAGGAAGGTTGGTATACATGGCTGCTTAACTCTTTCAAAACCTGTTACTGTTAAAAGATAACAAAAGTAATCCGTAAAGCTTGGATTAAAAATACAAATGAGCTGGAAAGGGTTAAATTAATTGTTTTGCTGGTTTGTTGGTTAACTGCTTTATACATTATCGAAATTTTTTCCACCAATCAATTTTCAGTATCAATTTATTCCAACTTTTCCTCACAAACAGCTAGATCAGGTCAAACTGACCAACCCTACAATTATTCATCTCATTAATGCTAATTGTGTTTCTACAGGTTCAACAGATCGATGTGCCATTAGTTTACAGAACGCCGATCATTCCAGTGCGCATGCGTGACGACAACAACGAAAAACAGGATACAATATTTGAAGAGGAATGGCTCGTGCATATATGTTTTTTCAAAAGTCTCACTGGCCAATATCACGTGACCTCCACCTGGCGACAGAGCACGTGCAAAGCACAAAATGATTTAGCATTCGTTAAAAAAAAAAACAACATCAAATTATTTTGAGACAATAGATTATGATCTTGTCACACGGTGTATACGTTTGAAAGAAGTTGTACGCTGTGTGTGTGTGTGTGTCGGTCTTAACTCCAAAGTTCACTGTGAATTTAAGGTTCTTCGGGAAATCACAACAGAATAGGCCCTACCCGGGAAATTGTAATGGAAGCCCAACAAGTTATCTGTGAAATAGCATTAAAATTTTAATAATAATGGTGCTTGTATAGCGCATATCCCGTTGATGACAGTTCTATGCGCTGACGACAATTACAGAATACAGACAACGAACAACAGACGAAAATGTATATATGTACAGGTGAATACTGGAATATGTGAGTCTTTCAGTGGGAAATTGCATATTATGTCTTTCAAATAAAAAAGACAAAAACAACAACATAGCGACATGTTATCAGTGAAATCGCAATAAAAATAACTAATAATATCTCTGAAAAAAGCAATGAAAACTTTCAGAATAACGATAATAAATAAATGTTAATGGGGAAAATGCCATTGAACGGGAAATCACTATAAATAACATTGACGGTCGAAATAAAAAGAATTGAATGCAGTAATGAAATTACTGGAAATCGCTATCAAAATCACAAGAAATTGCAATTAAAATCATTGGCGATTGCAATGAATTCCATGTTTTATTTCTGGCGAATATTCACAACTGACAAGAGTAACGTCAATAGTTAAAGCCTAGAAACACCAGAGGACAGAGGACAGAAGAGCAAAGAGTAAAGTAGTAATATTCACCTGTACACATATTCATTCTCGTCTGTTATTCGTTGTCTGATATGTACTCTGTAACTGTTGACTGTTGTCATGTATATTGTTTTTCCAAGAATTGGAACACGCAATGTTTATTCTCCTCTCTCTCTCTTTTCTTACTACACGCGATATTAGGACGTTTAGTAGGAAAACGAAAGGTTCTAGGTAATGCTGGGATTCTGTGTTGATCTCAAATTCTCAGAGTCTGGGAACGACTCATTATTTAATAGGGGAAGTTCATATCGTTTTGTTATGAGTTTTGTAATGTTACCATGATTTTCACCCCTACTGGTAGTGGGTCTGTCCCTTGCACCACTCGGATAGTATTTAATGATTTGTTTTGTCTGAAAGACAGAGAGTTTCAAAATATGTTCTTTTGAGAACGTTTGTGTTTGCACTATTTTATTCTAACTGTACATAATAGATATATTGTATATATTGAACATACCACCTGAAATAAACTATCAACAACAGTTACACTGAAGCTTCTTTGTCAAGTTACTATCCTATTGTGTTGTATACATTACTATAAGATTTATCTACTACCATAATTTACAAGAAAGGAAATGTTGGAATACAAATACTGAATTTGTGCCCAGGACTATAAGAAGAGTTCGTGTAATACTGAAACATAAATACTAATAATTAAAGTCTCCCCTAGGACTAACGAGAATTATCAGCAAGATCTACACAGCTCTGGCCACAAGGGGATTGTGGACGTAACAAAATTTGGTGGTCTCGCCCGGTATATTTGAGTTCTACTTTTCCTGACCTAGGATTGACAAGATTTGGTAGTCTCGTTCGGACTGTGAAACTATTCTTTTTAAAAAGAGGAGAGAACTGGTTTGCGTTTTTATTCCTTGGGAAGTGTGAAGATTCCACGAAGTGTTTAATATTATATTGTGCAAATTTCTGGACAAATCGTAAGTTGGAACTTTATATTTTATTATACAATATATACTACTCTACTATAACAAATATTTCGAACGCTATACTATGGCTTCGAATATATCAAGTGAGGAACTTAATGCCATGTCATTTGCTGAACTAAAAGAATTAGCTGAGTCCTTTGGGATTGAGGCAGGACAGGCAAGACCTAATCGTAATCGTTTGACCAAAGAAATTATGACATGTTTGAACGGGCAGAATGCCTTGAACACTGGTAGTGTAGTTGAAGTGGGACAGAACGATATCAATGAAGGTTATGTAGCTCCCAGTGGGGGCGAGGTAATTGCCCACGGAGACGAGGTAAGAAATATGTCATCTAGATCATCAAACAATGATGAAGATGAAGGGTTGAGTGAAAACCTAAAATTCCAATTAGCTATGAAGAGAATGGAATTAGAAAGTATGGAAAGGAGAGAATTGGAAAGAATTAGGATAGAAATTGAAAGCAGAGAAAGGATAGAGATGGCACGCATGAACAGACCTGACCATCGTAGGGACAGCAACGGTATGGATATTAGCGCAATGAAGCAACACTTGCCTATATTCAGAGAAGAAGATGTTCAAGATTTCTTTTTGCTTTTTGAGAGGATAGCTGTAGATTATCAGTTCCCTGATGATAAGATGGCTTTATTGTTAAGGTCAACTCTCAACAAAGGAAAAGCATTGGACGTAGTGTTGAGTTTAACACCCGAGGAAATAAATGACTATGAAGTAATCAAAGATAGGGTGCTGAAAAGTTATTCCCTGACACCAGAAAAATATAGAAAGCTATTTAGAGACAGAAAGAAGGCATATGATCAAACTCATGTAGACTTTTTGAGACAAAAGGAGAAAATGTTAGAACAGTGGCTAAGGTCACAGAATGTAAGTGAGTTTGATAAACTCAAGAACCTAATATTGTTTGAGGAATTCAATGATTGTATTCGAGTGGATATTAAAACTCACATCTCAGACCGAGGGGTTGAAGATGTGCATGAAGCTGCTAGATTGGCAGATAACTATGCCATAATTCACGCCAGCATAAAGCCATATTATGCTGACAAACCCAAAGTGCACAAACCAGAGTCCAAGGAGGCTAGTAAACCAAAAGAGACAAGTGAAAACAATAATAAGAACAGTGGTGTAAATAATAATAGTAACTTAGTTCATTTCAGGAAGCAGACAGATGTAAATAAAGCAAAGGTGGTATGTTTCAATTGCAAGAAAGAGGGCCACATGAAGAAAGATTGTTGGATCCTTACCAAGAAGCAAGGTGCTATTCTACACTGTGCCAGAGTGCAGAAAGATAGCAAGCAGACAGAAGAAGTGTGCAACACAGGGTCAAGAAACTCAAAAGAAATGCGGCCGGCATCGCCCATAGTTGTGGAGTCGATGGTTTTTGAGAACAGTCTATCTAAGGTAAAAGAGAATAGCTGTACTCAATCTATTATGCTTTCGGAAGGCCGTGAGGAACAGATGGTTCCTGAAGTCCCGGAAGAGGACGACCTATCCGATTTTCGACCCTTTGTCTACGAGGGGACAGTGTCGACAGAAGTCGATGTACTCAGCAAGAAGAAAATACAGATATTACGTGACACGGGTTCTGCTGTCAGCGTGATCCTGGAGGGCAGTGTGCCGTTAACAGATGCCACCAGTACCGGTGAGTCTGTTGTGCTGAGAGGTGCTAGTATGGAGGCTGTGGAAGCTCCACTGCACAGAATAAAACTCGAGTCGGATATTTTTACAGGTAACATCGTAGTGGGAGTGTGGCGCGCACTACCCGTCAAAGGCGTTTCCATGATATTAGGAAATGACATTATGGGCGGCAGAGTCACTGTCGAGCCCATGGTTAAAGTGTTGGAGACAAAGATGGCGGAGGACAAAAACCTACGTCCTGCCAATGAACGCCCAACATGTGCACTGACAAGAGCAATGCAGAACAAGAAGTCGGTAAAGACTCCTGCTACGCCGTGTAGTGCAACGAAAGATGTGTTTGTCTGTTCTGAAGACACACATGCGAATGAAACAGTGATAACAGAAACACCTGACATCGATTTAAGTGCTACGTTCTTTGCTGAACTAACAACTGGTGATACAACAGAGAACGATAACATTTTGTCACCAAAGCAGAAATTGGTGAAAGAACAATTGAATGACGAAGTAATAATGCAACTCAGAATGAAAGCTGTTGACGAAAAGACTGCAGATGCAATGGCGGAATGTTTCTACATGAAAGATGAAGTATTGATGAGAAAGTCGAAACCGCTCAACTCAGGTACAAACGAGTGGGACAGTATTCACCAGATTGTAATACCTAAGTGCTATCGTCAAGATATACTGCGTATGGCGCATGATCTTCCTTTCGCTGGTCACATGGGAGTCCGGAAAACGCACCACCGTATCCTCCCTTACTTCTACTGGCCAGGACTGAGAAGAGATGTCGAACAATACTGCAAGACTTGCCACGTATGCCAAATGGTAGGACGTCCTAACCAACGAATTCCTGTCGCTCCACTCCAGCCGATACCAGCGTTCGACGAACCATTCAGTCATATACTCATTGATTGCGTGGGCCCGTTGCCGAAAACAAAAGCCGGTTTTCAATACCTGCTCACAGTCATGTGTTCATCCACTCGCTTCCCGGAAGCCATTCCGTTGCGGAACATAACAACAGTGAAGGTGGTAGACGCCCTGACAAATTTCTTCACACGTTATGGCCTACCGAAGACAGTACAGTCCGACCAGGGGACTAACTTTACTTCGAACATTTTCAAACAAGTCATGGAACAATTAGGGATAAGCCATAGGCTATCAAGTGCCTATCATCCTGAGAGCCAGGGAGCTCTGGAAAGGTTTCATCAGACATTAAAATCGATGCTTAAAAAGTACTGTTATGAAAACGAGAAAGACTGGGATAAGGGTGTGCCTTATGTACTGTTCGCTGCAAGGGAGGCCACTCAGGAATCCCTGGGGTTTAGCCCATTCGAACTTGTGTATGGACACTCAGTCAGAGGTCCGTTGAAACTTCTACATGAAACTTGGCTAACGGACAGTGAACCGATTGGACTTTTGTCATATGTAGATAAATTTAAAAATAGGCTTTATCATGCTTTTAACCATGTGAAGATTCATTTTCCACAGATGCAGGAGCGTATGAGACAGAACTATGACCGTAAAGCTACAGCTAGAACTTTTGCACCAGGTGACAAAGTTCTTGTGTTTCTACCTTTGCAAAATCAGCCTTTAAGTGCAAAGTTTAGTGGACCCTATGAGATAGAGTCAAAGCTTGGCGAGGTCAATTATTTGATAAAGACTCCTGACCGGAGACAAAAACAGAGGGTATGCCATATTAATTTACTTAAGCCCTATGTTTCCAGGGAAAAGAGTAAACCACGGGAGGTCCCCATGATTTCGTTAGCTAGAGTCCCGACGGATTTATCTAGGATAGAATATAAGTTTGCAGAAAGTAAACTTAATAATACAGATGCCCTTAAGAGTTTAGATACAAGGCTAGAACATCTTCCGGTAGAAGATAAGGAGAAGATTATTGAGCTGGTACATGAATATAAGTCACTGTTTACAGATGTTCCCAGGAGGACACATCTAATAGAACACGATGTAGTATTAACTGAGGTTGCCAGGCCAATTAAACAGCATCCATATAGAGTTAACCCCATCAGACTTGAACATATTAGAGCAGAGGTGAAGTATATGTTAGAAAATGACATAGTGGAAGAATGTGATAGCGAATGGTCTTCACCCTGTGTGTTGGTACCAAAAGCCGACAACACATTGCGGTTTTGTACAGACTTTAGGAAATTAAATAATTTGACAAAGACTGACTCGTATCCCATTCCTCGTATTGATGACCTCATTGATAAGATAGGTGATGCGACGTATGTGACAAAAATTGATCTTCTCTCCGCGTACTTTCAGATTCCTTTGACGCCACGGGCACAGGAAGTATCCGCCTTTGTGACACCTGACGGACTTTACAGGTATAAGGTCATGCCATTCGGACTCCGTAATGCCCCTGCGACGTTTCAAAGGCTTATAAACACCCTCACTCGCGGTATCTTCCAGTGTAATGCCTACCTCGACGACATAGTGGTGTATAGTACAGATTTCAAGACACATGTCAGTCAACTACGACACTTGTTTGAACGACTGAATAACGCCAATTTGACAATAAACCTGGCTAAGAGTCAGTTTGGACATGCCACTATCGAGTATCTTGGACATGTAGTGGGTGGTGGAAAGGTTAAACCAGTAAATGCTAAAATAGAAGCTATTCAGAATGTCCCAGTGCCACAGACAAGGAAACAACTCCGTAGTTACCTTGGAATGGCCGGGTATTATCGTAAGTTTTGCCAGGACTTTTCTACGGTAGCTTGCCCCTTAACTGACCTACTAAAGAAGAACAATCGCTTTGTTTGGTCTGACAAGTGCCAAAAGGCGTTTGATGAGTTGAAGTTAAGATTATCCAGGGCACCTATTTTGGTGACCCCGCGTTTTGATAGACCCTTTAAAATTGCAGTAGACGCGTGCGATACTGGGATGGGAGCGGTGCTGACTCAGCAGGATGACCACGGAGAGGAGCACCCGGTGTGCTACCACTCACAGAAATTCAATATCCATGAACGTAATTATAATACAAGTGAGAAGGAACTTTTAGGGTTGATCCTAGCGTTAAAACAGTTTGATTTCTATGTAAACAGCTCTGGGTACCCGATAGAAATACTGACCGACCACAACCCTCTGACTTTTCTCTCCAGGGTCAAGCAAAACCAGATGCTTGTTAGATGGAGCTTATTCCTCCAAGCCTATGACTTAAACATAAAACACCTGAGGGGTAGGGACAACGTCACAGCTGATACTCTATCTCGGGTGCTACATGATTGACTGAATAACCCATACTTCTTTTTCAGATCATCTCACTTATTCATTAAGAATGTGTCATGATAACCTATCATTCGTTTGAATTTTGATTATGGAATACCTATAGAATACTTGTATCATACAGAAGTCAAGTCTTTTGAAAGTATTAATAATTCTTATAATCATGTATAATATTGATGTTCTGATATATTTTAAATTCATTTGATTAGGGAAAAGAAATTCCATTTAAATGTTGATGCATGATGCAATAAATATATAATATGCACGTATTTACTTGATATGGATGGATAAAAGTAATTGTCATCACATGCAATTAAGTGGGAAAACTTTGAGCTAGTTGATTTATTATCTTGTTTTATTTTAGTTAATGAATGGAACTAAATAATAATATGTACAATTTTTATCTTAGAAAGAGATGTAATCTTAATTGGTATAAATTAATAGATAATATTGGAAATCTATTGCTAAATTGTTATATCATGGCAATAGAATGGGAAAAACTAGTGGATATTCACTATGTTGTATAGGTTGTTATATATTCCATATATCCGGGAATGGAGGGAAACAAAGGTACCTAAAGGTGTGCACTCATTCAACCCTGAACAATCTTTTATATTAAACTTTTAAATTTGCCAAAAACGCATAATAGTGGATTACATTTTAATATTTAGATTACTGTAGTAATCGTAACTAGAGTGTATTTTCTCCTCGTATTTGAAAAAAGGGGATGTATCATCATCTTAGGTATGAACCCTGTTAATGTCAAGTTGACACTGTAATTTAAAGGGGAAGTAACCTATAGTTTGATTCGAGTTATGTATTACTTATCTTTTGGTTTGTATATTAGAAGTAAACTGTTGGAAATTGACAGAGTTTGAGCAATGTTATATTTGTTTAAATAGATTAAGACTTTTTGCAAATTTTTGGTGGAAATCCACACAACTGTACATAGTTAAAATAAGAATGACTAGAATATTTTTGAATTATTTGTACTTGTTGAGACATTAGTTAATATTAATACTAACGGTGAAATATTTGTCCATCACGTTATAATCACAATTACCATTGGGTAGTGACACTTTTTATAATTTAGTTGTGCCAGTGAGCCATGTTTGCTTAAATTGTCTAATAATCTTCCATTGATTGTTGGTTATTAAAACGATAGTGTTAAGTACGAAAAATGTACCATGTTGAGTATTACTTGGGTAATTATGGTACATTATTTCTTTCATTGGGTGGGGGCGTGTCATGTATATTGTTTTTCCAAGAATTGGAACACGCAATGTTTATTCTCCTCTCTCTCTCTTTTCTTACTACACGCGATATTAGGACGTTTAGTAGGAAAACGAAAGGTTCTAGGTAATGCTGGGATTCTGTGTTGATCTCAAATTCTCAGAGTCTGGGAACGACTCATTATTTAATAGGGGAAGTTCATATCGTTTTGTTATGAGTTTTGTAATGTTACCATGATTTTCACCCCTACTGGTAGTGGGTCTGTCCCTTGCACCACTCGGATAGTATTTAATGATTTGTTTTGTCTGAAAGACAGAGAGTTTCAAAATATGTTCTTTTGAGAACGTTTGTGTTTGCACTATTTTATTCTAACTGTACATAATAGATATATTGTATATATTGAACATACCACCTGAAATAAACTATCAACAACAGTTACACTGAAGCTTCTTTGTCAAGTTACTATCCTATTGTGTTGTATACATTACTATAAGATTTATCTACTACCATAATTTACAAGAAAGGAAATGTTGGAATACAAATACTGAATTTGTGCCCAGGACTATAAGAAGAGTTCGTGTAATACTGAAACATAAATACTAATAATTAAAGTCTCCCCTAGGACTAACGAGAATTATCAGCAAGATCTACACAGCTCTGGCCACAAGGGGATTGTGGACGTAACACTGTGCATTGAACTGTTCCCAACGGGATATGCGCTATACAAGAATTATTATTATTATTTATAATAATAATAGGCCTACATAAGGCATTATACTCTAACTTAGAAATACAACACAATAACAATCTGTTACAATGCTCAGATAAACATAAGGACAAAAACACTTTCCTTTCCTTTATGAACTAAGACAGCCATGTTGCATGCACATCTAACAGACAGGGCCGTATTTAGGATTGTGGCATGTCACTAAACAAAATTCTTTTTGGGATGACTGGGGGCCCCGTTTGTGTGGGGGCCTCTGTTCCAATGGAACATGTGGAACATTTCTAAATACGGCTCTGCTAACAGATACGCCTGGATATATAAAAAAAAACACGTTTGACGTGTTCATTGTTCTAAACCGATCTTTAATAAAACAAAGATCATAAAGATCACAAAAGATCCAAAACAAACAACACGACCACCCTTTTTTCACCCGATTATATATTTTTTAAAAATTACTTTCCTAAGAGTCTTCAGTAAAAAAAATATATTTTTTAATTATAAGATTTGTAGATTTCTGTTCATTGTAGCTTATATTTTTTTATCTGTATCTTATACAGGCATGTTTTATTTTCCCCCGGACAACGCCGGGCAATTTAGCTTGTTTTCAAATAAAATTATAAATACCTCCAAAAGACTATTTTGGTCCACAGGGCAAGCAAAAAACAACATCATAATTCAATAGTATCTGTTGTAAAACGGGATTGCGTGGCTATAACAATGCACAGTCGCTACTTATTATTCCCAAACTAATTACAAGAGAGCACATCTGATCTATATGGGGCCTGGTGGAGGCTAGGATTGTTTTCCCGGGACTTGAGGGTGTCCCTGAGTCTAACCAGCTCTGATGGGCGCCTAACAATAGTTGGGGGTAAAGTAAAGGCGGCTGTGCATTGTGCTGTCCACACAATCCCCTAGTATAGAAACTGGTGTACGTTGCTTCACCAACCCTATGATCAGTTTGGGCCGAAGGGTACTCTACATCTGATCTATAAAGGCTGGGAGGGGGGCACTGGATAAATCCAGTTTGCGTCCTGGATTTTGTATTTGGTTACGAACCTTATAATAGTTTTATTTGTATTATTACCCGCGCAACTCGCTATTGCGGCTTAGCGAAAACCCATTGCTATTTACTTGCAAGCAATAAAATCAATATATTTAGTGCGTAACACTAAGACTCTAATTAACACGCCCAACTTCCGCCCGCAACCACACACTTGGCGCCCCCGAATCAAGTCTTTCCCCTATAATTTTCGTTACAACAAGGTTTTTAATCACCGAAGAAAATAGCGGATATTTTCCCATTCGCTAATTCGAAACAAAACCTTGTCACAGTGTTGTAGTAAAAAAAACCTGCGGCCATCCAAGCAGTATAAAAACTTGAACCTCGGGATATAGCACAGGTACATTTATTTTTTTAGTTGGAAGGGAAGAGAACCGAGTGTTTACAACGTAACTCTTGTTAACATTATAACGGATAATTAATTACACACAAGCACAACTCGACAAAAAATGCTTCTTTTCATTTTATTTTCTGGTAAGTTGAATTTTTAAAATTATTTTTTCATTATTTAAAAAATCTAAACAAATGTACCAAGAAATGTGTTGAATTAAAATTCGGCTAATGTAATATTTGCCTTTAGCTTAGTAGGCTATTTTTTAGGGTGTGGTGGGGGGGGGGGAGATAAAATAATGTATAGCCTTTCCGCACTTAAAATTGTGTTTTTCTATCTTGGAATAAGGTAGTCTGTGCGTTACAAAACAAAGACTCTGTTATACGCGTGTCCGTAACAAAACATATTTCTTCAACTCTGGTATAAGAAGGTCCGTAACAAAACATATTTCTTCAACTCTGGTATAAGTGTGTCCGTAAGAAAACATATTTCTTCAACTCTGGTATAAGTGTGTCCGTAACAAAACATATTTCTTCAACTCTGGTATAAGTGTGTCCGTAACAAAACATATTTCTTCAACTCTGGTATAAGTGTGTCCGTAACAAAACATTTTTCTTCAACTCTGGTATAAGTGTGTCCGAAACAAAACATATTTCTTCATCTCTGGTATAGCCTAAGTGTGTCCGTAACAAAACATATTTCTTCAACTCTGGTATAAGTGTGTCCGTAAGAAAACATATTTCTTCAACTCTGGTATAAGTGTGTCCGTAACAAAACACCTAGGTCCGTTACGAGCGCCATCCACCCCAGAACCATCGGAACGCCAGTCGGCCAAGATAACAAAAACATGTACTTCAACCTAAGGTTTCCTGAACCGAATACCTGAGAATCAGATACGCGGGAAGGCCTAAACCAGATTTTCTTCAAGAATCCGGAACCCGATTGTGATAAGTCCCTGAAACCCCCATTTGTAAGATCCACATTTTTCAACCAGTTTTTTTTTTATATAACAGAAAAAAAATATTAAAAATAAAAAACTGGCCTACTATTAATTAACCTTTAAACTAAATGGCTTTTAAATTCATGTTAAATTCCAACAGTCAATCCTGAATTAATTGACAGAGCCAAAAATGTAGATCTCTTTTTATGCACAATAAAAATATCTCAAACGTAAAAAAATGAAGTAAATTATTAAACCTTTTAATATATACTTACAAAATTAACTTGTTTGTGATTATCTGTTTTTTGTTGTTGTTTTTTTCATTCTATAGCAAATAAAAATAAGGGTTGGCCTATTAGAGTCTACTTTTTCAAATTTATGGCAAAAGTCCAACAACGCTAGATTTCTAATTTATTTGTCAAGATTTGTTTTTCTACCAAACTAGATCTAATGAAATATGATCTGTTAATATGTCGATCACATTAAACTGAAATATTTTTATAGCTTAATTGTGCCTAATCTATGGATGATATTAACTATCATTAAAGGAACAAATGCGCAAGTAATCATACAAACTCGGTAGTTAATTTGTTGTTTAATAATGCACATAATGAAATGTCTGGTCATATAGTATTAATATAATTTCAATATCTTTTTAAACAATTTGATTGTTTTGAAAGTTAAAATGTATATTGCATTTATTATTTTATAAATAAAAAAAGAAACAGTTTAAAAATATCAACGCAAATAAAACAAGCTAATTACCTCCCTTTAATTCAATTAAAGTTTACAAATTTGATTTTAATGATAATAATAATAATAATAATAATAATATTTGTATAGCGCTGCCAACAAACATAATGTAAGCTTATCTTTTAATATAACCATTATGTATTAATTATTACTTATATAATAAAATCCCGTATTATGGTATTCATTTCGAGATGTAATTAGAGGTATATAACAGTATATTCTTATTTTACGTTAAACAGTTGTATATATGTACTTTTGCTGCATAGATAAAGTCTGTTTAAGGAGTTTATTTTAAAAACATAAAAAATTAGGACAAGTACATAATATAATGCTACTATAAAAGCATATTATATAATATATAATTACAAAATAAAACAAAAAATATTGGTTCTAGAAAAAAAATTGTATGGTCAATTAAAGAAGTTGAGCATAAAAACTCGTTGAAATTAATTATTGTGCATCAATTAATGTGCGCCTTTTCCTTGATTGCAATGCGCTAATTGTTCAATGTGAGGTATTTCATATTTGGTCATTTCTGAGTGGTCAAGTGTAAGCGATCTCTTTTTGGGCTTATACATCTTTCATGTCAGATTTAATATGTTCACAAGTGTAATTTAAAACTAAAAACTAAAAGTTGAGCGACAATGCTTAGCAGTTAAGAATAGAATATATATTTTTTCACCGACAATAAATTGGCTCATTCTCATGCCCATTATTTTGATGCCTTAAGTTCAACTTGCTGCATTTTAAAATCGTCTTATTAGATCTAGATCTAGGCCATAGTAAGATCAAGCAAATCAGACTTGATGAGATATGAAAACGTGCATCTATGAATTTAAAAGTCTTGTTCTTGGTTAGAAAACTCCGTTTTTGTGAGTGTCATTGTACTTCTGAAACAGCTAATCTATCTTTAATGAATATAAGCTTAGATCTGACTTTGTCTCAAATGATTTTGAAATAGATTTAACGGAAAGATAATAATGTACAGTTGCAACGCTAATCCAATTCACTGACCAAACAGGTCAAGTGCTGTTTGACCCTAACCTTGTGAATGCAAGCTCAACTAAGTGAAATGTGTCTTAATGTCATTCAGAAACATCAGCTTCAACAGTTACTCCTCATCATTCAATTCCGGAATATATGGCTTTTTTTTTCAACAAGAAACGCATTAATTACTTTCAGACAAGAAACGAATCTACTCAAGACCAGTCTCAACCAGTCTTGAATTTACTGTAAATCAATTAATTTTGAGAAACTACACAATTGACGATTTTAACAATATATTCCACCACAGATGGCACAAGTTCAATGAGCATGAATAATAGGATCTTTGCACATAAATCTTCCTGAACTTAAACAGCCGACGTACAACGTGAAGTTCATGAAGTTTGTCAAGCAGTTGTTATTAATTATGCTAAAATATTATTATGTTGTTTTGATCTACACGGTGGCCGAGCGGCAATGCGTTGGACTGGCGAACCGAAGGTCCCGGGTTGGAATCCTGGTGAAGACTAGGATTTTGTCCCCTGTTCTGGAGGGTGTCCCTAAGTCTAACCAGCTCTTATGGGTACATGATGAGTAACTGACCTTAGTTGGGGTACAGTAAAGGCGGCTGTGCATTGCTCTAACCACACAATCACCTAGTATGCCATGTCCACAGAAACTGGTGAACACTGCTTCACTTGTTTTTGTTGATTTTTTTGCATGGAAAAAAAATCTCCTTGTTTGGGTTTGGGGCGAGGGTCTTTTGCGCGTTATATATTTTTATCTAACTATCCATTATCAATCATTATCAACCATCTTCCATTTATCTATCTATCTATCTAACAATTTTTTTAAAATTTATCTTTTTTTTTTTATTTATACAATCTATTAATAGTCACACAAATATATATTGTAGAAACGTGAAACATTTTGCATCCGCTAGATTGTCAATGTTTACAAGCAATCATTTCGTGTCTACCTGCTATTGGGACTACGTTTACATACCAAGGGACAAAAGTGTGGTGGGGGGAGGGGGGCGGCGGGGTCAGCTCACTTTCGGAAACGTAGAAACTATCACATCCCGCGCGTTAATTAATGGCCCGTAATTAGAAACCCCTACACACACTAGATAAGGCATAACCCCGGTCGGTACCGGATCTCTAGCCTCAATACAATAGACTCAAGCCAAGCTCACTAATACTCATTATGTAGGAACTCTTAAGCTTACAACAACGTGAAATGTCACATGCAGTCTTACAGTAAACATATGTTTTGCATTTATTAGTATTGTATGTATCAGGATACTGGATGAAACTGAAAGAACTGGAAAGAGCTGGGAAGAATTGAAGCGACTAGCAAGAGACCGTGAAGAGTGGCGTGCTTTGACAGAGGCCCTATGTTCCACAAGGAACCCAAAGGACAGATGATGATGATGATGATGTATCAGGGGCCTAGCAATACAGAAGGGCATGGTGGTCACTGGGGTGAGGGGGAGGCGAGGGTGGGGTCTTCTGGAATCAAGCGAAATCTAAAATATGCATCTTCTGTATGGGACCAATCAACTAAAGAAAACATAAAAAAATTAGAACAAATTCAGAAAAGAGCTGCAAGGTTCATTACTAGCGAATATTCCCAATTGACAAGAGTAACACCAATAGTTAAATGACTAAACCTAGAAACACTAGAGGACAGAAGGGCAAAGAGTAAAATAGTAGTAATACATATGGCATTAAACTTTAAGGTAGAAATACAACAGAATAACAATCTGTTACAATGCTCTGATAAACATAACAACAAAATCCACTTTTCTTATCCCTTATGCTAGAAGAAATACGTATAAGCTTTAAGAAAGCTACTCTTTTTTCCTGAGTGACATTCGGGCATGGAATGGGTTGCCTGAACAGACTCCGAAAATCTTCTGTAGAATTCCTCATAGTTTGCCACTAATTATTCAATCACCTAGCCACTGACCTAGACATCGTATTCTGTTTCGTTTAATTTTTTAATATCTTTAAAGGGAAGTAACTATCACAGCGACCGTGTGTTTAATTAATATATTTATGCACAATGTTTGGCGACACGTAGACTACAGTATTTGTTTTAACGCGGATGTTTTCGCTGTAAGTTTCACCCACACATGAAGTCGCGCATTAATATGTTGGGTGGGGTCGGGAGGGGGGGATCCACGACTTCCGGATGAAAGTTTGCCTTGAAGATGTTTTTATATAGAGGCCGACCGAAATTCGGTTTTGTTTCTGTTTCGGCACTGAAAGTGAACAAATTGCCTCTTTCGGTGTAGTTTCGGTTTCGACCGAAGCTAAAATATTAGCTTTCGGTTTGCTTTCGATTTCGGCTGAAACTGATATTGACTTTCGGTCATGAACCGAATATCTATTTTAACTTTCAAAATTCAGACTGCAACGGCTAGTGCTGCATCTATAACTCTGTTTATTGATAATTTAATTTTGTTAAACTGTTGCGAATTAATCTGTATGATGTAGAAAATTGAAGTTAAAACAAACAAAAGTTTGTTTAATCATTATAACTATTGGTATGGTTTCGTTTGGGATAAATGTGACTTCGCATAATCAATATTAGAAAATATAAAAAAAACTTTGTACAACTATTTACACTTTAAATAAATATAATATATTAACTTCTGAAATATGTTATCAACATGCCCCAAATATAGGCTACAATGTATATAATAGTAATATTTTTTTACTTTGAAATGTGGGTTTAAAGAAGAGTAAAGTTGACACATAAGTGAATAATGGTCTGTGTAAGTTTGTGACCCATCGGGACGATGTGCTCGAAATTTCGTACGACGCGTCATGTGTAGTTGACGTCATAATGATAATTTGAACAACCATAGCGCCTGTACGTCAAAAGATAAATTACAAGTCAAGACATTGAAAATTTGAATTCTAACTTACAAATACAATACAATGACAATCAATTACGATCAGTGCCGTTTTTAGGGCTTTGGGGGCCCGGGGGGCTTGGCCTCTTTAGGGGCCCCTGCATTTTGACATTTGACATAAGAAAAAAACAATTCGGACACTCCATTGGGGGCCCTTCTCAAGTAGGGGCCCGGGGGGACTTTCGCATTTGGACCCCCCTCCCCTAGCTACGCCACTGATTACAATGTTGTGATAACATAAGGACAAAAAATACTTTCCTTAACCCATATGCGAGAACAAATGCATATTATATAAGTAGGCCTACTCTTTCTTACCGAGTGGTATTTGGGCATGGAATGGGTTGCCTGAACAAAACCAGGAAAACCAGTAACTCAACATCATTTAAAACACTAATCCAAATGCAAAACTAGACTCGGACCACGGATGAGCGTAGGACAAAATAATCTTCTTTATAGAAGGAGCAGGCTTAACATATAAGATAAGATAAAATACGATATATTTTCTACTCTGTTTCGTCACAAATATGTTTTGATGTCAACAGAATGTCATGACGTGAGAAACACAGGACCGTAAACACACCGGGGATGGGGGGGGGGGGGGGTTAAGGGGGCATATACTCGACGAACTCACAAAAAAATTCCCTCAAGCGTATTTTTTTTTTTCGAGAAAACAAATCTCACGAGATTCTTGTTAATGGTGTCAATCTCAAGGTATCTGAAAAAAAAAATCATCTATCTACTCCGCGATACTTAAACCGGACATGAAGCAAAGTTATATATAACCACCTGGCTCATGAGCCAAAACCGCTCCATTTGACGGTCCGCAGTAAACGAACTTGGTAAAACTTGGGCGTCACGGATATAGTCTGTTGTAAATGTCACACAAATCTTTTCTGCAGGGCTCGGAAACTGGTGTCCCGCACAAACTAACTGATGGAGTGGTTTGAGCGTCATTAGTCAAGACTATATCCCAAAATATAACAAGGTCACGGGGCGTTTCTGTTGAGAAGTGTGCGGGAGCGGGATGGGTAGGTCTCTATCTTTTGTTATCATGTGATTTACAGACGCGTCTAATAATGTGCAAATTATTGCATCTCTACATATTTCTGCGATACAAATTCATTTCCTTGCGTTATGACGAGAGTTTCAAATGACGTAAAGCTGTTGCTTTAATGACTTACTCCGGCAACCCATTCCAGGATGCCGCTCGGCATTCGAATGCTAGATAACTTACACGAATTTGTCTATGAATAAGAAAAAAGCGTTTATTTGTGCTAAAAGTAATTCTTGTATAGGAAAGACTGAGGCCAGAAAAAAAAAACGGTAAGCATATTCAAGCACGCCTACAAACGGATAGACAAAAGTCGTGATTCTTAATGAAAACTTTCAAAATGCATAAAATTATTAGATCTATCTGTTCGCATTTTTTACAGCAACATTAAAAAAAAAAAACCAGGACGAATTCTAATATTTGTTAAAAGCATATTTATATATTTCCAGAGGCATCGGGTACTTTAGGGCCGGCCCTGTTAGCAAAAGAAAGGAATGTATTGTGGGGCATTGAATAAAAACTACCGACATTCGTACACCAATGGGTTAAATGGCTCAAAAGCAAGGGGGAGTTAAACGTCTGAATAGATTATAACACAAATAAACACACACACTGAGACTTACGGAGTTATTAGGCAACATAATTATTAGTTGAACGAGGCATGTAACCGTGACGCCTTTGTTTAGCATGGGTTTGCTCCCTTACGGAACAAAGTTTTCTCCGCAGTCTCCCGCGAGTGCTGAACACAATGGTGCACCTCGAGCAAGTAAACACTTCTAGTGGCTCCACCTACAATGTGCTCAGGCGCGTAGGAGACCGACGAGAATACGAAGAAATAGGTTTATTATGATGTCAATTGTTTTGTTATAAAAAATGGGCCTTTTGTCATAGGCCAGTAGCTAAATGTAGCAGTTTACATCTATAAGTGACAAATTTTAGAAGGCCATTGAACAACTTTATGTTCTGTTTTTTTTCAATAGAAACCATCGACGTATACAAATGCCATATTTTAATGTAGCAGTTTTCAGCACAGACCTCAACTTGATCTCAAATTATATGACCTAAATCTGAAGTATTGAATGGATTCTCTTGTTTAAAAAAGTATTTTAGAAAAGAGTTCATAGCTAATCGACATAAACGATGTAGATATAGTTCTATTCTATAGCTAATCGACATAAACGATGTAGATATAGTTATATTCTGAAGCTAATCGACATAAACGATGTAGATATAGTTATATTCTGAAGCTAATCGACATAAACGATGTAGATATAGTTCTATTCTGTGACCTGATAGAGTGATAGAGGCTCGTAACAGTACGTAAAGGGAGGGTTTTAAAAGTCCGAATACACGTTAAATAAATACTGTAGGCCTAAATATGGTGTCCCTACTTCGCGGATTTTTAGCTATCGCGGCCGGTCTCGGAACCTATCTACCACAATAAACGAGATACCACGATAAACGAGAGTTCACTGTAACTCAAAATTATTTACTTAGACAATTTTCTGCCTTGTCCTTGTTGTCTTTTTTTTTTTTTTCTTTTTTTTTTTTTTTTTTTGTTAATGTTCAAATTGAACACAACGTTAAATGAAATCTTTGATTAAGTCGAATATGATATTAGACTAGCTAAAGCTTTTTTTTTCTTCGTTCTTCAATCTATAGCTGTATGAATTAATTAAACAATTAAATAACTGAAGCCAACATTTGCAATGAACCGCGCATTGGTTTTCGTGTGTGCCCGTACAAATTAATAATAATAGTAAAAAAATGTTGCGACATTTTTATGTTTAATGACAAATTTAACTGATAGAAGTTTTGAAAAAATATGTGGCAAAAATATAGGCCCTATATTTATAAAGTGAAATTTTTTTGCCATAGTTTTATATAAAAAAAATTCCTAGAATCTAAATAATTTTCAGAAAATAATTAGTACTGGTTGTAAATTAGAGCTACGAAGTTTTTTAATTGCTAGTCTTCCCTCCCAACCCTTCAATCAAAAAACAAGAATAAAATTCAACAATAATATTTGTGTCCAATTGATCGAGTTTGTAAAATACTCAAAACTTCCTTCATTAGCATATCGTTTCTTCGTCGATTCTCTTAAATCAAAGGCATTGTTTTTAATGAGGGTAATTATTTGGGCAGTGGGGGAGGAGGAAGGAGAAGCCCAAAAAATCAATTGGACATAAACATAAATGTTTCTCCATTCCCCCGCACAGCCTTCACCTTTCTCCCTACACGCCCCGAGGATCAATAACTGCCCTCGACAACGTGCTCAACAAGTGTTTACTTTTGAAGAAACTCTATACACGTCATTTTGGCGTTAGAGATTTCACTCAAGTATGAGTTTGTGCTTGTGTATGTGTGTGTATAGATGTCTATGTGTGCGTGTATGTGTGTGTATGTGTGTGTCGTTGTAAGCATGCGCTTGTGATCTTTGGTGAGACATACATGAATAATAGTCCTCATCCTTTAACACACACACACACACATAACTTAGTTCAAATAAGGTATAAGGTAGGCCTATATCATTTAAAATAAATTTTAAAAAAAACTAAAATGCATAGCCTCTATAGATCTTGTGCTTGTGAAACTGAAACTCCCTAAGTCCATCAATATCAATACCATCATTAAGGGACAAACAAATGACGTCTGGCACTTAAGCGAAAGGGAAAGCGGTTCAAACATTTGTGACGATATGTGACGAGGAAGGGGGAGGGAATGTGTATTTAAACAACGTCACATATAAAAATGTGCATCGATAAATAACATTTTCAAATTAAACAAGAAGCACTTAATTAAATTCAGTAGCCTCATCATATTGTTTATTGTGATACATGTACACCGAATGCCACAGGGTCGACTCCCACACGACATCCTATACAGAAACTTAGAGAATGGCCAGAGACCTGCTTCACAACCAAAACGCGACATGAACGAACCTTCATATTGACACCAACAGTTGGGAGGACATGGCTCGGGATAGGCCTGCCCTGAAAAGACAGGGATCGAGGAAACGTCGCGGCTTCGCAGGAGAAAGACGCGCAAGGCCACAAGAAGATGAAGAAAAATTTGGCTCCCTTCGCTGTTTTGACCTGCACCGGATGTGACCTTGCCTGTATTACCAGGATCAGTCTCTTCAGCCACATGAGGTCCTGCAAGGGGAAAAGATCGTCTATCAAGACGTAAAATGCCACAGATATACGACAATAACAATAAAAGTGAATTGTGTTGTTGTTATTTAAATTGGAAAAATGGTAGGAGGGGGGGGGGGGAGAAGGAGTTTTAGAGTTTCAGGGGCGTCATTTTGGAGAAAGGGGCTTACTTTTTGGTGACGACTTGCAACGAAGAAATTAAATTGTTATCTTCGTTGTTAAATATGTAGATCATGGCGGCCATTCGAAATCTAATGTCCTTAGTTTAATGGATAACTGAGCATGCAGAGCCAACCTTTAAAATTGGGGCTTATAGATCTGATATCTGTTCGCATTCTTTCACGTCTTTTGGAAGCTTTTTCTTCGAAGACAACAAAATTTTAGGCAGTATCCACTATAAGGATAACATAAATCTATTCACAAGATTCTATTGGATGTAAATTTTCAAGGAGTATAACCGCTTATATACATTGCGTCTACTTATTATTTATTTAACAAGCGTCAAGGCCATGGACGCTTATTATCTGCCCCTGCTTATATTTCTTTTATTACTTTCTATATAAAATGAAACTTTGAAAGAAAATTTTCTTTTCAATATTTTGTGTGTGTGTGTTAAATTGTAAAGCAAATTAACTTTGAACTTTGTTTGCCTGGTGTGTTTGCCCTTTGTTATTATTGCATATGTTTGAATTGGACTGCACAATAGGTATGTGAGCTTGAGCCCACTTTATCAGTTGCCCAACCAGTGGTTCTCAAACCAGCATGTGGCTCGGTGGTCTACAGTACATTACTGAATTACTACATAGCCAAGTTAATGAGGTCTCGGGCCCAACCGTATACAGTTACACACACATCAGCACACACATAGACACATAGAAACACACACACATATAAATATATATGTAAACACACAAACCCCAAACGCACACACAAGCACCTACATACTTGGAATTTGTTTCTAAATGAAAAAGAAACATTGCGAAACCCATTTCGAGCAAAGCGAAATGTCGAGAACCGATGACTTAATTTGGTTCCGCTCCCCCCCACCCCAAACCTGTATTGTTTACATTCTAAAGACTTCAACAAATTTCTGCATAGCCAGCGCTCTCCAGCATTCCTGTACAATTCATGTCTAGTACATGACGCTCTTGTTTCATCTAAGACGTTATACAGGCTCAAACATTCACCCCCACCATCACCCCAGCCCCATTCAGTTATATTAAATAAATAAATAATCTATATATATAAAAAGAGTGTTTATCCGCATACGGATCCCCATTGGTCAATTGGAAATCACGTGAGCTTGTGTCTCTAACCTATTTATGCCTAGGCCTATTTACTGTCTAATAATTTTTCACATCGGACATGTGTTTTCGCTAGCTCAGTGGTTAACGTAGCGGACTGCTATGCGGGCGACCCCCGGTTCGATTCTCCAGTTAGACTATACCTTTTTTTTTCAAACTTTTAAAAACAAAAGACATTGTAAATCTACGGCGATTTAGATTTTTGTGAAATAAAAATACTTGCCGTTTTTTTTAGCCGATTACAATATTTATTTTAAATTACTTTCCTAAGCGTCTTCAGTAAAAAAAATAATAATTTAAATATTAGATTCATAGCTTTCTTTCAAATGTAGTTTATAAATTTTTTATCTGCACCTTATACAGTCCTGTTTTTTTTTCCACCCGGGCAACGCCGGGCAATTTAGCTTGTATATATATATATATATATATATATATATATATATATATATATATGTGTGTGTGTGTGTGTGTGTGTGTGTGCGTGTGTGTGTGTAACTTATAAGGTCATTCTTTCACTCGCTTGATTTTAGATCCAAGATAAAAGACCTGTTTTTCTAACACAATTTTGGTTCAAGTTGAATTTATCTTATCACGGACAAGACAATAATAAACATATTTCCCCCTTTAATATTTCGTCCAACGAAATTCTGTACATTTCATTTCAGCGTTGCCCCTCATCTGGGCGTACCCCCAGGGGGCGCCGGCAGACACCTGCATGACCATGTTCCCCAAGCACAGGGGCACCCAGAGTCAACTGGACAGTTCGCTGTACCGGGTCACCGTGAATACATTAACGTACACAGGTGGACAGCCTGTTACAGGTGATTATATAATGGAACTGTTACTTTAAATCAATAGAAAAACATACAAATAATGTCTTTAAATAAACTATGTGATGGAAGTGTTGCATTAACTCTATAAACAGACTTATAAATATTGTCTTTAAATAAACTATATGATGGAAGTGTTGCATTAACTCTATAGACAGACTTATAAATAATGTCTTTAAATAAACTATATGATGGAAGTGTTGCATTAACTCTATAGACAGACTTATAAATAATGTCTTTAAACCATCTATAGCTATATATATTATGTACATTATCCCCAGTGTACGCCTTACTGTTAACCTTTATAATGCGCACTTGGACATAGTCATAGCAACAACGAAAAATAGTTTTGTTGTTTACGTGAATTTGTGTTGAAATAACGAGCCTATCTGTACGTAGAATCTCGTTATTTTTTTTTACAAAGAATACGCCCCGATATCCTCATCATTGAGCCAAGACATAATATGGCAGTATTGACGTGTGCATTATAAGTAGTAATAATACATAAGGCATATAAAACTCTAATTTAGAAATACAACCCAATAACAGCATGTTGCAACGCTCAGATAAACATACGGACAAAAACTACTTTTCTTATCCCTTATCCGAAAACAAATGCTTATAAGTACTCTTTCTTCCCGAGTGGCATTCGGGCATGGAATGGGTTGCCTGAACAAAACCAGGAAAGCCAGTAACTTAACATCACTTATAAACATTAATAATAATGCCACGGATGAGCGTAGGATGCAATAATCTTCTTTATAGAAAAAGCGTCTGTAATATATAAGATCTATTGCTGTGAAACATTTTGCATATTTAACGTTCAAGTGAGATGAACACTTAACTCCCTCTCCTTCCCTCCCCATCCTCCCTAAATTTACTTCTCACTCATTGCTTTAAAACAACGCAACAAATGTGTAGGATTTGTAGAGTTGCCTCTCTTGCCTCGTTGCCCCACTCCCTGTATGTCTTGCCCTTTTTTACAAGTTGATTACAATAATGAAAATAGAAGGCTTAACTAGCAAAACTATTAAAACCAATAATAATACTTATAATAACAATAATTATTTTTATTATAACAATACTAAAAGTAACAATAGGCATAATAAGTATAGCAATAACAATAGGCCTACTACTACTAATAATAATAATTATTATTTTAATTATTATAATAATAATTATAGCAATAACAATACTCATCATCATCTTTGGCGGTAAAGCCCATGGAGGGCTCTGGCCTGCCTCACCACCTCCTTCCACTCGGACCTATCTATTGTCTTCTTTTTCCAGGCCTGGACCCCGATCTGTCGCAGATCCATCCTGACATCGTCCAACCATCTCAGTCTGGGTCTGGGTCAATAATAACAATAAATATAGCAATAATAATAATAATAATAACAATACTAAAAGAAACATACTAAAAATATAATAATAACTTTCACTGTCCAGTTGACCAACTTTAGGCTATTCAACGTCCACGTATAGAATTTTTCTTTTAAAACTTTGTTTTAATTGTTTGTCATTGTTTCCTTTTGTTCCAGTGACCGTAGATTCTCCAAGTGGCGGCGTTTTCAAAGGAGTCCAAATTCGTGCCCGTGTGACAGAAGGCAACCCAGAGGATATAGTCGGGCAGTTCTCCAACCTCAGGCCTGTCAATAAACTCAACTTTGTCAGCTGTCAGGGGAAGAAAAATGTGAGCCAAGTCAATTTTAGCTTGACCGTTACAAAATAAATCAAAGACTATAATAAGATGGACAGCTTGATCTATTTTTAGAGCTTAAGTGATGTTGTTTTTCCGTGCGCAGCCAATAACACTGTCTTTAATGACTCCTAATTAATGAAGTCATTAAAAAAATAAAACAAAACATTAGGTTTCATAAAAAGGAATTTTTACAAATGTAATAAGAATATAAAACTAAAATGCAATCTCACATTAGTGAGGCCTATACTAGAATCTGCATCATCTGTATGGGACCCATCAACTAAAGAAAACATTAAAAAATTAGAGCTAATTCAGAAAAGAGCTGCAAGGTTCATAACTAGTGAATATTCACAACTGACCAATAGTAAAATCACTAAACCTAGAAACACTAGAGGACAGAAGGGCAAAGAGTAATGTAGTAATAATACAAAAGGCATTAAACTCTAATTTATAAAATTTACAAAAAAATAACCTGTTACAATGCTCAGATAAACATAAGGACAATAACACTTTCCTTATCTCTTATGTGAGAACAGATGCATATAAGTACTCTTTCTTCCCGAGTGGCATCCGGTCAAGGAATTAGTTACCTTAACAAACCAGGAAAACCATTAACTTAACATGTGCATAATGATTTTTAGTTTATTAAAAGTAATCTTACTCTAGCTAATCATCCTCTTTTATGTGTAGCAGCCTATTTTTTTTTCTCGCTCATAATATGTCCAGACACATTTTTAAAAAATCAAATCAGGCAACAACGACTAGTTCCGGTTGTATAAGATCACGTGATGAACGTCTTGAAAAGTACACGCCTTATGTATGTGTCTTGAGACATCGAACGACCAAAACAAAAAAACTAAAATTAACTTGAGATAGTCAGGTAGAAACTAGAAACTATAGAGAACATCTATTTAACCTGGTAATTAGCGGTTACAAGGCAATAACCATAGGGATTACACAGATGAACGAGTGGGTTGACGAATAGAGTAGGTGATATGACCGTTAGTGGAAGCAGAAATTAGATTTTATAATATTTCATATCGTCTTCCTATTATAATAATATTTTTTTTAGTATTCAACAAATGTTTAGTTACCACCCACAATGCCTCGGGCTTTAGTGTGGGCTTAGTAGATCACGTGACGTCTGCTTGTTTTCCTGCTTGGCTTGGCCAGCGGCAATTGAGTCATTAATTGGATGGGTCGGTGGTGGGAGAAGGTTAATAATAGCATCGTGTTAGAAATTAGAGATGTAATTATTACCGCCATACACATTAAAAAAAAAGATCTTTTATCCAATAATCTTTCTTTCTATCAATATTTTTGTTTATCAGCGTGTCCGCCCGCCTGTCTATCTATCTATCATCTGGCTATCTATCTACCTACCTACCTATCTAACAATCAATCTATCTGTCTATCTATTATGTCTATTTCTATCTACCATCTAGATCTATACAGCATCTCTCTATCTATCCTCTATCCGTTTATCTATCTAAATATTCGTACATCTGTATATATATATATATATATATATATATACAGAAATAGTTGGAGAGGCACCTTACACACCGGTGTAAATGCGGCTGAGGGCAAACTTCGCCTTATGGCGGAGGCTAAAAGAGCAGCGAAGAAAAGTAAAGAACACAGGCTGCCCCTAACAATCTCCAACGGTCCAGCTTTCAAGTGCCAGAGATGCGACAGAGCCTGTCTCTCAAGGATAGGTCTCCACAGACACAGTCAATTTTGCTGGGCTGGCCAAATCACAGGAGCGCAAATCTAATCGTCTTTCGAGACTATGGAGCCAATGATGGGGGTGATGATATATATATACATATATAGGCAAAAGCATACTTTATATTCGCCCATCTTTTGATCTATCCATCTACATCTATGTAACCTTCAATCTGTTTACCATCTCTCCATCCATCTTACTTTTATCTATCAACTTCTCATAGTGAAATATTGGACACAAACATGTGCCCATAAAGACAAGAAAAATATGAAAGCAAATAAAACATGTGAAACTTAAACAAATATGAAAGCAAAGACAACTTCCGTTAACTGCTAACAGATTGAACTTTTAAAAAAACAACACTATGTTAACAATGAAACTTATCTTATCTTATACATTACTAACGCTCCTTCTATAAATAAGATTATTGCGTCCTACGCTCATACGTGGTTTGAGTCTAGACCTGCATTTTCATTAGTGTTTTAAATGATGTTAACTAACAGGTTTTCATGGTTTGTTCAGGCAACCCATTCCATGCCCGGAGGCCACTCGGAAGAAAGAGTACTCATATGCATTTGTTCTCGCATTAGGGATAAGGGAAGTATTTTTGTCCCAATGTTTATCTGAGCATTGCAACAGGTTGTTTTGTGTTGTATTTCTAAATTAGATTTGAATGCCTTATGTATTATTATTTCTAATTTACACTTTGCCCTTCTGTCTTCTATTGTTAGAATTTATATAAATTCAAACATTTGAAACCCAAGTTCCTTTCACTGAACGTCACAACGAGTAAATCATTATTTAAAAAAAAACGAAAGCGTGTAAATGAATAAATAAAACAGCTTGTGTAAATGTAGCCTTTTCAAAAATTGTGTTAATCAACTCTGTCAATATTGCCCATAATTCAACTTCTTTCTTTCTGAACTGTGACTTCAAAAAAACATTGCCTCGCGAGGAAAAAACAGTATAAATTATATGAATAGATCTATTTATCTATACTTTTCTCAGGGTCTTGACCTATTTTAACATTACGGCCATATTCCGGTTCAAATATTTTTTCCTTGAAAGAAATTCTGCCATGTCATCTGACCAATCCCTAGCCAGGAAAAGTTCACGTGTTCCCGAATCAAGACACGAACACGGCAAAGGAACAGACAATTTTTTTATCGTGTGAAGTTTCTTAAAGCAGTTCATGTTTTGTTGAGTTCATGAAGTGTAACGCGTTCTTAATTAGCCCACAAGGCGGTTGTGACTAAATGCTTTAAAGTAGATTTGATCATTAGCTAGGCGGCGTAGGGGTCGGCAACCTACGGCGCGCGTGCCAGTCTTGGCACTCAGAGAATTTTTAATTGCATGCGGAAGACCCTACACAGGCTTTTTTTTTTATAAGAAATTAGTTCTAAAGCATGATTACATTTTAGGCTCTTGGCACGCTGTACAAATTAGAAATCCTACTTTGCACAATATAATCTAAAGGTTACGACCCATGAGCAAGGCTATATGCGGCCTTTCGCTTGGTAAATCGGATGTTATCAATTTTTAGCATCTGTTTGATCACATTCTTTAGATCGCTTTTTTGGTTGCTAAATTGGTAATCTGAACATTTGAACATTTACTTATCATTAACTTGGTTATTTACTTATAATCTATTTGGTCATTTAATTATAATCTATTTGGTCATTTTTTATCATCAATTTTGTCATTTACTTATCATCTATTTGGTCATTTACTTATCATCTATTTGGTCATTTACTCATCATCTATTTGGTCATTTACTTATCATCTACCTTGTCATTTACTTATCATCTATTTTGTCATTTACTTCTATAATCTATTTGGTCTTTTACTTATAATCAATTTGGTTACTTACTTATAATCTATTTTATCATAGACTTATCAGCTATTTGGTCATTTACTTATCATCTATTTGGTCATTTACTTATAATCTATTTGGTCATTTTTTATCATCAATTTTGTCATTTACTTATCATCTATGTGGTCATTTACTTATCATCTATTTGGTCATATACTTATCATCTATTTGGTCATTTACTTATCATCTACCTTGTCATTTACTTATCATCTATTTGGTCATTTACTTATCATCTATTTGGTCATTTACTTATAATCTATTTGGTCATTTACTTATAATCAATTTGGTCATTTACTTATAATCTATTTGGTCATTTACTTTTCATCTTTTTGGTCATTTACTTATCATCTATTTGGTCATTTACTTATAATCTATTTGGTCATTTACTTATAATCAATTTGGTCATTTACTTATAATCTATTTGGTCATTTACTTTTCATCTTTTTGGTCATTTACTTATGATCTATTTGGTCATTTACTTATAATCTACTTAGCTATTAACTTATCATATATTTGGTCATTTACTTATCGTCTAATTTGTCATTTACTTATCATCTATTTGGTCATTTACTTATCATCTACCTTGTCATTTACTTATCATCTACTTGGGTATTTACTTATCATCTATTGGTCATTCACTTATCATCTATTAGGTCATTTACTTATCATCTATTTGGTCATTTACTTATGATCTATTTGGTCATTTACTTATCATCTATTTTGTTATTTACTTATTATCTATTTGGTCATTTAATTATAATCTACTTAGCTATTCACTTGTCATCTATTTGGTCATTTACTTATCATCTATTTGGTCATTTACTTATCATCTACCTTGTCATTTACTTATCATCTACTTGGGTATTTACTTATGATCTATTTGGTCATTGACTTATCATCTATTTTGTCATTTACCTATCATCTATTTGGTCATTTACTTATCATCTATTTGGTCATTTACTTATCATCTACCTTGTCATTTACTTATCATCTACTTGGGTATTTACTTATCATCTATTGGTCATTCACTTATCATCTATTGGGTCATTTACTTATCATCTATTTGGTCATTTACTTATCATCTATTTGGTCATTTACTTATCATCTTTTTGGTCATTTACTTATCATCTATTTGGTCATTTACTTATCATCTATTTGGTCATTTACATATAATCTATTTGGTCATTTACTTATAATCTATTTGGTCATTTACTTATAATCTATTTGGTCATTTACTTATCATCTTTTTGGTCATTTACTTTTAATCTATTTGGTCATTTACTTATCATCTATTTGGTCATTTACTTATCATCTACCTTGTCATTTACTTATCATCTACTTGGGTATTTACTTATCATCTATTGGTCATTCACTTATCATCTATTGGGTCATTTACTTATCATCTATTCGGTCATTAACTTATGATCTATTTGGTCATTGACTTATCATCTACCTTGTCATTTACTTATCATCTACTTGGGTATTTACTTATCATCTATTGGTCATTCACTTATCATCTATTTGGTCATTTACTTATCATCTATTTGGTCATTTACTTGTGATCTATTTAGTCATTTACTTATAATCTATTTTGTCATTTACTTATTATCATTTGGTCATTTACTTATCATCTATTTTGTCATTTACTTATTATCTATTTGGTCATTTACGTATTATCTATTTGGTCATTTACGTATAATCTACTTAGCTATTAACTTATCATCTATTTGGTCATTTACTTATCGTCTATTTTGTCATTTACTTATCATCTATTTGGTCATTTACTTATCATCTATTTGGTCATTTTTTATCATTAATTTTGTCATTTACTTATCATCTATTTTGTCATTTACTTATGATCTATTTGGTCATTTACTTATAATCTACTTAGCTATTAACTTATCATCTATTTGGTCATTTACTTATCGTCTATTTTGTCATTTACTTATTATTTATTTGGTCATTTACTTATCGTCTATTTTGCCTTTTACTTATCATCATTTGGTCACTTACTTATCATCTATTTTGTCATTTACTTATCATCTATTTTGTCATTTACTTATTATCTATTTTGTCATTTACTTATTATCTATTTGGTCATTTACTTATAATCTACTTAGCTATTCACTTATCATCTATTTGGTCATTTACTTATCGTCTATTTTGCCTTTTTATTTTCATCTATTTGGTCATTTAATTATCATCTGATTAGTCATTCATTTTACTTTTTCTTTTGTTTGCTTATTTTCTTGATAATCTGTTAGGATTAGCCAACTTGGAGATAAACTATTCGCACCTAAATGACCAACTAAATGACTAAGAAAATGACCCGCTAATTGACCAGCTAAGCGACTAAATAAATGACTATGATCGATTAAACGACCAACTGAATGGCCAACTAAATTACCAGCTATATGAATGACCAACTAAATGACCTATAAACATCTCATTGCTGTATTCCCCAGAACATGGTGACCCACAACAACACAGACCTGGTCAACTCAGTGACAGTAGACTGGTGGCCAGCGGGTCAAAATCTAGGATCAATCGTTTTTGAGTAAGTTGTGTTTGTTGACATACTAACACCATCAGTACCGTGAGAGTGTCCTACATAGTGAGGAATGTTTTGTGACAAACAACTATGGTGATCACTGAACGAAGCACTAGATCTAGATCTAATTTGTTTCCTTACGCTATAACCACAAAAACTGTCAAAATACCAGTATAAGAGTAACTGGCATAAGAACGATAACTCATGTATTATTGTGCACTGATTATTAACATGTATGAATTAAATAAGGGAAGTAACGACTTTAAAAACAAAATAATATGTATGTGTAGTAATGATTTGAACGCTAAGTCTGTGAGTGAAAAGAAAAGGGGGGGGGGGGCGGGGAGAGGGAGCGCGCAGAAAATAAATATTGCAAGGCCACGTGTTCCATTTTAATTTCAGTTGTTTTTTTTTTTCAGAAAGAAATTAAATAATTGTTACTACAAAAAAATTTGCCGACGCCATGTTGAATTTGAAATGCAAGAAAAACAAACAAACTCTTTTTAACATACTTTTGGGTCGTTAAAATTTACTTCCCCTCCCACTTCATAATCTAAACCTAGATGTCAACACAGTTGAAGATAAAATAAGTTAGACAAAGTAACCGAACCTCGCCCATCTTCTGTAAGGAGCCTCCCCCTCCCCCCCCCCCCCCATTCCCATGATGTTATTGCTGTCATATTTGAAAGATATGTTACACAATGTTATACTGTAGTGTGTTTGTATTTTGTATTACAGTGTTACTGTGGTACAGAGTTTCTTCAGAATCTACTTTGGACTTCGTTCACCTGTAGTTAATTCTTCAATGGCTGGTGCAGTTAGTCCACAAGCTAAAGCGGTGGGTGCTTTATTGATACCAGTTTATACGTATATCTATCTCTCTATATATTTATTGATCTATCAATCTATTTTCAACTATCAATCTTTTTTTTTATCTACCTACTTATACATCTTTCAATAATCAATAATCTTTAAACTATCTATTTATGTATCCTTAAATCCACCCATCTATTCATAAATTTATAAAAATGTTTCTATCTTTTTATCGATCTAAAACTACAACTATACATATACACATCTATTTTTCAATCTCTATTCATTCATCCAATACTTTTCCCTTCCATCCATCCATTTTACCACCTATCCAACCACCAAACCAACCCATCGATCTGACCGTCTCTCTGTGTGTCTAACTATCTATAATCTATGTATGTATCTATATGCTATCTGTTATCTATTAATTTATCTATCTACTGTATGTCTTTTTATCTATCAGTATGTCTGACTGCCTCTGTATATATTGTATTCTGTAAGGCACCAGTTTTGATCTATTAGAAAGTACTTTACAATTGATGCCACGTATATTTGAAGCTATAATGCCTTTATTCTTCCCCCACCCCTTTAGTACAGCGCAGTGAGTGCGTCAGTGACTCCAATCAACTGGAGCGACTGTGGTGACTCCAAAGGCTGCCTCCTGTACCCACGCTACTGCACCGGAGCAGACGACTGCAAGGCCGGAGTCTCGTACCGGGTCAACTCCACCGAGGGCACCGTGACCTTCGAGATGATGGCGAAGGCCGAGGGATACGTGTCGCTGGGACTGTCACATGACAGAATCATGGTATGCGGGACCTCCGTGTGACAATGTCACGACAACTGACAATCAGACGCCTTCCCATTATGACCCTTTTGCTTCTTTCTTGTGATTGGCCCTCTCATATACAATGACGTCATAGTAAAGTACCCGTCCGACCAAACTGATCATAGGGCTGGTGAAGCAGCGTTCACCACGGCATATAATGACCACGGCATACTAGGGGATGTGGGGCCAGCACAATGCCCAGCCGCCTTTACATTACCCCCAACTAATGTCAGGTACCCATTAGAGCTGGGTAGACTCAGGGACATCCTCAAATCCTGGGAGAAAATCCTAGCCTCCATCAGGATTCAAACCCAGGACCCAGGGCCCTCGAGAGAAAAAAAAAGATGCCGGTACAAGATCTTTTCTGGGCCCCCACCCCGCCCCACTTTTTTGCTCTAACACTAGTCATATCTATATGATTTATTTGTATTACATATGTTTGAAAATCAGGAATCTATTTAAAAGGTATGTGGACCATTTTGTGAAACTGTCATAAGTGTTACCATTTACCATGAGAGTAATCATTTCAATCACAGCCTTACAGGTCTATTACAAAAATCCAAAAAATATTTTATTCAAGTTTATATTATAGTTCTTAGTTTAAATTATTGTAATTGTTCCTCCGCTTCAGTAGGCATATTGATCTTACAAATAATATTACAAAGATGTGTAAAATGGAAAAAGTGACTCTCACTGTTGATTGATAATTTATGTCCTCTAGTGTTTCTAGGTTTCGTGATTTAACTATTGGTGTTACTGTTGTCAGTTGTAAATATTTACCAGTAATGTATGTTGTGTAGTCAAATGTAAGGTTAGATCAGCTGTGGCAATACAGTTGACACATAAATTTTTTTTATTACAGATTTTTCCCAAAATTCTTTTTGTTAAATGACAAATAAAAATGTGTTTTAAATTTTCAATACATTTGTCTAAATTATGATAGGCTACCTTCAATCTCCCCTCTTGGTTACCGCACAGGAAATCATTAAAGTGTAAAAGGATCGACTAACTAGCTTTGACTGCCGTACTGAGTGCTAGTTTGTAGCGACATTTAGGTCTAGGCTACTAAGCTAACAGGGAGAACTGTAAGCCTGGAATGCTCATAGGTCTATATTTGCAAGTGTCTCTAGAGAAAAATAATAAAAAAGATATCCTAAATGCTATCGAAAATAACTAGGCCATATTTTACAACTAGATGCTTCTTTGCATGTTTAACTAAATGTTCATGTACACCAGGGGTCGGCAACCTAAGGCACGCAGAACGATTTTCAGTGGCACGTGAGAGACCTCCAAGAATATTGTGAAAACAACGTATGTCAGCATAATTAGTGGGTGCTGCATGGCGAACAACATGGGAATCACACTCGATGTCAACTGTTTTAGTTCAGGAATATTTGTATGCAAAAGTTTCCATCATTGGACTTGCGATCTGTGATTAAATCTATTGTTAAGATAGTCAATTGTATAGTTTCTCAAGTCCCTTCTATGAGATAGTCATACGGAGCATAGGTAAAGTCTTGGATATATTCGTTTCTTGTCTGAAAGCAATTAAGATTTATATTAATGAAAAAGAATCCATTATTAAAAGAGTAGAACTGACTGTTGAAGCCAATGTTTCTGAATGACATGGCGACACGTTTCAGTGAATTAAACTTCCATTTACAAGATTGGGTCCAAAAGCACTTGAAGTGTTGGGCCACTGGAATAGATTTGCATTGAAACTGGACACATCTTTCCCTGAAATGAATTTCAAAACATTTAACTCTTTTCCCAATTTAAGGCAAATTAAGACAGATGAGCATTTTCGGAAGTACACTAGTTATATTAAAACAATTAAGTCGTTTGGTATTATTAGCAAAAAATTTGGAGAATGTAATTGAAGGGAGATAATTAACCCGTTTTCTTTACATTAATATTTCTAATATGTTTCTATTTTGTTTCCTTTTAGAAACACAAATGACGTAGGCCTACAGCTCTAAAATGATCAAATTACACAAGATAGTTGAAAATGATATAAATATTTTATGACTAAAGAATGTATATGTACATTTTAAAACATTACAATAACTACCCAGTTTGTATGTTTACTACGTATACATTCCGATTAACTTTAATACTTGCGTTTTAACATTTCGTTTTGGGTTAATATAAAAGTAACATAAATCTCAGTTATTCTGAGATCAAATAATAAAGACTTTAAAGCTATTACTTGCGTAATTACTAATTTAATTTTAATTTTTAATAAACATGGGCCCCCTAAACTCTTATGGGCCCCGGTACGGCGTACCGACTGTACCCCCCTCTCGTGGGGCCTGCCAGGACCTTCAGATTACCAGTCGAAAGCGAAAGCCTCTTGGCTACCTTGCCACATAATGAAGGTATAGCCTTTCATTTGTCCCCTAAACATTTTTCATAGAAAACTAGTGTTCATCCAATTAAGGTCAATCTGTTAGATTGAGAGATATGTCTGCGATAAAACTAAATACAAATTAAGACTCCACCTCTTGTCATGTTCACTGACTGTTAGCTCTCGTGTAGTCAATAAAATTCCTCAGAATTTTTCTCTCTCACCAACAAATGATTTCAAAGCAGTCACGTCAATATGTAACAAATATATAAATAATGTGAGGATTATGATAATAGATATAATAATAATAATAATATTTTTATAGGGCTGCCAACAAATATAATGTAAGCTCAGAACGCATTTAACATACAACTAAGAACACGGACATTACTCTAGGCTAGGGACAAAACTAACGGATGATATAAAAAAAATATATAAAAATCAAATAAATGTAGCATTAACTGACCCAACCTATAAGTAAGACAGTAGGGGTCTAAAGCAGGCTAAATGTTAACTACCGGTAAGGTAAATCTTGAAATAATGAGTTTTAAAGTTATTTTTGAAAGTATCAATAGAGCTTGTTAGCCTGAGTTGAACGGGAAGTAGATTCCACACCTTTGGACCGGATACTGAGAAGGATCTAAGGCCAACGGTCGTCAGAGAGAATCGGGGCTCTTCCAAAAGCGATGAGTTGGCAGAACGAAGTGTTCTTTGTGGGACAACTGGTGTAATAGATTGGAAGACATCTCGTTATTAAAAAGGCACTGATGGCTAAGTAGCGCCACTTTGTATTCAATTCTGGCTTTCACAGGGAGCCAATGCAGGGGTCGCAGGAGAACTGTCACAGAATCACGCCTTGACTTACGCATGACCAGGCGGGCGGCACTTTTTTTAATACGCTGTAATTTGACGACCTTATCATCGTCAGGTATCCCGATTAGCAGAGCATTGCAGTAGTCGAGGCGTGAGAGTATAAAGGCAGCCGCAAGTTTCTTTGCTGAGTCAAATGACAAGTAAGGTCGTATCTGACCAAGTCGACGTATCTGTAAATAAAGGCCTCTGCATAGGTTTCTAATGTGGGCATCGAAAGACAACTGTGAATCGATAACGACACCGAGTTTTTTTTTTTACATCTTCTGCAAAGGGGATATGGCAGTTCAAGACCATCAATGATTCCGAACCCTCAACTTTGGCGATTTTACTTTGAGTTCCAATTAGAATTACCTCAGTCTTGTCTTTATTCATCTTAAGTCTGTTTTCCGTCATCCAGAAGCAGACACTAGCAATAGCAAGACTGAGGTTGGCTGCTATACGAGAGACTTCAGCGGGAACAGCAGAATCATGTAACTGCGAATCATCCGCGTAGCGATGATATGAAACATTGAAAGGCCAGATAACATCACCTAGAGGATAGGTGTACAGTGTAAAGTGTAAACAAAACCGGGCCTAGAACTGATCCCTGTGGTACTCCATTTTGCAGAGTCGAGCATGTTGAGATTGACCCATCAATGACGAAACTTTGCGTACGTTCAGTTAGGTATAAACAGGCAAAGTATTCTGTCTTGAATACAGGTCATAAAATGCACAAATCAAAGCTCACTTTCTGAGTGTATTGAAAATTCTATTTGAAAAATCGTGTGTTAAATTCTTAGTTAAGAAGTTGGCTAATATCTATATAAATGTTTGTTTCAACAATATATCAAGTAATGTTTGTATAAATATTTATTTCAACAATAAGCTTATAATAAGTAATGTTTTTATAAATGTGTGTTTCAACCATGACCTACTTTTTGGTGTTTGTAGGGAGAAGACCAAACAATCAGCTGCGCCACTTTATTTGATCTTGTGACAATTCAAAATGGATTCAACCATCCAGTCAAATACAACATACGGGAACTTAAGGTAGGCTTTGTATAAACATATGATCTAATTACCCTGCGTTTGTTTATTTACATGTTTGTCTGCTAATGACTCCAAGGCCGTTTAACGTATTGGTACAAAAATTAAATACATACATTGGAAACGGCATCCAAAAGAAATTTTTATTATATTAACCCTTACAGTCCCGGGCGCTTATATAGCGGGACTGAAGGTATGCATGGGAAAGTAGGTCGGTACGGGAAGAGTTAACTATATTGCTTCATTCCTACATTAATTTTATTTAAATAAACGTATTACTAATTATGTTCATGTTATTAACTGGAGTGCCATTAAAAAAATATTGAGAGTGGTGCTGCCCCTTTAAAAATTCTTTCAAATTATGTGTTGATTGGTCCTTCCAAGTGTTCCCTTGCTGAGAAAGCTTTTTTTTCTCTATTGTTTCTTCTTCTTCTGTTTTTTTCTTCTTTTCTTTCTTGTTTTTATTCTTTTAAGAAATCATATTGTAGTCATTCGTTACTCCGTCATTTTTGACGGGCATAAATACTAGTTATATTATAGAAACACACTTCAGACTTTAGTCATGAACATTTTGATACCTTGGCTTTGTATTATATTACAAGCTAACCACTCAGCTAGTGAGGACATATGGATAAGCGAGATCGCAAAAGTAAAATAATATGAGGCAATAAGGTCACGTGTCTTTAAAGTAACCAATGGTGATCAGAAACTACACACACAGACTACTTTATATATATATATATATATATATATAAACATGGATAATATGGATAATTAGGGCCACTATTTTATGTTTTTGTAAACAGATCGAAAGCTATTCATGAATTGCTTTATAAACAGGGCTTTCGTTTTTCCGTAAACAAAATTGCAGCTTGTTTCAGACACCTCACTTCACCATTCTAGAGAAACTTACGATTGTTTGTTTTTTTATACTTTTGAATAAAATGTTACCTGTGTTTGCAGACGAATTTAACCAACCTGCAAGCGGCCAAGATTGACGGTACCATCCAGTGTCGGTTCACCAGACCGGTGTCGGTACGCATGGATATTGTCCTGGAGGAATTCGGCGAGCATTCGCCCACGACCTTCACCTTTGACGCCAAGGAGAAAATGTTTATCTTCATAGCATGGGGGAAAACGTATACATGCAAGTGATTTCTTTTACACATACACACTTTCGACACACACGCACGCACGCACACACATACACACGCATACAAGAAGGGCCGAATTAAACACTCCAGAGGTCCTAACCAGCGGCACAACTTCGATTTTTACTCTTTTTTTTATATATTTGGTGGTCTCGACTTTTGGTTATATTTTTGGTGGAAGAATCCTTGTGGCTTCAAGTTATTTTGCCACCTGACATCGATGTGATTTAATTTTGAACTGAATGTTTTCCCATGTGAGTCGTCATGTGTTCTGACGAAACGAATATCCCGTAATTTTTATTTTGCTTATACAAATAAAAAGGATGTGAATTTTAGCAAAGACAAAAATAACAAGGACCGCTTGCTCTATTTTTACTCCCTTTCTCTTAGCTCATACTGTCTGTCTGCTTGCAAAACTTTGCGTCGACTTTTCGAACACTTCCCGTCGTCCAATCGAAATGAAACTTGGGCAGCAGACTTATGGCTACTAACAATACATTCTCTCAAATTTTCAGTTAAAAAAAACGTAATTATGCTATAATTTTGATTTATTTGAACATTTAACGGTTTGTTTTGCTTTCACGTTGCAAATGTCGGTCCAACTTTTTATAGTTTTTCGTCACAAAGCTAGAAAAAAAGGATGCGCTGAGATTATTTGTATGACGTCAACAAACTTTGCACTCTAGCTTTGTGAATTAAGGGAAAAAATTAATTCATGTTTATATTCGTGTCGTATTAGAAAATTTGCGGCAATGTTTTATACGGAGTAATGAGATATTTTTCAGATTTGTGACATGTTTCATTTTCAGTAGTCAATCAATTATTTAATTACATGATGGTAAACTTAGTTTACAAAGAAAGGGAGTATAATAAAAACTTGTTTTTTATGGGTTAGTTTTTTTAGAGCTTATCTGTATTTTTTCAGTGCGCAACCAATAACGCTGTCTTAAATGACTTCTACGCTCCTACATTTGCCTAAATGTGTCCACTGTGTACAACTTTTACGATTTTACTTTTAATTTATCATTGAGAAAATCATAGCGAATAATAAAACGGAAGTGTACAGTACAGAAACAGGGCACCGTGGCCGTTGCAGCGCGTTCGACTGGCGTACCGAAGGTCCTGGGTTCGAATTCTGGTGCAGGCTAGGATTTTTTCCTGTGTCTGGAGGGTGTACTCTGAAGGGTGCCTGACCTTATTTAGGGTAAAGTAAAAGCGGCAGTGCATAGTGCTGGCCACACAGTCACCTTGTATGCCGCGGCCACAGAAACTGGTGAACGATGTTTCACCGGCCCTATGGATCAATTTGGTCCCACGGGTACTTTACTTACTTTTACTTATAAAAGGGAATCCGGAATTCCGAAAAGAGGTCATTCGAGTCATCAAAGAGCAGAAATATTACAGCAAGCGGTCCATCGTATTATAGTCTTTGATTTTAGATGGCGCATTTTTGACATGGTGTGCCTGCTGCGTAAGGACTTTAACGATTTGGGTTCCCGCCCCTAATATATTATATTATTGTAGACAAAAAAATATAAAAAATTGCAATTTATTCAATTTAGAAAAAAAAAACAACGTTAGCCTATAGTAATATATGTAGCCCTGTGTCTCTCAACCAAGAGTCGCATTTTGTTACCTCGCCTGTTATAGTTACCAGATGCATCTGCTATTAAAATAACAATAACAACACTTTTGTTAGTTTTGATAGATGAATCGCAGCAAAGTAATATTTCTAATTGTCTTTGTTTGTTGTTGTTGTTGTTTTTGTTACTGCAGTAAGCGACGTCCTCGGGTACCACACGGAGATGCCTTGTGTGTCAGAGGATGCGATTGACTTCAGTGAGAACAAAGTCCACAGAGGCAGCGTCATGCCCAGGATAATCAGGGCGCACGGTACGTCCAATGATACAATAAGTATGGCGCTAGTAATGTTTTAGTTTGACGGCATAACTACATAAGAAATTATAAGTACAGTATTGAGTAGATTTGTCATCTCTCATTAAATGGATCTGCGTAAATGATACATTAATTTGGAATACACATATTGAAGAAATAATTCAAACAAAACATTAGACTTCATATAAAGAAACGTTTACAAATGTAATAAGATTATAAAACTAAAATGCTATCTGACATTACTTAGATCTAAGAATATGCATCTTTGTATGTGACCCATCAACTAAAGAAAACATTTAAAAACAGATCCATAAAAGAGCTGCAAGGTTCATTACTATAGTGAATATTCACAACTGACAAGAGTAATAGCAATAGTTAAATAATATCACTAAACCTAGAAACACTAGAGGACAGTAGGGCAAAGAGTATGCTAAAACAATAATAATACACAATTCATTACATTCGAACTTTGAAATACGACACAGCAACAATCCATTACAACCTTGAGATAGACGTAGGGACAAAACACTTTTCTTATTCCATATAATTTTTGATTTACTAGAACAAATGCATATAAGTATTCTTTATTTCCGAGTGGCATCCGGGCTTGGCACAGGTTGCCTGAACAGACTAGGAAAAATAGTAAATGAACATTATTTGAAACAATAATTAAAATGCAGGACTAGACGTAAACCACACATAAGCGTAGGACGCAATAATCTTTTGTATATAAGCTAAGGTAACAATAAAATAGAAATACAACCCTCTTCAAACAGTAAATTACTTTCTTTTACGTTCTAAGTCGAGTCTAAAATTGACACCTTGACACCTATTTTTCGTTCCGCTTATATAGTTAACCAAACCCTGTGTATGACATATTTTCTAAAAGTACTTTTTACTCTACTTCAATGATCCTATAAAATGCTTCCTAAACTTGGCTTATTATATTATTACTGTTGGTTTTCTCAGCTTCTCTGATGACAGTTGCCTGGTTGGGTTTTGCTGGGTTGGCCATCATCTTGGCCAGGTACTACAAAGAAGGATTTAATGACAGAAAAATCTGCGGAATCAAGATTTGGTTTCATGTAAGTCAAAAAAAAATATTTTGTTTTTTTTATTCTTTTACAGCAAAGTGTTGTGAAAATAAAAAAAACAAAGAAGACACGTTTTCATTAACACTGTAATATAGTATGTTAAAATTTAGATTTTCGATTAAGCCAGTTGTTAGTTGTTACAAGTTGTAAAATCTGATTAGGTCCCTTTTGCTGTTAATGTGGTTAAAGCTGATTATGTCCCTTTGACATTTATAGGATATTAAATCTGATTAGGTCCCTTTTGCTGTTAATGTGGTTAAATTGTGTTATGTCCCTTTGCCAGTTGTAGAATGCCGTTTTTTTCTGAAAAAGTAAAAGACTGTTTCTAATTCCATTATCATGATACTTTCAGATTCACAGGATGTCAGCAATAATGACATTTGTACTAACTGCAGCTGGAGTTATATTAGTCTTGATCAAACTAGACGGGAAGATTACACAAGTAAGTAACTATATATAAAGTCAATAGGCCTCCTCTCAATTGATAGACTATGATAGAGAAGCTTTTTTTAGACGAAAGGTAATTGCGTCCTACGCTTGATTCCTTGATTCGTGGTTTTAAACAAGTCTTGCATTTTGATTAGGGGTTTAAAAAAATGTCTAAATTGTTGGTATTGTCCAGATTCTTAGAATGTTTGAGAGTAACGTTCGACCTAAAACGTTAGATGTGGCCATGTTATTTATTTCAAATTTATTTTAAAGATGACTATAACAAAGTTGATAATTTTATCAAACTCTAGATTTGAAAAATAATAATCAATAAAAAGATGTGGCAAAAAAAAAGTTAATTGTCCGCTACAGAAAATTGTAGTTGACATAACATTTGAACAAACCGGAAAAAACAGTAACTTAAACATCATTTAAAACACTGATAAACATGCAAGACTAGACTCAGACCACCGAGCGTAGGACGCAATAATCTTCTTTATAGCATACGTGTTTGTAATATAATAAGATAAGAAGATTAATTTTGATAGTTTTATTGATTTTGATTATTAGTAAGAATTTTAATAAAGCTTTTTATGGGGAGTGAGTTTGGTGTATTTAGATGAAGAGATTGTAATTACACAAGAGTTTTCATGAATGGGATTTGATCTCATGTCCCTCAGAATGAATCAGCGTACACACACATGTGTCTGGGCTTCACTGTAGTTGCCCTGGTGTGTGCACAGGTCCTCTCTGGGCTCATCAGGCCTGGGCCGGACAGTAAGATCAGGCCGCTCTTCAACTTCTTTCACAGACTCATGGGACAATCGGCCCTCATTATTGCAGGTAACTGATTTTACATGTTTATAAAAACCGGATTAGCCTACCGGCTCTTAAATCCAGGTGGACCGGGGGAGGGGGGGCACTCTAAGATCCTGTCCGAGACTAGCTCCCCCCGCACAACTAATAGTAGCCTACTGTTTCTGCAGCCACATACATTAATCTGTTTCTCTCTACCTGCCCCCCCCCTCTTCACCCACATCATTAAAGTGGTGGCTCGCTCGTATTCATGCACTTTTCACCCGGTAGCACAAAGTCCCAGACTCTAGGCCTGGACGTACAGGCATCGGGCTTGGTGAGACGGGCTGTTGCTCACATTCCTTCCTCCCCACAGACTCTCGGGGCTTCTCGGCAGATGTACAATGATTCGCATACGCGAAACAGGGGCTGTCCCTCCATACGTTAGTCAACTCTAAAAAGGAGCGTATATCGGTGGTTTGCACACTTCGCCGCTTTGAAACCCATGGGTACAGAAGTGATTTCAGGTCACCAGGTGTATCTACCTCTGTGTTTGTGTGTCGGCCTATAAGTTGGATCGATACCAGAATTTGAATTTTAAATGTTTATCATGAAACGTCTTTGTGTATGTACGAAATGCTTGTTGTCAAGTCTCATAATCCATGTTATGATTTTATTTATATTTGGGTTATCTTCTCTTCTCGTCTGCCCCAGCTGCTGCGATCATCTACGCCTACAAAATCTCGAACTTCACCTACGAGATGAGGCAGTTCGGCGAGAGGACGGTGGCGGTATGGGCCGGGACGTTTGTGTTTCTAGAGATTCTGCATGTGGCCTACCGGTACTTCGCTGCCCGTGTCATGGGTGAGGAACCGCTTTGAAATTTAAAATAAGCTTACTCTTGGGATAAAAGTAAAGATAAGTTGACCATGAAATCTACTCTCAATCTAGGCTTAGCGAATACAAAATTAGGAGAGAATCGGAAGGTCCTGGTTCTGGTGAAGGCTAGGATTTGTTCTCTGGTCTGGAGGGTGTCCTTGAGTGAGTCTACCCAACTCTGAAGGGTACCTGACTTTAGATGGGGTTAAGGTAAAGGCGGCTTGGCATTGTGCTGGCCACGCAATCCCCTAGTATGTCGTGGCCACAGAAACTAGTGAACGCTGCTTTTCTGGCACTATTGATCAATTCGTTTTGACAGGATTACTTTTTAGAGATAAAGAGAGAAAGGAGGGTGGAGAGGAGAGGGGAAAAAAGAGAGAGAGAGAGAGGGGTAAAGAGAGAGAGAGAGAGAAGAAGGGAATATACCGTTACTGTGTATTGGGGAAGGAGTTTCTGTACAGTCTAACCAGATTAACGGTCTTCAGCATGTTATAATTTGGTCCAATGTTTTGCCGGCCCTGTTTAGATGGATATTTTATGTATATTCCCTCTTCATTTATCAAGAGTTATAAGGTTTCATCATTTTATTATTTTCATTCAGTGATGCGAAACGACACCGATGAATATAACCTTGACAAGCTCAGCAACAACCTTGAACCAGACGAGTTAAGGCCGCCGAGCCACATCCTGTTGGCCGTGTTCATTCTGTTCATCTGCTGCTCCATAACCGCTGCCCTGATCATGACCATATTTTTCTAGCACAAAAAAAAATAAAAATGGGAGCCGCAGACTCCCTAAAACCACGTGACCACTGTTTACATTTTCTCATCCTAACAAGAACAAATGAATGACCTATATAAACACATAAAATGTAGGCGATGTTTTGAACTTTTGCAAATGTGTGCAAGTTTCCTGTGGTGACTTGAAGTCGTAACTACTGTAGGCCTAACTTATTTTCTACTTTTGCGCCAAATGTAAGCTGCTTAAATAGAATCTAGTGGCTTTTAATAATGACAACAGGAATTGAAGTGATTATAATTGATTTTCCTATTCGAAAAAAAAAAGTAGAACATAATGACTGTAGATCTATTACTATTCGTTTATTTCCATTTATATAGATCTATAGGCAATAAATAAATAAAATATTTTATATATATATTCATGTTTGGGCTGATCTTTGACCCTCAGTGACCCTCCCCCTCCCACCTCCCTAACTACGGCCTCTGTACGCCTTCACTTACCTATACAATCTAACTGACTCGAATTATAAATACTATCTTTTTGAAGCATGTTTTATATTTTTATTATTTATTTGTTCATTTAGTTAGTTTAAAACAAATACTTGTATATAAATGAATACATTATTTTTAAATGTGTGTTGTGAATGACACTATTCCTGGTTATCTTGTTAGTTTGTTTGTTTGTTTTTCAAAATTTTTATTACAAGAAGTCTTCTCTAGAAAAAGCCAACACACACAAACAAAAAAACTACACTGTTTTTTTTAGGTCAGTGACATATGTCATAAAACCAGTCTGGGGTTCAAAAAACATCTTACAGTTTTATCTAAACATTGACAATCCATTTTTCCACAGGGGGGGGGGGACCGGGTTTCCACGTATTTTCGTGGTTTCCACGTATTTTCGTTGTTTCCACGTATTTTCGTTGTTTCCACGTATTTTCGTTGTTTCCACGTATTTTCGTGGTTTCCACGTATTTTCGTGGTTTCCACGTATTTTTCCGCGTCGATACTACGTGGTGTGCCCTCTGGGTAAAAACAACAACAACAACCACAATTTAGCCTATATATATAATATATATATAAACAAGCAAAAACTTTCTAAAACTGTTTAAAGAAAGGCTAAGCATGAATTGACATTACCCATAAATCATTACCCAGTGTGCATGCATCAGTGTGTGCTTGGGAGTAAAGTTTTTTGTTTGTTTGTAATTTCATACTTTTTTTTTGTTATCTTGCATTCTATTTTCTTTTTTTTTTAATTTACCGGTAATTACAATTGAAACTAGTTTATTGACAATAATATGTCCTATATATATATATGTTGCTTTTGGTCTTATGTCCTATATTTTGCCCGGTTTTATGCCCTATATTGTGTCCACTACTATGTCCTATATTTTGATCTGTCTTATGTCCTGTTTTATCCACTCCTATTCCCTGGTCCTCTTGTCTGGTCTTCTGTCCTATGTTTTGTCTGTTCTGACTATTTCTAGCCTGAAAACATTATAAAAAATGTAGTTAGGCTAAGGTTACATAATTTCTCCTCAGATTGACATAAAATAGTGCGCTGTAAACCAATCAGCATCTCTAAATGAATCTCATTGGCCTTAATATGCAGATATATTATTACTATATGTATAATATAATTCTATTTTTGTATCCATATCATTCTCATGTATTCGAATTATCTCAATAAACTTCATACTATTTTTTTTATACATTTCCTTGTTTTTTCTTGTCCATTTAAACATAAAATGCAGACGTATCTTATAACCTGTTAGCAAACATCTAAGGGGCTTTCATTATAACTTACGCATGGTTAGTCTATACGGGGTGCAAATTTAAAGTTTGGGAAAATCATATAGGCCAACTTGATTTTTTCCAGTTTGGGAAAGTTAGTAAATTTTGCTACATATCGCAACTTGCAAAATATTTCTTTTAAATAATAAAGATTTTTTTTTTATAAAAGTGTAGGCTACCTATACTATTTAAGAGAACTTTAAGCATGTGAGTAAAGGCGGATTAATTAGGTAGCCAGCGGCTCCTTATCTTATATATTACAGAAGCTTCTTCTATAAGAATTAAGATTACTGCGCCCCACGCTCATCCGTGGTCCGAGTCTAGTCTTGCATCTCTATTAATGTTTTAAATTATGTTAAGTTTTCCTGGCTTGTTCAGGCAACCCATTCCATACCCGAATGCCACTCGGTAATAAATTATAAAGAGTACTTTTATGCATTTGTTCTCGCATAAGGAAATTGTTTAAATGATTAGTAGACCTCTATGTTACTATAACCTTTAAATGAAGGTTCAAGTAATGGCTGATGCCTTATAGTAGACCTCTATGTTAACTATAACCTTTAAATGAATGTTCAAGTAATGGCTGATGCCTTATAGTAGACCTCTATGTTACTATAACCTTTAAATGAAGGTTCAAGTAATGGCTGATGCCTTATAGTAGACCTCTATGTTAACTATAACCTTTAAATGAAGGTTCAAGTAATGGCTGATGCCTTATAGTAGACCTCTATGTTAACTATAACCTTTAAATGAAGGTTCAAGTAATGGCTGATGCCTTATAGTAGACCTCTATGTTAAGTTAACTATAACCTTTAAATGAAGGTTCAAGTAATGGATGATGCCTCATAGTAGACCTCTATGTTACTATAACCTTTAAATGAAGGTTCAAGTAATGGCTGATGCCTTATAGTAGACCTCTATGTTAACTATAACCTTTAAATGAATGTTCAAGTAATGGCTGATGCCTTATAGTAGACCTCTATGTTACTATAACCTTTAAATGAAGGGTCAAGTAATGGCTGATGCCTTATAGTAGACCTCTATGTTACTATAAACTTTAAATGAATGTTCAAGTAATGGCTGATGCCTTATAGTAGACCTCTATGTTACTATAACCTTTAAATGAAGGTTCAAGTAATGGCTGATGCCTTATAGTAGACCTCTATGTTAACTATAACCTTTAAATGAAGGTTCAAGTAATGGCTGATGCCTTATAGTAGACCTCTATGTTACTATAACCTTTAAATGAAGGTTCAAGTAATGGCTGATGCCTTATAGTAGACCTCTATGTTAACTATAACCTTTAAATGAAGGTTCAAGTAATGGCTGATGCCTTATAGTAGACCTCTATGTTAACTATAACCTTTAAATGAAGGTTCAAGTAATGGCTGATGCCTTATAGTAGACCTCTATGTTACTATAACCTTTAAATGAAGGTTCAAGTAATGGCTGATGCCTTATAGTAGACCTCTATGTTACTATAACCTTTAAATGAAGGTTCAAGTAATGGCTGATGCCTTATAGTAGACCTCTATGTTACTATAACCTTTAAATGAATGTTCAAGTAATGGCTGATGCCTTATAGTAGACCTCTATGTTACTATAACCTTTAAATGAAGGTTCAAGTAATGGCTGATGCCTTATAGTCGACCTCTATGTTAACTATAACCTTTAAATGAAGGTTCAAGTAATGGCTGATGCCTTATAGTAGACCTCTATGTTACTATAACCTTTAAATAAAGGTTCAAGTAATGGCTGATGCCTTATAGTAGACCTCTATGTTAACTATAACCTTTAAATGAAGGTTCAAGTAATGGCTGATGCCTTATAGTAGACCTCTATGTTAACTATAACCTTTAAATGAAGGTTCAAGTAATGGCTGATGCCTTATAGTAGACCTCTATGTTACTATAACCTTTAAATAAAGGTTCAAGTAATGGCTGATGCCTTATAGTAGACCTCTATGTTACTATAACCTTTAAATGAAGGTTCCAGTAATGGCTGATGCCTTATAGTAGACCTCTATGTTAACTATAACCTTTAAATGAAGGTTCAAGTAATGGCTGATGCCTTATAGTAGACCTCTATGTTACTATAACCTTTAAATGAAGGTTCAAGTAATGGCTAATGCCTTATAGTAGACCTCTATGTTACTATAACCTTTAAATGAAGGTTCAAGTAATGGCTGATGCCTTATAGTAGACCTCTATGTTACTATAACCTTTAAATGAAGGTTCAAGTAATGGCTGATGCCTTATAGTAGACCTCTATGTTAACTATAACCTTTAAATGAAGGTTCAAGTAATGGCTGATGCCTTATAGTAGACCTCTATGTTAACTATAACCTTTAAATGAAGGTTCAAGTAATGGCTGATGCCTTATAGTAGACCTCTATGTTACTATAACCTTTAAATGAAGGTTCAAGTAATGGCTGATGCCTTATAGTAGACCTCTATGTTAACTATAACCTTTAAATGAAGGTTCAAGTAATGGCTGATGCCTTATAGTAGACCTCTATGTTAACTATAACCTTTAAATGAAGGTTCAAGTAATGGCTGATGCCTTATAGTAGACCTCTATGTTACTATAACCTTTCAAATGAAGGTTCAAGTAATGGCTAATGCCTTATAGTAGACCTCTATGTTAACTATAACCTTTAAATGAAGGTTCAAGTAATGGCTGATGCCTTATAGTAGACCTCTATGTTAACTATAACCTTTAAATGAAGGTTCAAGTAATGGCTAATGCCTTATAGTAGACCTCTATGTTAACTATAACCTTTAAATGAAGGTTCAAGTAATGGCTAATGCCTTATAGTAGACCTCTATGTTAACTATAACCTTTAAATGAAGGTTCAAGTAATGGCTGATGCCTTATAGTAGACCTCTATGTTACTATAACCTTTCAAATGAAGGTTCAAGTAATGGCTAATGCCTTATAGTAGACCTCTATGTTAACTATAACCTTTAAATGAAGGTTCAAGTAATGGCTAATGCCTTATAGTAGACCTCTATGTTAACTATAACCTTTAAATGAAGGTTCAAGTAATGGCTAATGCCTTATAGTAGACCTCTATGTTAACTATAACCTTTAAATGAAGGTTCAAGTAATGGCTGATGCCTTATAGTAGACCTCTATGTTACTATAACCTTTCAAATGAAGGTTCAAGTAATGGCTAATGCCTTAGTGTTAATCCTTCCACTCCCACCCTCTCTTTTTGACAAAAAACAAAACAAAAAAAACAACCTCTGCCTGTGATGGCAAAATGGTAAATGAACTAGTGATCAACTGGATAAGACTTACAGTCTATTAGGCATGTTCCATAGACAAGAGCAGACCATCCTGGAAGGAATAGATCTATATTATATACACAGTGGCGTAACTAGGGTCATCTGCGCCCGGGGACATGACACAAAGTCTGCACCCCTTCTCGGACCGACAGAGTCTGGGGGCTCATCGAGCCTCCAAGAAAATTTTTACATTTTACGGTCGGTTTATATGGTTCATTTTCGAAGCATCTGATATTTTAATGAAATAGAATACAGACTAATAAGTCTCTATATGATTGTACATAATTTTTTTGAATATTATTCTAATTATACATGAATGGAATAGACATAGTCTACAACAAATTGATCCTCCTTGATTTGACTGTCGCAAACTCGTCAATCACGTTGTCAAAATTAATATTCTCAAGTGTTTCTCTTTCGATGCTAAGGAGTTCAAGATCACTCAGACCAGGGGTCGGCAACCTTTTGCTAATTGTGTGCCAAACTAGGATTTCTAAACCGTTTTGCGTGTCAACAGCCTAAAAGTCAACCTACTTTATTATACTTGTTTTATTTTATTTTTTATAAGACAATTTTATCAATTTAACTGAGTAGCAAGACCAACGCCAAAAGCAAAGGCAAGTTATGGAAAAAAAAAACGGTAAAGCGTTTTATATTTAATAACAATAATTAACGCATTTCTGATTATCAACCTTTTTATACCAAAAAAATAATATTACCAAACTTTCACATTTTTGGTAATGATTTTGTAAACATTATCATTTGGTTGTCCAGATAAGGATCTAGCAACTGATAATATTGATGATAGTTTATTCTCAGTTTAACTCAGTGAGATTGTCTTTGGTTTGACTAATGATGAGTTGGTATAGTAGAGCGGAATTCGTATGTAGTAATTATACAAACTGGGTAGTTAATGTAATGTTTAAAAAATGTGCATGAAATGTTTTAGTCATATAGATCTAATATTTATATAATTTTCAACTACATTTTACAGTTTGGTCATTATAACTTTATACGTTGTAGGCCATTTAGTCTATTATAAAAGAAAAATAAGAAACACAATATTAGAAATAATAGCATAAATAAAACGGGATAATTATGTCCCTTTAATTCAAATAAAGTTTCTAATTTTGTTTCAATATTGATGTCAAACAAGTTATGTTTTGTAATATAACAAATATTACTGACTAATTTTTTTTTATAACTCCAGCATTGTGGTATTCATTACAATATTTAATTATTAGAGATATACACTAAACTTGATTTACGTTAAACAGTTGTAAATAAACATTTCCTGCATTAAGTGTTTGTCCATTGAACCCACTTGATTTAACCCGTTCTTGTAAATGCGTTCAACTAACTGAAATGTGTCGCTCTGTCATTCAGAAACATCGTCTTCAACAGTCAGTTTTCCTCATTAAGAACTGGAAAATGTTTCTTTTTTCATCAATAAAAAAAACATCTTTTTTAATCAATAAAAAAAACAGCACTTGGAAGTCTCTCGCGTGCCTTTGAAAATCACTCTGCCTGCCAAATTTGGCACGCGTGCCCTAGGTTGCCGACCCCTGACTCAGACGATCTTGTCCCATTGAATTAAATAAGACAAAATAAGCTTCAGTTTGCTGAAGGACCGCTCACAGCTTGCAAATGAAACAGCAATCGTTGGAAGTATTTGCAGTGAAATGCGCAGATTTGGAAATACGTCATCTCCATATTATGAAACAACAAAACCAAGAAGATCTAAAGAAGTTTCCGGTAGAACTTCAGTCCGGGCACTGAGCAGCATTTTGCAGTCTCTGATTGCTGTGCACAATTCGTAACCATTGACGTCAGTATCGTAGAAATTTTGCAATTTTGACGAAGTGTATCGACATTTGTCTCAGCGAGAAGAGTTTTGACGTCTAGTAAAAATCCAAATTTGGTCTTTAGTTTTTTTAGACGTATTGATATCTCCTGAGTCTATTCATAACACGTGCAATTTCTTCTTCTGCAAAAAGTCCTGCAACTCTTGCTAATTCTCCAGACATCCTCCTTTGTCTTCTAATCCTTCTGTCAACCTCGATTCCCAAAAATGCGCATCTTGTTTTTCCATTGTCTGCCTCAACCTTGCTCAAATTATCACGAATGTTGACAAGTTCTTGCTCCAACGATTCAAGATCAGATGCTTGCTGCTTCCTTTAAATTCATAGGATCCTGCAACCTTTTCTGGGCACGATCAATTTTCCCAAGTATGATGTTCCAGAAATTTAACAAAACTAGGAAGTTAAACTTTAATATACCTGCCAGCAAAGTATCTGCATCACTTCTGGTGTCAGGCTTATAGTTGCATCTTCTGATAATTTTTCCAACAGCCCTACTAGTTCATCTAGTCCTTCAGAAATAGCTTTAACGGCTTCTGATCGTGCACTCCAGCGTGTTTCAGACTCCCTCTTCACTGTGATTGGCACAACTCTTTTTAATTCTCCCCAAAGAGTTGTTGAACGAGAGAAAAACAAATATAAACTTTCAAAAGTTCCAAAAAATGTGATAAGAACTTAATCCTGTTTAGCTGAGTGTACTCATGCTAAGTATATTCGACTCGAAATTATCTAACCTGTTTAATTGTTAAAACCAGATGCCACTTTCAGTATATGAAGAATAATATTTGAACCCGAACTGATCTTTGTTTAAAAAAAAACGCCATCAGCAATTCTACATTGTGGATGTGTCATTTGTTGTATCAGTAGAATGGCGCCCCTTAATGATCAATAAGGGCGCCAAAATCATGCTTGCCAACTGGTTTGTAATGAAGATATTTGTGGAGCTCCAAAATTCAATCTTGCAAACGTATTTGGGATACATTAGTTTACAACAAAATAAAATAAAAATAATTAGTTTTAATACTTATTTTGGCGCCCCCCTAACGTGGCGCCCGGGGACGTATGTCCCCCCTGCCCCTCCCTAGCTGCACTGTAAGCTTATTTACCCAGGTGATCAAATTATGACCTGAATGGGATGTCACACTAAAACCAAAATGGTAAGAGTGAAATATCTCAAAAAGTAATAGAAGCAGGCGCTTTATTCGTTGTGCATTATAATATGCTAGTTAAAATCAACAAGCTTAAAAGATATTACTATAACCGTGCATCAGGCCTACTAATTTTAATGTATTAATGATTATAACATTTTTATTCAAGTAAATTTCTTACAGCATATAAAGTCTCGCACAGAAATGACATGTAACAATGTTACAGAAACTTATTTAATAGTTATCCACCTTGATCACGTGATTGAATAAATGCATGACATATTATAGCAGGAGTCGGCAACCTTTTGCTAATAGCGTGCCAACAGCCTGAAAGTCAAACTGTTCTATTATACTTGTTTTTATATACAAGACAATTAATTTAACTCCGTAGCAAGACCAAAGCCAAAAGCAAAGACATTTTTAGAGAAAATCGTTAAAGCGTTTTAAATTTAATAAAAAAAATTGACGTATTTGTGATTACCATCCTTTTTATTTGCATTTATACCTAATACACAATTTTATTATCAACTTCCACATTTATGGTAATTAATTTTGTAAGCATTATTATTCGAAGGTTATCATAATGATGCTATATCAACTGCTAACAGTGATACCGCTCGAAAATTTCAGAAAAGCCTAGTTCAGCTCTTTAAAAAAGCCCAGAAAAGCCAAGTAGTAATAAAAATGGTCTCTGTGACCTATTTTGTCCCCCCCCCCCCTCCTTTTCAACTCCATCCATGTGCAACGCTTGTACCCCCCTCCCCACCCCCACACTTTTTTTTTCTCTTCCAAAACTAAGAATGAAACAAATAAAAAAAATATAAATAATTTTATTCAAAGTTTTGGAAAAAAAAAATCTTTGTTAATGTTGTTTTCGAAATGTAATTTAATTATAGATCTAGAACTATACATTGTTTACTTCAACTTTCGATACTTAAAAGACATATTCGTTTTTTAATTGTTTACGGTTAACTCGTGCACCAGTGCAGTGTCCAGGCATTAAACTCTAGACCCTAAAAATAACAATGTAACCTGTTGCAATGCTCAGATGAAAATAAGGACAAATAGACCTTTCTATCCCTTTTGCGAGAACAAATACATATAAGTAGCCTACTCTTTCTTTCCTAGTGGCATCCGTGCATGGAATGGGCTATCTGAATAAACCAGGAAAAAAACATTACAAGACTCAAACCGCGAATGAGCGTAGGACGCAACAATCTTCTTTATAAAAGAGGCGTCTGTAATGTAGCATACAAGACAAGATAAAAAGCCTAATATATTGTAGCCCCCTCACCAAACAGTGCACTATTTTCCTTAGGCAAATTTTTGCCCTCCCCCCCCCCCCTGTTTCCTCTTAATGCTTAAAATTTGCGCCTTCCACCCCCCCTACTTTACACAATATGTTTCTCCTCCCACCTCGCATCATTCTTTGTGTCAACCTTTTCCAGTTTATCATACATTTCTATATTGTCATAGCCTATAATATGGAATTTTTGATTCACTTGCAATAACCGGCAGCGGAGTGTTTACCATGATGTCTGATCAATTTATTGTGTGTTGCCAAATGTGAGGTTAGATTAATTATACACCTCTTCACACCCCCCCCCCCCTTTTTTTCTTTGTTGTCACCTCATCTAGGCCTACTCACTAAATTTCCAGCTACAGCATCTCTGTTATAGGCTACAATGTAACTATCGTATGGAATATGGGCCGTCGCTGGTGACACTATGAGCGTTGCAAAATCTGCAGTACAGTTGGCACATACATTTATACTTTTATCGCTTCCCAAAATAAATTTTTGCCGCTTAAAAGCATAAAATAATGCTAAAATTTTCTTGAAAAATAAATGCCAAGATAAAAAGCCAAGGTCCTCGAAATAAATGCCAATATCCCACGTTTGGATCGAAAAAGCCAAGATCTTGGGAAAAAAGCCAAGGAGTGGTATCACTGACTGCTAATATAGTTTATAATAGTAAATAGTTTGAAATTTCTTTAATTTGATTGTGAAGTTATTTCAATGCTACGATAGATAAGCTGAATTGTAATAATTATACAAGCTGGGTAGTTAATGTAATGATTTTTTAACAAATTTGCATACAATTTTTTTAAGTTATATAATATTTATATAATTTTCAACTACTTTTTTTTACAGTATGGTCATTATAAAGTTTAAATTGTAGGTTAGTGAGTGTTTTATACAAAAAAAAAAAAAAAAAAAAAAAACACAACAAATAAAACGGGTTAATTATCCCCCTTTAATTCAAAATAAAGTTTCTAAATTTGATTCAATAGTGGGATGCCAAACAAGAAATGTTTATAATATTACAAATATTACTGACTAATTATTATTTCTTTATTTCAGCATTATGGTATACATCACAAGATTTAATTACAGGTATAAAATTAATGTACGTTAAACAGTTGTAAATAAACATTCCCTGCATTAATTGTTTGTCCATTTAACCTGAAGGAGTTTATCTTCTTAACATTAATAATTACAATAATTGCCTGATATAATGCTATTAAAAAGTATCTTAAATTTATTAAATTAATAAAAAACTAATTTTGTTTTAGAATAACTTATATTTATGATTAATTATAGAAGATGAGAAAAAAAACTATTTTAAATGTAATTAGTCTGTAGCAGTGCTTTTTTTGTGACGGTACGCACCGCCCCGCACCGGTACGGCGTACCGGCACCTTTTTCAATGTGGGGAAAAAATTATTATTTTCTTGTATTTTAAAGTTGTTTTTTTATTTATTATAGGCCCTATTATTAATTTGTTAAAATTGAATTATTTTAAACTTGCGCGCAATAAGAATTAAAATATAAAATGCGAAACTGCTTTAAAAGTTAGGCAATCCATCTCTGAGTACCGGCACCTATTTTATTACAAAAAAAAGCACTGGTCTTGCTCTTCGCTAATTTATGACAGGTACTAGGTAGGCCTACATATTTAGTCATTTTTTTAAAATGAAGTTTAAGTGACCTCTTAGAATGCTTAACACAGCTTAACACAGCTCATTCATCTATATAGTATAGGCATACCTTAATACCTGTCTTAATAAAAGGAAGTACAAATAGTTAAATGTTTTAAAATTGCAAGATAAGTGGAAATCCATTCCAGTGGTCTAAAAGTTCAAGTTTGACCACGCCCTTGTAAATGCGTTCAACTCACTTAAATGTGTCGCTATGTGATTCAGCTTCAACAGTAAGTTTTTTCCTATTTCAGAACAGAAAATCAATATAAAAAACACAACTTGGAGGATCTCGCGTGCCATTGCAAATGGCTCTACGTGCCAAATTTTGCACGTGTAGGCCTACATTAGGTTGCCGAATCCTAACCTATAAAGTGTGTTGAAGCCTAAATAGGCCTAGGTTATATAATAAAAATATAGGCCTATATGTGTGTGTGTTTGCGAGAGAAAGAGAGAGGGAGGGAGAGATTTGAAAAGCAGTCATAGGCCTAATATGATAATTCGACCATAATTTCATTTTTCTTTATTTCATATTACAAATTATATTTCCAGTTGTTATTGTTTCTTCTTTTTTTTCTTAAAAAAATCAAATAAAAATATGTGGTGTAACATGAAAATCACTGGCTGATAAGCGAATTTACAGAATATAACATATATTTTGCTGTGAAGAAATGAACTATATTGGGCATAGGATAGGCATAGTCCTTGGCATAAGCCTATAGTATCTGCCTATCTTATAAGTTTAAAGACGTTCCTTCTAGTTAGACGGTTATTACGTCCACTAGGCTTAAAGCTCCTGCAGGGCGGCAGGGATTGGTCGGCGGCAGGGATAGAACCAGCGACGTGTCGGTTGACAGTCCGGTGAACTAACCGCAAACCCACAAAAAGTTTGCCACAATAATAATTTTTAAAACGCCATGTCATCCAATCCAGTTAAGAAAAAATACGAGTTCTGGGTTTAAAATTAAAAATGCGAATGTTGGGATCGGTGCATTTCACAGTTTATGTTCCGGTTCATAAGTCAAACATTTGTTATATAAAAAAAACTCAAAAAATATTTCCTTATTTTCATTTTCGCAATGGATGAGAATGTATCAACTACAAATGGTATAGTATATTTTGTTAGAATTTGACTTAATTATACGACTCATCAGTTTTACAGACGTTCCTTCTATATAGAAGATTATTACGTCCACTAGGCCCAAAACTCCTGCTGTGCGGCAGCAGCCTCAGCCTCAGCAGGGATAGAACATACTTAACATAGATGATAGAGAGACATTTTTTGACATAGAGTCATAGAGTATAGAGTATAGAGTCATAGAGTCATAGAACCCGCGACGTGTCGTTTGACAGACAGTCCAGTGAACTAATTACTAATCGCAGCACCAGCCAGTGAATTGTTTCAGTGTAGTATTAAGACTTAAGAGGAAATAGTTACCAATAAGGAACATTTAAAAAATTTAGTTTAGTAGGCTATGTAGTAATGTATAGGCCTAATTGGCCTAATTGTTTACAATTATTTGATAATTTTGTAAGTAGGCTAGCCTAAGCCTTTTCTAAGGCTACTAATCAGCGTTAGCCTAAATCAGTCGTTCAAAGTAATCAAAGTGAAGTGAAGCCGGCTAGTCCAGCGGTTAGATCACCGGACTGTCAACCAAAAACCAACTGACAGGTCGCGGGTTCTAGCCCTGCCACTGGCGGATCCCTGTCGCCCTGCAGGAGTTTTGGGCCTAGTGGACGTAATAATCTTCTATCTAGAAGGAACGTCTGTAAACTTATAAGATAAGTGTCTAGTGACTAGTCTAGTGTCTAGCCTACTTAAAACTTAAGATTTTACTTAAGTTAGTTATGTTTGATATTTGATTTTGATATAATCAATTTAATAAAAAAAAAACTCAGCGGTGAAAATTCAAGACAGTTCTATCTTTCCTTAATTGGTCATTTTGGCAAGGAATAAGTTGCCTGAAATAAAAACGAATAGTAGGCTAATAGAATTGGAGGGAGGCACTCAAATTATTTATAGTAGCCTAGCATCCCATTTAAAATTAAGGAGTGTTGATTTCCACACATGGTTAGTATTGTGGGCTGTCAAATCTGGGTGTGACATGTTCTACTCCTGTTTTCAACCACTTCAACCTATCCTACCTATGTATATGTTGTTTTTTTTTAATTAAAATAAAATTTCTTTTTATAATATTAGTTTTTAGCCACAGTCTAGAGCCTAAATATTGCAGGTCTATTCAATTACCAGCGAGTGCCTTTAAAATTAATTATGAAATTATAAGGTTAGCTGTGTACCTGATTTAAACTGTCTAAATGACACAAACCTATCGTTTATAGTTATTACAAGTAACCATTTATGTAGATACAATTTTTATCACAATAAGTCAAGGGAGGGTGTGAGATTTAATGGAGGCTAATAACACAAGTACCGTAGGCTCGTAGAGGGTGCAAGTGGGAATAGAAATTGGTGTACTTTTTTGTGTGTGGCAGGAGGGGATATGTATACCAGTATATCTCAGGCGAAACCTGAACTAATGTACAATTTTCACATAAACAATTAAAGGATAATATGATTTCAAAAAAAATTGCTAGGTTAATTGGTGTCAGAAAAATGGAAATGAAATTTGTTTTATCAGATCAGCCCCTCCACCCTCACTTCCCCCACAAGTACCGGGGTAGGCCTATACAAAATAAGAATTAAAAATACAACCAGCTACCCTGTTCAGTTTCTTTAGCTTCAAACAATCTGGATAGGTTACCATCACTAATAATTCAAACCTCTCTCTTGTAAATGTATAGTTGCTCTTGTGGAGGAGAACGCACGCCCGCTTGATGTCCAGCTGGTGAACTCAAAGAAGACAAACAAGCTGTCCAGCTCGCAAGACCTGGTGGATCTTGCAAGGGCTGTACAGAAGGTAGGTAGGTCAAGTTCTAGGCCTGTTCTTAGCTTCAGTGATAAGTAAACAGTCTCAGGTTGTTTTTTTCAAGATTTGGAAATATGTATGTGTATATCTTCTTTTTACATGTCACAGCTTGTCCTTCTATAAAGAAGATTATTGCTTCCTACACTTAATTAATACTTATCCATATGGGGCACGGTAGCCGAGCGGCAGCGCGTTCAACTGGCGAGTCGGAGGTCCCGGGTTTGAATCCTGGTGCAGGCTAGGATTTTTTCCCGTGTCTGGAGGGTGTCCCTGACTCTACCCAGCTCTGATGGGTACCTGATCTTAGTCGGGGTAAAGTAAAGGCGGCTGTGCATAGTGCTGGCCACACAATCACCTAGTATGCCGTGGCCACAGAAACTGGTGAACGCTGCTTCATCGGACCTATGGATCAACTCGGTCCGACGGATACTTTACTTTACACTTATCCATGGTTTGAGCAGACATGCCTACCGTTCCGCTTTTGGCGTATTTGTTTCGCTTTTTGATTAAAAAACACACTTCGTTACGCCGTTCCGCTTTTTTACTAGTTTTGTTACGCCAAATTGGAAAGTTATGGGTTTTTCATGTGTTGAAATATAGTCCGTGTCTAGGTTGATAAATCAAAGGGATAAATAAGGTCACAATGATATAATTATTATTACTTGGGTTTTCTGGGTTTTTTAAAAGACATATTCTAGTCTTTTCTAATGTTTTTTTTGCGGTATTACACGTGTTTTGCAATGAATCTTATTTTCCTTTACTGTATTGCTAAGATTGTGAAAATGTCTAAACGTCCTGGCTCAGAACGTTTAAATCTGATTTGTTCAAACTGTAAAAAAACAGACAGTTTTATAGGAAGGAATATTCAGAGGAGTTTATTCAGCAAAGAAAAACGTGGATTTAGGCCTAATGTTCTTTGTAGGCCTACTAGTCTTAGGTCTAGAATCTAGATCGATTGCGAACTGTCTGTAAAACGTAGGCCTACCTACATTTTAAATAGTGAAATAGTAAATAGATGGGTATGTTCCTTTATTTTTTATTTTTTTTTGTTATAAAAGATTGTTACATAAAGGGTGTTCCGCTTTTTTGTTGAAAAATCCTCTTTTTTATCAAGATTGTTCCTCTTTTTAGTCCTTAGGGGTAGGCATGTCTGTTTGAGTCGTATTCTTGCATTTTGATTAGTGTTATAAGTTATGTTAAGTTATTGGTTTTGCTGGTTTGTTCAGGCAACCCATTTCATGTCTGATGACATATGTATGTGAAAATTGTAGAGGTTTCAATAAATATATTAATGAAAACGTTTGATGTTTGTTCTTTTTTTTTTTAAATTATTTCCCTTGGATCATTGTTCTGTGTTAGGCTTTCAAAGCTTATTAGAGCTACCGGTACTAACTTGAAACCTCATTCAAACCTGTATTGTAGTAATCATGAGATTATAAAACAACAACAACAAAACACACAAGTGTTAAAACATTCATTTCAGGCTGATGATTTCACTAAAGCCAATGCCGGCAGCAAGCTAACAATCATTGTTGACCAGATTCGCTACCTTCAGAGTCAAGCCAGAAAGGTTGTTTTAAATGTTTCTGTTTTGTCTTTGGTAAAATAAATGTCAATGTGTAGAAACTGTTTTTTTTAATGAGATCTTTGACCCAATTCAGCTATTTGTGTATTTTTTGTTTTAAAATTCTTAATTACTATAATCAATTTTTAAGCTAGCAGCTATGATATCTATAATTTAAGTAAATTTAAATTTAAGGTAATTTTTGTTACAAGGCTTTTGAAATGAAGTAACGGTATATGGTTTTCAGTGGCCACAATAGACAAGGGGATGGTGTGGTCAGTGAAGAACACCCCTTTCCCTAGGGCAGTATTTAGGATTGTGCAACTTTTCCCATCAGAGCCAACTTGATTCTGGACAACCTTCCTGACCCTTGGGGAAAAAATCCCATACCGTAGTATTAACCTACGGGGCCTGTGAAACAAATATCCCTTCGATACAAATACAAATATAAACTTGACTGTATCTGCAACTTTTTGTCTATGATGAATACTTGAAATATTAATGTGATGTTTACTTCATTAGGTCCTAGAGGATGCTAAACGGGACACTGCACTTCATCACGCAGCTTGCAACTTTGTTAAAAAACCTGGCACCATGTACTATCTGTACGAAAGGGTTTCAGGACAGAGTTATCTCAGCATGCTATCACCACAGGTAGTCTGCCCTTAGTGAAAATTCAGTTAAGCATAGCATATATTTCTATTGGTTTTTGTTCTTCATAAAATCATGTCTTAGCCTTATGGCACTAAGGATAATTTCCCAATAAATCTATCTATCTATCTATATATATCTTATCTTATACATTACAGACACTCCTTCTATAAAGAAGATTATTGCGTCCTACGCTCATCCGTGGTCCGAGTCTAGTCTTGCATTTTTATTAATGTTTTAAAGGATGTTAAGTTACTGGTTTTCCTGGTTTGTTCAGGCAACCCATTCCATGCCCGAATGCCACTGATATATATATCAGTGCAGACAATCAATGCGTAATATTTATCTGACAATTACCATATTGAATTACTGTAGTGTAGGTAAAAAAAAAAAGTGTGCAGAGTATTTTTTTCTCTCTCTATATATATATGCTATTCACTGAGTCATCACAGTTAGAGAGATAACATTTTTGACTTGACTTAAAGATTACAGACATTTTAATCTAGATCGAAGATTATTACGTCCACTAGGCCCAAAACTCTTAAAGATTACAGACGTTTCAATCTAGATCGAAGATTATTACGTCCACTAGGCCCAAAACTCTTAAAGTTTATAGACATTTCAATCTAGATCGAAGATTATTACGTCCACTAGCCCCAAAACTCTTAAAGTTTATAGACGTTCCAATCTAGATCGAAGATTATTACGTCCACTAGGCCCAAAACTCCTGCAGGGTGGAAGGGATCGGTCGGCGACTAGAACGCTGTCTGTTTTGTTGACACTCCAGTGTAACCGCAAGGCTGGTCGACCTCACAGTTTTAAAATGTTGAATCCGCTAAGAAAACATTTCCTGTTTTGTTTTATTTATAGTTTCGGTAAAAAAAAATATTTTTTTAAATGTCCAAACAGGAATGGGGCTCTTCATGTCCTCATGATTTTTTAGGGGCTTTTCGCCTTGAGTATGACCAGTCGTGGACCCCCATCTCCGAGGTTCCACGCAGGGATGAGGAAAACAGCCTGGTGGACATGATCTACACCGCCCAGCAAGCCATAACCACAGGCCCATTGACAGCAGACATTCTCGGCATCAAGAAAAGCATTAGCTCTGCTTTGATAACGGAAGAATCCAGCGATCATACACCAACCTCTTCTGGTAGTGCAAGACATTTAGATGAGGAAAGCTAGTTTTCAAATGGCAATAGATAAGGACCGAATGATATTTCTTTTAACCACTACATTTTTTAATCTGTTCTTTGGGGGAATCATTGTTTTTAGAGGTAAATTTTTTTTAAAAGCTTATTGTAGTGTTAGAAATTAAAAAATATATATGTGAGGTTTTACTGTAGCATTAGAAAATATAACAATAATCCATTAGTCTTAAGAGAAATGAGTGTTATTTTATTTTATTGTAGCTAACAGTAGCTAGACAAAAAAATGCTCATTGGTAGGACATTTTGTTTTAAGTATTATCGAAAAAAAAAATTCATAAAAAAATTGATTCCATCATTTAAGAAAAAAAAATGTTTGACAGAAATACAAATCTGTGAGCGTAAAAAAAAAAGTGTGAACTTAAAGCTGTGAAATTAATTTTTTTATGAACTATTAAGTGATACTGTGTTATTCACTTTATGCGGAAGTTTGTTTTATGCCATTAAGTATAGTATAGATCTCATTGTGCTGTAGAAAGTTCTAATCATTATTCAGCTCCATAGAAATCTGTCCATACTTCCATTTCTTTGTCACACTTTTTTCAACAAGGTTCTAATCTTATATGTATATATTATTTTATGATATATTTTATTTTATAATGGAACTGAAAATTGTTTGCCTTTTAAACTAAAGGAATCAATTTGTGTGAGGGGGAATTGAAGGTATTTTAAAATTATTATTGTATGAATGATTATGATGGCTTTAATAAAATGTTGATTTTTTAGACTCTTAGAATCAGGGGCGAAGACAGAATTTTTGTCCAGGGGGCAGGGGAGGGGTGGTGCTGAACTTTCATGTGACAAATATTTTCCACATTAAAAAAAAAATATAAAAAAAAAAATTCCAGGTAAGGGGGGCTTACCCCCTCCTGTGGCTTCGCCATTGCTTAGAATGGCCTTATAATTAACACTGTTTTAAGTCTTTGTGACTTCAAAATGAAAATTTGCACAAAGATTTTTGGTCACACTTCACATTAGCAATTGACAAATAATTTCTTTTTTTTAATATTTCTATTTTGTGACCCAATAATATTTTTATCACCTTAAACAGCCTAGAGTAAGGACAAGAATTTCTACAAAAATTTTTTTTTTGACAAGTTATGTCCCATGCTAGAGAGATGTATCTAATAGGGGTTTTCAAGCATCGCTAAATGTCAGAATTTACGGATACAAGTCTCAATTTTTCTTTCATAGCCAGCTACTAGCTCGCCACCCAGCACTTTGGGAAACTCAGGTCTACGTTTTTAAGTTTAGGAATGTTAATAGCATTTGTTGTTTTTTTAAATCTTACTTCCGTTTCTAGAAATCTAATTTTAAACAATTTTTTATTTACTCTCCCACATTCCCACCCCCAAGCCAGGAAAGCCTAAACTTGCGATGTTTATTTATAATAAGAATTTGTATTTTTATTTTCGTTTTTAAATCATTATTTAAGATTAGGTTTACTAACAGTTTATTAAAGGAAATTATATTTCCTTGTATTAAAATTACTTAAGATTTGAATCTCTAGCTTACAAAGATTTTGTGGTTTCAGAAAAATTTCTCACAAATTGTTTTTGTGCAGTTTATATTTTTATTCTTAAAAAGATTTTTTTGGTTTGTACATTTGAAAAAAACAACTGATGAATTCAAAAAAAAGAAAATTATAAGTTGGCATGTAATTATAAGTTGGCATATAATTATAAGTTGGCATGTAATTATAAGTTGGCATGTAATTATAAGTTGGCATGTAATTATAAGTTGGCATGTAATTATAAGTTGGCATGTAATTATAAGTTGGCATGTAATTATAAGTTGACATAAAATATCTGAATAAATTGTGTGAATGAAACTATTGAGAGAATAATTCTCCTTGTATTAATAGTATTGTGTTGTACACAATATTTGTGTAAATAAAGAGCACTAATTATTTATTAAACCTGAAAAACAGAAGAAAAAATAAAATATTTAATTTTGCATCAGTAAAGGCTTTTTTTTTTACTTTGTTTACATACATGAAGGCCCAATCCCACTTCCACAAAGCACAATCCCACGTCCACAAAGCACAATCCCACGTCCACAAAGCACAATCCCACTTCCACAAAGCACAATCCCACTTCCACAAAGCACAATCCTACTTCCACAAAAAGATTTTATTGGAGAAATTTCAGTTCACTGCACACAAAAAATAAGATTAGGCATAATGGTCATTTGGAAGACTTTTGTTGTGTCAACCCAATGTCCTGGGGATCAAATCCTGGTGACAGTCTTGAATTGTTTATCCCACATCTGCATGCCCCACCCCAACCCCTTTTTTGTAAGAGACGGATCCAACCTGTGCTGTGAATCTGCGGCAACTAAATGTTAAACATTGTCATTTGGGTTAAAGTTATTTTGGTTTGGATTAAGGTTTGGAATTGTAACTCAAAAATATTTGCCCTTTTCATAAACTCGAAATATAAACTTTGTTAATAATAGTTAGAGTCAATGCACATTCCGTTTGATTAATTAAAAAAACAACAAGACATCTTTATACCATGAGAAATACAAGTAAAAAAGCTATAAAGATGATCTTTTTGAACATTTTTTTAAATATTGTTTTTCACTTCAGAAATACAAAAACAATCTACAAAAAAACAGGAACTACATTACACCTGTACATTACAATAACTCAATAAACAATGCCAGATACAGATTTGAGGGAGATATACTGAAGGTCATAGCAAGTTGATTATTGATTGACAATTTATGTCGATATATTAATGAACAAAAACAAGGTCTTTACAATACAGTTTAAAATCTTTTTATTCAGACAGGTGTAATTGTAAAACTATAAATTCAGACACAATCAACCTTCCTATTCTTTCATTTATTCAGACAGCACAATAAATACAATCTTCCAAAATAACATCACTCTCAGATTTTCTTTATCATTCAAAGTAAAATTCAAAGTAAAAACACAATTATTCTTATTTTAACACAATAAACTCTCATCCTATCTAATCATAAAAGTTTACAAAGATAATTTTTTTTTATTTGCAGTGTATGCTTTCCTTATTTAAAAATAAAGTTTAGAGATTCATGTCTACACAAAAGTTGTGCTGATAGTTTCATTTCATTTGTTGCTGCCAGGCTTTCTGTTGCCTTCATTCTTCACATGGTTGAGCAGAATGACAATGGCGGCGGGTGTCATGCCAGGTATACGGCTGGCTGCAGCAATCTGAGGACACAACATATGTTTAAATAGACACAACATAAATCTGAGGATACAACATATATTTAAAAAGACACCACATAAATCTGATGATACAACATATAATCAATAGCATTAGCATACATTGTCTCGGGATATTTGAAAATATTTAAGGTTTGTCTTGCATTAAGTTCTTTCAGGTGGAATACTATTTGATTGAGATACGAGCAAAAAAAATGTGAGTTTTTTTTTGTTGATCCTGTATAATTAAAACTACAGTCATGATGGCATGTCCTAGTTGTCAAGCGCCAATTCTCTTTGACAGGCCGGCTGGTCCTGCGATTAGTTTACCGGACTGACAACCGATATGTCATGGGTTCTATCCCTGCCGCCTACCAATCCCTGTCGACCTGCAGGAGTTTTGGGCCTAGTAGACGTAATAATCTTCTACCTAGAAGGAATGTCTGTAAACTTCTAAGTCATAGTATAGTTTTTTTTTTATGAAAAGTTTGAACAAGACTATATTCCTCATTTCTTGCCCACATACCATTTTGACACTTTTGTCATAGACATTAGGACATCTAGCTGAAACATGACACCTCGACAAGTACTACGACTGTATCCCGACTTATCTCTTCATCATCATCATCCTGATCCAGTAGCCATCTAGGCACTTGCCCTTCGGCCTTATCTCTAAATAAGGCAAGAATGAAAACTGTAAGGACATATTTTAGTGAAAATGCATCACTTTTGAAGGCAGCTGAGCTAATGTGAATATAATACCAATGTCCAATAATGAGTTTTAATAAGTTCCTTTGTATACAAAACAAGAACTGTTCAACACTGAGGAATATAGCCTGCTTAGGTGGAAGATTATTACATCCTAGGAACAAAACTCCTGCAGGGCGGTAGCAAGTGGACGGCGGTAGGGCTACAACCTGGGCTGTTATGTTGACAGTCTGATGTACTAACCCCAGGACCAGTCGGCCTATTTCACACTTCATTGTCGACTTCCTTTACAAAGTCTACACATTGCAAAACTCTGTAGGTAAAAGATAATTGAATCACTTACTGATGCTGGTCTTGCTTCTGCCAGTTTGCATTTAGCATCATTGGAAATATTCAGGCTGGAAGCACAATTAAAAAAAAGAATGAGAAATTCATACGTGGGATGATTTATATATTTTGTAAGACTATTTCTCATGCAATATCTTCACACGCAGGTCTCGTAATGTTGTGTTATAGAGTGGTGTTTTTTTATTCCTTTTTTTTGGGCCATTTCCCCCCAAAACCTATGTTGACCTACCATGTAACGTATAGATCTTATGAAACCCGTACTGTCTTACGTATATGTTAGGTCGGTTAATGTTTCATTTTTTTTATTTGTCCCATGTTTGTAAATAAGTTTTACATCTCTTAGCCTAGAGATTATATCCTGTCTGTGTTCCTAGTTGTGTATTAAATGCGCTCTGAGCTTACATTATGTTTGTTGGCAGAGCTATACAAATATTATTATTAATAATACAGGATTATGAAAACAGTTATAATATCCTTTTGTTTTGACATCATATGTGTGAAAATTTCCACACTTAAGTAGTTTTTGGTTTTCCTGACCAGTCAGACCCGAATCCCACTACAGGTAAATGGGTTTGTTCTTGAATATACAATCGAAAAAGGTTTATTTTTTCTCACTGACTACCTGAGTATCTTGTCGTACCAAATTGATCCATAGGGTCAGTAGAGGAGCATTCTTCAGTTTCTGTGGCCACGGCATACTAGGGGATTGTGTGGCCTGCACAATGCCCAGCTGCCTTTACTTTACCCCAACTAAAGTCAGGGAACCCATAAGAGCTGGGTAGACTCAGGGACACCCTCCAGACCCAAGAACAAATCCTAGCCTTCACAAGGATTGGAATCCAGGCCCTTCGGTACGCCAGTCAAACGCAGGGTCACTTGCCCACTGTGCCTCCCTACCTGAGCATAGTAATAGATTATTGTGTTGTATTTCTAAGTTAGAATTGAAAACATCGACTGTATTATTGCTGCTACATATTATTGCCAAGGTGAAGGTTCACCAGGGGTCAGGTGTGTACCTGAGGTAGTCCAGGTTGTCTGGGAGCACCAGCTGTTCCTCTTGTCTCACTTTTTCAATCTCTTCCAGCTGTTGTATTATATCAGCGCTGTACTTCACTGCTCACACACAACAGAAACAATTGATGTGTAAATAAGAAATGTACACAATTATTGTCTTATCTTTAATACATTACAGACGCTCCTTCTATAAAGAAGATTATTGCATCCTATGCTCATCTATGGTTTATCTAGTCATGCGTTAATAATATTATTATTAGTGTTTTAAATGATGTTAAGTTATTGGTTTTCCTGGACTGTTCAGGCCACCTATTCTGTGCCTGAATGCCACAATTCTGTTTGTTTTAAAAAAACTTTAGTTTGAATTTTATGACAGTTTGTGTATAAAATAGTAAATCTCTTTGCATTACAAATTCAATGTGATGTCAATATTCAGTATTAAAAAAAAAAGTATCATAGGGCTGGTGAGGCAGCATTCGCCAGTTTCTGTGGCCACGGCATACTAGGGGATGTGTGGCCAGCACAATGCCCAGCCGCCTTTACTTTATCCCATATAATGGTAGGTACCCACCAGAGCTGGATAGACTCAGGGACACCCTCAAGTCCCAGGAAAAAATCCTAGCCTGCACCAGGATTCTAACCCTGAACCGTCAGATCGTCAGTCAAATGCGCTTCCGCTTGGCTACTGTACCCCATAATATTCAGTATTATTTAGGCATTATTTCAGTATGACATTGGCAGTATGATATTTCAGTATGACATTGGCAGTATGATATTTCAGTATGACATTGGCAGTATGATATTTCAGTATGACATTGGCAGTATGATATTTCAGTATGACATTGGCAGTATGATATTTCAGTATGGCATTGGCATATGATATTTCAGTATGACATTGGCAGTATGATATTTCAGTATGACATTGGCAGTAAAACCACAGAGATTTGACTGAATTTATAAAAATACTAAAATGAAGTTAATACTTTGTTGTTTTTTTCTTTTGTGAAATGTTTATAAGTGCAAACGTTAGAATTGACATACCGGTACCGTAATTAGATCAACTTACCCTCAATCTCCAAGCGTTCTATTAGCTGTCTGCTACAGTCCTTGAGATGTTGAAATTCTGGAATTTTCTCTGCCAGATCCTGTATCTTGACTGCAGGGTTACACAGAATATCTCTAGCACTGGAGAACAATAACCACACAAAAAAAACCAATAACAATGAGACAACAACTATATAACGATAACACTGAAATAGAATAATAATAGTAATTATTAGTAATTTAAAGAGCGCTTTGTTCTATCCATGCTATTAAATTTAGCATGCTCAGTGCGCTTTCAGAATAAATTCCAGTGGCAGTTGTATTGGTATGTAAGGCACACAGCCACTAGCTGAAGAGAAAGGTCTTGAAGCTCTTTTTAAAAAGACTCTATGGTCTCAGATTCTCTCAGTGTCTGGGGCAAGATTCAAATGAGCGCACTCCCAGGTACTTCTTTTTGTGTCCAGACACACTGGGTTTCTTATATAGATCTATATTATATATAAATGTAAGTGTAAGATCAAAGTACTGTTTTAAACGAGCCTGAAAGAAAAAAAATATTTTTAGCCTTAGCTTGACAAAGTGAATTTGCAACTGAAGAATTATTTTATATAATAATTTTGGTTGGAAACTAGGGAACCAACCTCATGTTATTAGAGTTCAAGGTTCCTGGTAACCCCAGCTGGTCCCTCCATTTCTGTGACGATTTCTTCACATTGTTGAACAGGGCCATATTGTCTGTTATGTCAGTCTTCATCCTGATGGCTCGGCTGTACCTGTCCTCTGTGATGCAGCCCAAGGCATACCCTGTCACCATAGCAACAACACATGACATATTAAGCTTCAATGAAGATGAGTGTGGTGTAGAGCAAGGGTCGGCAACCTTTTGATAATAGTTCTAATTCATTCATCGTGCCAATAGCCTAAAAGTAAAAGTCATCTTGCTGTAGCAATAAATTTCTTGTAGAAGAAACTTGAATAGACTTGTAGGGTCTCTTCTGCGTGCCTTTGAAAATCCCTCAGAGTACCAAACTTTAGCACTCGTGCTGTAGGTTGCCGACCCCTGGTGTAGAGGCTTTATTTACTTAGCACACAATAACTCTACATCAAGGGTACTCAACATTGCCAGATGCTTTGGCACTAGTTTGAAAAATGTATGAATGAATTCCCATGCCCACTGCACATATTGTGGGCAATAGTGGGCCAAGTACAAGACTCTGGTGGGTGGATGTGGACCACATGTCATACAAGTTCTGAAAGCAATGAGGACAAAATTAAATATACCGATTGGGCAACAGGAGGATGTGCTCTGCCCCCATAAGATCTTTAGTGCAGAAACACCAGTCTGTCGTATTAGTAACCTAAACATAAATTTAATGGTTCTAAATCATTTGCTAAACACCTTTTGATAAGGAGTTCCTCCAGTTCCCCTTTAAACCAGTTTATCTACATAGACAGTGTATACACAGTGAGACAGAAGAAGCTATAATGAATCCAGACTCCTTGAATGTATTGGTATTTTCTCAAACCAGTATGATGAAATATGAATCTCTTGTTTCAACACAAATATCATGGTTTCAGAGAAATATCATGGTTTCAGAGAAATATCAGGGTTTTTAACATCAGGGTTTTAGAGAAACATCAGGGTTTTAGAGAAATATCAGGATTTTAGAGAAATTTCAGGATTTTAGAAAAATATCAGGGTTTTAGAGGAATATATAAGATTTAGAGAAATAACAGGGATTCAGAGAAATATCAGGGTTTTAGAGAAATCAGGGTTTTAGAGAAATATCAGGGTTTTAGAGAAATATCAGGGTTTTAGAGAAACATCAGGGTTTTTGAGAAATATCAGTGTTTTAGAGAAATATCAGGGTTTTAGAGAAATATCAGGGTTTTAGAGGTCATATGTGCGGCTAATACTTTCCCTTCATGCAACGTTTTAATAACAGAACCAGCAAAAACAAAGGGGGAACTGTGCTAAGGTGCAACAAACCTTTGGGGGTCAGGCGGATGTCAGCGTTGTCCGGCCTGAGGGTCAGCCTGAACTCTGCCCTGCTGGTGAACATGCGGTACGGCTCGGACGTCCCGTGTGTGGTGAGGTCGTCTATCAGCACCCCTATGTAGCCGTCCGTTCTGTTGACAATGAGCGGAGGTTTGTCCTGGACCCTGCAGGCTGCATTAATTCCAGCAACTATCCCCTGGTGAAAAAAACAACAAACTCTATTTGTATGGCCCTGCGAACAAACATAATGTAAGCTCAGAGATAATTTAACATTGAGCAACAAACAACTAAGAACACGTATACAATCTCTCTATAAATATAAAGCTAATGGTAATAATTGATTAAAAACTTTACAAACATAGAACAGATCAAATAAATGTAGTATTAACCAACTTAATATAAAAGTAAATCAGTAGGGGGTCTAAACAAATGTTTTTAACAAAGGTAAAAATTAAAATAATGTGTTTTCAAGTTCTTTTTGAAAAGTGACAACAACAAAAAAACATGATTTTAATTTTAATCTCTTTCACGTGTGACTTGAACTTGAACATTAATTTTAATACAACTATAAAATAAGAGTATGTGTGAGGCAAAGGGAGTAAAGGGTTTCAGATAAAAAGACATGACACGGGAATTGTAAACTAGGAGAACATGTTGTTCTTCACACAAATTGTGAACTAAAAAATAAATGTGACTATTATAATACTTGTGATTCTTAAAATAATTGTGGTTCTTAAAACAATTGTGAATGCTAAAATAATTGTGATTCTTAAAATAATTTTGATTCTTTAAATTATTGTGATTTAATTTCAATTGCAATAGAAAACAAAGAAGTTTACTAATGTATTCTTGAAATGTGATTGTGATGTCAAAGTCAAACAACGTTTTTTTTAAAAAAATATTAGTCCCGCAGGTTTTGTGAGTGCCTTAGGAGTTAGAGAGTTAATTCATAAAGCTGTCGGTAGGAATATTTAATGAGAAAAAACTCTAAAGAGCAATATCTCCAGAGAGTTTAATGAAGGAGATATCGACCAAAATGGTTGGAGTTGTAAACGAAAGAGGAGCAAAAGGGAATGGATGCAGAGAGTCAGACCTGCGATGCAGCTTCCTCGTAGCCTGTAGTTCCGTTGATTTGTCCAGCAAAGTAAAGGTCAGCTATTCTGTGGGTCTCCAGTGAAGGCTTCAGCTGCCTGGGGTCCATGTAGTCGTATTCTACTCCATAACCTGGAAGTTTAAAAAAGTGGGATCAGTGGTAATGAATTAGTGCGGAGAGAGAAAGATTGCAATGTTAGGCTCAGCCAGACATTACAATAATGGTAATTTGTTCAATGTTTAAAGAAATAGTTGAAAGGCATGAATCAACTTGAAAAGCAAAGATTAAGACATTTATCTCTTTATAAATTCAAATTGACCCAATGATCAAATTAGAAAAATTAGTTAAAGTTAAAGGACTTGACCCAAGAAGCATTATTGCTTTGGTGAGCTGTGGGTTTATATCAATGAAATGAAATATTTTAAGGCGGGTGAGTCTCAGTATCATCTATGTACAAGACATGATTGTCTGTGTAAGGGTTTAGAAGTGAGAATGTGTGACCACCCTTGTTTTGCTAGTTCTGACCCCGTAACTTGACACTAACCTGGCCGGACAAACTTGCAGTTCTCCAGTCCAGGTATGGATCTCATTAGGGCCACCTGGTACTCCTCCGGCATTGTGCAGGACATACCTTGAGGGTAGATCACCTGGGACTCCAGACCTACATACACACAGGTACAATGTTTAAAGATAAAATTGTGCTTATATACTCAGGCCAAAGATTTTAAATAATAACTGAAGTTAGTAGCGTTGTGATTAACAATTCATTACCTTTAAATGGTTAATAGGGCTAAGGAAGTGGCGGTCACAAGTCAATGTATACCAGAGGATTATGTAGCCAGCACAATGCGAAGCAAGGGGCACGGTGGCTGAGCCGGCAGCACGTTCAGCTGGCGTACCGAGGGTCCTGGGTTTGAACCCAGGCGAAGGCTAGGATTTGTTCTCGGGTCTGGAGGGTGCTCCGAGTCTACCCAGCTCTGCTGTGCTGGCCACACAATCCCTTGGTATGATGAGGCTACAGAAACTGGTGCCTCAAGGCAACCTCAAACCAGCTCTTGTGCATCGTGAGCAACTTTATTTAAATATCAAGGGAAATGATCAAGTACTCCCACAGAAAAAGAGTTGTAATAAATTGAATAGCTGATTAGCCTCCCCTTGAGCGCAAATGTCTTTTGGTTTAAAAACTAGGGGCCACGATATGACCTATGTAAATTTTAGAATTGTATGGCTTTTGTTTTGTTCATTGATTTGGGGAGTTGTTTGGGATATATATAATTGGTAGATATTCATATTTTATTAATATTTCTAAAAATTAACCCTTCCATTTTCTGACCATTTTGTGTGTGTGTGGTAAACCTTCACATTTTCCTACGATCCATGCCAGAAAATTACCCCACATGTCACTTCAGTTTGCTGTATTGTATTTCATATAAAGTCCATTACCTTCCGGTTCCAGCCAGATTTGATGAGATTTCCGCTGAAACCTCAGAATTTTTGACTCAATGGAAGGACAATAGCTGAGGAAGAAATTAAAAAACAACATTTGTGTTAACTATATAATTATTTATAAAAGTATGATCTAAACATGGTCAAAGGGAAATAAGTCAGTAAATACAAAAGTTAACCTTGCCGAGACATATTAATTCCCTTATAAAATATTTTTCTCAATATTTTAATTCTAGAACAGTATGTTATAATTTAAAAACAGCTCACTAAACACTAAAAAAAGAAGGGACAGAAATAGAATAGCTCGAATAAGCAAAGAATATAAATAAGATGGACCACTTGCTCTATTTTTAGAGCTTAAATGTTCTTTTTCCGAGCAAAAACGCTGTCTTAAATTACTTTCTACGCTCCTACGTTTGCCTAAAGGTTTCCGCTGTATACAACTTTCGATTTTAATTTTACTTTTTCATTGAGAAAATCATAGTGATTAAATAAAACGGAAGAGTACAGTGCAAAAGGGAATCAGGAATTTCGAAAAGAAGTCATTCGAGACATCAAATAGCAGAAATATTAAAGCAAGCGGACCATCCTATTATAGTCTTTGGTTTGACCAAAATTTAACTAAATTGCAGTTGGCATTGGCAACTAGTATAAATAATTGAATTTAAAAAAAAAGAAGGCAGTCACTGAAAAAAAAAACAACCTACAATCGTAACCCCTATATCTTATAAGTTATACAGACGTTCTTTCTAGATCATAGGTTCTCAACGGGGGCGTTATCGCCCCCCCCCCCCGGTGGACGGTGAGAAACTTTAAGGGGGCGCGGGTGTTCCCGTGGGCGATTGGGGGGGGTGAAGGGCAAGTGGGCGGTACAAACGTACCTGATATAATTTGAACACCTCAGCTATTTGAATCGATTTGTTTTTGGATGAAATGTGATGTAAACGCAAGTGCTGCTAAATATATGATATCCCCCAACAGTAGGCCTACATATTATTATACTAAAAAGAAATAGGAATCGCATGGACTTTTCGAAGAAGTAGGTGTCAGTATTAGACAAGTATGGTATGCGGCCGCCTAATGCTGTAGTTAGTTTACCAGACTGTCAACCGACTCGTCGTGGGTACTGTCCATGCCGCCGACCGATCCTTGTCATCAAAACATCTTCTAATATTAATGATATTTTGATCTCAGTTTTACTGAGCTAACGTAAGATTTATATTGGTTTCCCGAATATTGATAATATATAACGTTGAGCGCAATGGTTATGTAGTAATCATACAAACTGGGTAGTTAATGTAATGTTTGAAAATATACATATACTTTTTTTTAGTCATAATATTCATATATTTTTTTAATACTTATTACAGTTCGATCAGTTCGAAACGGTTCAATTATCTCCCTTTAATTAAAAATTTTTTCCACATTTGATTCAATAGTGATGCCAAACAATTTCTGTTTTGTAATATAACAAATAATAATGACTAATTGTTATTTCTTTATATGAATTCAACACTGTGGTTATTAGACTACTTGTACTAGAAGACTTTTTAGTGTAAAAGAAATTCCTCCAGTGGCAATGGTATGGCGTATAATAGATTGATGTTGTAGTTTTTTTAAAAAGTAGTCTGTTCCAGATGTATTGGCTGTCTATTGTGTGACAACATTTAGTTACCGTACTAAAAGTCTTGGTGGTTTTCTGTATCGCTCACTACAATATTACAGCAGTTCACAAATAAGTAATGCATTCAATGATTTTTTTTTTTACACAGCTTTGCATTGATACCTTAAATTAATGTAATATTATTATTATTAATATCTGTATTACTATTATTATCTCGATATAATTTTTTATTGTTTGCCAATTTTATAATTTTCTAGTCATATCTTTGACTATGCTTATATTGTACTTATTGTTTGTACTAGACTCTATGTGGCAAAATAAATATTGTTCATTGACGAGGACTACAAGCGATGGCTACTTACTGCACACAGAGGCGCTTTGGTTAGCAAAAGATGACCGCTTAAATATAATGTATGAGACTTGGATTCGGTGCTCGAGTTTTTGAAAAGCAACTGCAATTCTTTTGAAGAAAATCAATTAGTTTCTCAAGGTCTGTGAGTTTTGGCAACAATTTTGTATTGCATTCTTATGAACCTCTTTTGTGGAAAGTGGATTTTATGCTATTACCATATGGTTGTCAAAAAAGACAAACAAGACAAACTGCAAATAGCGAAGTGTGGAGACCTAAGTATTTTGCAACCAAAATTGAGACAAATATAGACAAACTACTAGCAACACACCAGGCAAACGACTCACATTAATATTGAATTTTTAAGCCTTTTGTTTAGGGTATTTTTTTTATCTATTAAATTCTTACAAAATGTGCCCTTTTCAGTTTTATTTTAAGATAATAAATAAGCACACAAATCTAGTCGGCGTAAAAAAAAATTGCGGAAATTATATTGACCACTTAGTTCCAGAGGGGTAGGGGAGGAGTGGGCGCTTAAAAAAGTTGGGGGTGGGGGGCGGTGAGCGGAAATTTTTTTTTTAAGTTGGCGGTGAGCCGAAAGAGGTTGAGAACCTATGTTCTAGACAGAAGATTATTACGTCCACTGGGCCCAAAACTCCTGCATGGCGACAGGGATCGGTCGGCGGCAGGGCTGGAACCCGGGCTGTTGTGGTTGACAGTCCGGTGAACTAACCGCAGGACCTGCAATACTTAAACTTGTCAATGTTAGGCTATCTTTACAATCATTTTTGTTTTATGGTGAGTACTAAGCTTATAACAGAATTTAGTTTACAAGCAAACGTAAAACTAGTCTAATTATTTGAGATATTTTGAAGAGAGGTCGGCCAGATGTGAAGAGAGGAAGTTGAAGAGAAATGAGAGTATTTCATATTCTATTACTTATGTTCTATCTTTGTGTAGAGTTCCAGTTTAATGTGACGGCGCACTATATATAAAATAAATCGATTATTTTATGCCAGAACACGTTCTGTAAACTGTAAACCAAATTATTGCCTTCTGCTGTCCAACTGAATCTTATCATTCAGCAAACGCTCCCCCCGCCAAACACACTATCCGACGATACCCAGCAGAGCAAATTACCTGCCCTTGAAAGTATGGGGCACCTTTAAAATTAAGGGGGAAAAAAAACAGAAGTAAAAACACAAACAAAAAAAACAACTCTCCCCCTTCCCATCTCAGCATTTCCTTTCCCTCGCGTATCCAACAGTGGTAAGGCTAATTACCAAGTCTGTCGCCCAACAGGTGCTCTCCCCCTTTTTGTTTTGCACAGCCGCGCGAAATCTATTTTTAGCACATTCTCCTCCTGTGTTGACGGACATTTTTTTTTGGCTACAAGAGAATTGAGACGCGCAATAAGAAAATATAACAAAGTACAGGGAGAAGTTATAGTATGTGTGTGTGAGCAGACGGAAAGGGGCGATGGGGGGGGGGAGATGCGGGGGGGGGGGGGAGATGGGGGGTAAGGGTAGTTACAAAAGTCTAGGTTTCTATGAGCTGCCAATCTGGGTTTAAAAAGGAAAAAAAAAAAAGTAAAATGATCCATTTCAGGCCAAGTTGCCACAGGTTTCCATGGCCATGGCATACAAGGGGATTGACGATTAGATTTGCGCCCTTGTGATTTCGCTTAGCTTTGCAGTGTTTGCTGTGGCTGCGGAGTCCTATCCTTGAGAGACAGACACTGCTGCATCGCCGTGAAAGCGCGCTCGCTGGAGATGGGTAGGAGCAGCCTTATGTTTCTTTACTTTTCTTTGCTGCTCTTTTGGCATCGATAAGGCGAAGTCTGCCCTCTGAAGCATTTGTTCCGGTATGAAGGGCACTCCCCCAACTGCTTCTCTGTTCTGAGCTAGGTTCTCCCAGTTCTCGACCTCTACATCAATATCCTTCAGATCGCAATTGCAGACATCGTTAAAACAGCGTTGGGGACCGTCAGTAGCTCTTTTACCTTCAGTGAGTTCTGAATTGGCCTATATTATTTTTTTTTTTTTTTTTTTTTTTTGGGGGGGGGGGGGGGGGGGGGATTCACTCATCCTCCATCCTGGAAACTTGGCCAAGCCATCTGAGACGTCGTTTGTGAAGGGGAGTGACCATGCTAGGCAGGTTAGAGAGACGTTTTTGTTTGTGGTGCCCAGGGATCGGCAACCTTTTGTCAATAGTGTGCTAAATGGGGATTTCTAATTCATTCAGCGTGCCAACATCCAGAAAAGTCAACCTACACCACCAATCAATTTCTTGTAGAAAAGACTTACATTTAGTTTTTGTGTGTCTTCCAAGTGCCATTGAAAATCATTGTGCGTGCCAAATGTGGCACGCGTTGCGTAGGTTGCCGACCCCTGTGTTATGTGGTCCTTCCAAGAGATCCCAAGTGTGTCATGCACCCAGCAATTCTGGGTAGATTCAGTCACTTCTGTACCCATGGGCCTCAAAGGCTGGGTACGTGTGTAAACCGCCGACAAGTTCACATTAAGAATACATTATTTAAGAGGAGGAAGCAATGAGCGCAGCAGTCCCATCTCAAATCCCGCCCTGGTGCCTGGATTGTCCATACCGGATTTGTGCTACCTCGTGAAATTGCAGGTATACGGACGAACCACCACAATAAAGATCCGAGGGGAATTCTGCAGTTTGATTGAAAGCTGACCTGCGGAGACCGTACCCGTGTCCTATGTCCTATGTTACCGCGTTTGTTACACGACACGATTATTGTACCTAGCAATACTAGCGATTCCCATCGTATGCAGTGGATACAGAAACGGGTGAACCCTGCGTATAGGATAGATATACTATGGGCCATCAATCTATTCAATACACAGAATAAGAACCACGAAATACTGCCGTTGAGGATCTTCAAAGGCTAATTTTGAAATAAATAACATTACTTTATCGCATTTAGCGACTTCTGACCGAATTTCTGTACAAAGTCGGCGTGTGTGTGTGTGTGTGAAAGTGTATTTGCTCTATCCCTGAACAAAATTTTTATTTATTTACGTTATGATAAAGTCACAATAAATTACAGGGCAGGCGAGTTTGGGGAAGTTGTCGTTCGTATACCCTTTCTGGAAAGGAACAGGAAATGAGACACACCTACTTGACATTTCCGCACCAAGAACTACAAGTTTACTGTTGTGATATGAAACCTGGGGGTTACCTGTCAGAATAAATTCTCTGGAGTCTGATGTAGCGTGCCGAATGTATGTCTGTTTTGAAACTAGTGTTTTCATAGAATATTTCCCGCGATTTTTTAAAACTATTTTTAGCACCATCGTCATTTTAACTTTTTACCCGCCATTACAATTTGTTAATTTATTGCATTGATTTACCGTGCCAGGCAAAAGAACGGGGCGGGAAAATGTATCTTGGTTGCTCAGATGAATGAAAGTCTAAACTAGATCACTAAATCCTTCTTCACCATCTTTCTCTGTATTTATCTATACTTTTGTGAGAATTGTATTTATAGCAATTTCTATAACAAAACAATACTATATAGATCTTATATCTATCTAAGTATCTATGTATTTATCTATATATCTATACATATCTATCTTTGTATCTATGTATCATATATCTCTTTATCTATCTATGTATCTATCTATATATCTATACATATGTATCTATCTTTGTATCTATGTATCATCTTTCTCTTTATCTATCTATGTATCTATCTATATATCTATACATATGTATCTATCTTTGTATCTATGTATCATCTATATATTTATCTTTCTCTCTTTCTATCTATCAACACTTAATTCAACATTCCAATCATAATTTCTATCACCATTCACATCAACAATCTTATCAACTTTACTAGCAACCTTCTTATTAACATTCATATCAACATTCAGATCAACCTTCTTATAAAAATTCATATCAACATTCCTATCAACATTAATATTAGATCTAACAATCATATCAACATACATCTCAACACTCATACATTTGTGATTTAATCAATAAGTTTGAAGCGGCGAACTAGGGTGGAAGCAGTAAACAAAAAATTGTAGAGAAAACGCCGAAATTCGCGAAACTGTTGAGTTACGGATGAAGCTTGCCAACTGTAAGTCAAAGTGAAAATATTTCTGTAGCCACAAAATAAAAGCAACAGCAAAACTAAAAATTAAATTTAAAAAAAAAAAAGTTAAGTACGACATATTTTTCTCACTTTACTTTTGAACATCTTCCCGCTCAATTTTAAACGCTGTCAGGCGTCGTTAAGCAGAAGTGCCGTTTCCGACCAACCGTAGAGATCCGAGCCAGTTTCCGCTAGTTGTCAAGTGAGGCGCGAGCAGTCACGGGCCATGAATACATCTCCCCAAGGGGCACGGAACTCTCTTTTCAGATCGGCACTTTTTAGTGTCGGTACTTACCGAGGGTAGGCTGCCACATGGCACACACATTACCAACGTTCAAGATTTGCTACAGCCTCTTTCTTAGCTGCGACTTAAAAGTGCTCAGCGTGCTTTTCTCCAATATAGATCAAAAATCTTTTTCTATGAGGTAATTTAGTCGTGTTAAAAATGTCGTTACACTCATCTTATCTCTTAATGAACATTGAACCCACTGATTGGTCAAATTCTACAACCCTGTGATATAGAAACCACTGATTGGTCAAATTCTACAACCCTGTGATATAGAAACCACTGATTGGTCAAATTCTACAACCCTGTGATATAGAAACCACTGATTGGTCAAATTCTACAACTATATTAGATCGAAACTGTTGATTGGTCAAATTTTATAACTCTATGATATTGAAAACGTTCATTGGTCAAATTCTATATAAGATACGAAGATAATTGTGTCCTTCGCTTATCCTTGGTTTGAGTGGTCTTAATAAGATTGAATCTGACAAGGTCTTTTCTGTGGCAGTTTGGCCAATTCCGTTTCGTGGCTCTTTACCTCGGAAAAACTCGGGTTTCTCGGTAATCGACGCACTGTATCCCGTCGCCATGACAACTACCTCGTGCCGGCGCCATCGTTAGTTCCAAAGGTGTCGTACTGCCTAGAATCTAACTGTCTGACATATGCAATAAGTTAAGTAAACAACGGCGAGCTGCCGACCTTATGCAAGTTTACATGCCAGTTACCTTTCTGTATTCTTTCCTAACGGCCCACATCCCGCCCTCCCTTTCTCTTGCCCACTTCCAAGGCATTCTTGGGATTGTGGAAGACCTCTGTAGGTCTCGTGTTGGGAATGTTTTTATACAGACAATAGGCTGTATATTGATGAAGTAATATATGTAACAAAGTATGCAAGACAATAGGCTGTATATTGATGAAGTAATATATGTAACAAAGTATGCAAGACAATAGGCTGTATATTGATAAAGTAATATATATTAAAACAAAGTATGCAAGCCAATAGGCTGTATATTGAAGAAGTAATATATGTAACAAATTATGCAAGACAATAGGCTGTATATTGATGAAGAAATATATGTAACAAGGTATACAAGACAATAGGCTGTGTATTGAAGAACTAATATATATATATAACAAAGTATACAAGACAATAGGTTGTATATGGATGAAGTAATATATATTATAACAAAGTATGCAAGACAATTATATTATATTGATTTGTATCTACACAGTCTCCCCTGAAAGGCAAAAACAAATTAATCAAATTCTTCATTAACATAGATTAGACATTGATTAGCAAAGTGTTAAAGACGCTACCGTTCTTATTATCAACCCAGCTCTAATGGGTACCTAACTTTAGTTGAAGTAAAGTATCGGCACCGTCATTAACGACGTAAACCAAACTCCCGCCGACAGCATCATGAAGATAACCAATACAGTTACAGACGATAGTAGTACACATCGCCGAAATTGTGAGCAATACCATTTGCTCCCAGGACAGGAGACCATCGCCATCTCTTTAACAGTTTACATACGTACGCATATACACACACAAAAAAGTATGAAGAAATCAGAAATTTGTTTTTAAAACTTCAACAAAGTATGTAAAGTATGCAACTTACTACATGTCCCATCACAGCAAAAAACAACAACAACAACAACAAAAAAAAATAAATTAAGAACCAAAAAAATAAACATCTTTTATACCTTCAGCTTCAGTTATTCTCAACCATCAGGAAGACGACAAGAGTAACGTCAATAGTTATATCACTAAACCTAGAAACACTAGAGGACAGAAGGGCAAAGAGTAACGTAGTAATAATACATAAGGCATTAAACTCTAATATAGAAATACATCACAATAATAGCCTGTTACAATGATCAGATAAAAACAGGGACAAAAACACTTTTCTGATCCCTTATGCGAGAACAAATCCATAGATACTATATTTTTAAAGAGTGGCTCTGGGCATGGAATGGGTTGCCTAAACAAACCGGGAAAACCAGTAACCATAACATCGTTTAAAACACTCATCAAATAGCAAGGCTAGACCGCAACCACGGATGAGCGTAGGACCCAATAATCTTCTTTATAGAAGGAGCGCCTGGGACTTATTAGAAAAGATAACAACGAATATGTGCTATATGAATACTATAAGCCAGGGGTCGGCAACCTAAGGCACGCGTGCCAAACTTGGCACGCAGAGCGATTTTCAATGACACGGTGTTTTTTTATTGATAAAAAACAACAACATTTTCCGGTTCTGAATGAGGAAAACTTACAGTTGAAGCCTATGTTTCTGAATGACATAGTGGCACATTTAAGTGAGTTTAACTCCCATTTACAAGGACCACAGGACCACTGGAAGGAAGCTGCTTAGGAAAGTCGTCTGCAATTTTCAACTGCCAGGCTTTCTCTCTTTTTTTTCTTCAGCTTTTGGTTCAACTTACACTTGTGAACAGATTTCATCGCACATGGAAGCTGTTTTAAACATACAAAGAGGTCACTTACACTTGACCGCTCATTAATTTATACAGACTAATTACATTTAAAGGAGTTTTTATTTTCATCTTCTTTAATGAAACATATATATATATATATATAATTAATTCTAAAACAAATTTATTTGTATTATTAATTTATTTGAAAGCACTACATTGTGTAATTTCTGTAATGTTTAATGTTTAACATATTATATAAACTCCTTAAATGGACAAACAAATTAATGCAGGAAATGTTGATTTACAACTGTTCAACGTAAATTATTTTCATCCTCTAATAATTAAATATTGTAATGAATACAATAATGTTGGATTTATATAAAGAAATAATAATTAGTCAGTAATATTTGTTATATTACAAAATATAACTTTTTTGGCATCACTATTGAATCAAATGTGGAAAAAAATTTTAATTCAAGGGAGATAATTAACCCGTTCTTTTTTTTTGCGCTAATATTTCTAATATGTTGTTTTTTTAATTAAAGAATCAAGGGCTTAAAATGAATAACTTTGAAATGATCGAACAGTAAAAAGAATTTGAAAATTCTATAAATATTATAAGACTTAAGAATTTATATATATATATATATTTAAACATTACATTAACTACGTAGTTTGTATGATTACAACGTATCTATTCCGCTTAACGACAATGGCTTTCTCTTTTCATTCCTTCGAAACCTAAAAACATTAAAGGACTTCTCAGTTAAACTGAGATCAAAAAATCAAAATATAAATAACATTTTTAGGTGTTGGATACACATCTTGAATCTTGACTAAAAAAATGATAAAGATAAGACAATAATTATCATAATTGTAAAAGTTTAGTCATAAAATATTGTATTTGATATAAATGCAAATAAAAAGGATGATAATCACAAACACGTAAATTTTGTATTAAATATAAAACACTTTAACGATTTTTCTCTATAAATAATTTCCTTTGCTTTTGACCTTTGTCTTGCTACGGAGATAAATTAATTGTCTTATAAAAATAATTATTTTTAAGTAGGCCTATAATAGAGCAGATTGACTTTAAGGATGTTGGCACGCTGAATGATTTCGAAATCCTTGTTTAGGCCACAGTTTAGCAAAAGGTTGCCGACCCCTGCTATAAGCAACACATTCATTTCTACGGCAGAGACTACCCCTGTTGTTGTAGCAGCCTCAGGGGCGGAGCTATGTTTGTTGTCTTCTACAAATCAGATTACGATGAAGGACAAAACTTTATGATCTCTTGCTTTTAATGATAAAGGTTTGACATTTTATTTCATCTCTACATGCAATTTCTTTCAACTCTATAGGCTCCAGAATAGGTTGTTGTGTATAACACAGCTTCCCGTTGCATATTAAGGTTTTAAAATATGCGGTTTGTTTTAGCATAAGGATAACAAGAACAGAGGAAAAGAGATAGATAGATGGAGATAGCGAGAAAGAGAGAGGGAGAGAGAGAAAGAGAGAGAGAGAGGGAGATAGCGAGAAAGAGAGAGGGAGAGAGAGAAAGAGAGAGAGCAAGAGAGAGAAAGAGAGAGAGAAAGATAAGAGAGAGAGAGAAAGAGAGAGAGAGAGAGAAAGAGAGAGAGAGAGAGAGGGAAAGATAGAGAGAGAGAGAAAGAGAGAGAGAGAGAGAAAGAGAGAGAGAGAGAGAAAGAGAGAGAAAGAGAGAGAGAGAGGGAGATAGCGAGAAAGAGAGAGGGAGAGAGAGAAAGAGAGAGAGCAAGAGAGAGAAAGAGAGAGAGAAAGATAGAGAGAGAGAGAAAGAGATAGAGAAAGATAGAGAGAAAGAGAGAGGGAGATAGAAAGAGAGAGAGAGAAAGAGAGAGAGAGAAAGAAGAGAGAGAGAAAGAGAGAGAGAGAGAGAAAGAGAGAGAGAAAGATAGAAAGAGAGAGA